>OY293829.1:36458316-37119921 GCA_958507055.1 Crioceris asparagi | reverse complement strand
ATCGGGGACAGATTCGACGAGTTAGCCTCATTAAAGAGGAGAAGTACAGAAAAAGTAACATCATTAAGCAAATTATTGAAATATTACGAAAACTAGATGGTCAATCAACTGGACATAGTAGTCAGAGGGTGTGTTGGAACTGTGGACAAGGAGGACATATAAAAAGGAATTGTTCACACATTCAATCTATCAATGTGCCAGGAAATTTCAGTACTCCGAGGGTGTGTTGGAATTGTGAACAAGAAGGGCACATGAAGAAGAATTGTCCACTTCAAACTGGTCATATACAAGAAAATCTCGAAATCCGGAAGAGAGAAAATTACGCACAACCGAAATATCATTATTGCTCTAACAAAGACAGCTCAGATATCGAGCCTGGTGTTAAGAGGGAAGATGTCATACCTAGATCGAAGGAGAGCAGTATCTCTAGAGAGAGATCAAGCAGTAGAAGAAAGAGTCTTGTTAAAAGGCGCAGTATATCCAGATGTCGAAGAAGTATCAGACAATGTGTAGGCACTAGTGTTCGTGGGAAAAGCAATTCACGTTGCAGTAGTCCACAAAGAGGCGCAGGAGGTAGAAGGTGCTTCGACCGCAATAGAAGGAAGCGCATGAGGCGACGCAAAGACCGAAATAGTAGGCGCAATCGCAGTAGTTCAAACAATATTAAAGATAGTGAGATGTACTGTAGTGAATTGACGTCTCCTTGCCATATACCTAGATTGCGTGATCGTGGTTCAAGATCACGTAGTGGTGAAGGTTGTGTGGCCGCCAAGGATCGTGTTGGCTTGTATAGAAGCAGATCACCTGTTCGAGTATGTTCACCTGGAGGTAATCATAGTCCGGTGAAACATTTTGATGATCACCGAAGAGGATCACAAGTACCGCCAAGTAACCTGTCTTCCTCGTGGGTCGAGAGCGAGGATTGGGACAAGAGGATCCAAGGAGCTCCCCCAGATGAGATTGAAGAATGCATTGGGATGATGTTTGATCGGGACGATCAAATCTAAGAAGGGGGCAGTGTAACGTGGATAGGTATTCATGTACTTACGGTTGATATTCGTTTATTAGTTATTTATTTCTACTACCTTGTTTGCTATAGTTGTTGTTTGTATATTTCATTATCTACTTCTAGAATTATGGTAGAGTTATTCTCGATCCTTCGAGAAACTATATGTGAGGTACAAATTTGTCATAGTATTGTCAGTTTGACAAGGATCTAGAACATTAATTATGTGTGTCTAGATAATCATAGAACATTCTCGATGAATGTCATGTCATGATTCAGGTATATAAAGCCGTGTCGATCACGGGACAGAGTCAGTCTTATGAAGGCAGTGAGTCTTATAAAGTCAGTCTGTGGAATCAGAGGTTAATAGTAGTTCTGTCGGTAAAGACAGTGACAGTATAGATTGTCAAGGTGACAAGTGGTGACAGTTGTACCATAATAGAAGCTCGTGTACTGAGTGTTTGGAAATAAATCATTGGAAGCAATCTGCGAACTTTTGAGTCTTACGCAAGTGAACTCACCCCACAACGTTTAGCACAGGGTTAAACGTTACACAACAATGGAAAATGCCTTGTAAGCTTGGTTTGTTCAAAAAAGGGCTAGATGTATGTAGAAAAATAACACCTAGCCAATTTAGTTTTTCAAAAGTAATTTCTTTTATGGTTCTATTTTTTTGTTACAGGCTCTCCATTATTTGGTGAACTTATGTATGAGAACGCCAAGTTTTTTTATCAGCAGCTAAATTCACATAACAATTTCAAAGCAAGCAGCGGTTGCTTGCAAAAATTTAGAGAGAGATATAACATAAGATATATGGATCTTTAAAGTAAAATATATGTTATGTAGCTACCACCAAACTATACACCCTTAGTACAACCCATGGATCAGCATGTCATTCAAGCAGTAAAGAAAGTCATTGTTGTACACCCATGAGATGGACGAAGAAGTTGAAGAAGAAAACATACCGTTGGCAACCTGAGCTAAGGAAATTAAGAACTCGCAAAACCTTCAAAATGAATTGAAAGTAAAAACGAAGTAAAAGTTCTTGGTGAAAAATTCATAGAAGCAGACATTTCAATGGATGATATAGAAGCATGGGTAATAGGGGGTGGGTTTGAGACTGATACGTTACTAACAGACCAAAATATTTTTTCTGAAGCAAATGGCAAGATAAATGATGTAGTTCCGAAGTAAGTTACATTTGTTTTTTTAGGTTTGAATTTTTTAGTTATGTACGTGTAAGTAGGATGATATGTATACAAAAGTTCTTCTGTTTATAGTTTATGATATATTTTAATTGTTATATTTATGAATAATTATTACTTTTGTGTTAAATAATAAACGTTTTATGAATTGTTCCGGGTCAAATTAATTTTCAGTACCTAATCCGGATATATCACTTATCCAGAAAACCCCTTTACCCCTAATTGCCCAGATTAAAGAAGTTAAACTGTAGATATACTTTAAACGGCAGAGACGATATCTATGAAACTTCAAATGCTTTTTTGTAGTTTAAGGCACTTCCGGCTTAAGTGAAAATACCCTCGACTTTCTATATTTAAATAGAACACCCCGTATAATTCTGCAGACTTCGATAGATCTTGTTTTATCGAATCCGAAAATACCGTTTTAGTTCAAATAATATGTAAAAATGAGAAACTAAATCACTTTCTGAAAGGTAATTATCTTTATTTAAATTAATGAGAATGGGAATAAAACCAAAACAGAAACAAAAATCATTTGAAATGTTCAAAATCCTAGCTGTTCAACTCCTGATAATCAAACTTTTTAACATATTAAGATATCATTTTCAACACTTCTTACGAGGTTACTTCACATTCATCAACTTTCAACTCTTGCAAGGAAGCTGGCTTTTTAACTTAAACTACCTATACTATAATATCTGGGCGACCGAGCTTTGCTCAGGTAACACAGGATTCGATTCAGGGTGGTTCTATAAGAGCGAAGCATTTCATACAATCAACAATCAACCATATACAACTATTAAATAAGCTATAAAACATAGGGATAAGAGGAATAGCATATGACTGGATAGAATCCTTCTTGGATGGAAGAATTCAAAAAATACTACTCAAAGGAACTGAGTCAGAAATAGAATCTACAGGCCTGGGAATACCTCAAAGGTTCTATAATTTTCCCAGATCTGTTTATCATATTGTTGCGTATGCGGGTTTGCAGATAAGTGAGACTAATTTAGAGTTATTAAATTAACTTTATTTACACTCAAAATGATATAAATTACAACTTAACTTTACTATATCCTCACTAACTTACTCGGACTATTCTGTTTATTCACACTGTCTTTTTCATTCTCTCTTCTTGCCGAAAATTCTCCCATATATATATCCGACAAAGAATCCAGAGCATTCGAGCGGCTTTTGGTCTTTGATTCGAAAGCCGCCACTGGACGCTTCTCGAAATTCCTTTGTCGGCATTTTAACAGTAGATGCCGACTGCTGCCGTCGCTCTCTTTGTAAACGCCGCTTTCGGTATTTCCAACCACAGCATATATCTCGCGCTTACTTCAAACGCATGCCGCCACTTTGTAGCCAATACCGGCGGCTGTTCCCCTTGCACGTTACAATATTTATCAACGATATCGATGAAACATGTGAAGCACCGAATCTTTCAGCCATTTATGCTGATGATACCAACTTTTTATAAAGTCAGAAATCACTTGGGAGCAAAAAAATAGTAACCTAACATCAAAACAATTTATCTTATACTGTAAGAGAAATATGCAAAATTTCGAATCTCTCAAACTTATGGGCCCATAGATCTCAAACTAACGTGGGAACCACACATACAACATCTGGTCCTCACTAAGCTCAACATGCTACCAGTTCCGAATGATAAGAGGCACTGTCAGTCAGGATGTTATTAGAATCATGTACTTTGGGCTAGTACAATCGGTTCTTCAATACGGGTTGTTGTTTTGGGGCTCCTCAGCGCAATTTGAACAGGCATTTAAGAAAGAAAAGAGTATACTTCGGAGTAACGACAAACTGCTCAACGATATTTAAACAACTCAAAATACTTAGCCTGCCCGGCGTATATATTTTACAAACTTTTTACATATCCAAAGCAAAGAAAATTTACTCATTAAAGGTGAAAACATTCACAAATATGAAGCAAGAAATAGGGAATATTTACTTATATTTATATTTTATATACGTTGGCATGAAATATTTTAATAAAGCTAAAAAAACATTTTCAAACGGAGATTGCTAAAAAAATTGATAATTGTCTTAAAGATTTTCTAACTGAAAATAGCTTCTACGATACTGAAGACCTTTTATATTACTAACGACTATTACTAATTTATTATGGACCGTTTATAAGCCCATCACTGTAAATTATAGAATTGTGTCATTTTTATGACTAGTCTGATAAGTTAGATTTCCTGTATTGTTATCTAAACTGCAGATGAAGAAAAATGCTTTTTGACATGACTTTTTTTGATAGGAATTTGAGATAACCTCAAAGCAAAAACCTAAAGTATTAAGATCCGGAGAATAAGCAGAATCCTCTAGGTTCAATCCATCGATTTGGAAAATTTGTAACGATGTACTTCGCACGTAGAACTGTCTTTTTAAAAAGGTTATTTCACTCGCAGGGTTTCAAATACGGATCGAAGTGAGTGATAACAATATTATGTCCAGTTTAAAGTAAATAAGTTTAATGTGTATTATAAATAAGTGTCTTATATTCTAAAATGCTGTCAAATAACTCCTCCACCCATAGATTGAGAAATGTTCTTCAGGGTATTGAAAAACACACGCCACACGGCTGGGGGGCATTTTCTTCTGGAGGGTTTTCGGTTGGATCTGCGATTCTCTGGTTTCTTATACGAGTGATTATAAAGTAGATCAGTACTATTATCAAAATTCCGTAGATTAGGAAGCTCGAAATGTTATTGGTAACTATGTGGGCGTCATATTATTCCTTCACTGGGGCCAATCGCAGTTGTTCCCTTACTATTTGGCGAATCTTGTCTAGTTGGACACATTATAGTTTCAATAACGATTTAGCTCATGGTATTGATTTTGCAACAATTTTTATTTCGAGTAACAGTAGTGGTGGTCCTCTAGTGCTGGCTTTTTCAAAAATAAAAACATAATCCTTCATCTTGAAACTGCATCCATTCGAGACGTTGATCAGGAAATTTTCTTGTAGGATTATAAAATCGGTTGTGTTTCGTAGTGTCTGAATCTTTGTCTTGTTCGAAATAAGTTCAATGAAATGGTACTCATCGATCTCTTAAACCAGATCTTCTTTATTTGAATGGATATGTGTTGGCAGTTTGCTGGTGTGGGGTGTGGATACCAACTGGAGGAATTGGAATAGGCAATTTTCTTTTTCAGATCCTTCAGTGAGAGTATTTTCGGTGCACTAGTATCCAAGGTGTAAGTTTATACAAAAAAGAGATACATATACTACTATGCAATTTCCAAGTAGAGAGAAAGTTAAAGAGTTTTCGTTATCGCTTAGTAGCTGTAAAATAATGTTTGACATTTAATTAATTTTATATAAAATATCTGTGTAAACTTTAAAATCAATTTAAAATTCTTCGGTAAGTTTTATGAATCGTTTAGTTATAAGGATCTGATCATGGTTCATTGATGTTATGGTTCTATTAAAGTTACTAATTATCTTTGTAGTCAATGATATATCTTTATTTAGTTCATGAGAGTGTTGAAGTTGGACTCAGCTGTATGTAACTGATTCTTCAACGCATTGTAATATATCAGGAGATCAGATATGTAAATGTTTTTTGAATGATTTTTTGAAATAGTATCAATTCTGGTATAAAGAGTTTTGATTTGTTGAATTTCGTTTTGTATAAGAATTAATCGAATTAGAGTAGGTATAAGAGAATAAGTCTGAGACTAGGTACATTTTTCCGGGGGAAGTATCCTGGATTATTATCCATATTCGTTATCGTAATGTCTGTTCGAGCTCGAGGGGCCAGGATCATCAGAATTAATCTGTAACAATTTCTATTGTTTAATTTTTGATTGCTTTGATTTTTGTTTATGCAATATTTTCTGGCTGTTCCGAAAAACAAACCATTAGCCTGGCCAGAGTTAAAATGGCCGTCTAAAATTTACAGATATATGGACTCAATATAGGAATATGACATTGACTGATAACATAATTTAGGCCAGGCTAGGCTAATGGCTTGTATCTTGAAACAGGGCCTTTATCTGCTGTTCTGACTGTCACATGTGTTTATTTTCAATTGCTTTGTCTTTCTTAAATTTTGGACTTAATTTCTAACGATTGTTAGAAACAATCTTACGCTAAACGTCGTTATTCTTTTCGTAGGTTAAAGGGTCTTCCCGATTTCTATTTTTATATTCGATTTCTCGCTTTTTTCTGACAGTTAATTTTTCATTTAGATTCTTATATCTCACTTTCGTAAGCTCACGATGTTCTCTAATGGAATTGTTGTAATTTTGTGGTTAATATCGACATCTAATGCATCCTTTGTGTCTAAGAAGCCAATGATTACGTCTATTGGCTTTTGACCATAGTGGAGTGGATGGATTGATTATACCCAAGTACTGCAGAAGGCATTTGGTGTAAAATATTAATTTTACCTTTACCTTTTTGGATTATAACAATTAGATATTGGAGGAAGTTCGAATATAAACGTTCTATTGCTCCATTGGTTTGGAACAGTTGTATAATTTATGTTGATTTTATGGCCATAGTTTTTTTTCCAATGATGGAGTTTTTAAATTCTGTTCCATTATCCATGAAAATAACAAACGCTTTTGCAATCGCTATCGCTGACAATCCGTTCAGTGGGTAATCCTATGTATATTTATAAAACCGTATGGAAACTTGGGATTCAGATAACTCTTAAAATGATTAATTATATTACTCTCTAGATTATTGGTTGAAATTTGGACAATAAAACTGTTTTTGTTTGGTATTTACGCTTTTGGGGGTTGTTGGTGAATGCACTACCTACTAATGTTATTTTGACTTGATGATCGAATGATTTCAAAGGTCTGTATACGTCATTTCTTGTATATGATTTTCGTGACTAGTATCTAGTATGAATTGTATTTCTGCAGGATTCTATCCCTCGTTTGTAGATGTGACGTTCACGTCATCGATGTTTGGTTGTTCATCAATATTTCCTTTCGATTTTCGAGAGATTTATTTAACTCTCCCATGTAATCGATACATTCCTTTGTATGAAACTGTATCCTTAATGATGCATCTGCGATCGGATTTTTTTCCTATTTATATCTTATACCTAATTATAATCTTCTAACTTCAACCTCCATCTTACTAGCCGCGAATTCGATTTTTTTAGAGACATGAGCCATAGTAATGGCAGAGCTTAGTCTATGATCTGTAATGATTTTGAATTTGCGTTCGAATAAATAGGGTCTGAAATATTTTGTAGCGAAGACGAAGGCTAGAAGCTCTGTTTCTGTGGTGCTATCATTCTATTCTGAAGAGCTTAAGGTTATTGAGGCGTAAGCTATTGGTATATCACTACCAATAGGTCCTTGAGACAAAATACCGGCGACGCTGACGTTAGTGGCGTCTGTAGGTGAAATAAATGGTTTGTTACAATTGAACTTGGGGAACTGCAATATGGGTTCGTTCATTAAAAGATTCTTACAATATTTACATTTTATGTATTCTGGTGATATGTCTATTTTTGCGTCCTTTTTCAAGTAGGATATTAGTGGCTTTGTTATGCGAGGAAAATGATTTATTAATTTACGGCAGTACCCTAATAATCCCTTAATTTATCGAGCTGTTTTCGGTTGGGGGTAGTTCTTTAATATTTTCATTTTAAAAGAATTAGTTCATACCTGTTGTTACGATGTGATCATCATAAGCAACTTCTTTTTTAAAAAATCGCACTTGTCGAGCTGTATTTTGAAGTTGGTCTCGCTTTCACTGAAATACCTTCTTCAGATTTGCAAGATGTTCTTGTAAAGAAATGGAGAAAATAATGATATTGTCAAGATATGTGAGACAAATCATATTTTTCAAACCTTCAAGAGTATTGTCCATTACCCGCTGGAAGATGGACGGGGCGTATTTTAGACCAAAAGGCTTTCTCACCAAATCGTAGTGCCCATTTTTACGTTAAAAGCTATTTTCAGAGTATCTCCAGGCTTCAGTTCGATTTGGTTAAAACTTGAACTTGAATACTTTCGAAGTAACTGATATTTGGTAAGGGGGATCGATCACTATCGTCCATTTTTTCAATCTCAACGCATCGGCCTTCTTAGGAACAATACATATCGACGAACTGTAGAGGGAATTACTTGGTCTTATAATTGCTTGTTATAACATTGAATTTATTTGTGTTTGAACTTCTCCTTTAAATATATAAGGATACCGATATGATCTTATGTGGAAGATCTGATCAAATTTTCAACATCAGATTTTTTTACATTCCTGCTATCCGATGAAATTTTATCAGAGAAGATGTGGTGATCAATCAAATCGATCTAGGTTGTGGCTATCATATATGGTAATATAATTTGTAGTATAATCGGTTCCATTTGATAGTTCCGCCCAAGCCAAGCATCATTGGCCTTGCAAATTTTGTGTGTGGATTATCATTGATCTTTTTTAATTCAATGCTAGGTTAACTGCTGTCATACTTTGGGGTTTCAACTGAATATAAAAAAAATGGAATGTATTTTTTCGTACAACTCGACTGGTATCTGGGTATTCTTATAATTCTATGATCTATGAATGTGTTTAGGATTTTCATGATATCAATTCTAAGTAATCCGTCGAAGAATCTATGATACTTGAAGATATAAAATTTGAGATTCATGTTAATATTATCTACATTCCTGGAAATTCGATATATTTGCAGAATAATTTTCTGAATATTGTTGAAAAATTGAGGAAATGAGGAATGGTTCATTTTTATAAAATTTCCAAGGTGCTTAATTGCAATTTCGTGGTTGAGAAAAGATGTCGTTGAACCTGTATCAATCAACAATTTAATTGGAGGGATGGAAATAGAAATATATGGTAGCTCTTTTTTGTCGCAGAAGTAATGAAATTCTATGTCTTTGAATTTTCGTTCAAGCTTTGGTAAAAATTTTGATCGATTACTTTTTGTTCTTCATAAACTTGGTCGTAATTTTCCAGTTTCCAGATTAGTTCTAAAATTCGTCGAATGATAATGATGTGTTAAGTTCAGAATTTATTTCATGAACTTCGGTATTAAATATCTTTGCTGGTCTAGATTGTGAGTGAGTCCATAGTTTCTATGAATATTTTTACCAAAAATTGGACCGATGTTATTAGTTGCACTGAAAAATACAAACTAATATTAATTCTATTGGTGCTGTTACTTTTGAAGTTGTGCAGTAGCAGTTAGATTGATAACTTTTGGCACCAACTTCAAAGTACAAGTACCAATAGAATTAATTTATTTTGTATTTTTCAGTGCATCAACCAATAGCGCCGGTCCAATTTATTTTTAAATACTTATTTCGCACTTTTTAGTGTAAAATTAGTCACAAAAATCGTTTAACGTTCACTAATATCAATGAAGATATTACTTATCCTATTACCCACGTATACTCTTTGCTTGTAGTTGTTATTATTGAGATTTCAATACATCGCTGCGGAAATACGCATAATAAAGTATTTTAGATGTTACCATTTTACCACCGTTGTAACTCGAAAACCGTAACTATAAGGAAAAAACGTTCATAAATGTTGCTACAAATAATTAGGTCTTTCATTTAGTTCCCACAGATTTTCGAAAGAAATCGCCCTCTCCACATAGCAAAAATATACATATTTGAGTATTTAACATGCCTCTATCTCGAAAACAGTAACTCTTTTGAAAAAATGTTGAATTTAAACGTTTCTGGATATTGTCCTATCTTTAATTATACCACCTCATATTTTTTCGAGAAAATTTGCGGTTTTTCAGTGGGAAGGAGATTTCGGATTTGCGTTTTCATGAATATGGGACCATTCCTCAAGCCTCCTCTTTCAAATGAACTAAAAGTCATCAAAATCGTAGTTCGTTTACTATATATAAGGCACGCACGAACCAAAAAAAACGGCATGAAAGTTTATATGTTGAGTCCTGAAATTTTGCGATAGGGGCTTTTTGAAGAATGGGATTGAGTTATTTGAGATCACTGGTAACACTTTATATTCTCTTCTTCCGTGATTAACGGTAGAGCCTAAGATAAACTATTAGGTCTCATACCACGAATTATACAGCCACAGACAATCTATTTCAATCATGTTGGAATAGATTGTCTGTGATACAGCCTAGGGATTAACGTAATCCAGCTAGGAATGTTTTAATGCTTGTTTTCTTAGTTATTTAAAAGTTGTTTATCTATACATATATGTAGATTTCAAATTGTAGATTCTTGAGCTCGGAGATGTATTTATTCGGAGAGTTTCTTGGGATTTGGGCTCATTGTTTGGAATAAAATATTGAAATAAATGGCATTTATTTCTTGTCAATGCTTTTTACAAAACGTTTTGACCAGTAAATGATCTTTTTTCATTGTATTATACTATTTGAAAACTGTAATTTAACAGGAGAAAAAACTAAAATTAATATTATTCATAAATAAAAGAATACAGAAAATGTGAAGAGTTTTTTTAGTGCACTTACCTAAAACATAATTCATTAAAACCAGGTTATAAAATAACTTATTATTATTATTATTTTTATTATTATTATTATTTGACGCAGGGGTACCTCTTGCATCCCCCTTGCTCCCCCATGTATCCCGACAACCTGGTCCAGATATCTCAGGACTCAGGACTGCCGCAGGCGAGGCGAGTTGCGTCTGATGGTCAGATCCGGCCACTTCAGACCTAGGATGGCCTTACGAATGTAAAATAACTTAAAAAATATTCTCATGGAAAAAAACTTAAATGAGAAATTCTAAATTCGTAAAATAAAAAATAATTAATTAATTCCGATTAAGGAGTAGATTTGTTTCATATACATTTCTTCTTCTTTCTGTTTATCATTATTATTTTTACTTATTCAGGAAACGCTAATAAAATATTGCTGTTCACAACGACACGTGTGCTATTTAAAAATGGTGCGGTAGAAAATTTGGTAGAGGAAATGATGAAAAATTATTTTGACAAATTATGTTTGTTATTATTGGAAAGAATTGACAAAATTCATTATTGGAGAAACCTTCGGACATCAATGTTTTAGAATGAGAATAATTATAGTTGTTTTGAGGTTTACATAATATTTTTGTATATTAAGCAAAGTTTGGAATTGACAGCGTTTGCAATTTTATTTATGTAAGTATATCTTTTCCAACACTTCACGTTTTAGTTGATTTCTTTCTATCGTAAGGATTTTTGTTTCAGTGAAATTGAATTTGTGTTTTTTCACTTTCGTGGTTTGTCAGAGCGGTTTTGTTCTTTTTATTGACCGACTTCGAGAAGGTATACAATTCGGTAGTAAGATTGCTTTTTTTATAGCTGTTCGCGCGTTTTGCATAGTAAACGTACTCCGATTTAGACGATTTTTGTTTCATTTGAAAGAGGAGAGGTGAGAAATGGTCCCATATTAAGAAAAATCAAATCCAAAATCTCCTTCCCTCCAAAAACCGCGTCCAAAGGGGGTGGAGGGGCAATTTTTCTCGAAAATTGAAAATCCAAAACGACAGAATTAATGAAAATGTTTAAATTGGACAATTTTAAAAATTGTTACGGTTTGGATTTTTTTTTTTTGGGTTTTCGTCAACAGTTATTGTTTCAACTCCTTGTTTTAATTTTACAACAAACATTGTCATTGGAAAATTACTATCCTCTTAGTTGTACATTTCTTCCCCGCGAAATTTGAAATTCGCGCCTCAGAGTAGCAAAATCTGATACCAAGGAGAGTCAAAATTCAGAGTGGGAAATTCTCCGCCTACGAAATTCCGGTGGCCATTAGAGCTTCTGCTGTTGAAAAGTGAAAGACGTGGAGACGTAGTTTTCTTAATTTCTAGTGGTTTATCTAAAGAATTAGCTTGTCGTGAGTTTGTTGTTCGTATACTTCGAAGCTTTTGCTAATTCATATCGTCAGTGACGGATTCAGACCCTAGGAATTTGCGCACCTGGAGCGCTCGACATCGAGTCGGATTCTTAGAAAGCTATCTCCACCCTCATCTAAGTAGCCGCACAACATCTCAGGTACTGTTAACAATTTTTCTGATAATCGGAATGTAAGTGTTATTCTCATAGTCATAGTGCATGCACCACTCTAATTCCCACCAAGTGCACCTCGTGCACGTGCTCTCTTAGTCAGTCGTGATTTGAATACCTCGAGCTTAGACAAATCTGAATTTACAGGCTACTTTCGTGGGATCAATTTCATCAACGCCCGATTGCGATCTCCTAAAATTATTTCCTTAACAGTCTGCTGATAAGGAACCCGGAGGTACCTGTTCCCCCCTGAATGGTGATCGCATTATCTTCTCGCAGAGGTTCTAGATGCCCTTGATCGATATCCGAGAGCGTATACATCGACGCCGGAACAACTAGCTCGACACCATCTTCGAGTGGACGGCAAATGGCCTGGAGATTCCACACGATAAGTCGACACCTGTTGATATATGTATATTTTGTTTTGCTATCATTCACTCTTCAAGTGGTAATATTGAATTTGTAACAGTCATTGTGCATATTTATTTTATCTAGTGGGATAGAGCGGCAAAGATAACAAATATTTTACCAAAATTCGTACGTACCCTTTAGGTCATCACAGCCTTTCTTTATATGATCGATGTTTATATATATTTATATTAAGTTATATTTTATTCCAATTATTTCGACAACCAAGAAAGCAGCTGTTTTATTGGGTTTATGATTTACAGATGTCATTACTGTTACTTTTATCAACTCGATTTATTTAATTTCATTTTTAATAAACACACCAGACACAACTGATAATTCTGACAGATAGTTTGTTTAGATTTATATAATTTCTGTTATTTTTTTTGCGTTGTTTTTTTTTCTTGTACTTAGAACATAGTAAATATCTTTTCCAGTTTTTTTGTTTTATTTTGTTTAAAACAAAGGAAAAAACTGGTGGCGCCCTTACGGTCTGAGAGACCGACTTAACTAAGTTCACTGCCATCGGTAACCACCCAGAATTCACGACAGGCCTCCACTGAGCTAGGCCGGAGGTAGGTTTCCAAAGAAATATTTTGGACCGTAACAGAATTTTTGGCGCCCAACGTGGGGCCCGACTTGTTCCATTCTTCTTTTGTGGGTTTCTTTGGCAGTGGATTAGTCAGTTGTGGCTGGTGTTTATTTCTATTTTTTTTTTTTTTTTTCTCTTCTTTCTTCCGAATTAGACCTCATCCATTTCATTATTTGTTAAGGGAGACTTGTTGCCTTGCTAGATCTTTTGTTTTTTTTGCGCACCACGATTGAGTTATCTAACGTGCACTGATTTGACATTATTCAATATGTCGTTACAACTTGTTAGTGGACACATCAACTATCTCACGCAGGATGAACTGATGTACGAGCTCAAAGTTCGTCGTCTTTCGGAGACTGGTACTGTCGATTCCATGCGTAGTTGGTTGCGTAGTTTGTTGCGGTTAGAGCGATCAGGGGCTGGTGTGAAACACGATGTACCGGGTACTTTTGATGAGGAGATAAGGGTTATCACTCAAAAGGTCGAAACGCTTAAGGCAGGGGTCACTGCTTTATCGGGAGAGGTGACTGACAGTACGTGCTTAAAGCTTAAGGCCCAGTTGGCTCATCTGTTCGGGCGCGTAAGTCGAGTTCCGTCCGCGGATACTGCGGAGAAAAAGAAGACGCGCTCGGGAATTATAGCTGAGGTGTTAAATATTAAAGCCGCATTGGAAGAAAAACTGGGCCGCGAATCCGAAATAAACTCTTCTGTACAATTTCATGCCAACTTAGCGACTCGGATTGAACTCGATGATAACCAGTCGGAAGACAATGACGTAGATCAGGACGAAGGACCGAATGTTTCGCGGCGGTCGGTTGTTTCGGGAATCGGAGTACCTTCGATTAAACCTAAAGATATTATCGCCTGGAACCTCAAGTTCACCGGCGAAGGCGAGTTGACCGTGGTAGCTTTCTTGGAAAAAGTCGATGACCTTTGTGGGGCCTACCAAATAGATAAACAATGGCTTCTACCAATGGCGATAATTTTATTCGAAGGTAAAGCTCGAGTTTGGTACAGGGCACACAAGGCTTCATTTAACAGTTGGAGTATGTTGACTAAGCGCCTGAGAGACGCGTTTTTGCCTCATGACTACGATGATCGTCTATGGGACGAAATTCGTCAGCGAACGCAGGGATCGGACGAGTCAATAGATTTGTATGTTGCGCATATAACTAATCTCTTCGCGCGGCTGAGTACAAAAATACCGGAAGCGCTCATGGTCAAGACCCTCCGGAAGAATCTGACGCCATTCTTCCAAACGCATTTGGGGCTTGCGCGAATCACATCTGTCGTTGAATTGGTCGACCTATGCAAACAGCTCGAACGCTGTAAGGTAAGTGCGGAAGCGTACAAACCACCGGCCACTTCATATCATAAATTGGTTGAACCTGACCTCGCGTACCACCAACGCGGAACGAAGACGAATTCCTCTAAGATGGTTGATGCGGTAGATGCACGGATTACAGCGAGTTCTTCGAAGTCATCAGCCAAACCTATCACTTGTTGGAAGTGTGACAAGATAGGGCATCGCGCTTCCGAGTGTAGATCCAAACGAGGTGTAATGTGTTATAAGTGTAAAGCACCAAATGTAACGTTGAGGACGTGCCCAACATGTTCGAAACAGTCCTCGTCGGGAAACTAAAAGCAGGGTTTTTGAGTGGTCAACAAAGACCCTGCTCACTTGTCAATAAGACCAATTCTTCGGAACTTAGTCGCGTACAAATTATCCTCGATTACCTGCTACAGACAAATTCAGACGATCAACGACCTCATCTTGGGATTTCTTGTTATGGGATTGCTATGAAAGGACTTCTCGACTCCGGCGCAAGTACTACGATTCTCGGACGAGCAGGTCTCTCGCTCATAGAACATCTTCGACTGCCTATGCGGGAATCCTCGACCCATGCCTGTACTGTGGCGGACGGCACTTCGCATCCAATAATCGGTTTATTGTCGTTGCCAATAAAACTTGAACATAGAATAACACTTTTAAATGTGGCTGTAGTACCATCGTTACCGCACGTGCTTATCCTCGGCGTTGATTTCTGGATTCTCTCCGGTATCGTTCCAGACTTGAAAAACAAATGTTGGCATTTTACGTCCTCACCTACGGATTGTGCCGAAATTTTGGCGAGTCATCGGTTGAGTGCAGCTCAGCGCGATCTACTCGACTCGGCTGTTCAGCAGTATTTCAGCAGTATAAATGGCGAACTCGGTTGCACAACAGCTGTCGAACACCAAATTGAGTTAGTCGACCATACACCGATCAAACAGCGCAATTATCCCGTGTCACCGCTGATTCAGGCCGCAATCAACGCAGAGCTAGATCGTATGTTGAAGTACGGCGTAGTTGAGCCATCGACCAGTGCGTGGTCGTCGCCAGTAGTGATGATCCGGAAAAAAGACGGGACTTATCGCTTTTGCGTTGACTTCCGGAAACTAAACAGGGTCACTAAGAGGGATGCATACCCTCTGCCACGTATAAGCAGCATCTTAGATCAGCTGAGTAACGCAAAATACCTGACCACCCTGGATATTAAGTCGGCGTATTGGCAGGTTCCTATTGCGCCGAATAGTCGCCAGTATACCGCGTTTGCCGTGAGTGGACGGGGCTTATTCCAATTTTGTCGACTTCCTTTTGGTTTGACCAACGCCCCAGCCATTTTCCAACGACTTGTGGACCAGGTAATTGGTCACGACCTTGAGCCCTATGTGTTTCAATACCTCGACGACCTCGTTATCGTTACGTCTACTTTTGAGGAGCATATGGACACCCTATCTAAGGTCTTCGAACGCTTGTCTTCGGCTAATTTAACTTTAAATCGGGAAAAATGTCAGTTCTGTCGGCCCAGTTTAAAATACTTAGGGTATGTAGTCGACTCCCAAGGACTGCATGTAGATCCTGAAAAGGTTTCGGCCATTCTTGATATTCCAGCGCCGAAGACGGTGAGGGGTGTTCGTCAATTTTTGGGCATGGCGTCATGGTACAGACGATTTCTGCCAAACTTCGCGAGCCTCGTTGCACCTCTGACCAGTCTTCTTCGTAAAAATCATAAGTTTGTCTGGACTTGCGAGTGTGCAGAAGCATTTCGGAAGGTCAAGGAACTTTTGATAACGGCACCGGTATTATACTGTCCAGATTTCGAAAGACCTTTTACCATCCAGACGGACGCGAGCGGTTACGGCATAGGAGCGGTGCTTACGCAGACTTATCCTGATGGCGAGCATGTCATCAGCTACGCCAGTCGTTCATTATCCGGCGCTGAAAGGAACTATAGTACTACTCAGCGAGAATGCCTAGCGGTCATCTGGGCGATCGAAAAATTCCGGGGATACGTGGAAGGTTATCACTTCACGGTAATAACAGACCATCACTCGCTTCTGTGGCTTCAGAGTCTACAGAATCCGGTTGGGAAGTTGTGTCGATGGGCTCTTCGTCTACAGGCCTTCGATTTCGAGATCGTGCATCGAAAAGGTCGCCTCAATGTCGTTCCTGACACTCTCAGCCGATCGGTATCTGCTTCGGAGGATTCACCACCGAAAATCGATGCGATCGATGCAGGATTGTTTACCGTGGCAGAACCTATCCGCGATCCGTGGTATATCAGGATGATGGACGCGGTTCGAGCGAATCCCTTAAAGTTAGACAAATGGCGTCTTACGGGCTCTCAATTGTTCAAATATCCGAACCTGCGTGACGGTGATGAGAACGATCCACTCTTGCTGTGGAAACGGGTAATTCCCAAAGAATCCCGCCTTCAAGTCATTAAGGATAATCATGATATGCCTGAGTGTGGGCACCTTGGAATGTATAAAACATATCATCGAGTAAAGTCTCTGTACTATTGGCCCCAGATGCGCGCCGATATTGCTCGGTATGTACGTGGTTGTCGTACTTGTCAGTCGTCGAAACCTGAACAACTTGCTCCGAAAGGTCTTATGACACCGAATCCTGTTGCAGACCGACCCTGGAAAATCATATCGACCGATTTGATAGGCCCTCTTCCCCGCTCGAAACAAGGTCACAACTACATTTTAGTTGTGGTGGATACATTTTCCAAATTCGTTCGTTTTTTTCCGCTTCGTGCGGCGTCGTCTAAAGTTGTGACTAAGTTAATAGAGGAAGAGATTTTTCTCCTATTCGGTGCACCTCAGCTTATTCTTGCCGATAATGGTGTCCAGTATATCAGTCGCGAGTTTAAAAACCTAGCGCAACGCTACGGTTCGAAAATAAGGTACAATCCCGTTTATCATCCGCAGGCGAATCCTACGGAAAGGGTAAATAAAACACTGAAGTCTATGTTAGTTTCATTTATTAAGGATGCAGACCATCGAACGTGGGACGTAGAGATTAAGAAATTAGCCTGCGCAGTCCGAACATCAAGGCATGAAACCACCGGGTTCACACCGTACAAATTAAATTTTGGACGTGAATTCATACGATCGGGTCGTCTGTTCGGTGCACTGGAATCAACTGACGATGTAGAGTTTGGTGAACGGTTGGAGTTACCAGCAGATCAGTTGGAGGGGCATTACCAACTTGTTCATAAGCGTCTGCAGAAGGCTCAGCAGCAAAGCGCCCAACGGTATAATCTTCGACGTCGGGATGTTCAATTTGCCCCTGGTGACTTGGTGTGGCGTAAGAACTATCGATTGTCGGACGCCACAAACAACTACTTGGCATCCCTAGCACCACGATATGTCGGACCTTTCCGGGTACGTCAAAGAATCGGATACGGTACTTATGTGCTCGAGGGTGATGACAACTGCGGCCGACGACATTGGCACGTAAAAGACCTGAAAGCCTATATCGATAACTCCGATTAGCTTAAGCTGTCGATTCAATTAGTTTATGGATCATTCCTTCTCATTGGTTTATTTTCGATCAATCGCCAAGTTCTCTTGTTGGCGAGAAGTGAAATTTCTCGGAAATTTCCGATAGGAGGTAAGAGGAGAGTGTTACGGTTTGGATTTTTTTTTTTGGGTTTTCGTCAACAGTTATTGTTTCAACTCCTTGTTTTAATTTTACAACAAACATTGTCATTGGAAAATTACTATCCTCTTAGTTGTACATTTCTTCCCCGCGAAATTTGAAATTCGCGCCTCAGAGTAGCAAAATCTGATACCAAGGAGAGTCAAAATTCAGAGTGGGAAATTCTCCGCCTACGAAATTCCGGTGGCCATTAGAGCTTCTGCTGTTGAAAAGTGAAAGACGTGGAGACGTAGTTTTCTTAATTTCTAGTGGTTTATCTAAAGAATTAGCTTGTCGTGAGTTTGTTGTTCGTATACTTCGAAGCTTTTGCTAATTCATATCGTCAGTGACGGATTCAGACCCTAGGAATTTGCGCACCTGGAGCGCTCGACATCGAGTCGGATTCTTAGAAAGCTATCTCCACCCTCATCTAAGTAGCCGCACAACATCTCAGGTACTGTTAACAATTTTTCTGATAATCGGAATGTAAGTGTTATTCTCATAGTCATAGTGCATGCACCACTCTAATTCCCACCAAGTGCACCTCGTGCACGTGCTCTCTTAGTCAGTCGTGATTTGAATACCTCGAGCTTAGACAAATCTGAATTTACAGGCTACTTTCGTGGGATCAATTTCATCAACGCCCGATTGCGATCTCCTAAAATTATTTCCTTAACAGTCTGCTGATAAGGAACCCGGAGGTACCTGTTCCCCCCTGAATGGTGATCGCATTATCTTCTCGCAGAGGTTCTAGATGCCCTTGATCGATATCCGAGAGCGTATACATCGACGCCGGAACAACTAGCTCGACACCATCTTCGAGTGGACGGCAAATGGCCTGGAGATTCCACACGATAAGTCGACACCTGTTGATATATGTATATTTTGTTTTGCTATCATTCACTCTTCAAGTGGTAATATTGAATTTGTAACAGTCATTGTGCATATTTATTTTATCTAGTGGGATAGAGCGGCAAAGATAACAAATATTTTACCAAAATTCGTACGTACCCTTCAGGTCATCACAGCCTTTCTTTATATGATCGATGTTTATATATATTTATATTAAGTTATATTTTATTCCAATTATTTCGACAACCAAGAAAGCAGCTGTTTTATTGGGTTTATGATTTACAGATGTCATTACTGTTACTTTTATCAACTCGATTTATTTAATTTCATTTTTAATAAACACACCAGACACAACTGATAATTCTGACAGATAGTTTGTTTAGATTTATATAATTTCTGTTATTTTTTTTTGCGTTGTTTTTTTTTCTTGTACTTAGAACATAGTAAATATCTTTTCCAGTTTTTTTGTTTTATTTTGTTTAAAACAAAGGAAAAAACTGGTGGCGCCCTTACGGTCTGAGAGACCGACTTAACTAAGTTCACTGCCATCGGTAACCACCCAGAATTCACGACAGGCCTCCACTGAGCTAGGCCGGAGGTAGGTTTTCAAAGAAATATTTTGGACCGTAACAAAATAATCATACGTTTCCGCGCTACAGTCTGAAATATGTGTTTCAGCTATGTGGAAAGGACAATTTTTTTCGAAAATCGAAGATTCGAGATTTGATAATTAGAAAGGGGACCATATCCGGAAACGTTTAAATTGAACATTTTTTAAAAAGAGTTACGGTTTCCGAGTTTCGCAGTGGTAAAGTCTGAAATATATGATATGCGTATTGCCACTAGGTGAAAGAGCATTTTTTTTCGAAAATTGAAAATATGACACGGCCAAATTAAAGAAAAGGTTATATGTAGCAATATTCAAATTGAGTTACGGTTTTCGCGTTACAACAGTAAAGTCTGAAATACTGAAATATGTATATTTGCGCGATGTTTTGAGATCTCTTAATAGTAAATAACAAGTACAAGCTAAACCTACCTATAACTTTTTGGGTATTAGGGAACGTTCAACAATTTTCATGACTAATGTTACACTCAAAAATGTGGAATAAATATTTTTATACGAATAAATGGACCGACTTTATCAGTTGTTGCACTGAAAAATACAAAATAATATTAATTCTATCGGTGCTGGTAATTTTGAAGTTGTGTCTTTGTAGTTTGTTGTTGTAGGCACCAACTCCAAAAGAACCAGCACCAATAGAATTAATATTAGTTTGTATTTTTCAGTGCAACAACTGATAAAGTCGGTCTAATTTTTTGTAAAAACTATTTTTATATTTATGTCCTTTGATTCTTTTTTCGATGTGCTGACTTGTTTGTTCTACATACGTTGCTGTTGCAGTTGTTGTATTGCGTGGTATTTCGTAGACGTAGACGTAGACTTTATTTTTTCCGTTTTAGATATTAGTTTAGTGTAGGTATGTTGTTCGTTTTAAACTGTTATCTATGTAGGGAAGTGTAAGTACTTTCGATTCTTGTTTATTTTAGGGATATTATTTTGACTTGTATTGTATGTTGCATAGATGCAATATGTGGAGTTAAGAGTAAGTTCAACAGCTTTTTTGAAATCAGTTTGGGGAATATCTGTGTATTGTTTGATTTCGGTCCATTTTTTATCAATGATGTTACGTGCAAGGTCTATAGGAATATTTGTATAAAGGGAAACAACATCGAGTGATATAATACTATTATAGTTTGTGGGAATGTTAATATGTTTTATTTTTTCTTGCCACGAGTCTCTTATGTATGTGTCAGATTTGTTTATTATGTTATTTATTATTTCTATTAAGTATTTGGAGAGTTCGATGAAAGGTAATTGTATAGACAAAACTATTGAACGTATCGGGAAACCAGTTTTATGTAGTTTTGGTTATCCATATATTTTCGGGGGTAACGAATTGTGTTTCGCTGTTATATTGGTGAAATGTATTGGTGTTCTTTCCATATTTTTTAATGAGTTCATTGTTCTGGTTTTGGTATTTGTTAGTAGGGTCGGCTTTTATTTCTTTATAAGTTATGTTATCGGATAAAAGTTCATTCATTTTTGAATCAGTATCAGTATTCATTATGACAGTTTTATTTGATTTGTCGGTTTTATTATTTATAGGTTTGGGTTATTTCAAAGAAAAAATAAAACGTATTAACATTCCCACAAACTATATTATATCACTCGATGTTGTTTCCCTTTATACAAATATTCCTACAGACCTTGCACTTAACGTCATTGATAAAAAAATGACCGAAATCAAACAATACACAGATATTCCCCAAACTGAATTCAAAAAAGCTGTTGAACTTATTACTCTTAATTCCAGATATTACAATAACAAATTTTACCAACAAATTTACGGTTGCGCCATGGGCTCTTCTATTTCGTGATGCATTGCACAGCTAGTACTCCAGGATCTAGGGAATAAAATGCTACCCACTGTAAATTTCTTTTTGTCGTATTTCTATAGATACGTCGATGACTGTTTAACTGATATCCCACAAGATAAAGAAAATTACATCTTAAACCATTTACATTCATACCATAATAATATAAAATTCACAATTGAAATAGAAAAAAACAATTTAATAAATTTCCTTGACTTAACATTAAATTACCATAACAGACAACAGTAATGTGCAAACGGAATGGTATACCAAAAGTATTTGGTCAGGGACACATTTTCACTCACAACACCATTTTTATAAAAAAAACAGTAATTAACAGTCTCGCAAACAGAGCAATAAAACTATCTGATCCTCAACACCGAAAAACAGCTATAGCCAATGCAAAAAAATTTCTGAAACAAAATCTTTATCCTAGTAAACTTATAAACTCAATTTTCAAAACAAAAATCTATGCAACATACATTACAAGTAAAAATAATATCCCTAAACAAGAATGGAAAGTACCTCACACTTCCCTACATAGATATCTTATCAAATAAATTTCATAATATATTCAAAAACCACGATATAGCTGTTAGCTACAAAGCATACAACATTTTAAAACGAACATACCTACACTAAACTAAAATCTAAAAAAAAGAAATACCATGCAACAAGTTTTTTTCCGTGAGGATAATTTTTGTTTTTTTCTCCTGTTAAATTACAGTTTTCAAATAGTACCTTATAATACAAATGAGACCATTGACTGGTCGAAACGATTTGTAAAAAGCATTAGCATGAAATAAATGGCATTTCTTTCAATATCTTATTCCAAACACTGAGCCCAAATCCCAAGAAACCCTTCAGCTAAATACTATATATATATATATAGTTCAACAACTTTTAAATAGCTAAGAAAACAAGCATTTAAAATATTCCTAGCTGGATTACTGGATTATAAGACCTAATAGTTTATCTTAGGCTCTACTGTTAATCACGATAGAACAGAATATAAAGTGTTACCTGTGATCTCAAATAACTCAATCCCATTCTCCAAAAAGCTCCTATCGCAAAATTTCAGGACGAATAAACTTTCATGCCGAAATGCAAAAAAGGCAATATTTATGTGATCCACAACAGCCTCAAATTCAGCTTTCAAACATTTCTACGAATATATTAATAAAAATTGTATTAAATACTTATGATTTGTCATTTGATTTTATTTAAATATTACAAGCCTAGACTTGGGAATAGGGTCTCAAAGGTGTATTCTTCTATCGGGTATTTTTTTAGCCGCATTAGAATTTTCGATGGTTGTCTATGGTTTGAGAGTTGAGAATGTCAAACTGTGTTGACATTTCTGTGGAGTAAGGTTTGGCAATTCATCAACGCCTTAACAACGTTTCCCAATTGTGGAAATTTACTTTGAAAAAAATAAATCTGTTCGTGAAGTTCATAAAGCACTTCGTCCATTTTACGGTCAACATAATCTGCCTAGTGTGCAAGCAATTCGTGCAGTTATTGATCGTTGTCGCACTAAATTTAACAAGACAAAGAAATGTGCGTACCTACCGAAGAGAATATTGCTACTGTAGCGCGAAGTGTTGAAGAAGACGCCAAAATATCGATTCGTCGCCGTTCTCAACTTGTTGGACTTTCTCCTTCGACTATGTGGATTTTTTTCCAATAATTAATGAGCTAAACATCTAAAGTCACCTGGTTCCAACAAGACGGCGCAACTTGCCATAGAGCGCACTTAACCATCAATTTATTACAAAACTAATTTGGTGACAACTGCATTTCCAGGAGTGGTCCTGTTAACTGCCCCCCTTGTTCGTGCGACTTAACGCCTCTCTATTACTTTGTATGGGGCCATGTTAGGTCATTAGTTTACGCCGACAAACCAGCAACTCTTGAAGCATTAGAAACCAATATCCAAGCCAGCATTGCGGCCATACGGCTAGATTGGAAAAAATATTGGGAAATTGGTCTTTTCGAATGGACTATGTAACTCGTAGCCGCGGTGGACATATGCCGAAAATCATATTTAAAAAATTGAATGCATAAAATTATTAACTAATTATTTATAATAATAAAATATTCATTCCAACAGTATTTCTGTCTTGTATTATTATTTAAAGTTCTCAAGCTCTTAAAAACACCCATTATTTATTTATTCAATTAGTTGCTACTGTGAACAGTTGATACTAATTTGAAAATATAAATAGTAGAATATTCTTTTGAAAACCATGTATCCTAAAATTAAATTTATACATAGAAAATTTGAATATAGGTACAATCCCGCCATTTCATTTGTAGTTCGTCCTGCAGGAACTTAGGTTATGGCGCTGTATCACGGAACGTAATTTCAGCTCAGAGTTGCCTATTTATCAGTATAAATGCAGCTTATCTATGGTTGGCGTAATACATCCGACACTTTGCTTCTTGGTGAAACATTTCTTGTATAGAATTTTCGTGACTAGTATGAACTGTATTTCAGCAGGATTCTTCTACTGATATAGTTTCATCTGAAGCTTTATTATCGTCATGGATAGGATAGGAGATATTCATGTCATCGTTGTTTGGTTGTTCATCAATATTTTCTATTGATTTTCGAGAGATTGATTTAACTCTTCCTTGTAATCGAAACATTCCTTTGTATGTAACTCTATCCTCAATAATGCATCTACGTTCGTGTTTTTCTTTTCTCTTTTATATCTCGTAATTATTTCTATCTTCAACTTCCGTCTTACTAGCCGTCAATTCGTTTCTTACAGACATGAGCCATAGTAATGGCACAGCTTAGTCTATGATCTGTAATGATTTTGAATTTGCCTCTGATTAAATAGTGTCTGAAATATTTTTTAGCGAAGACGAAGGCTAGAAGCTCTGTTTGTGTGGTGCTATAATTCTATTCTGAAGAGTTTCTTGAGGCGTAAGCTATTGGTTTATCACTACTAATCGGTCCTTGAGACAAAACACCGCCGATGCTGACGTTAGTGGCGTCTGTAGGTGAAATAAATGGTTTGTTAAAATTGGACTTGGGGAACTGCAATATGGGTTCGTTCATTAAAAGGTTCTTACAATGTTCGGACATTTTGTATATTCTGGTGATATATCTATTTTTGCGTTATTTTTCAAGTAGGATGTTAATGGCTTTGATATGTGAGCAAAATCTTTGATAAATTTACGGTAGTACCCTAACAATCCTTTATTTCTGGAGCTGTTTTCGGTTGGGTGTAGTTATTTATTGTTCTTATTTTATCAGGATTGGTTCATACTTCTGGTGTTACGATATGACCAAGATATACAACTTCTTTAAAAAAATCGCACTTGTCAAGCTGTATTTTGAAGTTGGTCTCACTTAATCGCTGAAATACCTTCTTCAGATTTATAAGATGTTCTTGTAAAGAGATGGAGAAAACAATAATATCATCAAGATATGTGCGACCAATGATATTTTACAAACCTTCAAGAATATTGTCCATTACCCGTTGGAAGGTGGCCGGGGCGTTTTTTTAGACCAAAAGGCTTTCTCACGAACTCGTAGTACCCATTTTTACGTTAAAAGCTATTTTCAGAGTATCTTTTGGATTCATTTTGATTTGGTAAAAACCGTTTGCCAAATCTAATGTTGTAAAATACTTGCATCTGCGAATTTTATCTAGAATGTAACTGATTTTGGTAAGGGGTATCGATTGTCTCCACTTTTTCACTCTCGACTCATCTGCCTTTTTAGGAACAATACATATCGGCGAACTGTAGGTGGAATTACTTGGTCTTATAATTGCTTTTTCTTACATTGAATTTATTTGTGGTTGAATTTAAATATATAAGGATAGCGATATGATCTTGTGTGAATAGGTAATTAATTTTTTATTTTTATCTTACTTATGTTTGATTTGGTTCGTAATTGTTAGAGGTTTGTCTTGTGAATGGAATATATCTGAGTATGACCTACATAGCTTTAAAATTTTCTCTCGTTCTACTTCGTTCAAGTGCGAAGTTCTGATAAAATCTTCATTATCAGATTTTTCTACATTCTTGCTATCCGATGAGATTTTATCAGAGATGTGATGATCACTCAGATCGATCTCGGTTGTGGCAATCGTATCTGGTAATATAATTTGTATCACCGGTTTCATTTGATAGTTCCGCCCAACCTAAGATATAATTGGCCTTGTAAATTTTGTGTGTGGATTATCATTTATTTTTTTAATTCACTGCTAGGTTAACTGCTGTCATACTTTGGGGTTTCAACTGAATATGAAAAAAATGGAATGTATTTTTTCGTACAACTCGATTGGTATCTGGGTATTGTTGGTAATAAGTTGATTCTTTCTACAATCTATGAATGTATTTAGGATTTTCATGCTATCAATTCTAAGTAATCCGTCGAAGAATTTATGAAACTTGAAGATATAAAATTTGAGATTCATGTTGATACTATCTACATTCCTGGAAATTCGATATATTTTCAAAGTAATTTTCTGAATATTGTTGAAAATTTGAAGAAACGGTGAATGGTTTATGTTTTACATCCTTTTCAAAGTGCTTAAATGCAATTTGGGGGTTGAGAAAAGATTTAATTTAATTTTAATTTTACAATTTCATTGTAGGGTTGGAAATAGAAATATATGGTAGCTCTTTTTTTGTCGCAGAAGTAATGATATTCTATGTCTTTCGATTTTCGTTCAAGCTTTGGTGAAAATTTTGATCGATTTTTTTTTATATATATCATTGGTGGTTATGTTTCCAGATTCGTTGTAAAATTCGTCGAATGATAATGATGTGTTAGCTTCAGAATTTATTTCATGAACTTCGGTGTTAAATATCTTTGCAGGTTGAGATTGTGAGTTTAGTCCATAGTTTCTATAATAAGGGTTTTGTCGAGGTGGTGTGGGCTTAGAGTTTGTTGATGCTTGGCTTATACCAGACATTGAGATTGGCTTATATGTTGATGGATTACTTAAAGGCTTAAAGACGTTAGATGGTGGTTTGCCAAATATGAAGATTCAGTCTTCTCTCAATGTTTGAAAGCTGAATTTGAGGCTGTTGTGGATCACATAAATATTGCCTTTTTTGCATTTCGGCATGAAAGTTTATTCGTCCTGAAATTTTGCGATAGGAGCTTTTTGTCTGAAGCTAACAAATCATTATCATTCGACGAATTTTACAATGAATCTGGAAACATTACCACCAATGATATGAAAACAAAAAGAAATCGATCAAAATTTTCACCAAAGCTTAAACGAAAATCGAAAGACATAGAATTTCATTACTTCTGCGACAAAAAAGAGCTACCATATATTTCTATTTCCAACCCTCCAATGAAATTGTAAAATTAAAATTAAATTAAATCTTTTCTCAACCCCCAAATTGCATTTAAGCACTTTGAAAATTATGTAAAACATAAACCATTCACCGTTTCTTCAAATTTTCAACAATATTCAGAAAATTACTTTGAAAATATATCGAATTTCCAGGAATGTAGGTAGTATCAAATGAATCTCAAATTTTATATCTTCAAGTTTCATAAATTCTTCGACGGATTACTTAGAATTGATAGCATGAAAATCCTAAATACATTCATAGATTGTAGAAAGAATCAACTTATTACCAACAATACCCAGATACCAATCGAGTTGTACGAAAAAATACATTCCATTTTTTTCATATTCAGTTGAAACCCCAAAGTATGACAGCAGTTAACCAAGCAGTGAATTAAAAAAAATAAATGATAATCCACACACAAAATTTGCAAGGCCAATTATATCTTAGCTTGGGCGGAACTATCAAATGAAACCGATGATACAAATTATATTACCAGATACGATTGCCACAACCGAGATCGATCTGAGTGATCATCACATCTCTGATAAAATCTCATTGGATAGCAAGAATGTAGAAAAATCTGATGATGAAGATTTTATCATAACTTCGCACTTGAACGAAGTAGAACGAGAGAAAATTTTAAAGCTATGTAGGTCATACTCAGATATATTCCATTCACAAGACAAACCTCTAACAATTACGAACCAAATCAAACATAAGTACGATAAAAATAAAAAATTAATTACCTATTCACACAAGATCATATCGCTATCCTTATATATTTGAATTCAACCACAAATAAATTCAATGTAAGAAAAAGCAATTATAAGACCAAGTAATTCCACCTACAGTTCGCCGATATGTATTGTTCCTAAAAAGGCAGATGAGTCGAGAGTGAAAAAGTGGAGACAATCGATACCCCTTACCAAATATCAGTTACATTCTAGATAAAATTCGCAGATGCAAGTATTTTACAACATTAGATTTGGCAAACGGTTTTTACCAAATCAAAATGAATCCAAAAGATACTCTGAAAATAGCTTTTAACGTAAAAATGGGTACTACGAGTTCGTGAGAAAGGCTTTTGGTCTAAAAAACGCCCCGGCCACCTTCCAACGGGTAATGGACAATATTCTTGAAGGTTTGTAAAATATCATTGGTCGCACATATCTTGATGATATTATTGTTTTCTCCATCTCTTTACAAGAACATCTTATAAATCTGAAGAAGGTATTTCAGCGATTAAGTGAGACCAACTTCAAAATACAGCTTGACAAGTGCGATTTTTTTAAAGAAGTTGTATATCTTGGTTATATCGTAACACCAGAAGTATGAACCAATCCTGATAAAATAAGAACAATAAATAACTACACCAAACCGAAAACAGCTCCAGAAATAAAGGATTGTTAGGGTACTACAGTAAATTTATCAAAGATTTTGCTCACATATCAAAGCCATTAACATCCTACTTGAAAAAGAACGCAAAAATAGATATATCACCAGAATATACAAAATGTCCGAACATTGTAAGAACCTTTTAATGAACGAACCCATATTGCAGTTCCCCAAGTCCAATTTTAACAAACCATTTATTTCACCTACAGACGCCACTAACGTCAGCGTCGGCGGTGTTTTGTCTCAAGGACCGATTAGTAGTGATAAACTAATAGCTTACGACTCAAGAAACTCTTCAGAATAGAATTATAGCACCACAGAAACAGAGCTTCTAGCCTTCGTCTTCACTAAAAAATATTTCAGACCCTATTTAATCAGAGGCAAATTCAAAATCATTACAGATCATAGACTAAGCTGTGCCATTACTATGGCTCATGTCTGTAAGAAACGAATTCACGGCTAGTAAGACGGAAGTTGAAGATAGAAATAATTACGAGATATAAAAGAGAAAAGAAAAACACGAACGCAGATGCATCATTGAGGATAGAGTTACATACAAAGGAATGTTTCGATTACAAGGAAGAGTTAAATAAATCTCTCGAAAATCAATAGAAAATATTGATGAACAACCAAACATCGATGACATGAATATCTCACCTACAAACGAGGGTGAGAGCATCCATGACGATAATAAAGCTTCAGATGAAACTATATCAGTAGAAGAATCCTGCTGAAATACAGTTCAGACTAGTCACGAAAATTCTATACAAGAAATGTTTCACCAAGAAGCAAAGTGTCGGATGTATTACGCCAACCATAGATAAGCTGCATTTATACTGATAAATAGGCAACTCTGTGCTGAACTTACGTTCCGTGATACAGCGCCATAACCTCAGTTCCTGCAGGACAAACTACAAATGAAATGGCGGGAATGTACCTATATTCAAATTTTCTATGTATAAATTTAATTTTAGGATACATGGTTTTCAAAAGAATATTCTACTATTTATATTTTCAAATTAGTATCAACTGTTCACAGTAGCAACTAATTGAATAAATAAACAATGGGTGTTTTTAAGAGCTTGAGAACTTTAAATAATAATACAAGACAGAAATACTGTTGGAATGAATATTTTATTATTATAAATAATTAGTTAATAATTTTATGCATTCAATTTTTTAAATATGATTTTCGGCTACGAGTTACATAGTCCATTCGAAAAGACCAATTTCCCAATATTTTTTCCAATCTAGCCGTTTGGCCGCAATGCTGGCTTGGATATTGGTTTCTAATGCTTCAAGAGTTGCTGGTTTGTCGGCGTAAACTAATGACTTAACATGGCCCCATACAAAGTAATCGAGAGGCGTTAAGTCGCACGAACAAGGGGGGCAGTTAACAGGACCACTCCTGGAAATGCAGTTGTCACCAAATTAGTTTTGTAATAAATTGATGGTTAAGTGCGCTCTACGGCAAGTTGCGCCGTCTTGTTGGAACCAGGTGACTTTAGATGTTTAGCTCATTAATTATTGGAAAAAAAATCCACATAGTCGAAGGAGAAAGTCCAACAAGTTGATAACGGCGACGAATCGATATTTTGGCGTCTTCTTCAACACTTCGCGCTACAGCAGCAATATTCTCTTCGGTAGGTACGCACATTTCTTTGTCTTGTTAAATTTAGTGCGACAACGATCAATAACTGCACGAATTTCTTGCACACTAGGCAGATTATGTTGACCGTACAATGGACGAAGTGCCTTATGAACTTCACGAACAGATTTATTTTTTTCAAAGTAAATTTCCACAATTGGGAAACGTTGTTCTGGCGTTGATGAATTGCCAAACCTTACTCCACAGAAATGTCAACACAGTTTGACATTCTCAACTCTCAAACCATAGACAACCATCGAAAATTCTAATGCGGCTAAAAAAATACCCGATAGAAGAATATGCCTTTGAGACCCTATTCCCAAGTCTAGGCTTGTAATATTTAAATAAAATCAAATGACAAATCATATTTAATACAATTTTTATTAATATATTCGTAGAAAAAGAAATGCAATATATTCAACGTATAAATAAATAACAATCATACATATAAATTCTTAAATCATAAATTAGTGCTAACAAAATAATGAAAATAGCAAATACAAATAAGTTTTATCAATTAGGGATTACAATATTCTTCATTGTTGCCATTCTTTTTTTAAATTTTTTGTGTAATAGACAAATATTCACCGCCAGAATTTTTATAGGGTCAGTTGATATTACATTATCTCCTTTCCCTTTGAAAATACTGTTTACATTTTTACACCAGATATATAAATGAAACGTACAAAGTTCATCCACTACAATTTTAAAAATATCATGGTCTTTACAGGAGAACCTTGTATATACATTATGGCATATAATTTGTTTACAAATTGATACTATATTATTCATATGACAAACCTGGGGTAAAATATATGTAAGAGTTCGTACTATTTCATTAAATATACTATGAAAAAATTGTGAAGGATAAGCGATCTTTTTTTTTTGTTTTTTCACAAAATTTTGTTAAAAACATTACCCTTCTATTTATTCTATTCCGTGGTCCTACACAATCCGCTCTACAAACATCACAATCCAGTGGAATTTTGCTCAGGGTCCTCTTAGCAAGATATCCTGCCACGTAAGCAAAGGCGCCCTTTGCATATTCCGTTTTATTCTGGATTACTTCGGGTAGTGTGACATCAGGCACCCGGAATTCCGGTGGTGTTCGTGTTCGGAATCTATCGAGACAGCACAGCGTAAGCCATTATCCTTATTGGTTGTTCCAATCACGCTATCGAATACTTTATTCATTAAATATCAAATCTGCAGTATCTTCAGCTTCATTAAATATTTCAGGACCTGTACAAGAAACAATAAAGTTGAACATCAAAATTCAGAATTAGTATAACATTAATAACAAAAAATTACAAACAACAACAATATACTTACTCAGCCTTGCCAATTCACGTAAAATAGATAAAAATGGTTGGCTGAAAACCTGAGCTGCATAAGATACCTTAATTTTTATGTATTCTCGATGTGAATTTTTGTTATCTTAGGTAACATTTTATATTCTCCATCAAGGATATCCAAAGCTGCTAGTTTGGTTATGTGCTCCCATTTTGCCATCTTCACCCTTCCATTATCTTCAAATACTACATCACGCTCGAAAAGTATATTTCTAATGCATTTCAGTAGGTGAGGAGGATCGAAGAGTGGAACAATCTCTTCCTCATCTACGAGAAATCCAAAAAGTTTATTCTCCTCACCCCTTCTTAAAAAAGCTCATTAGTTTCAGTATATAACGCTGAAATTGCTGATCTGTTTGCAGTTCCCTGGTCACAAACAATTGGCATCACTTGAAGACCCGAACATCTTGCAGCTCTTAAGACCTCTTTTGTGATTTTTGCAAGGACGTTTGCTTTCATGCCTCCTTTGTTAAAATAAAAAGATAAGGGCTGTTTCCACTTTTTATACACTACTCTGGTCATAAAAACCATGACCTTATCAGCGATTATCGAAGTCCTTTCGCCAGTTCCGTTATCTTGGAAACCAACGAGCGTATCTTGTTTTCTGTCGTAATGAATAGAAGGCTTATGGATATCTCATCGAATACTACAGTACACAATCTATCGAGGGGATCCAGTTGGCTGACAGATTTCTTTAGTTCCTTAATCCTGCTTGAAAAGGGACTTTATGCAAAATCATATTTAATGTCTTCCTTGATAGTAGAGCAAATATTGATCTGCAATACTTATATCTTTTGAGACTTAACTTCATAAGAGCTAATGCAAAAATGTTGTCATCAGTAATAAATCTTCGCCCCCAAGGAGATATTTTTTGATGTCTTAATTGAGAGAGAAAAAGGCAGCCGTTCTCTTAATAAAATTAAAATTAAGAATTTCTTCTGAAGCGCAGAAATCCCTTGCTTTCTCTAAGCGTTTTTTAGCATCTGCCAACTCGCGATGTAGTTGTTTCACTTGGTCCTTGGTCATATTGTAGAGGCTTTGTGCTTCAGGCGACAATTGTTTTGTCCTTTTTATCCCTTTTTATCCCAGCAGACTTTAAGATAATTCTCCTATATCTTATGCCTAGAACAATAATATAATAAAAATAAATGTTCAACCTTAGTGGCAAATGCATGATGTAAATCCATATTTTCGGAAAGATATCAAAGAGATCAAAACTATATACATATATATTCAGTAATTCGAAATGTCACAATTCCAGAACAAATGATTCACCATATTAAACTATATCTAATAAAAAAATAGTGATGATACTTGCCTCTTCGAGATATTGTTTCTTTATGATAATTAGATTTCGACACCGAACAGATAACATGATTGCCTTCTTCAGCATCAATTGAACAATCTCCTTCAAATGATGGATCTATGATCGGTAAAACCTCATTAGCTGGCGGAGTAATTTCGGAGGTAGTGGCAGAGAAGGTAGTGGTGACTGCAGAATTCAAGGCTGTTGTTAATACTTAAAAAAGGATGAACAATAATACTTAGGATTCTTACATTCTGGTCTGTTAAGATGCAAATTAAGAACTGCGGTGAATTTCAAATTTGATCCTCTTCTGCCACACTCAATCAAATTTTTCAGTCCAAAATGCAAATGGCATCCATTGCTCATATATCTAAAACAAAACAATGTAAAAATAATGGGTTATAAAATAAATGTACTAATTTATATTCCGCAGTTAAGAGACTCAAATTGTATCATTCAAAAATCAATTCTACTTATTACGTCAAAACAAAAATTAAATGCTGTTAAAATCTTAAAAACCTATTCACACATACTTGTTCGTCTTTTGGAAATCTGTCCGTCCGTCTCCACATTTTGTTTTGCAATCGGGAACACAACAATAAACCATGGTTGTAATGATTACTTATTTATATCCCTAATCAATAGTTATCAGTACCTGCCTCACAAATTGTTTGGAATATTTGAAATTTGAAATATAATGACAAAATGACAACCCCTCTGATGCAGCTTCCTTCTGAATACCGTAATTGAGCAGCCAATCAGAGGAATGGATATCTGCAGCCAAGCAAAACCCGTAGCTGTTAAAGGCAACAACAAGCGATTTCGTGTTTGCAGGAGGAAGCTTCGAAATAGGAATGACCTTGTACATTGAAGTTACAATAGCCTGACGCTAACTGCATGATGGACTTACAAGGGATACTTTGGAATTACTAAGACTCTGCAGAAGGTTAGGAAGTGGTCCTATTGGGTGAACTGCAAGGATATGATACGATGGTACTGGAAGTGTGAAGTATATCTAGCCAGCAATGCACTCGCAGGCAGGAAGCGGGCACCTAATACAATACAACGTTTGGAGTCCCAAAATCAAGAATACTCTGCAAGCCATGGATTATTTAATATAATGAACCGAGGCATATCCCCAACCAAGAGGCTTTAACCATCGCCGACGAAACATCGAATCAGCCTTGTGCTAAGATGTCAGCTAGTGATTAACAGTAAACAAAACCAGAACAACACTTTTGCATCATCAATAGGACAGAATGGTAGAGAGATTGAATCGAACTTTGGACAAACACCTCTCCAAGGAATATCAAAGTGATTAGGACCAGTTTATTCATTTGTTCCTGATAGCTCCTCAAGCGCAGTCAATGAACCCATGGGCCATACTCCTTCATGCCTTATGTTAAGTCGAGAATTGCAACTACCCTGTGCCTTGAATTTGGCCGTACACCTACAGAGGAAAGTGTATCTGGTGAAGGATGCGTCGACCAACAGAAAACCAGAATGGAGGAATTCCACGATTTAGCACCGAAGAACATCCAGCTCGCCAGTAATCGAATGAAACATTTTAATGTTCGATAAACCAATGATACCTCTGACTTCGTAGAACTGGTTTTGGTTTATAATCCACAGTGGTGTTGAAGGCTTTGTCCAAGCATCAGAAACAATAAGAAAGTCTTGAGGAGAATAAATGAAAGTGGTGCACATAAAAAGACTCGCACCATATGCTGGCTCTAACGACAATGAGGAAACTAGAATTGATCTTCATGAAGAGCACGTTGAGTAGCCCCACATTAGTTTAAATGAATTTATGTCCAGCGACGCGGACTGAAATAGGGCAAGATTCAGTGCGACCGTCAAGATTCAGTAAGCTCTTTTCAAGCTGTCAACAGACGTTCCCATGCCACGTTCTGTAGTGAAGGACCTTCGTATGGATTGAGGAGATGCTCTGGTTTTCCAGAGGAGATTTGGATGATAGATAGAGATAGAGATAGAGAACCAGTAACTACAAGTAGGAGCAAATATGAGACTACCAGACGGCAATCGCTTTCTATTCTACCTGGTTTCGTAGCAAGGCCAACTTATAAAGACATCTAGCAATAATTGACAATTCTGAAGTATGAGTTCCTATATTACGGTTTAAAGAAGTTATATATATATAGGTTGAACAAACTGGTTCGAAAGATAGTGAGAAGTATGATTGAATACATCTTCCAAAATACTGATGAGATAACACTCAGTCACTCAGTATAGTCTGAAAATGGTGAAGCTACGCTGACAGATGAAGTGGCGTTTGTTGCTAATAATTATTATTCTAGAAAGCTTTGTTTGAATAGAAAATGAATTTTGGAAGGCATGCATATAGATTACGAGCATCGTTGTAGAAATAAATTTCTGTAAATAAGTTTGAAAATAAATCTAGTATATATATATAACTCTAACCCAGTTCGTTTCGCTTATCCAGTTACAATATTGCCTATCATGGCCCGAACTTATTCAATCTTCTACCAGCCAGCATAAACCATGTTTCCAATCTCGTTAATTTCAAAAATCAATCAAAACCTTTATACATTTAATATGTATCTATACTAATATATATACGAGTAAGGACTTTTCGTATGACCACGAAAATTTCGAAAGCTACTTTTCCGATTTAATTATTTTTACTTTCCTACACTACTATAGTAGCTGTATAACGAAAGTATTGTAATCGTGTGGAATTTTCGGTATCGAGATTTTTTTAAATGTTGACCTTTCAGAGTCTAATAAACATATTTTCAGCCATTGGTCTGTCTGTCTGTATGTCTGTCCATCTGTCTGTCTGTCTGTGACAGAATTATCTCGGGAACGGATCGGTGTATTTTGTTGCTTTCTTTTTTATTTTGTTTGGTACCAATATCACTCGCGTGTGGCACTGAATGAGAATCCTATATACACTGGGTGTTGAGCTATAGCCAAAAAACCTGATTTGCTCCAAACTATAACGCGAAAACGGCTCTAACGATTTTGATTAAAATTGCCCAACGTATTCTTCTGAGAGCCCTTTACCACCCACATATAGCATCATCTCTGAGAAAAAGCACCAAAAAAGTTATGCTTGAATAAAAGGCCGTATTTTCCACGTGTTTCTTCAGATTCTCGCTAAACGTTTCATCTTGCGAAAAAATGTTACATGACCATTGTTGTTTGTCTTGACATGCTTAAAAAAATGAGTGGAGAGTTTACTACCGCTATTATCGTCGCTATGTAAGGAGAGTATTGTAATAGTGTAAAATTTTTCATTCACTGGATTTTGCCTGCGAGCGGTAGGAAAGTCGTGTGAGTGGACACACCAGATTTTTTTTTATTGAATTTTCTATATCTCCGCGGGTGACATAGTTTATATTTTATGTTCTTATAGCTTTTCTATACTAATATATAATATCTGGAGACCGAGCTTTGCTCGTTTAAAACGGGATTTAAGATGGGTCTATAAGAGTTACTAAGGATATTTAAACTTATTAAAAAATGTGCATATTTCTGGTTAAAATGTATTGCAATCGGTAAATACTGCTTTTATTGTTCACACAAGTTATAGATTTAGAAATAAAAATTGTGTAATATGAATGTGGATGGACCTCGAGGGTCACACCGATTAAATATGAAAATATCGTCAATCGATTTCTCGACTCCGAAAACCACTTATTGCTAATTTTTATCAAAATCTGCTAACCCTTCCTTGAAATAGCTAATGTGTACCTTAAGGGTCGCAATATATTAGATATGTACAAATTTTCATAGAAAATTTCCGATTAAATTATTAGAAACTCATAATAACCATCTTTTATTTAAAAAAATAGGTTTTGTTAAAAAAACTCTAAGGTGAATCAGAATTTGGACCGAGGAACTCTAGATCAATACACGGAAACTTTACCATAGGACTATTTTTCCCTATGATGTTATTGCGTTCATATTGATATACTAAATATAATCTGTAGAACTCGTAAAATGAGAATATTAATTGCTGAAAACGATTTTTCTTGTGAATGTGAATACAACCAATCGATTCAATACACTCTAAAACCCATACATATGAATTCTCATCAAAGTCGTTAGACCAGATTCCGAGATAAAATTTGCATATATATATATATATATATATATATATATATATATATATTTTTCGTGAATATCGTGGGTTTAGGGCTCTTTCAGTGATTGAAAAAATTGAAATAAACGCACATTTATTTCATGTCATAATGTTTATGACATGAAATAAATGTGCGTTTATTTCAATTTTTTCAATCACTGAAAGAGCCCTAAACCCACGATATTCACGAAAAATAAATCCACTAGGCTCAAAAACAAATAGAAACGAAATTATATATATATATATATATACAAGCATTGCTCGTTTAATATAATAATTAGATATCTGGGCTACCGAGCTATGCTCGGGTAACACAGAATTTTGAGTGGGTTTATAAGATTAAGGGCCGATTTCATAATCAAATTTATCTCCTATTAATTTTAATCCTAGATTAAAATTTTCATATTTTTTTTGCTTGGACACATAATTTAAAGTTACACTAAAATAACGAAAGATAAGGTGACTGATGTTGTAAGAGTTATTGAAAAATGCACTATTTTTATTCCGTCATCAAGATATGAGTTAAACAAATTGAAGAATTAACTAATCTCCCATTAAGGATTCATTATGAAATCGGCCCTTAAGGATGTTTAATCGTAGTTCGAAAATGTGCATATTTCTAGTTAAAATGTATTGCGATCGGTAGATCAGTAAATATTGCATTTATCGTTCACATAGCTCATAATTTACAGATTTCAAAATAAAAATGATTGTGAAACATACCAGAAGTCAGCTGTATCATCAATCGCCTTTTCGACCACCAAACCCCATACTGAAATTGTTATCGCAATCTGCGGAGCCATTTCCAAAGTAGCTAGTTTGGACAATCTCGGAAAATCTCGAAAAATACTTATCCGATTTCATTTTTTTTTATTGAATTTTCTATATCTGCGCGGGTGACAAAGGCTATATTTTATGTTCTTATAGCTTTTCTAAATCTATACTAATAGATAATTGAGTAGTTCCATTATCTTTGCTAATATATATATACCAGTAAGGACTGTTCGTATGACCACGAAAATCTCGAAAACTACTTTTCCGATTTCGATAAAAAAATTTATTGAATTTTTTATATTTGCGTGGATGACATAGGCTATATTTTATGTGTGTCTGGGCCTCCTAGGTTGAGGGTTCCATATTTTCTATACTTCTATACTAATATATATACGAGTAACGACTTTTCGTATGACCATGAAAATCTGGAAAACTTTTTATCCGATTTCGATAAATTTATTTTTATTGAATTTTTTATATTTGCATGGGTGACATAGGCTATATTTTATGTGTGTCTGGGTCTCCTAGGTCCATGGTTCCATATCTGTAATTCCCAAAGAAGTATCTTTGAGCTCTATGGGTGAATTTTCGTGGATTTTTCGGTATATATTTGTGTGTAGTATGTCACTGGACTGTTTTGTGAGAGTCTGTCAGTGCGACTGGAATTTAAAAGTGGAGGTTTCCATACCGAAAAATCCTTAAAGCATTACGAATAACTACTTTTCGTATGGCCACAAAAATCTCGGAAAAAACTTATCCGATTTCGATATTTTTTTATTGATTTTTTTTATATTTGCGTGGGTGACATAGGCTATATTTTATGTGTGTCTGGGCCTCCTAGGTTGAGGGTTCCATATTTTCTATACTTCTATACTAATATATATATACGAGTAACGACTTTTCAGATGACCACGAAAATCTCGAAAACTACTTATCCGATTTCGATATTTTTTTTATTGAATTTTTTATATTTGCGTGGGTGACATAGGCTATTTTTATGTGTGTTTGGGCCTCCTAGGTCGAGGGTTCCTTATCTGCATTTCCCAAAGAAGTATCTCTGAGCTCTATTGCTGAATTTTCGTGGATTTTACGGTATATATTTGAGTGTAGTCTGTCACTGGACTGTTTTGTGGGAGTCTGCCAGTGCGACTGGAATTTAAAGGTGGAGGGTTCCATACCGGAAAATCCTTAAGACATTACGAGGAACGACTATTCGTATGACCACAAAAATCACAAAAACTACTTGTCCGATTTCGATACATTTTTTTTATTGAATTTCTTAAATTTGCGCTGGTGACATAGGCTATATTTTATGTGTGTCTAGCCCTCCTAGGTTGAGGGTTCCATATCTGTAATTCCTAAAGAAGTATCTCTGAACACTATGGCTAAATTTTAGTCGATTTTTTTGGTATATATTTTTATATAGTATATCCCTGGATTGTTTTGTGAGAGTCTATCAGTGCGACTAGAATTTAAAAGTGGAGGGTTCCATACCGGAAAATCCTTAAGACATATTCAGGAAAAATTATCATGCTGTGTAAGTTTATAGATAACGCGATGGTCACACCCAAGCAGCAGGTTTTAAAATAGCCCATTCAAGAATCTAGACGTAATTTTGTTTCAAGATTGTTGACACCCTGTATAACTGCCGATATAAACAATACAGTTATGGACTAATAAAAACTAATTAGGCGCTCTCATTCCAAGCAAAGTATTTAAGTATCTACTCATGCAGTTGTTTAGATAAGATAAATCCCAATGTTATAATCTCACAATCAAACATATCTCAGCTATAACTGGAGCACCTACATCCATGTACCTACATATAGATAGATATATGTGTAACAATACAGTTCTGTAATAAAATAGGTATTGGTGGCCTTTTTAATTCAAGCAAATTGTCCAGTTGATTGTTCAGTTGATTGTCGCTCTAATATTAGATTAAGTGCACTTACAACACATTTACATACCGAAATATGGAGAGCACAGTGAATACAGTGAAAAATTATTTCAAGAAAAAAGCGAGCAACGAGTTTAGTGCATCTACAACAGTACCACAAATCGGTTTCAAAATATCGTATAGGGAATGTGTAAGAGAGCTTCGAATAAAAGTTATAGGTGCTAGGCAGCTGCCCGTCGAATTTGGTCCAGTCAAACCCAAAGGATACCTAGTTAAGGTATGTTATAGATTTTAAGAATTATTCTCCGATACATTACAGCAGCGTATACTTTATAAAGAAAACAAAAAGCTAAATAAAGCATTTCGCAATGTAGGTCCTTTTTATCTCAAGAAACTTTTCTCATTGTTCTCGAGTTCTCCTCATAAATAACTTTTTAGTTAAACTAGGCCCGACTCTTTCAGATGAGGTACTGAAAAACACAGAATATTTTCCAATCTACTGATAATAGTAACTTTGAAGTAGTGATGGATGTGAAGACTATTGGCAGTTACTACAAAATGACCAGTATTTGTATTTCTATTTTAATTGTCTCAAGTAATAGAGTCCGATTTGAAGAAGATTTCAGAAAATAATACTTTCTTAATAGGTATTTCCAGATAATTTGTTTAATTATAAACAAAAAAATCACTCTACCCCATGTAAGGGTAGTTTTTGGGAGGAAGGCCATGTTAGATTTTCAAAAAGTTTGCAATGGTATCATTCTTCAACACTCAGATTTCAGATAAAAAAAATAATAATATCGGAGCAAAATAGTAATGCAAAATGTGCAAAAAACAAAAGATCGAGTTCTTTACCTCCTCCATATTGGAAGTCAGTCAGAAGTTTTCGGAAACGGCCGTTCTTTAAGTGAAACCAAGCAAAAAATCCAAGGTAAGGAACCTTCTTGAAATGAGCCCGACCGATTTTGATTTCGTTTTTAAATACTGCAATAAGTATATACAATATTATCATTCTATTGTTGTTTCTTTTTGAAGATAAGTAATGATGACGCTATGAGCTTGTCAGCATTGCTTGACGCCTTGCAATTCACTCCAACCCGTCAATTTGTTGAACTTTTCATTAGTGTCAGGTGCGAAATGTTGTTAGGAATCGACATAAAAATTAGGCTCTACTGAAGTGAAACACCAGAAAACACTCGTTTAAAATATTAACCCGACCTCGTTTTTGCACTTTTTGAAATGTATACTATTTCTGGATGTTTTGATTCTCTTCACATTCAACTGGCTGTATGGTCCGCTTATTTGGCTATCACTGCAATGCTTCCCCTCTTGGCAGTTGAGCTCACTTGTGCTCTGAATACTTTGTTGTGTGAACGAAAGAGCATACCGCTCCAGAGTAGGGTCTTGCTCAGTTTTGATATTGGTTGGTATGAGTCCATTCAAATAAAACATAATCACCACATAACCTTGACACATTTTCTGCATGTTTGTAAATTCTATCTATTAATGAATGTCAAAGAAAACCTAAACAACTTAGCAACATCAATCTTGAAACCCATTCCGAAGTTGGAGCTAAAGATAAATACCCTACGTTGGTGCTTTCGCCCGTATTGTAATTTTTTCAAACAATAAACGCCATTATGTACTTTCCTGGACTATTCTCGTAAATCAAGCTTCAAAATGGAAACTGAAACGATTTCATTGTATAGTGAATCTACTTCCACTGCAAAGAAATATTTTATATATTGTATTGTCTTCACTTTTTTTTGATTTTTCAATATTGAACTCTATGTCCTATCATGATTGCTTGATAATTAAATAAGGAATGTTGTAACATGGTAAAGATAAATACTTAATACATTATCCCCTGACAGTTTGTTTTCTGCTTTAGGTAACACTGTACCCCCAAAAAGAGAAATTTGAAACAAAAACTGCAACTGGCAATTGGCCAACAATCAATGAGGAATTTACATACCAACTGATGTCGCCTATGAGGAAAATCGATGATCTCCTGAAAGGCAAATTCATCAGTTTCACAATATATGCTATACTATGTAAAGAAGACGATGAAAAGCCTAATGAAAAATCCAGAGGAATACTTAAGCGGTACTTTTCATTCAATGATACAGAAAACGAGATTTTCGACAGTAAAGGTAGTTTCAAGAAGAAAAACACTCTTAGACGGAGCAGTTATACACCGACAACTCATAATTTGAGTGCAAGAAGGACTATTGGAGCTGTAACGTATAATTTGGAAAGGAAAGCTTTCACACAAAAATTAGCAGGTAACACTATTAGTACTCCAGATATATGGCGCAATATTTCGGAAATCAGCAGTGGCATCCAGACTCAATCGGTAGGTTTTATATGTAAATTATTTATACATTTGACAATAGATTAGAACAACCGTAATCTTATGAACACTATGAGTGCAATGTTTGAACAATGAATGTGAGAATACTTTAAAAGAATATTTAAAAGCCTTCATAAGTAAATGCCCTCAGATGGATGATTTCTAAATTCACAACATAGTCCAGTTTACAAATTTAAAGCCGTGTTAATTCTACTTCTACTACTATGAATTAAAATAAATGCGAAAGCTCATTGGATCCGTCATTACTGCAGAAAAATGTGCGAAAGTTTGAAATTTTGCTAATAAACAATATCAAAATTTATAATAAATTATAAAACGTAGGCTGCAAGTTCTTTTAAACTGCTGGAAAATTGACGTTGGAGTAATATGAAAAAAGATCGATTATCCGTTTTGTAAAAATCTTTTTGAGACATCATTTATATTTGATACTATGAGCACCCTTGTAATATTGGGCGGATGTAAAATGGGCACTATTCTACCTGCTTTTTTAATCCTACATGTAATATGGACACCAATCGAAACTCTATCTGAAAAATGAATATGTATAACGGGCACTAAACTAAATCTAAATAAAACCACTACAAATGAACGATATACCAAATATCTATTTTAAATAGTTATAATAAACTTATAAAAACCAATATAAAATTGATGAGATTATATCATTTATTACAATGAAGAATAATAGGGATAGAATAATGTCACCCAGATCAACGCCACTGCACGATGCGACTCGCTCTGATTAACTACTGTGGACCAGAGAACACGAGCTACTAGCTCATGCTCATTGTGGAAACACCTAGATGGCACCCGAAATATCTTTTACCTGCATCTAGTGAAGTCGATATACGTCGGGAGCTTTCGAGAAACAACTCGATGTATTTATTATTCGATAGATTTTTAAATACAGCAACGAGAGCGCGGCAAGTAAGTCAGTTTTGAACGTGCCAACCAGTGAAATAAATAGTGTGATATAAATTGTAAATAGTTACATAGTAGTGAATAGTATTGTATATACATTGTAGTACGTGTGTGTGAATTGTTATTTTCATTATATTAAATAAATAGATTTCATTAATCAGTGTGTACGTAAATTTATATCCACATAAGAACGAAGAACATTACATTATGATAGACATATCACAAAATGCATTCATGTTATTGCTTCATTACTTAAATGGTGATACAGTTTTCAATTTCCGTTTTGTTCAGCATCTTTTATTTTTGCAGGAGTTTGTGAACTTGAATTTTGACGTAGGTATCTGTTTGAAATTCCTTAAGCATATCGATAAAAATTTAAATAGACGGATTTGTTAAGTAAAAAGACTGGTTTAATCTGGAATGAAACGATTCGCATGAATTTATGGTGTTACTGATTTATGGGATAGCAGTAGCCCACAGATAGTGGAAAAGGAGCGTCTTCTTCTGTGTAAGTTTCCAACAAATAAACGGCGTATTTATCACCCTCTGGATGATCTGGTTTCTCAGCAAATAAATCTAATGCGAAACAATCCCTACTTCCTTGGGATTCAAATATGTCCATCCAAACGCATATCGCAGCCATATTCCTACTTCGGAATCTTTGCTACTGAATGCTTTGCTTAAGCCTAATCTTTAGACTTTTCTGAACCATGATTGGTGTAAACGGAAAATACAACCATTGATTTTTGTCGTTGGCCATGTAGCTTGGATCGCTGTATGAATGTTTTTTTCTCAAAATCGACAAAAACTCCAGTTGGTTTCATCATTGTAGAATAGCGTTCAAAGATTTCCATCCTTAGATTGTGAAATAATTTTGTATAGGTCTCACTTCGTTTATCAGGCTAAAAACAAAACACTAAAAGAATGTAATGTCCATTGTGGAGTCCATGGATTTTAAGTAATTGAAAAAAATGTTTCGTACAATAGGAAAATATACCGCCATATAATATATTTTGTCCATTTCACATAAATGTATCACATAACTTTTACAAGAAAAAAACTATTATATTACGATATCTCCAAAACTACTATAAGTAATAAGTATGATAAAAGCTCCAATAGGAAGTAAATTCTCCGGCTAGATTTTACAAACTAAATGTCCTTCCTATTTTAAAAACCTGTCAGAAACAACATCATTTACCAGATTTCATTCAAAAAGCTATTATGAGCAAAAATATCTTCATTACCTGAATGGTGCCGCGGTGCCCTTATTACATGTCGGATTAAGGTGACCTTGTTCGTAGCAGATAAAATCTCAAATTTGGTGCCCATTTTACTACCGCCCGTAATATTAACAGTAAACCTACCTATCTACTACCTTTATTTTACTTCTAATCCATCAATTGACGGATACGTAGGCCAAATATTTTCCCTATATCTCATTAAGGTGTTTCCAGGTATCTCTGTGTAGTAGAATGTTTTATATCCATAAGAACTCCCACAGGTTGCTATTCTCGATAATGGTTTCACAGATCAATTGGCTTATTTATCATTGTAAATTTTTAATATAGTGCACAGCGACTATGTCCCCATTTTGTCATCAATTGGGTACTTGACTAATTCTCTGAACAATTTTTATTTGGTAGTTAGACATTTAATTAAACCAAAACAAAATACAAAAAAAATTAAGAGTTTATTTTGGAAATTTAAAAAAATATATTCAAGAATTGTTTTTAAATTTCCCGCTTGAATTCTATAAACGGCTGCAACGTCACAATCTCCCTTAGTTGGTGTCCGACGATATTAAAGAAAGAAGGAATAGAGCAGAGAACACTATCTGACCAGGGAGATGATACAATATTGTATGTTCTCTCTGAGGAGGATTTGTTCATCGACTTGATTACTACGTCACTATCTTGGTCGATTTTTATAGGCGTTCGCACTCACGTGATAATGGGTTTAAAATTACAACTATTTAAATTGATTATATTTTAAATTCTAAGAGAAATTTAACCTGCATAATGTGATTTTTGGTGTATAAAGACTACTTAATATCGTCTGAACATCACTTGATATTGAATTTCCATTATTGTCAAGAACCCAATTCTTCTACCCACATCTAAAATGTTACAATTGCTGTTAAATCCATCGTCAACCTTAATTTTTGTTGACAAAATAAACTCATGCTCAACCGCATATACAAGGTTATTTACGGTGAGGGAACTATAGCAAGTATTGAAAGAACTACTTATATTTTAGTTCCGAAAATATGCAGCAGTGGCTTTGTGAGAAGGTTTTATCTAACTAAAATAATGGCGACTTCAGTAATTTCCGGTTATACCGGAAATGGATACTGACTTTTTTATTTCAAATAGAACATTTTTTTTATTTAAAATTGTGATTTTTTAAGGCAACTTTTATCAGATCTACCTATCTCAGAGATCGATACTTTTGAGATATTAAAAAAATGTGCGAAAACAGGTTTATGAATTGCACTGGGATGGATTGCAGATGGAAAGATTCTTGCACAATATAACAAGTATAAATCTTATGTTTAATGAAGATAGAAACTCAGGCAAATGTACAAGCCGTTAACCTTCAACATTAAAAAATGCCATTATTCCAACTGAAAAACACTGTATTTTATGTTACTATCGTATTCTTCTTTTTTCAAGCTATCGATTCATGTTAGCATTACCTATACCTAAATCGTAAGGTTTACATCAGAAATTGGTAAAAACATTTCATTAATAATAGTTGGTAGGTTGCCGTGAAGTTAACTAATTTTGTTGATGTATTTTAAACGGAGTATTTATATTGTAACGGGCATACCTATCACGGATTATTTATATACACTGTTCTTATATACTTACACAACACTATCGACTACTCTGCACAATTTATATTTATTCTTTACACTATTTACAACCGTATTTGAACCGAGCGATATTAATTTCTGTTGTTAATGGCCCCCTACTAGAAACCCAACACCACAAATTGTGAAAATTACGTTAAAACAGAGACAAGTTGAAATATTTTGTTACATAGGTAGATAGATAGATATACGTGAAGCTAATAAAAGCGTGTATATAACGATAAGTACATATTTTCAGAGAGACGGAACAAAAGGAAGTGTCGAGTTGACTCTACAATATGGTATCAGTGAAGATAGAACAAATGATGTAGTTGAAGTGACGGTGACCAAATTCAGATGCAGCATGCAAACGATGCAAGAACATGAAAAAGTTGGTGGTAAGATGAATATACACAAATAGAAATCGGTATTTGGCTTGATTCAAGATCCGAATTGCTTTTTGAAACTTTACCAGAAATATTGACTCTGTAGCTCGGAACATAGGTAAATTTACTTCTATGAAAAGGCCAGAGAAAGAATATTTTTAATTTTTTTCATCTCCACCAACGATATAGGTTATGTATTCTTTGCTATCACCAAGTTGAGCTTTCGCCACATCTTGGAAAAAGTATAACTTTTTTCTCGGTACGTAGAAACAAAAATTGATAAAAATTACAGTGCACTGAATCCTCTAAAATTTTATCTCTAGCAATTTTATAAATTTTATAGGTACTTAATTGGAAGTTATAGATCTAGGTGCCCAGTTTATGGGTAGTGTATTTATAAAGATGTTTACAAAAGTACGATGTGGTGCGGCTCACAAACTCAGTATGTTCTTTCGAAAATCTGAATGAATGAATTTTTTTTTTGAATTAATACAATTTTTTTTACTGAATGCTCTAATTATAATGAGTATGTAGTATATGGAGTCATCATTAAGTAAGGGATATACCTACGATAATCTTGAAATTCTATATCTAGTAGCGAAAAGTAATCGGAATGGATTTAAAACATAATCGTCGGAATTTAGAGGAGGAGACAACTGATTTTTGGAAAATCCAAAAAGCTTAACCTGGAATCTGGAAGATTTTCTATGAACTTTCTCCGCCATCTTGAAAAATATAACTCTGTTTACCGTCAGTATATAAAAGTTTGGCTTATATTTTTATATGCCTCTTGCGTTCTACAAACAAGGTTATGTACATTTTCACCTACAATGGATCGTTGTTAAAATATCGAACGAAAAAATAAAAATTCACTGAAACTTGTTTGTCTCAGTTTTCTCGTTTTTACCTTTCTGTCTATTATCTAACTTGTAGAGCATGCTAATACCTACAACTCTTTGTTTTTAGACTAAAATTACGACTTCTAGCGCGCCATTAAGTTGGCAAGTTCTCGAGAAGTTTCAATATCATCAGAAAATTATTATTATTACCGCCGCTATATTGTGAAATCGCTTAATATACGTGATCGTTTAACTAATTTGATATCTAATGAAACGCTAAAAAATGCGAAATATTTTTTTTACACAAAATAGGACCGACTTTTACTCGTTTTTTTCTAAGTTGGTGCCGAAAATCTTCTATCCATACCTTTAACAGCACAAATTCAAAATTACCTGTACGAATAGAATTATTATTATTTTGTATTTTCCAGTTCACTTAATAACAGTCAGTCCTATTTTCGACGGGCTTCCCAAAAAAAGAAGGTATACAGTTCAACTGTATGCATGTTTTTTGTGTGTGTCCCATCGGTTTTCATCGTGGACCGATGATTCGTTAAAGAGGGCAATTGAGAGATGGTCCCATATTCAAGTTTTCAATAATCACTTATTATATATAATTTCTGGATATGTTATGTAAATAAAAACGAATTGAAATAGCGCGAATTATGTTAATTTGTAAACCTCAGTTGGTTCTTGCGAAAATACTAAAGAGACTATTTTTGTTTAGAATCGATCAGGATATCCCAATGTATTAACAAAATTGCGATAAACCATTGGTGTACAAATTTTTTTATTATTTAAAAAAATTAAAACGGCCTCACGAACGCCACTGGTGAAACAAAAACAAGTGTTTATCATGCTATAAATTTGTTTTTAAGTGGCAATAATACCAACTAAATAAGAAAAAAAATATTTTTTCGCAATATTTCAACACCCCTTATCTCCGATACGAAGAGTTTTTGGACATAACATGACTTTTTTAATTATTTTCATCTGCTGAATACGCTGTTAATGTTTCTCCATTATAATTCGGACCACCCTGTATACATCTCTCAATACACATAATCTATTAAAACATTTCTTGATAAATCTCAAAGCTCTGCAGTTAGGGTTCGGTGAATGGAAAAAAATGTCATATTTGTTTCGGAAACACGTAGCTTAAATAAGAAATATTGGCGCAATAATATTGAATATCAAAATAAAAGCTTTAAATCTGAAGTAATTGCTTTCACAGTAATGCATCGATTTATGAGGTAACAACCCTGTAGTATTAGCACAACTTACCTAACACTCTGGTATTAGATGGCGCAGGGGCAATAATTCAAACTTCACTAAACAATTCCCCGTACATTTTTATTAGTAACACCCCAATCCTTTCGAAATACTATTGACACATTCCACTTTATATGCCGTAAAGTATCGAATAATATTCCTCTTTCACGCGCGGCGACCGCGTCTCAGTGTATTCTCCCATTTATCTAGTGGATTTGCGTCATCCTAGTTGTGTTTCGGGCCTAAGGATCCATGGTTGATATTCCCATTGGGTACCTACCTTTTTTATCGAAATCTCTAGTATCTTGAACAGTACAAACAACATAGTTCATATATTTTCGTGAAATTAATGGACTTATTATAATATTACATTGTATTTGATTAGTGAGTTTGTTGACGAGAGTCATTAACCACGATCACTAAAGAAATTTAAATCAAAAACTGAAAAAAAGTTGGACCGATATCATTAGTTGATGCACTAAAAATAATAAAATAAGTAAGAATCATACAAATTTTGAAGTTCATGTCAAGACTCTTCTATAACTGACCATCATTCCTTAGTTCAAAGTCTTTATGATTCTTACATTATGTATTGTTATTTTATTCTTTTTAGTGTATAATCTAATGAGGTCGATACTAGTTTTTTCAAGGTTATTTATTTATGTATATAAATATATATATATATAAATATGTATTAATATCTATACCTTTCCTGTCCTGGTTTATAGTCCCTTCTTTCCGAAAACTCGTGGAGATTTTTCAACTACATGATATGAGTCTTCAAAGACATATTTATTGTAGGTATTGTCATTGGTAGAGATATTCATTGTACTATGAACAAGTACGTACAAATGTGGAGGTAATATTTTGTAGAATCGCATATTTTTTTTTTTTTTGTACTTGATTCAGATAATTGTGTCGGTATATTTTCCAGTATTTTCCCTAAAATTTTGCATTTTTTTAGATTTTCTACACCTCCATATCCATAGAATATGTTTTAGACAGCACTGCCTATTATTATTCCAATCAATTGTCTCAAAACTATATAAGCCAGTCTACTTGTATAACACATGATTGTTTTATTGGCAAAAAAACGTTTGGACAAATTGGAGAAAAATCATATTAAAAAAAAAACGTTTGTTCAAGACATATTATATGTAGTGCAGAAATGAGCTGTTCAGACTCTTCTAATGGCAAGCGAGAAAAGACAGCATGAGGAACATCAAAGTCTCGTTAGTCATGAACTTAGGTAGCACACTGTCGATTCAGTGAGTGTTCAAAATATATTTAATACTCCTGTTTTAATGTGCGTGCTACACTAAATATAGCAAACTAATGAAAGATTAGCGTCATTTGCCTCTCGATAAAGTTGAAACTTTTTGAGGAATTGCCAACTTCATGGCGCGCCAGACCTTGTAATATTTGTCTAAAAACAAAAACAAAAAAGTTTTCAGTACCTACATATTAGTATGTTCTATCTACAAGTTTGTTGATAGACATTTTTTATATAAATCACAATAAACGATTAAACTGAAAAAACAAGTATCTTCTTTTACATTTTCGTTCGATATTTCAATAACGATCTAGTACGTGAAAAATGTATGTAACCTTACAATTATTGTAGAGCATAAAAAGTAACAAAAAAGTATATCTCTACCTCAGAGCAGAAGGGTATTAAGTCCAAAATTTGAATTTTATGCTTTTTAGGTTCAAATTAATTTAAATTTCGCATTTTATCAGCTGGCAACTGTTCAAAACCCTCGGACTTGGTGCATCTGAAATAGCATTTTATAAATGGTATTAAGTTCACATAATAATGGGAGCAGAAGAGTATGTATTAACTACTTTTCACATGTTTTAGGTCCACATAATATCACATAAAGTTTACAGATCAAAACCGTATTAAGTCGCTGAAATAGTATTATGTCCACATGCTACTTTAAAGCCACAAGTATTAAAAAAGTTCACTCCCACCCATTGTTTTGCGATGCAGGCTCTTTTTCTCAGTTTAAAGACCATACTTTTTACATTCCTACGCTACATAGTAGCTGTATAAAGAAAAGTATAAAGTATAAAAAGTGTGAAATTTTCTGTATCGAAATTTTTACAAATGTTGACGTTTCAGAGTTTTCTAAGTCTAATAAACATATTTTCAGCCATTGGTCTGTCTGTCTGTGATAATATTATCTCGGAAACGGATCGGTGTATTTTGTTGCTTTCTTTTTTATTTTGTTTGGTACCAGTACTACTCGCCGGTGGCACTGAATGAGAATCCTGTATACACTGGGTGCTGAGCTATAGCCAAAAAACTTGATTTGCTCAAGACTATAGCGCGAAAATGGGGTTCTAAGGATTTTGATTAAACTTGTCTAGAGTATTCTTCTGAGAGCCCTTTACCAACTAGAAACAGCGCCATCTCTGAGAAAAAGCACAAAAATAGTTATGGTTGAATAAATTTCAATATTTTCCACATGTTTCTTCAGATGGTGGCTTAATGTTTCATCTTGCGAAAAAATGTTACATGACCATTGTTGTTTGTCTTGACATGATGAAAAAAATTAGTGTTAGCACGATTTGCTTAGATGATTATTACATCACTACCGCTATTATCGTCGCTATGTGAGGTAAGTATTGTAATAGTGTAAAATTTTGTATTCACTGGAATTTGCCTGCGAGCGGTAGGAAAGTCGTGTGAGTGGACACAGCAGGGGGGTTACTCCTGAAACTCGATTCGATTCTCTACTCTATTCGACTTAGAACTCGATCCACCAAAATACCAAAATTTTCACTCGATCGAGAACACAATCGAGTTATGTGAAATTTGCGTTCTCTGAAATAAATCGTCAAGTGTCACGTCATATACTTCAGGCACAGTGATCGAATAATTTTAATAAAAATTAAAATATTCAAGGTCTTTATTAGTAAGCGGTTTACAAGAAAAGTTTCAATTAATCCTAATATATTTGAGAAAACATGAGTAAGTAAGTGCCTACAATTTTTATTCAATGTATTTTTTGAAATTAATGAATATAGTGTTGCCTACATTTGAATTTGTGAATAATTAATATTATAATACATATTTTTAGTGCTTCCAAAACCTCTTATCAGTACAACACACAGATGCAAATATAATTGAAATTCTAAACATTCAAAGATCTTGAAATTGTTTGCATTTGCAGTCGATTGAAACTGAAATGGCTCGAAATAACAATTTTATTGAATTCCTTGGAAGGCACAACAGAAGTGGCAAAATAATGAGCTAAAAAGGTAAGGACACCACAGAAAAGTTTTTGATTTTATATATATTATTTCTTAAAATGTATACCTTTGTATTCTATGATACCTTTTCAGATTTGGACTGATAAGAAATACTCACTCTGAAAATGGTGAGGATGGGCAAGCTTTGAATCGCGGTTATTAAATTTGTAAACTAGATATTGATGTGTAAATTGTTAAAATAAAATTCATGCAGTCTTGTTGAGTCGAACTTTATTCATAATACATTACATTTTATAGTGTGTACATACGACAAGACACTTTTTTATCACATGTAAGGGCTTCACTGTCATTATCAAATATTTTTTGGTTGTTTGTGCTGATCATATTATTTGTTGTGCAACAAGTCTTGATTATTTGGGCTGCAGTCAGTACGTAGATTGTAGTACAATACCCAGTGAAACAATCGCCACCATCTAGCTTTACACATCTTCTATTTACCTTTATAAATAACATTTCATTCTTCAGTTGGTGACTGAATGCTTTTTGAATTCGAATGATGTCATTTTAAAGTGCCAATGCTTCATCCTTTAAGTATGTGGCTGCCAGAACCATAAGAAGATAATGCCATTAAAATCTGAAAATAATTTTTTATGATGATATACTCATTATGTTTAAAGTAATTTATTGTTGTGTACCTACCCACAGTTTGTAAACTAGTTCATGTTCTAATTTATAAACACTTCAACCAATTATAAGTACATCATAGTATGTAAAATTAAATTATTGTACTTGATAACATAGTTGAAGTAATGAGAATGAAACTCACCTTGCATTTAAGTGAAATATGATTTCATCTGTTAGACATGGATAATTTTTCTACAATTCTTCAGAATCCATATCTATAATCGTTATAATATCCATATCTCTTAATATAATATCCAACTATTCATTAAATCTCTTCTCGCACACTTGTACACACGATTGTCTTCATGTAATTTCAATTTACAACAACGCAAAACGAGCCATAATAAAGGTGAATATTAACAAATAACACTCCTCATTATATTATATTGTTATCACTTAGGTTAGAGGTTAGAAGTAACAAGTAACAAGTAACTGACACAAAGTCATAGAATGGGAATCCGAGAATAGGCACCGCATCTCGATCCTACTTAGTTCCTATTCGATCCACCATCGTGATAGGTAGCGATTGTCATTTGTTTTGAGATTGATTCAGTACTCGATCCAGTCGGGAGTAAGCCCCCTGATTTTTATTTTTTAAACATCGTCGATATTTCCCAGGCATTTGTCAGGTTTGCTCTAAAAAAAAGGCAATCAGGCGGCATGATCAGAGGTGACAAGGGGGAGACATCCTTCAGTGAATAGAATAAAGGAGGAAGTTAAGAAACCAAAGAAGGAAGTTAAGAAACCGATTCGTCAAAACATCAAGTCATTTCCCAGTGAGGAATCACATTTTAGTCGAAGGCGCACCACAAAAAAGTAGGTATCTGGGCAGTCATTTGAACATTTCCACCGTGTATAAATTGTATAGAGAACAACGCCAATTAGAGAATATGAACCCAGAACACATTCCTAAATAATGGATTTATAGCCGAATCTTTATCACCGAATTTAACCTAGCATTCGCTCCTCCTACAAACGATTTCTGTAATGAGTTTGTTATCAATCTGAGGCAGGCAGCTTCTGCCACTGAGGCCGAAAAAATATAGAAACGGATTATGATTTACATTCAAATGAAGCTGGTAAAAGATACAAATAAAAAATCTGGTGTGTCCACTCACACGACTTTCCTACCGCTCGCAGGCAAATTCCAGTGAATGAATACAATACTTTCCTTACATAGCGACGATAATAGCGGTAGTAAAGTAAAAATCCTCCAATCGTGCAACCACTCATTTTTTTCAGCATGTCAAGACAAACAACCATGGTCATGTAACATTTTTTCGCAAGATGAAACGTTTAGCCAGAATCTGAAGAAACATGTGGAAAATACGGAATTTTATTCAAGCATAACTTTTTTTTGTGCTTTTTCTCAGAGATAGTGTTATATGTGGGTGGTAAAGGGCTCTCAGAAGAATACTTTAGACAAGTTTCATCAAAATCGTTTGAGTCGTTTTCGCTCTATAGTCTTGAGCAAATCACGTTTTTTGGCTGCAGCTCAACACCCAGTGTATACAGTATTCTTATTCAGTGCCACCGGCGAGTGATATTGGTACCGAACAAAATAAAAAAGAAAGCAACAAAATACACCGATCCGTTCCCGCGATAATGCTGTCACAGACAGACAGACGGACAGACAGACCAATGGCTGAAAATATGTTTATTAGACTTAGAAAACTCTGAAACGTCAACATTTGTAAAAATCTCGATACCGAAAATTTCACACGATTATAATACTTTCCTTATACAGCTACTATATTAGCGTAGGAAAATAAAAATAAGATGTTTATCTTAACCTCAGCTGAGCCTGAAGAAATTGTGTTGATGATTGATCTACAAAAATGGTTATACCTTGTCCAAAACTCTCAATACTCCAAGTTTTTATATTTTGAAGTGGTGCTTTAATTAGATAATCTAAGATTCCTCAAATAAGAACGCTCATTGCACAATCTGGGACAAATCCATTGGCAGGGGAAGAGATGAAATAGCTCTACAACATACTTAACGCGCCCTTTCAAAATTGCAAGAAAACAGAGAAGGGAGACAAAATTTTGATTTCAAAAGTAGTTTTGATGTAAGTCAAGATGGACTCTCCAGGTTTTCTGTATTTTAAAAATGATTTTGATTAGGATTTTCATAGCACAAATTTTATGAAGAGGGGGACGTAAGCAGCATCTCAGCGTAGAAGACTCATTTACTCCTCTTCTTGAAACCTCTAACCTAATAAGCTAAAAAAATATAATGACCTTCAAAAATTACTTAAGTGGGTGCCAAAGATATGTCATGGTTTTTATCCATACTGGGCCCGTGGTGACGAAAATTCAAAACAAGATGATTATCACGCGTAATATCTACAAAATAATCCATTACTATTAGCTGTCAATTTTGTTTAACGTAAATTATTTAATGAAGTTTGTGTACTTTCTTTAATAAATAATTTACGATTAAAAGAACTTCTCTTATATTCATTTCGACTATTTATTACAAATTGTAGTAGGCCTCTTTTTATATGAACCTACCTATCAACACTATTAAGTCACATTTTTGTCTATTCTGTTTTGTGCATAAATGTATTAAATCCACTAAAAATAAAAAAATCTAAACAAAATGTTATATTATCAATTGAGGGTGCCATACCATATTCATTTATTACAAATTTTGTTAAAAAAAATCGAAAAAATAAGCCCTGTTATATAGGAAAAACGAATAGAAATAAGCGTTATTTTCTCCTGAAAAATATTGAATTGGTGACTTAAAACCCTTTGCTCTGAGGTACAGATATAGGTATGTAAAATTATCCTATAATGAAGGAAAACCGAGTTATATCACTTTTTTCAAAATAGCGGAGAAAGCTCATAGGAACTCTTGGTCGAATATTTTAATTTCTGAGCCCTCTCTACATTACATCCAAAAATCAGCTTTCGGGGTCAATTTGCATTTTCAAAATTATATACAATGCTATTAGTAATGTAGTAGAATTTGCACTGGATATTTCGTAGGAAAATAGGTTTGAAAACAGGTCCCTGACCAAAACAATAGCAATCAGTATTTTAAATTATTCATAAAAGCGATTGCAGATGTCAGGTCAGGTCAGGATTAGGTAAATCATTGAATATACTAAGGTTTAGAACATTTTACGCGAAATCCTTAAAAAAAACCTAAAACTGAATTTGCTTTTTAAATCAAAAGAAGCCGTTTTACTATCAGGTACCTAAGATTCTTTCACTAATAGGTATTAGTTCAGAGAGACTGAACCTGAATGGTGATCCCTTAAGATATGGACAGATAAGGCCCATTTACCAGAAATTGTAGAATCAATGCGCAAAATTGTCGAAACTGGACGCTTTCATGACGTGAAAGTAAGGTATCCCAGTTAAATGAATTGAATCATACTTTTTATGAAGGAAGGGCAATGGAGAGACCTTATCTGTAACTGTCACTGGTAAACGATACCTAAAATATTACAAGAGTATGCTAGTCCATGAATACAAAAAGAAAACGAAGGATATAAAAACATGATTTTTGTGCAGGATGGAGCATCCTCTCATATTTACCGAGAAGTTAATAAATTGTTAATTGTTGTTTTTCAAGATTGTGTAGGTTTATGACTAGCATGATCGCCTGTTTACTACCCAGAATAATTAAAAGAGTCAGTTAGGGAGCAAATTGCTGAAATTCAAACAGTCTAAATAATTCAGTGTACTATTGAGAGAAACTGGTGTTGATTATACAGCAGCAAAACTAGGTATCGAACATTTATCTTTACGGCTGTTGGACATAAGATAATCCTATTATTCAATCAAACAAATTTTATGCATATCGCTTATGATAACCGGGTAGTGTGTAGATACATAAATTTATAAGAAAATTGAAAATTGAAATTATGTTTTATTGGTTGCATACATACCTAAATACTGTTATAATTTATTCTTACAGGCCAGCTCTACATAAAAATAACTGCTTTTGAACACGAGGACCTTATCCAGAAAATGAAGAGTGACAAATTTGATCCGACAATTAGCCTTAAATTGGACCCAACTTCATCAACATTACGTGCAACCGTCAATAAATTCAACATTGAACAGGTGCAAATACTCATCAGATTGATGTCGAAAAATATATTGGGCAAAAAAATTCTTCTTGGTAAAATAGAAATAGATAGTAGCAGTAATTTTTGGAAGGAAATTGTGGCAGCTCCATCGGTGCCATTTACAAAAATGGTTAATTTTGAGTAATTATCATTAGCTGGAAATACTTACTTAAATAACATTAGAGTTCATTGTGCCATAAAGTAGTGAGAGTGAGTGATATTTTCATTGAGAAATGCACTTAAAATGGATTATTTATTACCACAAGTATCATCAAAATATATTTATCCCAATAATAGTTTATGTATTCATCCAAAATAGGAAGCCATTTAGTTACCAACTCACACAGTCCCTTTGTTTATTCTAAGCTATTCGGAAAACTATAATAAAAATCACAAACAGATAAAACAAAAGCACTCAACTTATGACGTAAATCTAATTAGCGCAAACCAAATGTTTACCAATGGAAACAAACGTCATCAAAAACAATTCAGAGAAAAGTAATTGGTGTATAGCTACAAAAAATGGGTGTGAACAAAATTTTGCGGAAAGCATTTTTATTATATTTAAGTTGTAATCATTGTTTTGAATTGTTTAAATATCAGAACCTATTTGGGTCTATATTATTAAGGGCCGAATTCATAGACGTCATTCAAACTTAATATCTACTACACTCAATTTGAGGACGATATGAGGGAGAATAGATATTAAGACTCAAATTGGGATTCAGAGACATAAAAATGCAGATAATGATTTTTAAATTGGACCGGCTTTATTAGTTGGTGCACTGAAAAATATAAAATAATATTAATTATATAGATACCGGTATTTTTTAGTTTTGCGGTTGTAGTTAGATTGAAATCTTTTGGCACCAACTTCAAAAGTACCAGTACCAATAGAATGATTATTATTTTGTATTTTTCAGTGCAACTGACAAAGTCAGTCCAGTTTTTGTAAAAAATATTTATTTCTCACTTTTGAGCGTAACATTAGTCATGGATATCATTTAACATTCACCAAAGAAGATAAGACTTTGCTTATACTTATTCAGATTTCAAAACATCGCGGAAATACACTTATTTCAGTGCTGTAACTCGGAAACCGTAACTGAATTTGAAAATTGTCCAATTTAAATGTTGCTAGAAATGATCCCTCCTTTAATTTCGACGTATCATATTTTAAATTTTCGCGAAAAATAATTGTCACATCCACATAGCGGAAATACAGATATTACAGACTTTACCATAGTTGTAAATCGAAAACCGTAACTCTTATAAAAAAAATTGTCATCTTTAATTCGGCCGTTTGAGATTTTAAATTTTCGAAAAAAATTCACCCTCGTATCATTCCTTCGTCATATACTTGTCAAAGTTTTATAAATAATTATTAGATTATTTTTCACTCAATCAAAAAGTTCATAATCCTGGGAACATCTGTCAGTGGTGATATCACTTAACATAATATTGTCATTTTTCATAAAATTTAGAAGTTTTCTCAGAATTATTTTAAGGACTTCATATTTGAAATGGCCCAAAGAGTTAAAATTATTGACAAAGTAAAAAGTTTATGTTATATTAAAGAAAATTATGTCTACCTAGAGAAAATGAAAACAAATGAAAATATCAAATATGAATTAAAGATTAGCAGCTTATTTGAGTGTAAAATTTTAAAGAAAAATTCAAATAAATGAACTAATTGTAGTTATTTCTGTTTATAAGTTGATTGAATCTATACATAATTGAATTTATTAGTTGGTTAGTAAAAGCAGCCCGAATTGCACTTCTCCTTTTCGTTCAATTCTTCCAAGCTTTAGATTACCCCGTAAAACCCTGTAATCATATCCTATAAGTTCACAAAATTACGTTAAAATGGCAATAATTAACACTTTAAATCTTCTCCCAATTTGTGGATCAATTGAGAGATCTTTTGAGGAGAGATTGAAGTGAGTAAATATTTGAGAGACGTCATATGAATTTTCCTTGTCTTGGTACCTTCTTCAAGAAAATAACCACCATGTATACCATAGCAAGCAATAATTATTGTCTTAGTGGCAATTTTCTACCTACTAATAAAAATAACAATATACTAAGAACAAGATACTTGAGAGATAATTTCCATAGAAAAAAAGTTTCTTGATCATCTATGATGTTTCATTATTTATTCAGAAACGTAAATCCTGATGGTAAAAAAATAAAATGCGAAAAGATAATATTTAAAAAGACCTTTCAAATGATAACTCAATAACTTTTATAGAAATCTTCATGTTTCGAGAAATTTTAATATGAACACCCTGTACCTATGTGTCCTTTATTTTTAATATTTTTAACGCAAAAAAATCGAGGAAAAAAGCAAATCAGATAAGGCATTCCTTGAAATATTTAAAGGATTTTCCAAAAAAAACACTTACGGAATTGTGTAAAAATCCAGTTATGACATTTTCCTAGTACGTATTTTACCTATAAGATAATCAAGCAAACTCATTTATATAAAATTGCTTAATTTGGGCGCAATATTATAAATATTAATCACTTTTTAATAATTACGTATGCAATTCAATTTTCCACAACAATAGCAGAAAAGTAATGGGTATATTTAGAAAATTTTTTCTAAGCATTTGTTTGCTATATAAATATTTTTTACAACAAATTGGACCGACTTTATCAGTTGTTGCTCTGAAAAATACAAAATAATATTAATTCTATTGGTGCTGGTAATTTTGAAGTTGTGCCGTTGTAGTTTGTTGTTGTAGGCACCAACTCCAAAAGAACCAGCACCAATAGAATTAATATTGTTTTGTATTTTTCAGTGCAACAACTGATAAAGTCGGTCCAATTTTTTGTAAAAAATATTTATTTCACATTTTTGAGTGTAACATTAGTCATGAAAATGTTGAACGTTCACTAATACACAAAAAGTTATAGGTAGGTTTAGCTTGTACTAGCGGAAATACGCATATCACATATTTCAGACTTTACCATTGCGAAACTCGGAAACCGTAACTCTTTTGAAAAAATGTTCAATTTAAATATTTCCGGATATGGTCCCCTTTCTAATTTTCAAATCTCGAATTTTCGATTTTCAGAAAGATTTGCCCCTTCCACATAGCTGAAACACATATTTCAGACTATACCGCGGAAACGTATGATTATTTTTAAAAATGTCCAATTTAAACATTTCCGGATATGGAATTTTTTTTAATTCTGTCGTCTCGGAAGGAGATTTTGTATTTGATTTTCCTCAATATGGGACCATTTCTCAACTCTCTTCTTTCAAATGAAACAAAAATCGTCTAAATCGGAGTACGTTTTCTATACAAAACGCGCGAACAGCCATAAAAAAGCAATCTTACAACCGAATTGTATACCTTCTCCTTTTTTTTTCGGTCAAAAAAGGCTCTCAGCGCAAGATCTTATAATTCCTATAGTGTTTGAATTTTTTATAACTTGCTAGAGTTTATAAAAATGATTGAGTAACTCAATAGTAGTTTAAAATTTTACTAAATTTTCATAAGAAAATATCAGCCGTATTCATAAACAAATCTTAGTTCGATACTAGATTAGTTTGTTTGTTAGTTACTATGGTAATTATAATATCATACTTGACAGTTTTAGTATCAAACTAAACAAACGCATATGCTTCTGCGATGCCCCGTAAGAGAGTCTGATCGGGCAAACGACCGGTTTTCTGGTGGACGGACCAGATCGCTATTACAAAATTGCGAAAACAATGCCTGATACTCCGGAGCAGGGCACAAAGATCCGCAAATAGACCCGAAGCCCTCCGATCCGAAGAACTCAAGTCTGCAAAGGAAGCGCTCACGAAAGAGCAACCTGATGGAGGAAGCGAACGCGTGCAATGATGTTGATATTCTCTTCCCTGATTATCCTGATGGTATCCAGCTTATGGAGTCGGAAGATATTCCATTTTTTCACCGACTTAACCTAAGGCTGCTGACAATTCGATGAAGAACGGGAACCCCCAGGCCCTGATTTAGTTTCGGTGGAGGTGCTGAAGGAGATCACCATAGTCTACCTGTCCCTGCTTTTCAGGATTTATAATGAGTATGTAATGAAAGAGGTCTCTCGAAATCCCCCTCTAACTACCAACCACTCTCTACAACAGGCAAACTGTTCGAGATGTTTTGAAGCCTAGGCTCGTACAGGCATTAAAGACGGAGGTAGATCTTTCCGAGCGCCAACATATTTTCCGAAAGGGTCATTCTACTCATCAGTTCGATCAACGAAGTGTTATGCTCCCCAGTAACTCCAAGTCGTCGTAAGATGTAGCATATGGACCTTGTTGCCTAGACTGGTAATGTAACTGCCCTAATAACCGCTAGAAATTTCGAATTTCAAATCCGGCTCAATCAGATCATGCGACGCGTCCTACGCTGGATGGACGATCACGACCTGAGACTGGCAATCCCCAAGACCGCAAAACGATCAGCAAAATATCTGGGGGTAATATTAAACTGCAAGCTCAGTTATTGCAAACGGCTTGCGATAATATAGAAAAATTGGGGAGACTCATGTCTAACGTTGATAGCCCTGGTCCGGAAAGGCGAAGGCTACTTATGTCCAACGTTGAATCCATTAATCTCAATTCTCTAGTGCTGATATTCTTCTATAGCTACCTTACCTATATTTTGCTAATATAAATTGATCTGCATCTGTAAACTACAGACTGTACCTATATTATGGACTATATAACGTATAGGCTCATAACCTATATGTATGAGTTCGTTCGTCCACTCCAATATTTTGACATTTTCCTTTCCAGGTTTAAAGAGCTATATCAATAAAAAAATTAAATAAAGTTGAAGAAACACTTAAGTCCATTATTAATAGTAAATTCAGTTGATAAATATTAATGGTTATTGGCCACTTTTTTATAAAAACAAATCTTAATAATAATACATATATGTGTATAATTATGAAAAACCATAGACAATTTAAATCCATCTAAATTTCATATGTCGACCCATTTCTCTTACTTAAGCGCAGGAATTGGAAATGTATTATTATATATAAAAGACGTGGTCAAGTCTCGCGCTTCCGTACTTTGGATTTTTGCTCAAATTTTCCTAAATTATGAGTTAAGCTCTATATTTTATATTTATTTTGGAGATGAAATGTATATCCGGGATCTTGGGTTAACTAGACGGTCAGATACCAGATAGTAACGCAATATTCGACCACGAGAATTTCCAAAAATCAACTGTAATAGGTTTAAGGTGAATAATAATAAAGTATTTCATATTTATGACGGCTTTTACGAAAATATAGCACATTTACATAAAATGAGACGCATAGAAGCTTCAATACAGCAAAATTTATGTTGTTGTTGTTTATGATGCATAGTAAATATCTAACATAAATACTAACTGAAGTTAGTGACAGGAACAAATGTTTTTTGTGATTCATCTATCAACCAGCCGGATATTCGACCATGCAGCTTTACAGCTCGCCAAATATCCGATATTCGACTAAACACCTATTCATTTTATCTTAAAATTTTAGTACCTACCGGAGGCATTTAAACATTCCGGGTATTATAAGATTCAGCACCAGTGCAAATTTGATTTGATGAATACATGGAATCGGACCAATAAGAATGAAGTGCCAAATCCAAGGTCAGAATGTTGAACAGTCCTTAGTGAGTCATGATCGTTTGATGAGGCATGGAATCATAAAGTAAACAAATGCTTGCCATGAAATATGATCATGGCTGTAATTCAAAGATTATCTACAAATCGTCTACCTCCATATGCATTTGACCCACCCAGCCCTCCTGTGCTCCATTATTATTTTTTGGAATGAGTTTCTACAATGCTTTTCCACTGCTATCTGTAAAAAATACCCAAAAATCGAAAAGTTCTAATCAGATTTCGACTATTTACGCTACAGGACGACCGTGATGCGGTCACCTAATTCTGTACAAATAGCAAATTTGAAAGTTATAAAATTGGCCGTGACAGATGGACAGAGAGGTACACACCAGAGATAAAGATAAGAATTCCGAATTTTCATCGGATGTACGGAACAATATTTTTTTTTCACTCTTTTGAAATTGTTTTTTCCATAATTATTATATGGAATTGGTTTTCTCATTACTCTGTATTCGCATTAAATTTTTAACCAAAGAATGTTTTTTGAAAATTCTAATTCTGCACGAATGTTGCACCTATACTAAGCAACTTTGTAATAAAATAAATTTACTTTATTCAGTCGACTTCAGATCTCATGAATATACAGTGACTCCCACAAGTAATTTCTAAATTCATTTAAAATTCAGTCGTGTGATTCGTGTTATATTTTTTTACAAAAAATAGGGCCGACTTTATTAGTTGATACACATAAGAATACAAAATAATACTACCACTGTAACTCGAAAACCGTACAAGGAAAAAATGTTCAGTATAAATGGTGCTACAAATAATTAGATCTTTCATTTAGTACCCTCAGACTTTCAGTTTTCCAAAAAAAACGATCTCTCCACATAGCCAAAAATACTCATATTTGAGAACTTAACATGCCTCTTACTTGAAAACCGTAACTCTTTTGAAAAAAAATTCAATCTAAATGTTTCCGGATACTGTCCTATCTTATCCTAATTATACCACATTTTCGTTTTTGGAGAAAATTTGCCCCTCCACTCCCAACGGGAGCGGTTTTCGGAGAGAAGGAGATTTCAGATTTGCGTTTTTATGAATATGGGACCATTTTTCAAGCTTCTTCTTTCAAATGAATCAAAAATCATCAAAATCGGAGCTCGTTTACTATATAAAACGCGCGCACGAACAAAAAAAAGCAGACAGTCGAATTGTATACCTCCTCCGTTAGGGCAAAGATCTTTGGTTCGGGGTTCGTCGGTCAAAAAGACACGAACAGACATAAGTCGGTCCAAAACTTATTTTGTATGTTTTTTATGGTAAATTTAGGTATACAGTATATTTGTTTTTAATGAAAACCACTTTTTTACTTTCCTACGCTACTATAGTATCTGTATAAGGAAACTATTGTAATCGTGTAAAATTTTTGGTATCGATATTTTTACAAATGTTGACGTTTCAGAGTTTTCCAAGACTAATAAACATATTTTCAGCCATTGGTCTATCTGTCTATCCGTCCGTCTGTCTGTCTGTGACAGCATTATCTCGGGAACGGATCGGTGTATTTTGTTGCTTTCTTTTTTATTTCGTTTGGTACCAATACCACTCGCCGGTAGTACTGAATGAGAATCCTGTATAAACTGGGTGTTGAGCTATAGCCCAAAAACTGAGAGCTCTTTACCAACCACATACAGCGTCATCTCTGAGAAAAAGCACAAAAAATGTTATGCTTGAATAAAATTCCATATTTTCCACATGTTTCTTCAGAGTCTGGCTAAACGTTTCATCTTGCGAAAAAATGTTAAATGACCATTGTTGTTCGTTTTGATTGGACGATTTTCTATTCACTGGAATTTGCCTGCGAGCGGTAGGAAAGTCGTGTGAGTGGACACTCCAGATTTTTTTTCATTTCATAATAATCGACTGGACTGAGTGTTCTTGAAAAAATACAAGGGTGAATTTTAAATGAATGGATGGCCTGAAGACCTTATAAACCCTTTATATTCCTAATCAATCGCAATCATATGGATATAAGAAGTCTTCATATATACCTACTTACATCAAATCTTAGTAGGACAAGCTAACAAAAAATATGAAAATGAAATTATATTATGTTTTATTATTTTTTTTTTATTTTTCCATATTCAGCTACCTCTTCCAGGTATACCACTTCACTGTGAATTCTCGTAATTATTATCAGCCTTTGAGGAATTAACTTCTTTTTCGGAGAACTGCTTCTGTATGTCTAAAGGAGCCCACACACCCAGTTTTTGTTATAGATTATTTCTTCCCAATAATAAATATTTTTTCTCAGATCAAAATTGCGTCTATCATAATGTCGGAAAAAAGATGGCCAGTAGAACTCAAACCACGAGGGTTCCGAGCATTTACGATAAAGCATAGTAATACATGGAAAAAATCATGAGCTATAAACAGATAAATAAATACATAACCATTCATATGTACCTACATAATAATAAAGTATTCTGTAAAAAATAGAATAGATATGAATTTGAAACTACAATAATAATTGAAATATAACCAAAACCAACATTTCTGGATGTCAGTGAAACATTGCACCAAGTAGGTACACGTTTTAAGTGACTCAAGAAATGAAGACAAAACTTTTTGAACTCAAATGCCAACATATTCATGAAATGTAAGTAACCATTTATATTTTCGACTGATAATTTAAGAAAGTTCCATAATCAATTTAGATGTATATTAAAAACAATTATCCACTAAAATAAAATTCTTTCGAACCAATTTTCAATAGAAAAAGAAATATTTATTCTTAAAAATAAATTGAACAAACTTGGTCTAATTTGATCTATGTTCTCACTTAAAACAATAGTTCAATTTATGAGTGCTCATAAAGGCCAGTGCCTAAATTGTCACATAATGTCGCGTCTTGCGCCTATAACATTCCTACTCTATTCTTATATATCCATGGCTCGAGAAAGAAAACCTATGATTCTTGAGTCTCCAAAAAACAACCGACAAACTCACAATTAATTTTAATGTTATTCTTTCGCATGCAATCGAATAATCCTAACTATTTGAAGTGTACAAGAATACTTAAAAACAAGCAAAAAATAAAACAACTAAATTGGGTCAATTTTAATACATTTTTTAGTTGCAGCGTTATCGTCTCTATTTCTCTAATTATATTCTATAATTCTCTTTATTGTTTATTCCTAGCGTTCTTCATGTTCGGCTAATACACGGGAAAATGTTATCAAATTCCTTTTGCGTTTAACGCTACATATCAACGTAAAACATGGAATTTGCACATCATGTGCACAATACTTGCTTATCACAATTAATTTTTGGCAATATGTAGGTATATCTTTGGAACCGGATTTGAATCAATTCTTATCTTCAATCCGTAACTAACCGGAACCAAAATGACGAAAAACGGAACCCACAGTTCCTGGCGAAATTGTTGAAAATTGATTATTCCAATCTAAGATTGATAATTCATTGATGTAAATGGGACAAGTAGGTATTTTTGATTATGCAATTCATATTTATTATTTCATTCAATATTTTACTATTGATGAAACCAATGATATTCGACAAATAAGAACGCCAAAATTCCCAAATCATATTGATAATGTTCTATCGATATAATCAATTTGGATCTAATAGGCTAAAATACCGTTTTAAAATAAATTCATTAATTCTCCTCCTCTTGTTGGAGGACTAAATTGTAACATTATATTTATAAGTAGGTAATCATAAACCTACAGTGTATAAATAAGATAAGACATAAATTGTATAACTAAATAAAAATATTTTCTGAAAAATAATCTTCTTTCATTTGTTTCTAGAGTTATGATGTTGTCAATATTGGTTTAAAATTACAACCTATATTTTAAGGTAAATTTCCTATTGCGACCGTTCAAACTTTCGAATTTCGAAAAAAATTCAATGGGATGATGTTACTAATACGTCAATAGAGAAGACCAAAATCAAAAATTTTTCAAAAGTTTATATTATAGAAATATATGGAGAGGTAGGTGAAAAAAATTCCATGGATTAATCAAAAATATTTTCAATATCATTTATAGGTATCTAAGAATTTTTTTTCGAATGCCGCCAATACAAAGTCAATCATTATGATTATCGATTTTATTCTGTTATACAACAATAGTTACAAAATATGATTTTTGGCTTCATTTTGGATTTATAAAAAACTGCTCTAGAGATTTTGGTCAAAAAATAATTAGGTTATTGCAAACGATTAAAGCTAGTACCTTGTCGCTATCAATTTTCGTTCTCAAGATACAGATCGGACGGACACACAGAAATGTTCTTAAAACCATTTTATTTGAATTTGGGTACTTTGAAACGTGAAGAATTGTCAAAAAAATAATTAATAAATCGCACCCATTACAAGAACTTCCTACTGGGAAAAAACGGTTGAAAACCAAAACTTCATAAAACTCGGGGCTAGAGTTTGAGACCATAATATATATATATATATATATATATATATATATATATATATATATATATATATATGTATTTTTTAATTGGACCGGCGTTATTATTTGGTGCCCTGAAAAATACAAAATAATATTAGTTCTATTGGTGCTGTTACTTTCGAAATTGTGCAGTTGCAGTAAGATTATTTTGTATTTCTCAGTGCACCAACTAATATCGTCCAATTCGTTCCAATTTTTTGTAACATTACTCACGAAAATCGGTGAACGTTCACTAATACCAGAGAAAGAGAAGATAGTACTTATCCTATTACCCACGTATATTCTTTGCTTGTACTTGTTCTTATTTAGAGATCTCAAAACATCGGGGCGTAAAAAATGTTCATTATAATTACAAATAATCTGGTCTTTCATGTAGTTCCCTCAGATTTTTAATTTTCGAAAGAAATTGCCCCGTCCACATAGCGGAAATACACATATTGTAGATTTTAACATTGCTGTAACTGGAAAACCGTATCTCTTTTGAAAAAATGTAAAATTTAAACGTTTCCGGATACTTATTGTCATCTTTAATTCTGCCGTCTCAGATTTTCTAAAAAAATGCCCCATCCACCCCCTTTTGAGGGTGGTTTTTGGAGGGAAGGAGATTCCGGAATTCATTTTTTCTAAATGTGGGACCCTTTCTCAACTCTCCTCTTACAAATGAATAAAAAATCTTCAAAATCGGAAAACGTTTACTATAAATATAAAGCGCGCACAAACCAAAAAATAGCAAACAGTTGAATTGTATACCTCCTCTGTTTGAGTACGTCGATCAGATATATATGTATTTACGCCCTTCTTCCACTTGTAAAGTTTATAGTTAATTTATTTTGATTTTTATCATTTTAGAACATGTTATATGCATGGAATAAAATAAATTATTAATTATATAAGAATTTGTATTTATTTAGAAAGTAATGTTATTCTTTCATATCAAATATCTAAATATCTAAGATAAACTTTTAAATTGAACGGTTTTCAAAAGAGCTACTGTTTTCGAGTAAGAGGCATGTTAATTTCTCAAATATGTATATTTTTGCTATGTGGAGAGGGCGATTTCATTCGAAGATTGAAAATCTTTGGGTTCTACACGAAAGACCTAATTATTTGTAGCAACATTTAAAATGAACATTTTTTCTTTAGAAATACGGTTTTCCAGATAAAAGAGTGGCAAATTTTATAATTTGCGTATTTCCGGGACGATGTTCTTAGATTTTTGAATAATAGCAAAAATACAAGCAAAGCATACATTGATAATGTTGAACGTTCAACGATTTTCGTGAACAATGTTACACTCAAAAGTGTGAAATAAATATTTCTTACGAAAAATTGGACCGACGTTATTAGTTGTTGCACTGAAAAATTCAAAATAATATTAATTCTATTGGTGCTGGTACTTGTGAAGTGGGTGCCAAAAGTTATCAATCTAACTGCAACTGCACAACTTCAAAAGTAACAGCACCAATAGAATTAATATTATTTTGTATTTTTCCGGTGCACCAACTAATAACGTCGGTCTTATTTTTTGTAAAAAATATTTTGTCATATCATTTGCAACTACATAGTCACCACTGCTGCCCGCAAATAAACCTCAACTTATGTCACTAGCATCTGCATTATCTGAAAATTTTTGGTGTCCGTTCTTTTTTCAAAGGTCAATTTGTGTTACTTAAAAAAAAGTTTCTCTAACTTGAAGAATCAATGTAGTTGTCCTAAACATCAAATAACATTGCAGAGTTTTGATAGCTGTCACAAACGTTTTTTTTTTGTTTTGTAATATCTTTAATAATTTTTGATACTTGAATTTCAAGGCATTTTTATAGATACCTATATTTTTTTAATTGTAATATTTCAAAAGTCTTAACCACTAAAACGAGAATAACAAGTACTACATAATCAATACATATTGTCGGTAAAAATATGTCGTTCCACCAAATATTAAGTACCTATTCAGGATCCTGATGTTGCTAAAAATATATGCATAAAAAATATCAATAAATGTATTGATAATTCTGAAGTCATTAAAAGCAAAGAATTAAAAAGTAGACGACAAATATGGATGTATTTTGAAATCTTGTACGTCATACAAACGAAAAACTATAGGTATATCTCTATGAAAAGAGATCCCAATAATTTAGCTTTGAAAAATAAATATAAGCAATTTTCTACAATACTGAATAAAATAATATACGAGATAATATATATCTAATATAAAAGTGGCGAAGATATTTATTTATGAAAAAAGTAGATACCATTGAAAAATAATCCAAAGAATCTGTGGGTCATTATTAATCTGAAAATAAATAAGAAAAGCAAGAACAATACTAATATTGATTATATTATTGGTGAAAATAATGAAAAGAAGAAGAAGAAATTGCTGATAGCATGAACACTTTTTTTGTGAAGTGGGTATCAGCCTCAGTGATATGATTAAGAAACCACCAGACATTGAAATAAAAATGCCTTCAATGAATTATAAATTTATTTTCCTTAAACCTATTGATAACACTCAAATTTTTTAAAAAATGGATGTTTGACAATATCAATACTCTAGTGTTAATATGCTTATCTCTATATATATGCGATTCTCTATGTCACATAGACACTTAAAAAAACTGACGCGATTCCCCTGTATAAATATGCTATAAAAATCATTAAAACTAATTATTATAGGCTCATTTAAATAATTTCAAATTCTAGACAATCTTATATACATGTAATAGGATAGAGTTTCTGCGTATTCCTTAATTTGTAGCTATCTTAAAATAGATCACAAAAACTTAAAATTAATAAATCAGTGTGTGATTACGATCACTTTAACAAACGTCTAAAAGTCATCTGACTCAAGAAACAAATACAAATAATATAGTATAATAAAAAAATATAAATGGACCATAAATTTCGTCGTCGTCAGTGGAAAGCTTTAGAAGAACAACTTGGTTGGATCAGGTTCCAACACCGATTGGACTTTTATGCAAGCAACAACAAGCTGGCAACGCAGCTACCAAAGAAGGAATCTCCATGGTTGTCAGATATAAATATGAGTATGCAATAAAAAAATCAAATTTAAGACACAAAAATTATATAATATAAGGTTATTGAAAACAATTCATATTGGTATCACATGGTCAATAATTATTATATCTGAATTTGATTTTTTCTTTCGGTTGTTATCTTTTTTCTCTCCAATACCTACCTACTGGATTACACTATTATTCTGGATGTACAGACAATTATTATTTTTACACTAACACTAATTTTCAGTGTTTAGCTTTGTTTAATTTTCAATATCCTTGAAAAAGAGTAATGGTCAAGATCTACGATCTAAGAGTTTTAGAAAAGTATATTTCAATCGAAGTTACAAAATATTTACTCTAATCGGAGTCATGTTTATAAACTTGATGAAGCCTTAAATTTAATTTTTTCTTTAAAAATCGGATAGAAAATTATTCCTTTAAAAATTCTGTTTGGGTTCGTTGAGAATTATGATGTGAAAAAAATATCATCAATATCAATTGACACTTGACACTGAGGAAAGCTTCTAAAGTTGTGAAATTTTTATATAGGTATATTAAAATTTTGAGTTGTTAATTTAATCTACTTTGAAGTTATTGAAAAAAGTATAGGTATATAATTTTGAAGTTCAACCCTACTATCAAATTCAAAATTCAAATTTATGAATTTTCGATATGATGAAGTGTGTTATGTAAGAATAATAATCTAAAGTATCTAACTAATTTCGTTTATATTCTGAACAACGTGGCAACACTGTATTACAAAGCATCTCTCAAACAAAACCGACGGAAGACCAAAGAAACTTCAATTAGGAATGATCAGTTCAGTGAAGTGGTATTAGGTCTTCCATGTAGTTAGTAGTAGCGTAATAGAGCCGCTAATTCAAAAAATTGAATGCACGTGTATTATTATTGATTTGAAGAAAAAATGTACCATAATATGTAACCAATTATCAGTAGTTACAAACGAAATAATTAATAATTAGCACAGTTTCCGTTTTAATTTTGTGTGATTTTGCATCTTTTTAATTATTGTGATAAATATGTCAGTTAGGCAAAACATTTTCAAGTTATTAGTTGTGTTCCTGTTTATTATTGCCAATGAGGGATTCGCCAGTGAACACGTAAGTTTATTCTTATTTATACTCGTTCATCGTACTACTTAATTGGATTTATTTTTAATATTGATTAATCAAATTTTGACTAATTTTTCGAGACCCATTTTTTATCTCTTGAATCATATTTTAACTCGATGTCGTTATTTATTATTGAAGTTAAGAATTTGTTAGTATCATCAAAGAATTGTAGTATATTCTTTGGTATCATCAAGATCTTTTTAGATATGGAGACAGATCCATTTTCCCAAAGTGGAAGAAGCATTGACAGGGGGAAAGGTAACGAAGTCAAACTTCCACAGTTGAATTTCTTTATTGATTTAAAATTAAATATTGTAGGACATGTTTCGATCGCTAGGGTCATCATCAGCTAGAAAAAAGTTTTAAATTAGATACAAGAAATATGTTCAAACGGAAAACAACGGTTTTACAAAATTATAAAGGTAGAAAAGGCCAAAATGATTAATTTAAGTTGGGAGTGAAGTATAAAAACTTATTATAGAAAAAGAATAAAAATACAAATACAATCTAATTTAAAACTTTTTTCTAGCTGATAATGACCCTAGCGGTCGAAGCATGTCCTACAATATTTAATTTTTAATCAATAAAGAGTTTTAACTGTGGAAGTTTGACTTTGTTACCTTTCCCCCTTTCAAGATCTTTTTATAATTATTTATTAATTAACTATTGTACCTACCCGATTTCCTCGTTATCAAAGAAACTATTAGGAAGCCCGTAAGCCTTAATTAATGATTAATCTTTTAAAGTGGTTTTTCTAACTCTTCAAAATTCGTATCTAATGATAGCAACAGCGAAATTCACATAACAGAATTTGTTGATATCTGGTGTTTCCGGAAACGCTAATATATTGATTTATCAATACCTAGATACTCGTATTCAATATAATGATAAAGTCGTTGAAACGTCAGTTATATACATGAAATTTTATCAAATATTTGCTATGGCATTTCAGAATAAAAGAGACCCTATAAGAATAATTCGTATTTTTTGTCGGTACCGGTACATCACTCAAAACCGCTGAATGGATTTTGATGAAACTTGACATGAATATAGCTTATGCCATTGGCATCCAGCTATGAATAATTATTTTATCACGATATCTTAACACACCTGTTCCTGAGGAAAAGATGTTATCTGTTCCTTACTAATTTTTCACAACTAAGTACTACGTTCCCAAGTTTAACAAGTATAAACATTTGATTCCTGCGGTATGTCACCCTGTGCAAACATAATTAATTTATCGAATATTATCATTAACTCTAAGCAAATTAAATTCTCAATCACTACGCTTTCAGTTATTATGAAATAATAGTAGCCTACTACCTTTTTCTATGAAACCTCCAAAAATGCAAAATCAATAGGTATTTAATAGATTGACGTCTAATCATTTTGACAGACTTCATGAAAAAGAGGAGGTATAAAAATCGAATCTACATTTGGTTTTTATGTATAAATATTAATTAATTGAGATTAAGTTTTCTGAGGATCCTAGTTTCAATTTTACATAATTTTATAAATATTGCTTAGCAATTTATAAACTTTCAGGGTTTGTTTAAGTATGTATGTAGGTATACAATATATCTCCAATAAAATCACATTTGTATAAATCATGTTTTTTTCTCACGTGGAACATATCCCAGTGTAATTGAGAAGAAAGAATTTCAGGAACCTGAAACAACAAAAAAAAGTTATTTCCCCTCAGGACCATTAAATCCTAAATATATCCTGTGTAAGAGCACATCGTATAAACCAACTTGGCACATTAGGAGAGTAAATTTACAGTCTCGCTACCCGTCCGCCTGTCCGTTGTAACATATGCGTACTCGTACTACTTGTATATATATGCTTCTATGTTGCATTATTTTTGGTCCTAAATACCCGCCTTCAGTATGTAATAAATACCTTGAACTTGAATGAACTCCCCATCATCATCCAAGCTCAATGGAAATAATATTTATTGTATATGAAATGTGTCGAAGATAAGGTTGAGATAGCATTGGAATCTCGAAAACGTTAATAGATTCGGAGTCGATCATATGGGAAATAAATAATAGTTTAAAAAACTAAAAAACACGGTTTAATACCAAAACAAACTAAAAATTAGACAATAAATAAGATATCATTTTAATGTAAAAAAGCGTGGGGTGCGTGATTTCCACTGATGTAAATATTGTATGTTCATAGATACTGATATAAGTAGAGTTATTATAAAATTAACTTAGAAGGTACCCCACGCTTTTTTATATTAAAATGATATCTTATTTATTTTCGAAATTTTAGTTTGGTTTGGTATTAAAGCGTCTTTTTTAGTTTTTTAAACTATTATTTATTTTCTACTTTTTTGTTCGGTTTGCTATTAAAGCGATGCACGAATGTAGGGAGAGAGATATAAACAATCATAGTCGTATATACGAGGACGGTATGGAACCCTCCACCAAATAGTCCCACTCTTAAACTCCATCGCAAATCCTCCAACACACATTCATATCGAAAATTCAACAAAAATCCATCCATAAAGCTCCAAGAAGTATAGGTATGAAACCATTCATCAATAAACCTCCTAACCCTCATACAGATAGAAAGTTCCACGAAAATTCATCCATAAATCAAAAACACCCATATGTATGCAACCCTCCACCAAAGAGTCCCACTCGCACTCACACACCATCACATATCCTACCAACACACATGCATGTCGAAAATTCCACGAGAATCCATCCATAGAGCTCAGATATGTAGGTAAGGAACCCCCCATCAAGGAGAGCCACTCGCACCTACACAACATGATATTATTGTATTGTCATCGGTCCTTCGGTGCCTTCAATGAGTTATAAATTTATTTTCTTTAAACCTACTGATAATATTTAAATTAAAAAATGGATGTGTTGAAAATATTAATACTCCGGTGTTAATATTGTGCTTATCTCTATATATAAGGGATTCTCCATGTCACATAATTAATCTGTATATTACAACCGCAATATCGCCTGATGAACTTAAAAAAACTGACGCGATTTCTCTGTATAAATCTGCCATAAAAGGCATCAAAACTAATTAGAGGCCCAGTTAATTAATTTCAAATTTGGCAAAAATTCTAGAAAATTTTATATATATATATGTAATAAGATTTACAAAAACGTAATAGCTGATTTCGTTTTCAAGAGTTTAAAGAAAAACTGATGTTTAGAAATTTTAGTTTTGGATGGAGTCATGCAACGTTTTGTTTTTTAGAAACCATCATCAACTTTGTTTTTTTATATGAACCAAAAAAAAAGCACACCCTTTACTAGATAGCCCTATCCATTGCCAAATCAATAATGTATGTGATGATATGCTAATTTAGATACTTTTACGAAAACACGCAGTTTTTAGTGTTTTTTAGCAGTAGTAAGTATACGATATTAGCGTATGATTTGATGTCAAAAGCTAATGTATCCCCGATCTCCAGATGCTGACTTTTAGCTTTAGTGGTTTATGTGTACCGACGTAACTTTCGAATGGAAGTCAACATAAACATGTCAGCTGACTACAGGAGATGTTACTGCTCTGTTATCTATGCCAAAGATAATGATTTCATTATCTTTGTCTATGCTTAGAAATTAATGGTAAAGGGGTTGTCTGGATAAATGATATATCGAGATATATCCAGATTACTGAATATTATTTGATACAAGTAGAAGAATAATTGGTAAAACGTTTATTATTTAATACAAAAGTTTCCTTCTTCAACAATAAAAAATATGTAAAACAATTTAAACATGAAAACTTGAAACAGTTTGGATACTATTATCCGACTAAATATACATAATTAAACAATCAAAAACCTGAACAAGCAAATGTAACTTACGTTGGAACTACCTTTAAAAAAATCAGTATTACAGTTTTTTGACTCAATATCTTTTTACAGCTACATTTTCTAGTAACTCAATTTTATTGTCTAGTATATTGTTTTCTGATGCCCATTGAATGCAAATTTACGGCATCTAGGTGGTTAACTTTCGCAACTTGAACATCGTTTCCACTAGAAGAAGAATTGTTATTTAAATCATTTATCTCGTCATTTGCTTCAACAACAATATCTTGGTCTGTTAGTAACATATCGGTCTCAAAAGCACTCCCTTTTATCCATGCTTCTATAATATCCATTGAAATATCTGCGTCTAATAATTTTTCACCAAGAATTTTTACCCCATTTAATTCACTTTAAAGTTCTTGTGAGGTCTTAATTTTCTCAGATAAAGTTGCGAACGGAATGTTTTCTTCTTCATCTTTTTTGTCCGGATTAAGAAGATGCGAAAAGAAAATGACTTTTCAAAATTAGTATCCGGAGTCGTGGATGTCCGGATTGAAATGTCTTCGGATTATAGACGTAACACTGTGATTCAAAATAATTTTAATTCGTTAATTAATTTCACTGAAACTAGCATAACATTTGTCTAACTTTTTTGCATCTGAAAACCGAGAATAGAAAAATATTTAACAATACTCAAAAACTCGCAACTTAAAACAAATACAAATATTATATTTTTTGACGTTATTTCATGTCTCCATTAGGTGTCTCAGTAATAAAACATAAAACCAGCAGAATGAGTGTGACCCTCGAGGTCAAAACGACGAATTTCCCAGTAGATTTGAAAATATTCGGACGAACATAAAAAGTCAATTCGAATTTTCAGTAGTTGTTAGTTGTTATTATAGGTCTTGATTCATTTTATATAAAAATATTATACCTACTGATTAGTAAATAAGTTAAAGTTAATAAGCGAAAAAAAAAACTGTCCTTCTCTCCACTATATCGCTTGCCTATCAGTATGATGCTCTAGGCCCTAGGCTTGAGGCTATCGCACACTTGAATCTTTGACGTTAAGGACGAGTATCTAGCTTTCCGCTAGCAGTCGGAATTTTCTTAGTTTTTGAATTACTGTTAAAAATCAGCTTATGTGACACGGCTTTTTCAGTTCTTAAATACTTAATTACGCATCGAATAAGCCCAATCCCATATTAATATCATCATTGATTCGCGAGATAATGGAGACAAAAAATTTCGAACGTACATACGTACATACACACACACACACACAGACATCTCGATAGAAAAGTTGAATTTGGATTCTGGTGACTTTGAAACGTGCAGATATGCAAAAGCTGGGGATTCACAAAATCGGCGCCATTACATTAACTTCCTATGGGAAGTTAATAAGCATGTCATGTGATAGGTAAATGATTGATTTGGTAAGGGCAGGTGCTATAATAAAGACTACTGTTTTATTTCGGTTCATATAAAAAAATGATAAACAATTTCAGGATATTGTTACAACAAATTTGAGCCCTCTCGGAGAAGTTAATAGAAATGAATTTTTCCAATAAAAAAATCTGGTGAATTTCTATCGCTTTCCGTACCGTACAGTGGTCATATTACATTTTATCGCAAGACGAATCGTTTAACAATTTTGCCAAAATATTAAAGAACAAGTGGCAAATATGAAAACTGATTTGAGCTTAAATTTTGTCTGCTACTTTAGAAAAGTTTTATGAAAATTCTTAGGTCGGTTTCGCACCACAGTCCTGAGCAATTCATATTTTTTGGCTGTTGCCTGGCAATTAGTGTGAGAAGAATGTCTATTCTGTGTCACAGGGGAGCGGTATTCATATACCTACTAGAAAACAAAAAAGAAAGCAACAAAATCCGTCCATCCCTTCCCGAGACAGACAGACAGGTAGACCAATAACTGAAAATATGTTTTTTGGGCTCAATGAACTTTGAAACGTAAACAACTGTGTGAATAGAACATCCTAAATTTTACACTATAATGTTCTCACATTGCTAATTGAGATAGTGGTAGGGGGGTGTTTATTATAAAAAAAACTGAATGCATGTCGCAGGAATATAAGTTACATCAAAAACAAGCATACAATCAAATTGTACACCTACATATTCCTTTTTATAAGGTCGGCAAATCAGTTTATTCAAACAAGCTAGGTACGAGTAAGAACTAAATCATCATCAGAAATAGACTTGTTATCAAAAGATATCATACTTCTGTCGAAAGATTACAGCAACAAGACAATCGCTCAAAATAAATATGTATATATATATTTATCATTCATATTTATGTAAATTGGCACGATTAGTTTTCGAAGGGCTCATTATTTATTCAAATATCTTTTGTTAAATAGTTAGTCGAAAATGTTATTTTCGGATGGGTCATCGAATTTATCTTCTACCTCATTACTTGCATACAGTGACTGCGGGCAGAAATATGAAAAATACAATTGTTTATATAAGTCCAGGAGATATAGGATTTTTCAAAACAAAAAAATCGATAAATGTTTTTTTATATTGGAATATAAATCCAAGTTTTGGTTCCATCGCTTTTGTCGCCATCTGAAAAAAGTTTTTGCAAATATATATCTGAAATGGTGCAATAAACAATAAAAATGTTATGAAGCTTTTTTAAATAATAGTATTGATTTAGTACTTTATCACTGTATCAGCGTCCCAAGGTGTGTGATAACGCACTACCCGCTAGACGATACCATCGACGTCGACGAATTGAAATATTATTTTTCGCATAAACTTTTACTTTAAATAACCCGCAGGCAAATGTAAAGAGTTTTAATTATTTGAAAATTGACCTTCCAGTTCAATATAAACAAAAATTAGAAAATGATTAAGATCAGTGGAGCAGTATTCTCTTATTCACAAGGGTTGCAATATTTTATATTTGTTAATCTAGATCTAGATATCTATGGTGTTCAAATTCGGTAAGTTCGATTATATTAAAGGACCAATATGTAGGTACCTACACATATTTCGACATTTTTGATTTGTTTATATAATTTTGATGTTTTACATGAAAAAAGAAACTGATCAAAAGTGTGAGTGGGACTCGCATTAAGAGTATTCACTTCGCATGAAGAGGGTTCCGTAATTAGAATTGTCCCATAGATTTCCCATAAACTTTGAGTAAAGCTCTATATTCTTTTTTTAATTTTAATTGATTTAGAATCGCTGAAATGGGTTTATAACTATTTTAGAATTATTACGGATCCCTCAAGATAGATAGGTACTTACATTGTATTTGTCAAATCATATTTGCAGATGTGCACCAACATTTATTTGTTAAGAACCAGAGTCATTAGCATTTATATTTCATTATAGTATTTTTATCCCAATATCTCAACTGATTACCATATAAACGTAACAAAAAATAATCTTCTGAATCGCGATATTTTAACCATCAAATTTAAAAACAATTTAATTGCATATTTACGAACGAAGTATCTGCTGTAGCTTTCTATTTCGAACTAAATATATTATGTTCAATAGTAAGTAAAGTATCTTATAATAATAATAATAATAATAATAATAATAATAATAATAATAATAATAATAATAATGGATTTTATTGTTCTAAACGTCAATAATATAATATAGTAGAATATAATTTGAGGTCCAAGAACAAAAGGCAGAGTTCGGTTTCATCAGTGAATCGTGTTACCAATGAGACGCGCTCTTCCACTCAACCCTATAATAATAATTATTACTTTTAGAAACATTTTGTTATGTGGATTCAAAAAATTTTTCTCAAGATATATTTGTTGAAGTTGGCAAACATTCTAAACAATTTTTAACGATAAAAGCATTATGCATGGGAGGTTATTGAGTGCCCATATTTCAGCAAATTGCTGGCTGATACAGCTTGAACTGCTTGAACCTAATTCTTGTTTTCTATATTTGAGACCGTCTAGTGTATCCTGTCATAAGGTCAACATAAAGAGCAGTATTTAGATTTCCCTAAAATATTAGACTACTTTCTGTAAATATGGGTATATTTTGTTTTGATACCTTGCTACCTAAAAATCATAGGTCAGGTAAAATATTATTTCAAAAGGACAATACTCAGCACGCACTAGACCAAATATTTTCTTAAGATAACACTTAATACCTACGGGCAGTATAGTAATGACCTTCCAGGTCCGTTCACACATGAACTTAAATGATTATAATTAATCATATATAAGAATAGGTAACTTAAAAAAAACTTGGACTAGTTGTGCAACAGATGATTTATCAACTATTGGTAGATAAATGATTCTTTCTTTATGATTCTTATTTTTGTTATTTTATACTTTGCACTGAATTATCTAATAGAGGGGGTCCTATATTTTTAAAAGTTGCCCATTTCACAATTTGTGTGAACTTGAGTAATACTGTTGATAAATCTCTCAATTAATTCAATGATAGGGATGGGATATTAATCGAAAACCCTTGACAACTTTGAAAAATGTTCGATCCATTCTTTATTTTTGCCGCATTGTGGCCTTAGTCATATTCCTAGTTTCCATAACAAAAACAAATTTCAAATAATAATTTTATTATATACTAGTTTTTGCCCGCTACATCTTGCGCCTGGAAAACTGCATTCAATTCCATGCAGTAGTTTTTGCGTGTACAAACAAACAGACAGACAGACTTGGTAAAATGGAACCTATATTCTAATTTAGACCCTTAGCCATACATCGGCGAAAATTGTATTCGATTCTATGTAGTCTGCGTGACACAGACAGACAGACAAAAAATTTAAAAAATGTTGTTTTGACTTCTGTTGCTCTAATAAAGAAAGAAATTAAATATCTTTAATGTAGAGACATCGGCCTGTTACAATTTTATTATATATTATATGTATAGATATTAACAACCAGAATTCAATATTTCAATTTAGGTGTCTTTAAAATTTCGGAATTATGAGATAATAAACTATAAAATAGCATACAGAGTGTTTTACATCAAAGCTATTTGACTAGTATAGATAATCTGTAAATAATATTACGTGAGAGATAAGTCATAATTTCCAAAAAATATCTGCTTACTCTGGAATGAAGAATTTTAGCTACAGCTAAAAATATAATGTACATACACTTTTATGCTAATATTATAAGAGCGAAAATATTTAATACCGCGAAAGCACACGAACGAATCAATATTTTTTAATTAGTAGGTGAATGGATTTATTACATAAGAATTGAGTAAATTTTAAAAATATAAGTTAGATTTCATTACTGAGATTTAGATATGCACCTAAAGCTGCATAAATATTCCTTGAAAAAATATGGGCCCGATTTTATAAGGTGGTGCACTGAAAAATATAATTAAGATTAATTCTGAAGTGTACCAGCACCAATAAATAGTATTATTTTCGAGATTATTTTAACTTTTTCAGTGCTCTAATAATAAAGTCCGTGCTAAGTTTTTCATGGAACTAGAGAATTTTTATTAAATTTATTTGTGTTGATGTTTACAATTCTTGATTAAATATGATATAAAAGAATTGTTGTCACTACAAAAAACAACAAACGATTGTTAATACATTTCTAGTAAAATGCCATAAAAATATAAAAAAGAAGGTGTAAAAGATTTTCTTCCAGGATTTTTTCAAAACTATAAACAAATAGAGTTTGTAGTTTACTACCATATTTTATTATTATTATTATTATTTTACCAGGTATGGTGATGTAAATCGCATTCTTCAGTAGGTTAAATGTTTTTATAGTGTTGCTGATACCACAGTATAGGTATTTTTTATTATGATGTGTTGATACTCTGTATATACGAAAAAAACTAAGAGATTTAAATCAATCATAACTTTTAGATAGTTGATAAGGAGTGTAAGTTTTGTTAGCATAATATTTGGTAGAATTATTGATGGCTTCATTTATGGCATAAAAATATCCAACAGTAGGTAATTACGAGATTACGAGTACTTAGGTGCTAATTGATAATTCAGTTACATAACAAATTTACCACTTGTTGTATTTCTAAGAAAATTGAATATTGCGTAGACAATAATAAATCTTGAGAAAAAAAACTTCGGTAGCAAGTGCCAAGAGTCTTCTGTCTACTTATAACTACCGACACTCCAGTATTTGCACATTACCAAATTAATAGTTCCCACAGAATAAATATAGGTAATTTTTTAATTTTTGTGGTACCACATCTAATAAAGTCGGTACGCGCGTTTTTGACCGACGAACCCAAATGGAAGAGGTATACAATTCGAGTGTGATTTTTTTTGGTTTGTGCACGTGCTGTAGGTATACATATATTAAACGTATTCCGATTTTGATGATTTTTTATTCATTTGAAAAAGGAAAGTTGAGAAATGATCCCATTTTTAGAAAAACTCAAATTTGGAATCCCCTACCCTCCAAAAACCGCCTCGACAGTGGGTGGAGGGATCAATTTTTCCCGAAATTCAAAAATCTGAGATGGCAGAATTGAGAATAGGACAATAACCAGAAACGTTTAAATTGAACATTTTTTGAAAACAGCTAAGGTTTTCGACTTACAACAATGTTAAAATCTGTTAAAATTAATAGTATTTTGTATTTTCCGGTGTACCAACTAATATAGTAGGTCTAATTCTTTTTCAAAAACATTTATGTTATATATAATCTACAAACTACGTATATGCTTGTAATCGTCAAGTTATTTTTTTTGTAGATTACTTAAAACTTCTCGAAAGTCATATTTCATGTTCAGATATTCACAACCGCTTCTAGTTTTTTGTAGTAACGATGAATTTCAAATTATATTATGTATTGTATTAATGGTAGTGTTTTTGTAAAATCTTATCCTAACTTCGAATAATGTAGACGTACCTATCACATATTTCGATTTAAACAATTTTTATGAACATCGGTTTTAGTTTATGAAAAATAACTTATAAGATATGAGTTTTGATAAAAAACCCATTCATTGTTTCGGACTAATTATGGATTAAATAAAACCACTCTGACGTTGGTACCATCTTTGGTTATTAAGATAACCGATCGGAAATCTTTCTAAATACCATTTTTTACGCGAGCGCATTGAAACGTGGGAATATGTCCAAAATAAATTGTTGAATAATAGACTCATCAATAACTTCCTGCTGGGAAGATGAAAATGTAATATTGCAACGACTATTTTTATTCAAAAAACATTTAATTATTTCGTTGCGAATGCGTGAACATTAAACATTAAACGATTCTGTGACCGTGCTTCATCCTTGAACTTATTGGGTGCAGTAACCTAATACATACTGAAATTTCGGACAATGAAACACAACCAAACAATATATTCAATTAATGCTTGCAGATTAGCAATTCCTGTAATTGAATTAAGGGAGATTTACGAATGTAATTATTTTAGTATAAAAAAGTAGCAAAATATATTTACTTCTCAATTTTTATATCTAAGGGGAACGGACATGTGCGGGTGGGACTATTACTTTGAGACATCTTGTAACAGGTTGCTAAGACATATTAAATACATTATCTAAGTACTTTAAAATAAATTCGCAAATATGCATAAAATCGAATAATAATAAAATAAGATGATGTCACGAAAGTTATATTATACACCACAGTCGGAGATAGATGTGATTGGACCACACATCCAAATCTTTTAACACCTCTAGAGCAAATCATTTCATGCTTTCTTAAAAAACGTACCGACAAAGATTACAAAAACTATCAATTGAAAAGCGGCAAAATATCAAAGTATAATCAATAGGAAGTCTTATTTTCATCTAAAGAATATATGGTAGAACTACTGCTAGATTATTTTTAATTCTTTTTTGTCATTATGTTTATCAACAACAAGAGGTATACAATATGAGTTCTATGAGCTTATTGGTTGGATGATGTTCAATTCTCTCTAAATGTCTTTGAGCAGTTATTCTGCATTCTTCTTCAACATACGGAATGTCAAGATTTGAGTGCAGTGTGTAGTTTGACATATACCACGGGACGTTCGTAATAATTATAATTATTTTTAATGACTTTTATTGGAATCTTTGGATAATATTTATGTTCGATTTGCAGGAACATCCCCATAATTTTATATCAAATGTCCATATTGGTCTGATGATAGCCTTACAGTAACATTTTATACTCCAAGGATAAAGATGATCTCTTGCCAAACAACCAATACATAAATTAGATTTATGTCACTTTCACATTAAAACGTCCGGATTATTTTTAAACAGTATTGAAATTCCCAGAGCAACTGAAGCTAAGTACCTAGGACTACACATGGACAATAAACTACTGTGGAAGAAACATTTATTATTTTTAGTAACTTAATTTTTGTACAAAAACTACAGCGAATTATAAATTTTGTAAAAATTGTAAGAAAATCTCTTATATTGAATGAACTACGAAAGTGTTATATTAAAATTTCTTCTCCTTCAATTAGCGTAGAAATTGGAAATATGTTATTATTTTTAAGAAATCCACAACTTTTTTGTAGGACGAAAAATTTTGATTTTGAAAAGTTCCATGTTAGAATGTGAGACCATTTCTCAGCACTCCTCTTTCTAATGAGAAAATATAATAATCATCAAAATTAGTGCCACTTTACTATTCTACACGCGCTAATTACCCCCAAAAAATCAAACACACAATCGAGTAATTATTCACCTCCTCCATTCTAAGAAGTGATGGGCAAAATGTTGATTATGTTAAGTTTCTCGTAAAATATAGATAGGTAAATGGTAAATCCTCACGCATGATTTCTAAATAAATTGAATTTCCATTGGGCAGATAAAAGGCCCACGTCTTTTTTTATTTCACAATATGTACATAGTTACAACTTGCTCTTCTTAACAATCGTCTGTACACAGATCATTATTCAAACGGGAAAGAGCTGTAGGCACGGAAGTACCTAACTGTAATCGTCAACGTATGTTCCCTTATCTCATTAAAATCTTTACACTCATTTTTTTCTTAAGATTCAACGCCCACCCATTCCAATATAATTCCTATTTGAATAAACATGGAGGAGCCCAATTATTAGGCGTTTTTATTTTAATGAACTTCCCTTGACATTAATTCAAGTAAGTAGGTACCTACTAATGCATCTTCTTTCGCACGTGGGCAGTTATCTACTTCCGAGTTGATTTTGTAATTATCCAGAATGCTCTGTCTATATACACTTATTCAAATGTTATGTTTCCTGAATTATATTACCAGAATAATGTTAAGATTAAATATTATTATATTATGTTATAGTGCCCAAAAATTGATTAAAAGAAACAAAACACATCATGATCAGAACTGAAAATTTTCAAAAGTAACTATCAGATAAATATGTAGGTACATTTAAAATTTGAGGTTCCACTTTATATAGATAACAAATAATATAAATATTATTTTGTATTTTTCAGTGAACCAAGGAATAAAATTTTTTTTTTAATATTTATTTCACATATTAAGTGTAACATTAGTCATGAAAATCGTTGAGATTTTCTGTTCAATTTAAACGTTTCCGGGTATTGTCCTATCCTAAATTATATCACCTCAGATTTTCGAGAAAATTTGCCCCCTTCACCCCTTTCGGGGGTGGTTTTGGGAGGGAAGGAGATTTCTGGTTAACGTTTTTATGAATATAGGACCATTTCTCAAGCCTCGTCTTTGAAATGGATCAAAAATCATCAAAATCAGAGTACGATTACTATATAAAACGCGCGCACGAACCAAAAAAACATCATCAGTTTCAACAATTTCTGAACTAGTATACTACTATACTAGCCAGTATTAATAGAATTGATATTGTTCTATATTTTTCAGTGCACCAACTAATAAAACTTGGTCCTATTATTCTTGAAAGATATTTGTTTTAATTTTACAGCAGTCTTTTTTCTATATTGTGTTAGCGCTAATAGAACTGTGCGGAGGGAGTTGAAAAGAAGATATTTTAGTTTATCTGAATAGAGATGAAAAACACGAATAATTAGTGTTCAGATAAAATAATAAATTGTTATATTTTATTATGCTATGAATTTTGTTAGTTGACTTAATGATTTATGTTAGGTAGGTATAGGTATACCTATGTATTAATTAAGCTTGATCAAATGTTTACATTTTGTTTATTGTTAGTACAGATAATTTTCTTCTGACAGAATAGAAATACCAAATACCCATAACGGATTGTGGGTATTTTAATTTGACCTTGTCGCGTTCTAGGTAAAAATTTCGGTCTTTGAGCTTGACAGATAAACAAAATGTTTGCTTTTGCAAAAACAAAAGGACTACCAGATATAGTAGATATAAATTAAATCACACTTATTCCCACCTACGGATGATCTTGCTCCATCATTTTGTATTGAAAGTTCACGAAGCCATCAGAACCAATTAGCGAGAAAGAGACATAATTTAATCGGACCATTGAACATCGAATTTATTGATTCGAGGTTGATAGATTTGAGGCCGGAAATAGAAGTAGATATCATCATCTAGCCCAGCAAACTCAATTCTTTTGTGACCAATATATATGCCTATTATAATTATCTAACATTTAAATTGCAATAAATTTGCATACCGAATTAGGTCAGCGACGTTGTCACAATGACTTTCTGTGACATGTGCGGATATAATATGTACCTACCTTTGTAATTTTATTCCAAAAATGGACGACTGTGATGGACCAATTATTATCTAGATAAATGGATATTAAGGGATTGATTGGTTTGTAATGATAGTGTGTTATTATACATTATATTATCTTGTTTGGTAGAAAAAATTGACTCATGAACACAACCACAATGCTCGTCTTTCTGACTGTATGCTAAAAGTGTGTCTCAAATCTGAGGTGGATACGAAAACTTATTTTGAAACTCCATCTATTTTATTTTGAAATATTTTTTTGTCATTTGTTTTCGAATTACGTAAAATAACGTTTTTGTTTCTTATAGTTACTACGTATGTTGTTTAGGTACCTAACGTTATAAATATTATTTAGAAACTAATTGATTAACGAACCTGTACTAATCGCTTCTATTCTCTCACTTTTGCCTTGATTGTTAAATATAAGTGTTTGTGTTATGCATGCTTTGATATTTGATAATAATATTTACAATGTTTATGATTTATGACAAACTAGGTACTACCTACTTAAGTATCTAATGTTAGATTATGATTTTAGTAGATAGTTGAGAATAAGTAAATAATAGTGACGGATCAAATCCATTATTTCATAGAACTGAATGAAAATATCAAGTAATAATTGAAGAACGTCACAGATTGATTGGTAGGGTTGCCAGAAATTTCTAACGTTGTCAAATCTTAAGATCAGAACTAATTGGAATGAGCTTATTACCTGTTTAATAGTTTATAATAATATAGGTACTGTCACATTCATCCTTCAAAATATTTGACAATAATAAAAATATCTAATAATACGAACTATTATATCATGATTTGTTTGTTATTGATAAGTTACGCAAATTAAATATGGAACATAACTCACAAACATGAGAAGACGCTTAGATTTGTATGAATGATCGATTAGACTCAACAGCAATTTATAGAGTCTAATCTAATGTATTCAGACTGGTAAATTTCAAAACAAACTTTGTAATTACACTGCGCATTCAAATAGACATTAGTTGAATTAAACTTTGTGTCTTATTCAACGGTGTTATGGCAACAAAATATTCAAAAAAATCATTCCGGTGTTGCCAGATTTCTGAATATACCCTAAAACAATGATTTCTTCTAAATGTCAGCAAAACCCTATTTCTCAATAGATCTCATTATTAATAGCCCTTTTTAAGCAACCGTTTCAAACATATTGATATAATCCGCAGTCTACTGAAATCACACAATAATTATTTTAAGTAGTGGTCGCCCAGTACCTAGTCAAAATTCAACCGTAATTCATTATTTTTCGAATCCAAACGTTATTGAAGTTTTTTTTGTCGAAGATAACATAATTGCATAAATTTTTTGGGATTTTTGTTGTATTACGTCAGTTGTAAGCTTGTACAAAACGTTATTAGCGTGTATTGTTTACCTTATTCCTTACAATTCATATGAAATTTAAAATTTAATGCTAGTAACAGTTCAAAAAACACAATGACAGCTAGCTATTTATTTTATATTACAATGCATTGTAATGTTTCGACTTAACGCTGGTAATATTACCTACTTTACGCTTGCCCTTATGACAAAATGAAGAGAATGCAGTCCTTTCACAAAATTGACATCAGATTCGAAATATTTTGCATAGCAAAACCGGCGTGGTAATTGCATTAATCCACTACCAAAAGTATTAAACTTTCTTGAAATTACATTAAGTGCGCATTTAAATGTATCCCTTGAAATAATTATATCACATTATATACACTATTCACAATATTTAAATTTGCGTTTGACCAGGGTTATTATTAAAATAATAATAATAATAAAATAATCTGACAGCCCTGACTCGTTCACTTCACATTGCTATTGGGTTCGTTACGCAACACACAATACACTTCTACCAAGTAAACCATATATTTTTTTATTAAATTCAATTTAAGATATTAATGCAGAATACATCAAAATTTTAACTACGTGCACGACTTCACCCAATAAACTTTCACTATGTCAAATCTCATACTCCTCCGTTCACGTTTTATGCCTTAAAAATCGTCTACAATCACGTATTAATATATATAGATAATAAAATAGGAAAATTGGGAACTGATACTATTATTACTTTTTCATTATTTTCTCGGATTCTTCAAACAGTAATTTTGATTTTATCAGAAGAAAAATTGAAGACCATAAAAGACAGCGTAAAAATTGGAACCAACTACGTTTAATAATTTAATTTTACCTTTAATTTCTACAGTATATCTTAGTTTTAAACACGACCTCCAGTCTAATAATATATTATATAAAAAGTTCTCTACCTCTCAAAACACAAACAAAATTGAATAAATGCGTGTTTGGTCTTTTTTTTAGTCTTTTATATTTTAAATCACAGAAACTTACGTTTTATTTCTATGTATTTATTTATATATAATTATATTAAACAACTTTGAATATTAATGTGTCTTGTTCTATTTGCTATAGAAAATAAAGAAAAGTAAATCGCAACAAAGCCCAAAAATGATGACCCAACATTTTCAAAATGAGACACAAAACGAATATACCGACTGGTCAATTTGGAGTCGTTGCATGGATTGTTACCAAAGAAGAATGAAAACATGCCTCACTCCCACTTGCCAAGGATCCAGATTGTTTGAAGAACGACCCTGTCACAAGAAGAGATGCAAACGGAAAATGAGAATGAAGGATACATTTCATATTGTTCGATTACCGAAGGTTAGTGCAATATTCATATCTATATCTATCAATAAATTACAGACAGTCAGACGACTAAAAAAGGAACCTATCTATAAAACTTAGTATGGCTTTAAAAGTACCCACTCATAATGTGGCAGCCAAACGCTTATAACTTGGGATTTATATTTTTTTGTACAAAAACTAGGACCAACACTATTAACAGGTGCACTGAAAAATACAAATAGTTATTTATTATACAAGGGAAAAAAGTACTAGAGGTGGTGTTATCGACCGACGCGAAGCGGAGGGAGACAAAATACCGAGATCTAAAATCTAATATTTTTCCCGTGTATAATACACTATTTTTTTCTGTGACGCGAAAAACGATGATTTAATATTGCAAAAAATATATTACGATATAATATATATAAGTCAGAAAATTATCGAAATAAAATTTGAAGTTTTAAAGTGGTAGGCGACAATTAGATATGCGTTGCTAGGAAAACCTTTAAAGTAATCAAATATCTGTCAGTTTAATTCTGTGTTTTGATTGATATTTATGTATATATATATATATATCTACCCGGGAAAAAGTACTCACTTTTTCCCGTGGTGAAGAAAGTGATATTTTGTCACCTCTCAACAGAGATAAAATGTCAAACTTTTTTCCCGGCACAGAAAAAATAATATTAATTTCGCTGGTGCTGGTTACTATGCAGTAATACATTTTTATGGGTATGTATATAAAAGACTTTTGGCACCAACTTTTAAAGAACCAACCAGCACGAGTAGAATTAATATTATTTTGTATTTTTCAGTGCACCGACCAACAATGGCAAACCTAGTTTTTATAAGAAAATCTTTGACAGTTTTTTTGTCATCAAAATCGTGAAACGTTCACATTTCAATACATTGCGGTAGCGGTAACATATTTCATACTTTACTATTGCTGTAACTCGGAAACAGTTTTATGAAAATGTTCAGTTTTAAATGTTGCCGGATATGGTGCTAAAAAAATCCCCCATCAACCCCTTTAGTAGTTTTTGGGGTGAATTGAATTTTTTTATATATGGGAAGACTTATTTGCCCCCTCTTTCAAATAAAAAAAATCACCATGTTTATTATGCGAACAGCGAGCATATGGAAAATCATGAGGTGCCGGAAAAAATATGTCATTTTTTTCTATATCCTTTCTAGTAGAAATTAAATATATTTGGGTGCCTCGTACCTTGCAGACCTATTTTTTAAGGTTTTTATTGTCCATTGCTATACCTATCGAGTAACAATATTAAACTATGATTAAATAAAGTTGAAACATTTTTATTTTAGACAAAAAACTGAACGCCACGTGTGTGCCTGACACAAAAAAAAATGTCTTTCAGACTATTTACATGATATTCCTGAAGGGTATGTTTGGGAAAATCGATCAAGATTGTTTGTTTTTTATGTGTTGGTATGGTTGCTGAACAAAAAATGTTCCTTAGATAGGATATAAACATTGGAGAAAATGTGCCCAGACACCATACGATTTTCCTTTTTTTCATAATGCTTCAAGTAGTGATTACCAGTTGCCAGAGTGAGAAGGTGCGAATAATCTAAAAAGATATATAATATTGAATACTATCATCAAATCAAGTTTTACCCAAAGTTAGCAAAACAAATTCGTATACCCTCTTATCTTTGTTGGCATATTCCTGATTTTTGATCTGAGTACCTAATTAGCATTAAAACAGGTCATAAATCTGGTATATTGAAAAACCAATTCTGCACTTGCCGGTGCTACCGTCACATAACTACCTCAGTTATTATATAAGTCTAAATACTTGAAAATTCTCTTTACAAAAATTGTATAAAATAAATATTTAAAAGTAAACTATCAAAACACAAGTTATACAAGGCAGCACAGCTTTAGTATAAATGTATAATGTCATTATCTTAGTCTATTTTAATGAAATTTGCTACCTTAAACTGTAAATACGGCAGCCATCAAAGAACTGAAATAGCGAAGGTTCCTTTTTTGACCGACAAACCCAAAACCGAAAATCTGACATAATAGAATTAAGGATAGGACAATATCCGGAACGTTCAAATTGAACATTTTTTTCAAAAGAGTTACGGTTTTCAATTTACAGCAATGTTAAAAACATTTATAATGAACATTTTTTCCTTGGAGTAAACGGTTTGGGACTTAGAGCGGTGGTAAAATTGTAAAATCTAAAATACCTACTTATGCGTATTTCCGCCGCGATGTTTTGATATCTCCAAATAATGACAAGTGGAGCAAAGAATATACATGGGTAAAAGGATAGGTACTATCTTTTTTAGTATTAGTTAACGTTCATCGATTTTCATGGCTAATGTTGCACTCAAAAGTGTGAAATAAATATTTTTGTTATTTGTTGGTGAACTGAAAAATACAAAATAATTCTATTGGTGCTGGTACTTGTGAAGTTATCAATCTAACGGCAACTGCACAACTTCAAAAGTAACACCATCAATAGAATTTATATAATTTTGTATTTTTCGTGCACCAACTAATAAAGTCGGTCAAATTTTTTGTAAAAAATGTTTATAATCGATGCCATTGATGTTTCGCTTTCAAAGTCACAGACAAGAACGAGTATTAAAAATAATCCTTCTCATCTATAGGTAGCGTTTTGTTTCAGAACAGTAGTCATCTAACAAAGCAAGCACCACACGAAATTTGGAGCAGATGGTCTGCATGGTCGGACTGTAATCAGCGATGTCGAACTGAAAGGATCCGAAGATGCCGAAAACCTGGCAGGTGTAGTAAGAAAATCATCACAGAAGAAGCGTATTGCTACCATGAGGGTTCCAGATGTGAAGTTTATGTCCTTAACCTGATTGAAAAAAACAAGCTTCAAGGTATAATTTTTTTATCTAAGTACTAATTTAAAATAAAAAAAGAAAAAAGAACAATAGATACTTACAGGTTGTCTCTGAAAGGTCTTAACGTTTATCTATACTATCGTCTTAAGAAAATGCTACTGCAAATTTATGTAATTGTATTACCTTATGTCTACTGATGACTTAAATAAAGTCTTTCTAATTTCAAATTTATGAGATTAACATAAGTTTATTAAACAATATTTCTTCTGTAAAAAAATAGTATTTCGGTCAATATATGTGTCCGGCAGCATGATGATCCCTGGTTACGGTAGCAACCGGACAAGGCAGAATGCAGAGGGTGTGAAGAATCCCCGGAGTAGATCAGACTACCACAGTAAACGAAAACTGCTATTGGCCACTTACAACACTCGAACGCTTGGATCAGATCAAAAAATACTAGAACTTACTCATATAAAATGGGATGTCCTGGGTCTATGCGAGACAAGAAGAAAGGGAGAAGCAGAGATGTCACTGCAGTCTGGAAACGTGCTCTACTACAAAGGTGACGAAAATATATCTGAAGGAGGCGTGGGCTTTTTAGTTCACAAGAGGCATAAAGATAATATAGTGCAGTTTGGATATATTAGTTTGAGATTTGCCTTTATGATACTAAAACTGAATGACCGATACAATGTTAAAATAATACAAGTCTATGTTCCAACATCCAAGCACAGCGATGAAGAAATAGAGAATATGAGGATATCACTAAAACAATAGAAAAGGTTCGCACGCACTTTACTTTTATCATCGGGGATTTCAATGCCAAACTAGGACACAAAGCAGACGACAAAGAAACATCGATGAGGACCTTTGGATTCGGAACAAACCTATAGTGCATGATATCCAGGTTCTCAATAGTATTTCAATTGGTAGTGATCACAGAATGGTAAGAGCAAAAACAGAATTGAGTATAAAGAGAAAAAGATCTAAGCTGATATCAAAAAAAATAAATTTTGGTTGGAATCTTATAGAGGACTCAGATGAATATAGAGATGTTATAAGAAGTGATTTAGAAAGTATAGAAAATTTGGGAACTGACGTCGAAAACATAAATGACAAAATATGTACAGTATTGAAAGCGGCACGCAAAAGATATGAACCAAAGAAAAGAGAAAGAGAGGAAAAACTGTCTAGAAGAACCAAACAATTACTAACGAGAAGAAAAGAGCTAAAGAACAAACACAAATAACAACGAAGAACTAAGACAACTTAATAAAGAAATATCAAAGGCTATAAGAAAGGTTATCCGAAAATTTAATACAGAGAAGATAAATGTAGTAATTGATAAATATTTTTTACAAAAAATTGGACCGACTTTATCAGTTGTTGCACTGAAAAATACAAAATAATATTAATTCTATTGGTGTTGGTAATTTTTAAGTTGTGCCGTTGTAGTTTGTTGTTGTAGGCAGCCACTCCAAAAGAACCAGCATCAATAGAATTAATATTATTTTGTATTTTTCAGTGCAACAACTGATAAAGTCGGTCCAATTTTTTGTAAAAAATATTTATTTCACATTTTTTAGTGTAAAATTAGTCGTGAAAATTGTTGAACGTTCACTAACACCCAAAAAGTTATAGGTAGGTTTAGCTTGTACTAGCGAAAATACGCATTTCACATATTTCAGACTTTACCATTGCGAAACTCGGAAACCGTAACTCTTTTGAAAAAATGTTTAATTTAAATGTTTCCGGATATGGTCCCCTTTCTAATTTTCAAATCTCGAATTTTCGATTTTCAAAAAAATTGGCCCCTTCCACATAGCTGAAACACATATTTCAGACTGTAGCGCAGAAACGTATGATTATTTTCAAAAATGTCCAATTTAAACATTTCCGGATATGGAATTTTCGTTAATTCTGTCGTCTCTGATTTTCGATTTTCGAAAAAATTTGCCCCCTCCACCCCCTTTGGGGGCGGTTTTTGGAGGGAAGGAGATTTTGGATTTGATTTTCCTCAATATGGGACCATTTCTCAACTCTCCTCTTTCAAATGAAACAAAAATCGTCTAAATCGGAGTACGTTTACTATGCGAAACGCGCGAACAGCCATAAAAAAATAAATAAAAAAAGCAAGCTTACAATCGAATTGTATACCTTCTCCTTTTTTTGAAGTCGGTCAAAAACAACAAGAGTCTTAAAGTTTTGCGTAAAAACCTAAGAGTTAGAAAACAAAGCAAGGCAAGTGACTACCAATAAAGATGAAATTGTAAAAATTATTGAAGATTTTTATGAAGAGCTTTATAAAAAAAACAGAAGAGGAAGAGGTGCCTATCCCAAAAATACTGAACCAGGGATCAGAAGATATACCAGACATAACGTATGCCGAAGTAAGGAAGGCGGTGTTCGAGATGAAAAATAACAAGTCACCAGGAGAAGATGAAGAATGATCATCTACACATAATTAGAACTCTCATAGAAAAATCGACAGAATATAATAAACCTCTCATCCTTGTTTTCGTAGATTACGAAAAGGCCTTTGACTCAATTAGCCAACAACATATGATGAAATCATTAACAGATTGCAGAATTGATTACAGGTACATTGCACTGATTAAGGGTAACGGCGTGTGTAAAATTACATAAAAACACAAAACCATTCCGAATAGAGCAAGGCGTATGTCAAGGAGATACCCTATCTCCAAATCTGTTCACCACGTTGCTCGAATATGCTATTAAGAAAATTGACTGGGAGGAGATGGGCCTAAATATAGACGGTGAAATTTTAAATAACTTAAGATTTGCAGATGATATAGTCCTTATTACAGACTGTATAGGTCAAGCCTCCAAGATGATGGAAAAATTATACAAGGCTGCAAAAGAAGTTGGGCTAAAAATTAACTTTGCAAAAACACAAGTCATGACGAACGTAGTTGCGAGTGAAAACATCACTATTGAGGGCAAATCTATCGAACAGGTCACCGCTTACAAATATTTGGGTCATGAGATTCGCATAGGCCGGGATAACCAGACGTGTGAACTTCCCATGAGAATAGGATTAGGGTGAGCAGCTTTTGGAAAGTTAAAGCATATTTTCAACTCAGATATCCCCATTAGCCTAAAAAGAAAAGCTTACAATCAGTGTGTACTACCGGTGATGATATATGGAGCTGAAACATTGACGCTCACGAAAAAGTCAGCAAATAAATTGAGTGTCTCTCAACGGGCGATAGAGAGGGCTATTCTGGGTTTTTCCCTCAGAAATTGAATACCGAATGATCTGATCCGACAAAGGACATAGGGTTATAGATGTGATCGAAAAAATTACAATCTTAAGTGGAACTCGGCCGGTCACGTAGAAGGACCGACGGAAGATGGTCAAGAAAACTACTGGAATGGTGTCCCAGGTATGAAGCATATCGTGTCAGAGGACGTCCCCCTACAAGATGGTCCGACGACATCCTGAAGTTAAAATCTTAAAATCGTTTTAGTTATAATTTCTTAGCTCTTGTACCTAATTTTGGCATTGTTGAATTGATCAAATAAAATCATATCAAACTTGTTCAAAACGAATATGCTTAATTGGATTTATTATGAAACACAGCATTAGTTTCTCAGACATATTATGATTTCGAAATGTTGCCTCTTATCAGTAGAGTGACGTATTTGATAATAAATTTTTATCCTCAATTTTTTTGTATTTCAAATCAATTAAGTATATGTAATATAAATAATGTGTTTTGTTTAGGTGCCAATTTAAATGAACGATTTTTCTTCTAGATACCAGAACATATCAGTACAATAATAATCAGTCGGATGCAGCTGTACGGCAATCACGAAGAAAATCTGACAGCAGAAGGAGATGCGGCATACCTAATAAAAGAATGAACGGTATGTTACGAATAATTGGAGGAACAGAATCCTTGAAAAATAAATGGCCTTGGCATGTTGCAGTTCTGAATCAGCATAGGGTAAGAGTCAACTCAGTCAACGTCTTTAGAATCTGGTATTCTATTATCAATACTTTTTATGGGATATCTTCATAGCTGCAGCAAAAAGCAAACTTGAAATTGTAAAACCAAAGACTACAAAATAAGTGTAAGACCCGTCAATCGTCGAATTTTGCCGATCACATGAGCGCGATCGCTGGCAGGTTCTGTTAGGTACAAACAAACAACAACAATGAAGCCGATCCTCGCATTATCATCGTCCTTCAGCTTTTGAACGCTATTTATCAAAAGAACCGTGGAGCTTGACGTGTCTTATATTTATTCTGTAATCTTTGTTTGAGCTAAAACTAAAAATTTGCAATATCGTAATAGATACCGAGAAAATGAAAATGAAAAATTGACAATATTGAAGTATATATATATAAAATGTATAAGAGTTTCTTCAAGATGACTTTGAAATATACAAGGAAAGGTTAAAAATATATATTTTAGTCTGAAAGAGCATTTAAGACTCTATTTGTAAATATATAACATACCATGGTTCTACAAGCATTATATTCAAACTTTTCTATTTTGCTGATACAAATGTAAGATTTAAAAAAATACAATAGAGTAAATTTTTGTTTCCTTAATCTGCTTGATGGGAACATTTCTCAGCAGTTTTCTTTATTATAAAATAATCCATCCATATATAATAATAGATTAAAATCATGATTTGCAGAGCATCTCTCTGATACGCATTTGTCTTGGTAAATTAAAAATGAGATACCTTGCAAGCAAGTATTTGTAAATTTGAAGAAGAGCATATGACATCTAAAATTACTGTATATTTCCAACGGTTACAAGATATCCTATAAAAATGTTGAAATTGGGACAACTAATTTCGAGCGTTAACTGAACATTTTTACTAGATGTAAATTACAAATCGATCAAGTTTGGATAATCTTTTTTACAGGAAGTTATATGCGGTGGAACCCTAATAAATTCTCGTTGGGTACTGACAGCGAACCACTGCATCCGAAAATTCCTTCAAGTCAGACTGAACGTACACGACCTGCAATCCAGAGATGGTAGCGACATAACTATGACAGTCTACAAAATGTTCTCGCATCCTAAATTCGATTACCAAACAGTGGACAATGACATAGCACTTTTGATGCTTCCTAAACCAGTAAGATTACCAGTAGCATGTCTACCTACCAAGAAACCCAAAACCAAGCAGTTGTGTTCTGTTATGGGTTGGGGCAAGACAGATCCATCGGATCGTTATGGTATAAATGTGTTGCACGAAGCTCAGGTACCGTTAGTCCCCATATTTTTGTGTTTCTATGTACTTTAAATCCTGCAAAAATTGCGTTGTCACTTTTCCTTGTTAAAACCGTTGTGGGGGGAAGATTCAAAGGAGCGACCAAATACTGCTTTTGCTTATATCCGCAATTTAGGTAAAATAATCATTTTCCTAAGTTAAAATTGGAAATCCAAGAAAAACAATTTTCCATAAAATTCATAATAGTGGACATAAGAGAAACCGGGATTTGGCCGACATTTTGAATTAAGAATACAGATCTCTCTATAACAGCTAAAAAAAGCAATAGCGACGACAGAATTTTTGTAATTTCAGAAAAATTACAAATTCACTTATGTCTGTTTTTCAGTTACTAGTTGTGCCCACCAATACATGTAAGGAATCAAACAAACAACTGTACATCACGAACAACATGCTCTGTGCTGGTTGGGCCTCCGGTAAAGCAGATACTTGTGCAGGTGACAGTGGAGGTGGTCTAATGTGTCCAACGCGAAAACACAGAAAAACCATCTATACTGTTGAAGGCATTACAAGCTTTGGGGATGGTTGTGGCATGAGAAATAAATATGGTATATACACAACCGTTTATAACTACATCAACTGGATTGAATATATTATTAATAATTACTCATATGCGTGAATGAATGAATGAATTTGAATGAAGAATGAACTATTTAAGAAAAAGAAGTGTAATGTTCAGAATACGTACTTAATTTTTAATAAGATTTGGGTTTGAATATAAGCTGCAATAATAATATTACATTGCCTTATATTCATATATTTATTGTTTATTTTGAGAAGAGATGCGCAAATATAATTCGAAGAAAGTCATTTCTATTACCAGGATTATGTACTACGTGAGTTTATAGATCCAGTGCGAGCTACGAAATTTGAGTTGTCATTCAACAAGTCGTGAAAATATAAAAATAAATTTCAAGTCGTCTGCGACAGGGTTAATGTACGTTAGAATTATTAAGAGGGTGAGAATTAATCTAATGTTTAGGGTTTGCAAAGGAATGGCGGGACCTCTAGTAATGAATTCGACAAAGCTGTCTATTGAAGGATTTTGATACAGTTAAAATGACAAGAATGCTCACTTTTAACCATAGACATATAAAATATTTTCCATATCTATACTTTTATTTAGATTTTTTATACAGTACAGGTTAATTTCTGTCTACTTGAATGTAGTAGATCAGTGGTGATGTCATCAACAGATATCTCACCGTTCCTCTGGGTTCCTTAAGCAAAAAATATATAGTGGTATAGAACTGATATTTTATTAAATATGAGGAAAAACTCATTGCAACTTCCACACCAAGTAATTCTATACTATTCTATCTTTCATATATTTCATATAGTTATGAGACCAAACTATATAAACTGCTTTAAATAACATGTGATTTAGAATCAATCTTGAAAGTTAAAATTAATTTAAGAGTACATTAATTTCACCGGCTAAGTAATCAGTGTGGGATCCGCATCTGAATTGCTTATCCATTATTATATCTGACACTTTCTGACTTTCTGGCCTGTTGAAAAAGATCTTGGAGACATTTTTTTCCTAAGACCGTTCCCTTAAAAGCCTTAGATCTTGCTTAATTCCAGTCACCTGTTTTGAATTTGTACAGAGCCCTTGCTAAAAAATACTACATCAATGCATTGTGCATACCTACTACTTTAATTATTATTATTTATTATATCTAAAATTCGATATCTATCACTTGATAATCTTCTGAATATAAGTTTACATAAATTTTATTATACCTTCAACCTCTTTATAATTTTAGCGTTCTATAGAACGAAAACTGACACCTGCCAGAATACGATTAATAATTAGCAGCTATTCCTGATATAGAATGTTTTTACGACTTTTGGCCATATTAATTCAAAATATGTTGCTAGCTCTTCCACTATTACGTTCTCTTCTTTCCATAATAATTTATAATGCCTTATGAACTATTTAAAATGTTGGTAGGATAATTGGAAATAATATGTTTTTGCGAATATGGGATGTAGAAAAAACAGAATTGAATAAAAGGTATCTATTTTTTGTTGAATATTTAATATGCAGTAGAACACTCGGCTATAGCGGGCATTCATGGGACTGTAAAATTGGCTAGGTACATGTCAGATCTCGTTGTTAACGATAAATATATTTAATATAAAATTCTGAAGGGGCTTCGCGTGTTATAACCGAGTTTTACTGTATTGACGTTATTATTAAAACGTACATAGCATATTCTGTCATATATCATATTCATTTCTTGAATTTAAACTCTTTACATCTTTCACCAAAACTTTTTTTTTTCACCACATACATACATTAAGTTTATAAAATATTATTTGCTCTCTAATTAGAAACGCTGTGATATTTTTAGGCGCTAAGTATTATTGCATATTTATAAACTTAACAATTTTGTGTACTATTTACATACATATAACTGTTAATGAATCTATTTAATAATAAATTTGTATGTAATTATTTTCCTCTTTTACTCATGTATTGAAATTTTTGCAATAAAATTATATAAAATAATTAAAATGGTTGATTGAAATACATGTTTTGAATAATACCGCCTTGATCTGTATTCAAGTTTGCTTATGTATGAATGTAGCAAAGTAAAAAATCAGAAAATAATTTATGAGAATAAAAAATCCAGACAGAAAGACTAGCTAAGAATATTCTATCAACCATCTAACCTTTCAAACAAAAAAATCATAATCTGTTCTTCCGTTCTAGAGCTAAGATGCCACAGACATATGGACAGTTACACACGTTAAACACAATTAGCTAAATAACACTCTCGATCAAGTCACCTTTTAAACAAAAAAACTAAATCAAAATCGATTCAGAAATCCTCAAACATACACACCTCAGATGCCTCAGATCAACACCTATCTGCGTCAGAGGTTAAAAAAATAGTAGTAAAGGTAGTTTAACGTCTACTTTGCAGGAAAAATAAAACGATCTTCCTTATTAATGTATAACACAAGTACTGTAGATGACTTGTCAGATCTAAAGTTGATAATTAAAAACCTGAGTATAGAGGTAGCAGAGATGAAAACTTCTCTAAACTTCATAAATGAAGTTTTCGAGGCTGAGAGAGTGAGAGGTCAAGTTCTATCAGAAATGGTTGATAATTTTAAAGTGGAAAAGCTCTTAAAAGTGAAATTAGCCTGTTAGTCACATGTGAACAAAAACGAGTATGTAAAGATCAGAAACAATCTGGCTATCTCAGGATTGAACCAAAAATTGAATAAATTCTGTTAAACAAAACGCCTTAACAGTACTGAAAGCTATAGATAGCTCAGTTACTGAAAAAAAAAACATTTCAGAAATAAAGATTGTCAAAGCTAAAAGTGAAAAACCACTAATTATTTTAACCTTGAATGATGATAAATTGAAAAATGTGATTCTTAATAAGAAAAAAACTCTGGGTCAGTTAAATGGTGTAAATACTAATATTCCCGGAGCCACTAACATTTATGTAAATGAAGAACTAACCCCAATGTCTCTTAATATCCTATATGAGGCAAGGAAACGAAAGACTATTGGCTTCAAATTTGTTTGGAGTCGTAACGGAGTGGTTTTTGCTCATCTGAAGGAAGGCGATAGACCAATAAAATTACTCTGTGTACCAATGCCAGGAATTGATGCACCATGTTCATCAGTAGAGTGCAGTTAAATATATAAGTGTTATCTTTAAGTTAAACAGTAGATCTAAACAGTCCCTGTGTCCAACACACATCTAGCTAAGAAAGCGCTGCAACATTTTTGACAGGATTTGCTGTTAGACGTCTTGCGCTCGTAAGCTGGTTTATAAAGAAGCTTTTAAAAATAACTGTTGGGGTATTTCTGATGCTGCAGCTTAAAAAGCGCAAGGTTTTCTATCAAAATCTGTCAAAAATGTTGCCTTTTGTCTAACCTTCATAGTAAATGTGTCATTAAAATTGTTATCCCTCTGCATAAAAGTGGTCCCAAAGATGAACTTAAGAATTATAGACCAATTGCCCTCACAAGTAGCATTAGTAAATTGATTGAGAAATGCATAAAATTTCGACTTAATCATTATATAAACAAATTCAATTTAATTTCAACAGAACAATATGGCTTCAAGCTAAATTCTAGTCCTGAAGATGCTCTTATCAGGGTGACTAACAACATTATCTCTAATTTCAATGCAAATGAAAAATGTATGACTATTTTCTTAGATTTGGTCAAAGCTTTTGACTGTGTGCCACACCATATCCTACTGGAACGTTTGGAACAGTTAGGTATTATAGGGCTACCAAATAATCTAATTAAATCCTATCTAGAAAATGGGCAACGGCAAATACAAATTGGAAATACTCTTAGTACCAGACGTACAGTTGTCCTGGGAGTACAGTACTGGGACCACTCCTTTTCACTTTATATCGATCGATTATTCTCAGTAATTCCTACAGATAGTGTTGTTTGCTTTGCTGATGACACTGTCCTAATCATTAAAGAAAACAGTTGGTCTGAAGTGAGACGTAAGGCAGAGGAAATGATGGCTGTAGTAAAACGATGGTTTGATTTCAGTTTACTTACTTTAAATCTAAATTCATATGTTACTCAATGTCTAAAACTGGCCTACCTACTTTTAATTGTATAACTTTCCATAAAAATGATTGCAATGATTATAGGAGTTGCAATTGTTATTCGAAAATTGATTTGACAAACAATATAAAATATTTTGATTGCTTTCTCAAGTGAGATGCACATATACGTTACATCAATAGTAAACTTCGTAAGCTATTGTATAAATTTTATCTTTCACGCCAGTCATTGTCCAAAAAAGTCATCCTAGATGTATACATTACACTTGCCGAATCTATCCTCTCCTATGTTATCTGTATTTGGGGCTCAACCTACATGAGTCTCTTAACTTAACTTATTATTTGCCAGAAATATCTTCTTATAACGTGCCTTCATAAAAATAAATTTTCCCAACCGTGAGTTGTTTAAAGAAGCTTGCGTACCAAATATACATCAACTTTATGTGAAATTTGTTTTTAGGCTACTGAGTATAAAGAAACTTGTAATAAATAAGCCTAACCATCAGACCTCTACTAGATTTCTAAATAATGAAATGGTGAACCTCCCTGTAATTGAATATGAAATAATAAAAAGATCCCTAATGGTTACTGCTCCTAAAATAAATAATATAGTTCCAATAGAATTCAAAAATAAAGCTGCAGTAAAATAAAATTTGAATTTAAGAAGTGGTCGCTTGAATTGGATTGTTCTTTTGTTATTAGTTAGTATCATAACATAGAAACATTTTATAGCTAGTATTAGTTATTTAGTGCATAAGTAAATACCAAATTGTAAATTATTCTTGTTTACTTCCTTTGGAATAGGGACACGCACAAACGTATACTTCATTGTGTACCTAGCAAAATTTGTATATTCCTGTATTTGAAATAAATAAATAAATAAATGTATTTGGATAGAATGTCAATTCAGAGTATCTATTTTTTCAAATACCTATATCATGACAAAATCAGAATCCTATAAAGCATAGAACATATTAATTAATTGCTATGAATATAATTTGTTTATTGTATGTTTGTTTGCATTTCGATTTGTCTCCAAACAACATAAGACGTTTGGCATAGCGTAGAACGTACTCTCAATCCAAGGGATCGAGTTCGAATCCCAGCATTTTTCAATCTTCAATGTATATTTTTAAAGAAATCAACAGGAGAAAATATAATAATAGAATATTATTATAACAATAGTACTGATTCCTGAGGTTGACTTCTTTATTTTACTATGCTTTGCCATTATATAGATGTACGGATCCTCCGGGTATGAGGTCTGCTCAGAAAAAATTATCAATGCTAAAATAAGTTCAAAGAATAATAAGAATAATATTTAATGAAACTTGACAATACTTACAAAATGGTCTCGGTATGAATAAAGTTCTTATTAGGTACCTTAAGTTTCAGATCACAACACACATATCACTAGTTGCACTTTGTGACTAAAATCGAAATTTTTTCTTTGAAACATATGAAAGTGTTTAATCCGAAAGGAATATTTTTTTATTTAATGTCAGTTCACACAGCTCGAGTGTAACGGTGATTTGGTAATTTTACAATCAAGTCTTTAATGTAGCTTGAAGAAAATTCATACTTAAGCATCTGCAGACCTTGAAGAAAAAAGTTTCCTTTTTATGGAGCCCTATACTAAGACAAGTCTAAAACTTTTTGCTCCATGCTTGACAAATAGAAGTTCTTCGATTCAATTGAAACAAAACGTGGATGACGTAGATGCAAAATAACTTTTAATAAAAATACTGAGGAAACAGACGGGGAGAGATACCTGGATTTTATATGATTCAGTGTCCCTCCAAAGTTCATATTCTTATTTTATCTATTATTGGCATGTGTACATTTGATATCTGTAAAAAGGGCAAATCAGCACATATATTTTTAACTAGCCGATTTTTAAGTGAAGAACGGCTTAAGGTACCTGCAGCAAACCCGAAAAATTTTTTTGGGTGATGGTTCTTGAAGCTTTGTAGAATATGTCGTGAAAATTTGAGACCAACTTATCGAACTAAATTTTGCAAACCGGGCATATGAAACGGTTACATCATCCAAAAAACCTTTCTAGAAATACAAAAATATATTTTCATATCTTCGTACATGAATTTACGATCGATCAAATTTGTTATATGGCTAAGCATGGTTACCGGAAAGCCGGGCTTGATACTTACTACATAAGTCAAATGAACTTATCATGATTACAATTTATTGATAAATAATGAATGAAGTTTAATGTCAACATTATTTGAATTAACTTAATTTAACATAATAGTGCCACGAGAACAAAATAGTTGTTTCTAAAGCTCCTCTTCTAGAGGAGTAGGTAACTTTGCTGAACAACATCAAGGTATGTTGTTATCGTCTAAACAACGTTCTTTATCAAATTCCACACCCTGTAGATATATTAATTTTTTTAAATCAACATTTGTAGTAGCAACAGGTCGTCAGATTTTTTTATTTTAAACTAAAGAGTGTTTGATGAATATATATTTATTTTGGTAGAAATATTCCAAGGACAAAAAGAAGAGAACAAAAATACGCTTAATACTATATAAATATTTTTATTCTGCAAATTCATCCAGAAAATCATGTTTTACAGATGCATTAATAAATGAGAAACAAAAATCATGGAAGCATTTAAAACCATCGTTCAGTTTAAAATAAAAACACTACATAATTGCACTGGTGCAATGAATCGACATTTGTTTGTAATATAATATTCACTGGAATTGCATAAAATAATCTTAGATTAATATATATAATATTACACCAATATAACGAACAAAAAAATGCTTCTCCGGATTAGTTTTAATACAATTAGAAGAATTGTAGAAAAAAACAAAACTCATCCAACACAACACGCTGTCCCATATTTGAACTTGAACTATTATGAAACTCGAAATTGTCACCAATTAATCAATATTCAAACAATAATTCACCCAACAAAGAGTCCGAACCGGAGCTGCCGTTGCCTCCACTTGACACGCTGGTCCAACTGGAATCACTCATCTGATCATCGTCCATATCGCCATCATCATTGCCGTTGTTGTCATTATCATCACCATCTTGTAAAAAACATCAATGGTAAATTCAATCTGATAATTTATTTCCATTATTTTCAACCAGGGTAGTTGTAAACATTTATACTTAATTTGTTTGCTACCCCCATCAAGATTCGTTAAGAAATTTTCTTAATTTTTGGTTGAAAAAAAAAGTTGTTTCAACATTATATGACACTTTAGCGATATCTTAAAATAATATTTGTTATTATCGATAAGTCAAAAAGATCTCAAAATCTTTATTCAAAAAAACCCATCAATATTTTTTGAAATCCCCAGCCAAAGCTGTCTGTATGGATTCAAAAGAGCAAAGTTCATAAATGATCCTTTTTTATTCGAAAACAATTACATATCAAGTAATTTTCACTTATTTAAAAATATTCCGAAAAAATTTACCACCACCAAGTTCACAAATACAAATTAAGCTTTTGGGTTTTTCTGGGAACATTTTCATGGGTGTTTCGAGGCAGATTTCCCAAAATGCAAAATGAGGAAAAAAACTTCTCAACAACAAAAACACAAAACTGCCCTTTCTATCCCAATCAGAAAAAAAATTTAAGATCTGAGACACATGAATTATCTGAAAAAAAAATGAGAACCTCGAAAATATGAACACTGCATACAAGAGAGACAAGAAAACTTTAGAAAATGATATATTATATGGAAAAAGTAAACGAGTCCAACAATAAGAATATGACTCTCTGGAATATAATAAAGCAGCCATCCAGAACAACTAACAGTGAACCTATAGTGCTGAATCACAATCAGAAATATATTAGTAATGAAGTCGAAGTCGCGAAAACATTTGTAGAATGCTTCTCAATTATAACTGACAAAAAAGTAAACACGCATTTTTCGGGTAATTACATTGACAGCTGTACGACAATGGCAAATGTTAATTTTACGATGTTCTTCAAACCTATTACAGCAGACGAAGTAAAAAAAGTCATAGTTGCACAGGACATGATGAAGTCACGACGAAAATCGTTAAAGTCTGTGTAGATATATTATCCGACGTAATAGTGCACATAATGAATTTATGTATATCTTTTGAAGAATATCCAGATTTTATCAAAATTGCTATTTTAGTACCCTTCCATGAAAAATGGTGTTAGCAAGAATATGGAGAATTATCGTCCGATATCACTTATCAGTGTAATCTCAAAATTTTTTGAGAAACTAATATCTCTCCGAGTAAACGACTACCTTGAATCTTTCGGCCTGATGACAGAGTGCCAACATGGAGTTAGAAAAAATCACTTAACAGAAACCGCAACACTAAGCTTCACCCAACACATCCATGATTTAATTGACGAAAAAAATATTGTTGTAGGAATTTTCTTTGATTTGAGAAGGGTCTTTGATACACTGAACTCAAAATTTGTAGCAGACAAACACTTTAACTTAGGGATTTGAGGTAATATTAATCAGTTGCTTGTATCTTTTTTGAGGAATAGATGTTTCAAGGTCAAGCACAATAACATTATGTCAGATACATTTTCTGTAACAAAAGGTACCCCACAGGGCAGCGTTCTTGGACCACTAATATTTTATTATACGTCAACGATCTTCCGGACAACATAAGTCATGGAAAAATATTTCTTTATGCAGATGACACGTCCATTATTCTTTCCAGTAAAACAGCTGATGATATGACTCAACTGGTGAATACTGTTCTGAATTTATTGACTGGTGTAACAAGAACAGACTCATTCTGAACCTAAGAAAAACTGTATGCATGGAATTTGCGAAGTCATCTAGAAGGCAACATAATTTCAAGCTCAGTTTCCAAAATACATCTTTGAAATTGTCATGTTCGACAAAATTCTTGAGAACAATGATTGACTCACTTTTCACATGGCAAGAACATATAGATGTTATATGCAATAAATTGAACCAATCATACTACTTGATAATGTCGCTCAAGTGTAAGCTAGATACAAATTCACTGATATCAGTTTATTACTAAAAATTTCACTCAATTATCTTATATTCCTATTTGGGGACTAGCTACGGGAACAGACAGGATTTTTAGAAAACAAAAAGCACTGCTGAGTTTAATATTCAATATAGATTATAGAACTTCATGTAGAGAGATATTCCAACAAAATAAAATATTGACAGTTGCAAGTTTGTACATTTTAAAAACATTAACCTATGTACATGAAAATAGAAAACACTTGCAAACAAAAGCAGAGCTTCATATTAATAATACATGGGAAAAAGATTTGATCATAACCCGGAAACATCATCAGACAAAATATGAAAAATCCCATAAATTTGCTGGCATTCGCATCTATAACCTATTGCCAAATGATATAATATCTTTACAATTGCTTCAGCTGTACACTAGTTAGTGATTCAATTATTTTTAAGGTAAAATTGTCAATTTCTTTTTCAATCACATTATTTAATCTGGATTTGTATTATGATTTATAATTTTATACTATGTGTTGATTTAATCAATTTTGATGTGAAACCTATTTTACTCATATTTTATCTAGATTTAGAGTTTAATCGTATGTATGTTTATACATATATCACAACAGTGACTTATTCCATCTACATAATATGTACCAAAAAAAGATTAATAAAATCTATCTATGAAAAAATATAGGGTGAATGGAAACAAAGCATCTATTTACGAAGAAAAAAGTATTCATTTTAACCCACTATCACTAACAATGAATATCACACAGGGTGTTTCTGAATATCATGTACATACGGAAGCTGGCAATTCTAAAAAAATATATTTTGGTAATTCACTAGACGAAATTTTATTTTTTGTTGTCTAGCAGACTTTATTTGGATAATATTATGTTTTCAGTAATTATGAGTTTAGTTGGTACTACCCATTCAAACTAAAAAAACTGCAGGGGCAATAATGAAAAAAGTCAAAAATTTTGAAGTAGGTATTTATAATCAGATCAGTAACAAAGCGTACGCGTAAAGTTTATATGAAATTTTATTAATTAAATAAACTAAAGAATTAATTACCTCCAACTGAATATACACGATATTCAGGAACATGCTGTATATACTGTGATCATTTAATCTTCCGTTCTCAATTAACTCAAGCAACACATATTGGAGCAATTGTGTACCAGTTCAAAATAATTGTTGAAAAGCGGTAGAAAAGCTAGGAGAAACCTTTTATCAACTCCAACCAATACAAGTTAATTGAACTTTTATACTAATTTAAGCGATACATATTTCATGCAAACAAGGTATTATATATTTTTATTACATTTTCTAAAGACACGTAAATTAAATTTATTACGTCATGGGACATGAATACGATCATGAATAATAGAATTATGTAGCGTTCTAATTAACATTTATCCTTTCCATATAAAAGGAGGGATGATGATCACTGTTGCCAATCACCATCGTTTACAATTACCCGAGTTGACCTTAAATTATGTTCACTTACCATCATTGTCAGAACTATCACCACTGTTTTCTTCCATGTCTTCTTCCTCATCTTCTTCCTGAAAAAAAAAATCAAACAATTAGAAATTATGATTTAGTTAATAACTTTCTCTTATTGCAATGAGTATTACAGACTATGCTTTGCTTTTGATACTTGAGTAATGAATTATTTGAAGCTTTGATAGGCATAAATGTTCCAGAGATCTTGATCAAGCATGTTGATGTCCTTCAATAATATGGTTCTTAGCAGAAAAATATAGATGAAAGTAAGGTCGACTCTCTATACAAAAGAAAGGCGAGCGCGGTAAAATCGAAATCAAAGGCAGGGTGTATTTTGTCGTTTTTTTTAATAATAGCTTTTAATATTTACATAATCAAAAGTCGGCACCCACCCTATTTCATTTAAATAAAGTGATTATCAGAAAATGCGTGCTGATCTAAGTATTTGAAAAAAACACCGATGAAGTTATATCTCGCAGAAGGTCACTGAGTTAAACTACTAAAAAACGGTATTTTACTAAAACTTACTAAAAAACGGTATTTTTTAATATAACGTATAATATAGCCAGACATCTCATGTTTCAAAACATTTGTCCAGCACTGTATAACTAATTAATAATCGCTATATAAGTAGAGCTCAAATAAGGATTAGTTAAATAATTTTGACAATTAAATGAATTAACATGAATGAATATATTATACTAATATTGTAATATGTCCCTTGTAGTAGGAAATTATCTATTCAAAAACCAAAAATATAATATCTTGTAAATTATTCAAGAATTTTGCAATTGACTTTATCATACCAAGCTTTTTTTTGTTGAATGGCTTAAAGGAAACAATAATTATACAATGAAAAGCCATTATCTGTTGAATTTTATATTGAAAATTGAAATTTTTTAACAATAATAGATTCTATATTATTAAATAACAACAAAAAATATTTATCACATGTCTGGCATAGTTGTAGTTAAATTTAGTTTATATTGTTCGATTTAATGTAATTATAATGGTATAAAGATTGTTATCACAGTCTTCTTGATTTTCTATTTTAATTGATTTTGAAGGATTCTGTACCTGTTCGTCCTCATCATCTCTTCTTCGGCCCACATCATATAGTCTAACAACCGATTCTTGAACCGAGTTATACATGCCTTGGTTTTCAACAAGAGCTATCTGAGTATCATATTTGTTGATTGCCAAATCGTAAATGCTTTTTTTCACATCAATAGTAGCTAGAAAAAATACATAGATTAGTAGACCGCGTTCACGTTGAGGACAAATAGAATTAATTAAAAAAATCATATAAAATACAAAAAATATTTATCCTATTGGTAATGGTAATTTTGAAGTTATGCAAGAGATGAAGTATCATTTTATTTCAGTAGATAGAAGACTCTTGGAACTACTTTCAAATTATCAGTACCAATAGAAAAATTATGGCCTCTAAAACAACTTAGGAAAATAGTATGAGATCAACAAAATATATTCTAAGAAATTATAAGAATTTTGAGACCTGAAAAGTTTTCTATCTACTTTCATATTGTACAACTTCAAAAACAAAAATTTTCTTGTGATTGTAATTCTAGTATAAACAGACTTATATTAATTTGTATTTTTTAGTACATCATCTAATGAAGTGGAGGAAGTTTTTTTCCTAACAATAAATTAACGGATAATTTTCCAATGAATGTATTTGCTTTTTCTAAAATTGCGTCTTTCGGCTATTCCCTGAATACCAAATGCATTATTCTTAATATCTATCTGAATAAATACTTAAATACCAAGATAAAAATACATACCTATACTAGAATAGTCAACGAAATCAACAGTCTTAAAACTGGAATCATAAGTTGCATCACCGTCATCCATCTCTTGTTCCATGGATATGGCATAAATAGTGGTGTTTACTGGTGAAAACATAACTGAACATTGATTCAATACAGACACCGTTTTCAGTAGATGAAACGTCCTTATATCCCACACTTCGGTATTCGATACGATCTGTCAATACAAAAACCAAACATCAAATATGCATTCGCAATTATTGCTAGCTATATAACACATATAGGCGAGTCTACAGATCCAAATACTGTGATTGTTATAAGAAATCCAACTACACGAAAATTTTAAATATGGACAATAATAATTGCAATAGAATTTATCTAAGTTCTCGAATATATAAAAAATCTCTAAATTATAATTATTATGAGTCGCGAGAATGCTCAAAAATGGATAATCGAGAAAAATATAACTTACTTTTTTGAGGAGTTTTGAGATTCTAGGAATAGTGATTTTGCCATTACAAAATAGTGTTTTTAGGTCTATCAAGCAATATGAATCTGAAATTCTGATAAGTTACTTCCTATAATTTTGCATTGGGCAGTGCTATTCTATCTCATAGAATAAAAAAATCTTTTCTAGGCTAGATGCTAGTTTTGTCTCTGATGTAAGAATCTTGTGAGAATACAAATACTCAAAGGTAAACTCAAAGGATTTATTTATAAACGAAATAAATCTGTCTAACAAAATAACAGAAATAAACCACTTACTGAGAGAAATACTAGTAGAAAATGGTGAAACCTATATGCGGATAAATATTATTCAACAAGAGATTTGTTGTCCTTCTTTGTCACTTGAGATACCAACAGAAAGAGCGATGTGAGTGAATATGTAATGTAATTAGATTAACGGGTAAAATAGATATGTTTTCATAGAGGAAATAAAAGAATACAACTTGCACTTTTACACAGGACCCCTGAAGGTAGTTCTACAGCACCTTACATTTTTTGTGGTGGATCGATTATAATTATTAAAAATATGAATTGTAGAGGAGGCATTGTCCCCTTTTAGGAGCCGCCACTGCTTGAGTAATTCCTCCTGACAATAGATGGCGTACACTTTGTTCACGATCGCCAATACGAAATCATGTGGCGCGCTGACGCCGAGAACAGAGACGTATAGAACTGCAAGAACATGTAATAATATGTTCCTGTCCTTGACTATCCCCGATGCGTAGTTAGTACACCCGATACAAAGGGCACTAATATCTCATGGCAAGAACACGCCCACTCATTCCCTCTCCTTAATAATTTAAACCGTCACTGCCCCTACCAGAGACATGTATCATGTATACTCTATTCCCTGCCAGCAGATTGAGTCTGGCTCCAACCACAGCGTACGAAAACGTCTGATTCCTGATCGCTCTGCCACCAGATACATTAAATGTGATTAATTTTATCGGAACATGTACTGCCATAAGGATTGCAGTTCTATATATGTCTCTGTTCTCTGCCGAGAACGACAGCAGGGTCGTTGACGTGACTTGCGCCTTTTCGAGTATTTTTGACAAGAGTAATAAACTTTGTTTATTTATTTATTACTTATTCATCCTCATAATAAATGCAATGGAAGATTATTAACCCATCAAAATGTTACATGTGGGGTCAAATACATATATAAAACACACAGTAATAGACATTTATAACGTAAATGAACAAATATCTTAATAAAATACAATACATTTATATCACAGATCGTGTAAATATTCAGTTATGCTGTAACAGGCCTTCTGGAAATATATGAAGATTCTTCTTCTTAGTTCCCTGAATCTCAGAGGTAAGTTATTATAAATCTTTAGCGCCGTATGGTTAATGGCCATCTGGGAAGATCCTACTCGATGTTGGAGGGCAAGGTTGTGTGCATGTTTGGTGGAGTAGCTAGGGTGGTAGTTGTTTTTCCGAAAAGTATCAAGATTATCATGGACGAAGAGCACGCAGGTAAAGATTAGGAGAGACGGCAACGTTAGTATAGACTCTGTCATGCTGCAGCCACCCAGACGACTTGTGCCACACAACGATCTTATAGCTTGTTTCTGCTTCATGAATATCTCAGCAACATGTGGAATGTGGACTCTCACCCAGAACATAATCCCATAGATGATTATACTGTGGAAATAGCTGAACTATGTTACCTTTGCAGACTGCTGAACAGCAATTTGTTTAATTCATCTCACAGTAAACATGGATCTGGATAGTTTCCTATTCATATCATCTAGAGGGTATGTGAACCTAAGATGTTGAAAAAGAGTGCGAGGTATGTTGAAAGAATGTACATTATTTCATACAAAAAGATCTCAACCCTTAGCAAGAAGTTTAATCTAAGGCCGGGTTTTCATGCATCCGTTATGCGACGGCACGACGAAACGAAAGTTTTCTTATTGGTTGAAATAACGCCTTCCTATTGGTTGAAAAAATTGAATATTTTCCATTCTCATACGTCCGTTATCCGACATACGACGGTACGATACTAATTAGACTTTTTTGACAGCCTTGGTCCAACAATTCTTAATAAACTGTTAAAACAATCACTAGACATCCTTAGGTAATTGAAGTGCTTTTCTGGATCATTTAATTGCATTTCATGTAGTAAATTGTAGTTTTAAAAATATCTCGAACCCGAAATTTCTTTGTTTTTCTTGGCTTCCTTTTTATTCTTGCCCATAAAAGAGATAAAAGTAGAAGATTATTCAACGCTTTTCGTCGCTGCTGATTATTATTCCATTGTATATACAAAGTATTATTTATCATTAATTAGAAACTTTGTTAAACACAGCAGATGAAACAATGTTTACATCAGAAACACACAAAACGTCAAAAAATTGAGATTAAAATACATAAAATTATTTTAACTTTATCTGACGTCGGACGAATTGCTAAAACCATCGGATGCGTAATGGCGCCAAAACAATTCGACCAATAGGAGCTCCGTCGGATCGTCGTGCCGTAGGATAACGGTTGCATGAAAACCCGGCCTAAGTCGGCAGTTTGCTTCCAAAGATTTATTTCCAACAGTTGGTATATACCTTGCGTCACAACTTGTCACTTTAACAATCACCTTTCATCGTCAGAACTACTATCAGCTTATGATTCTGACTGATTATGACCCGTGATCACCGTGGCTTTTGAAGATTGCGAAAGACAAATCACAACATTGTTTTTATCGAAAACGAAACAAAACTACCGAACAAACGCACCAATCATGTATCAGGAATTTGACATTTGGACAACAAAACGCTTGTTGTATTTCTATCTCACAATCATCATCTAGACGCTTGTAAAACTGACAGTACTGTATGTACTTCACATATCCTTTCTAGAATGTTCGTGAATAAATCTACTCAAGCAACTATCGTAAATATGGTGGACGTCAAAGTAAATAATATTAATTGATAATAAAATATTTCTAACTACGTAAACAAAAAAAAGGTCGATAACCCGTCATTATACAAGAAGTTAATTTTACTGAAATATCACTCGATTGAATTTCTTATAGCAATAATTATATTATTTAGAAATCTCTGTAGCCTGGGCGTATTATTATTAAATGTGTTTACATTACCTCCAAGCCATTTGGATGAAAGACACCACTTTGCGTTTGATTCAATTTATCCAGTTTATGAATTGGCTTACCAGAATTGATATCGAACAAAACACCATCCGAAAGTACTAATTCGTCATTGTAACTGAATGTTGCCTTGTTTTTGGTGTACTGATTACTTATTTTTGGTACAAGTTTCATAATTGAGTTACCTGTATTTGCATCGTAAATCTGAAATAAAAATGCTATCATTGCCATAATAAACATGGATTAGAAATATATATAAAGTAATGACTCAAATGTAAATGCATGAAAATCGGCAAATAGTTCTTTTTGACTTTGAATGACATAACCACCAAATACGAATACATGGTTGGACAAATATGTGGAAATAATCGATTACTGAGTAACTAAAAATGCAAAAAATTATAAAAAGTACGCCACTAAAGACAATTATTATTAAATTACTACGAAACATTTTGTACGGTTATTTTTAAAGTTCTGCACCAGCGGCATCGTTCAGTAAGTTTCGAATTGGAATCAGCTCCTTGTTTTACGAAATAAGTTGCTATTTGTCAAGCAGTAGCCATTGAACAAGAACACACTAGCGCAGATAATCTTCTCTGATTCGCTAGCAACAGTTTACAGCTTGACTACCTACAACTCAATTCATAAATTGAGGATCCGATCCGAATTCGAATGCTTACAGAACAAGGCAGCAGGTGACAAGTCTCGCTTTTCTTTCGTCCGGTAATGGTCCATTCTCCCCCCGCTTAACCTCCGAAGATAGGAGAGTAAAACTTAAAAAAAATGGGGTAGTATAGTTTGACGTCGAGGTAAAATGATCTTTCTAATAAGCGTAGTTGAAGATAATTTAATTTTAGAAAATCCACCTTTTTCTATATGTCATCTTGGCCAAAAACGATTATTATGTTATAACCACAAACAAGAACAAAACAGAATCATATAAAGCCATAAAACAGAATATTGGAAAGCTTCACAGATGGAATGCTTCTTCACAAGCTGTAAGAGCCCGATACAATGAGCGGCAATAGCCTAGAGGTAAAGAAGTCAATAACATCACCTATCATTCCTATCTGCTGCAGGCTGTCGCAGGTTCAATTTATATTATGGCTACACTATTTTACACAATCTTTAATGTAACTTAAAGAAAGAACAATACAAGAAAATACAATAGATTAAATATGATAGAAATAGAACATATTTCTCATTTTATTTAGGAAATTATTATTATAATTGTTATATTTTTCAACAATGAAATCCGTGTAGTTACTAGGCTTTAGTATAATATAAATGGGGTTTGAGGTCTACTCGTATTTGCCTTTTTTAATATAACTTATATCTTAGACATAATTAGGCGTTAGGTGTTTTTTTTTTCGAAATATAAAAATAATTATTGTTGCAATTTCAAACTTACCGTTGCAGTTTCCTGTTTTGTTCCAATAACCTTATCTTGTGTCACTTTACTGAATTCTACATACTCCTCATCATCAAAAGGAATTCTACAGAATAGGAATACATAAGATTTAAATTAAGGGAGTAGAAAAAATACAAACAAAATATTTAAAACCATATACTTTTTACCTCATGTCGAAATTTTTCAAGTCCCATAATGCTGAAATCGGTTTACCCCATGTTGAACTGGTCAACATTAGTTCACCTGCTCTATTTGGTTCCAAGTGAATGATGTAATTGTCGTGGGCAGTAAACATGTTGACTTCATTGCCTGTATGTAAATTGAAAATGTGTATTTCTCCGTTGTAATCACCGACAGCTATAGTTTGGTCTCTTGGCTAAACGAAAAAAAATATAGTACAGATTAAGAGGAATTTAGTTGGTTCAATTTTACTGTATATATAAGATGTAGGTTTGTAGACTAGCTTCAATCTTACCCCTGCAATAGACAGCAACTTAGAGAAATAAATGATGTTTTGTCAGGTTAAAAAGTTATTTCATATAGTGTTCCACAAGGTTCTGTTTTGGTATGTTTTTTAATTATTATTCTTTTCCCAAATTGGAATAAATGAACTGTGTGGAACTGTCTGGACATAAATCGTTTGGTGGCCAGTAGAGAAAAAACTGTATTCATGAATTTCACTCCAAGAATTAATGTTAAGCATTAAAGCCACTTGTTGAAAATAAATCACTATTCAATAATCCAAAATGTCAAATTTCTGGATTTCATGTTGAATAATACCTTGAGTTGGGAACCTCACATAAATTTAGTTAGTAAAAAATAGCCTGTCTCATCTTCTCATCTGATTTTAAAGAGATCTGTTCTTGTGTCTTACTTTTACTCCAGAATTAAATATGATATTGTTTTTTGGGGATCTTCGGGTCAGTTTCAAGAGTTTTCAAATTGTTGAATGCTATTTTGTCAATGTTTTCTTCTTGGTCATTTTGTGGTTTGTGTCTTATGCTCATATTAGTTGATATTCCTTATCATGATATTGTGATACGGGCTTACCAAAAATTTCGCACACGTGAAAAATCCTTCTTCCGTCGAAGATCTTATCGTTTGTACTGGACAGAAACGTGAATGTACAAATCGTCTATCCATCATCCTTGATAGAGAACCTTGTTGTCTTCGCGCACATCTAATTACATAGTTGTTAGCTGTTGTTATTCTGGGCTTTGGGTCTGGACATTTGTGAGGCCTATATAGGTAAAATGGAGAAGACCACCTCATTAGTCTCAAAGTTCAACTCAATCTACTAAATTTCGAATTTTCTGCTGGTTTTACGGTTACCGAAATTAGCAGTTATGAATAAGTTGGCCGTTTTATGCCTTATTTTGATTTAAGCTTAAAAATGAAAATACTTACACAAATAGATTGAATTGGGGACAAGTAGACATTGGATTTTTACACAAAGCATGTTGATTCGTCAGATATTCTGTTATGATTGAATCTAGAGTTACCCGGGGTTGTTCAGTAATGGGAGAAGATTCTTCATGCACTGACTGATTATGTACCCATAGGTTGGGTTCACCGGCAATTTGTTTTTGAAGCCGTGAGTTTGATGTCGGAGTAAGGGTGCTTTGAACTTTCCTGAAGAAAAAAACAGAATGCAATGAAGTAGAATTATAGCTTATATATGATTTTCTACCAAATATGAAAATGAGCCAAATCAAATCATGTCGAATTGTTCCTTATAAATTTTGTAAACTGAACCTTTAAAGAAAATAGAAAATATTGGTGGAAAGACTTCAAATAGACTTAATAATTATATCACACAGGTGAACTCAAATAAATATTAAGAAAAATTATGTACAACGTTGTGGGTATTCATTAAGTTTATGTCCTTCTTTCATTGATCGAATCACTAACTTAAATACCAAATTATATTAATAATTTATTGATATTATTTCAAAGAAAAAATACTACTATTAGTTATTCTAGAATTTAAATGTAAAAGAAAAAAAAGTAAAAAATGCGACCAAGTGCGAGTCGAAATCGCACACGAAGGGTACCGTACCATTGTAAAAGATAAATTCCACCGTCTACTTATTATTGTTGATGAGATACAGATGGACGGAGATGGATGGACTTAGTATTTGTTGTTTTAGCGGTAATAGAAATACACATTTTCTGAAAATTTCAACTCTCAGCCTATTCAGGAGATACAGTCCGCATACAGACAAACGGACGGGCGGATTTAGTATTTGTTGTTATAACTGAAAACAAAAATACACATTTAGTGAAAATTTCAGCTCTCTATTTATTACAGTTCATGAGAGGGTCCCATTTTCAACAATTCGGTTGTTGGAGACAAAAACGTACCCAGCAGGACTCCTAACCGTTGTTACAACAACCCAATCGATACATCCACTAAACCAGGATCGCTTTGAATATATCACTGTATAGGTAAAAGTCACACAGGAGTCGAGATTATACAAATGGGCCAGTTACTTCAGATGTATAGCCTTTAATGATGCACAACTTTATTGTACAAATATATCGAATTATACCAAGCTATTTCCTTCTCGGAACTACGTAACTGTGAGATTTAGCCAGCAATGTTTAAGCACAAATGTTTCTATCAATAATTTGTTCTACATGATAGATTTAAAATCTCTCTATCATTCGAAGGGTATTTCCGGGGGATAAGTTTGTTTAGAAAATTTGAATAAGACCATTTCCCAGTAGTCCTCTTCGCATGGAAGCAAACCACGTTAACAAATTATACCAGATGTAGAAAATTCCAAGACATTGGACCCCATAAAATCTTTCCAAAGCCGCATAATAAGAGAAGCCATAGAAATTGATCGTTGCCGAAACGTCGATTAACTCGTCAAAAATGACGCGGTCCAACCCGGATCAATCATCAATCAAACATAAACCGCGGAAGCCTACCTGATCATATATATATATATATATAAGACAACTTTACATATGTCGGTTGGGCAGGGTTAAAATGGCCGTCGAAAATTGACAGATATATGGACTCAATATAGGAATATGACATTGACTGATGACTTAATTTAAGCCTGGCCAGGCTAATGTTTTGTATTTAGGAAAACACTGGTAGATTAATATCTTGGTATACCACCTGAGATTGAGTTTGACAACTCCATACCTAAGAAGCTAACGGGTATGCCTACATTTCGCGACTCTGTATTTTTGAGGAATTCCAAGTATTTATTATTAATTTTAAATCTATCGTATCCTTCCATCTCCATGAGGAGGATTTCCCCCACATCGGTATAACGAAATTATTAAAAATAGCATTCTTGGTGCATTCCACAGTACTGTATCAAAAGGTCTGATTTTCTCATTTGAATCGGGTGTTCAATATTTTTTATCACTTTAAGGTCAATTGGCGTTGCTTCAAAATTAATTTTCATGAGGTGAATATATGCACCTTCTAGGTGCACTATTGCTTATATTTTATATATATAGTTATAAAATCGTTAAACAAATATTATAGTAATGGTTTTCATTCGTTAGTCAGTCTCAAAAACTATACCGAACTTATATTTTCTCCTGTAATATTTGTTGCAATTACAATCAAATAAAAGATGGGAGATATGATTTGTTATAATGGATGAAACTGAATTTAAATTGAATATAATTTAATCCATTGAATAGGTGGCCTCCAATGACCTATTAACAGAGATGGACGGAACTATAAACAATATATTGTGTTGATATCATCCCTTATTCGGCCATGCCTCATCGCATATCAGCTTCCCCCCCAATATTTAAATACTTTGTGTTTTGGTTGTTTTTGAATATTCTTTGGTATCATAACTTAAAAAAATGAATAGATGTTGCAAAGTGTGCAATAAAATAGAATCCACGAACCCAGAAGTAACTTTTCATCAGTAAGTAGCCCGTCTAAATTAAAAATTGGTAACTTATATATTTGAATTTTGAAAGAACATTACATATAAACCTCGGTCATGGGCGCAGTAAAGAAATTATTACCTTAACATTGTTATTGACCGACGAACCCCGATATTGTTTGCGCTTTTCAAAGCCTAGACTTAAAAAATAAAATATACACATCTATTTATTAATATTGCTGAAACATGCATCTTTCGGACATTTACTTTTTTTCACTAAGCTCCAGATTTATTTTGTGGTATTAACTATTTCGACGTATAGCAAATGAAACCTAAACCCTGGCTCACAAAGATGTTGTCAACAAGTGTTCTATCTATCTCTGTTAATAGGTGATTGGAGGTCCCCTATCAATTATTAATAGAAAGTAGATTCCTGTAATTGCCGGTAATATTACTACCAGTCGCTACTGAGCCTTTCTGGTTCGAGTGTTCGCTACTAGATGGCTTTTTCTTTTATTATAGAGTAGCCTGGCCAGGGTTAAAATGGCCGTGGAAAATTGACAGATATACGGACTCAATATAGGAATATGACATTGACTGATGAAATAATTTAGGTCTGGCCAGGCTAATGGATTGTATTTAGGAACAGGCTATGAATATTGCATAAAAATCTTATGACATAAAATTATCGATAATAATAATATATATATAATAATAAATAGACTATAGATACAAATATAAAATCCCTATTTCACCCCTAAAATATTATTTTGGCGATAAAAGGTAGCCTATTTCCTTACACTTAAAACATAACAAACAATTATATAAATGATTTATCAAATTGTGAATATCTAAGGAATATAGTTGTCACTCTATAAACAACTAAAAAATAACTTTCAATACTCACTTGACTATTTTAATTGTCGTAGGTGTACCATTTACTTGACCTGTTGAAGGTAATGTGTCAACAAGATTCATGGTAGGAGGTAGCTGACGTGATACACTGGGAGTTGAAAATGATAATCTTACCTGTAATTAAATTTCAATTATATTTGTATATGAACCTTTTCAAGTAAAAAAACAATATTTACTCGAGAAGGAGTAAGTGCGTTTGAATATCTGAACTTGGTTGGATGTTGTGATCCCATAGAGATGATTGAATTGCTCAGATTTGCTTCTTTCACCAACATTTGAGCTGTATCACCAAAGCCTTTCTGTACTAAATGGTGATGTATTAACTGTAGTAACTGTCTGTCGTTGAATTGGATTTTTGTTTGAGCCACAACATTAGCCTTAAAAAAAATAACATTATTTTTCTTTCTAATGTACAAAGCAATCAAATTACCCTATGTATATTGACCAATGAGGCTTCAAGATCGTTTCCACTAGGTTTTCTATTACCAGATAATAATTCCAATAGTTCATAGGCGTATTTTTGAAACATTACATGTTCTTGACGTTTCTCTTGTAGAATTGGGTCTCGCATAAGCGCTAGATACAGGGCAGGTTATATTTATAACATTTGTATACAGATTTGGTATAAAATTTTGTTGAATAATCGATAATCCGTCGCGTAATATCTGTTGTATGTATTTTATACTGGGCGAATGGCTCGCGTACCTCTCTTTTTAGCTCAATATAAAATCTATTTCTCCAAAATTTTATTCCGAATTTGTATACAGGGTGGGGATTTTAAATGGAACGCTGCTTATAGCGGCCCTGGGAATAAGATTTTTCAAAAATCCAAAAATATACGTCCTCAAAGATTTTTATGGAGTTCGCATCCGTCATGTAAAAAAAATTCGGTTTTTTCAAATTGTAAGAAATTAGTTGTGGCACTCTTAAAGCTTTCAAAGGTCTCCATTTAAATTGTCTAGAAAAATGGAAGACTTAAATGCAAGGTTCGGGCAGAGATGCGTTTAATCACTCCAAAAGTCTTGAGAAGAGTTCTACCATCGGTTGTGTCTGTGCCAACAGGTTAATGGGGCATATTTTCAGCAACTGTTATGCTACAAACGTGACATTCCAGTATTAATGTTATTATTAATGTAAATGTTCAGTTTTTAGAAAATTTCTGACACATGGTTTTACAGATGTCAAAGAAAATGTTATCATGTTTTTTAATAAGCTTTTCAAAGAGATGCCACAAGTGGTGTCATCTAATTTGAAAAAACAAAGTTGCTTAGGGCTGCGTCACCTCTTTGAGGCCCTAATTTTTTACACGACGAAAGCGAACTCCATAAAAAAATTTTGAGGAGGTATTTTTGGATTTCAGAAAAATCTTATTCTCAGGGCCTCTGTAAGCAACGTTCCATTTAAAATTCGCACCCTGTATATAAGTATGTACAAGAAAAAGTTAAATAAGTTAAACAACTCACTCTGCATCTGTCCACCGGTAAAAAGAGGTAGCTTGGATACAATTTGTCTAACCGTTTCTGATCTAGCTAGACCAGCCAATGCCTTACAGGCTAAGGTTCTTATACAATCCGCGTCTGTTATGGGAGTTTTAACCTGCATCAACTGAAGCAGCACCATAATTCCACTATTAGATCGAACACAATCCCATACTTTCTGTATGAGGTCTTCTGAACTTTTGTATTTCATTTTTTTATTTGGAGAATTTGTAGCGTTTGCCGAGAATCGAGCAACGTTTCCACCAACCTATAAGATTATTTAAATATATTCATCATTATTATGGTAGCTGAGTCGAGAAAGTGTAAAATTTTATAAGCACGCCTTGAAGCTGTTAAAAATGTTCTGATTATTTCTGTATATTACCCGACTAATAGGAGCACAGACGCAATTTCCGATGACCCTTAGAGCTGATTTCTGCACATCAGGATCTGCGACAATTTCTCCTTCTGCAGCTCCTAATATAATGTGAATGCCAACAGTGATTGTCTCTTCTGGAAGATCTACCTTGTCACAAAACAGCAGCTGCACTTTAGGCATAACACACGCTATGGCCAAAACGTCCAGAGCACTTCTTACAGTCTCAGCTCGGCCACTGTAATTCCATTCGTAGGCATATGCAATTATTTTCAGAAGTAGAGTTATGGCGCCTAATTTGATTAGTTGATCTATAGGTGCCCAATGACTGCGGTAAGGCATATTTTGAAACAGGGTGTCGATTTGTTGTTGAATTTCTTCTGGAGATGATTTACAAGCCTAGAATAATCATTTACATAACTTAAATAATTTCTGTCTTAAAGTAATTTTAATATAAGAGGTGTAAAATGTATTTCTTTAAAATACAGAGAAATATGCATTTTGACCATTTCCAAACATGAATAAAATTTGCGGGAAGGAAGCTACAAACTGTACAAACAACAAATATATTTCTAAATTGTATAAAATAAAGTCGCTATCCGTTCCTGTCTTTCTTTAATTTTTGTTTAAGCGGATTCTTCTTCTATGCACCCGAAAATGATTTTGATACAGTTTTCGTAGTCATTTAGAGATTTTTTTGCTGATGGTTTATATGTACGATACATTCTAACCACGTTTTCGTATCATAGATAAAATACGATGATATTCAATCAATCACCTATTACTTTGGAATAATATACAAAGATATTTCTCATTTGATGTTACGAACTTCTTTCTATCATTATAAACCGTTAATTTATCTTTTATTACTTGTTATTTACTAATTACCTTACATACAATAAATATTTATTAGACATTAGCAACAGCAACCAAACATGTTAATTTCTTTTTTGTATATACACACTTCTGTTATTATTTATAATATCACTCTAGTTTATATTGTTAACATTTACAATTACGCACATACAGGTGTTATCTTAAACCTACACCTAGTTGGTATTGTAAAGATTTCCTTTATTTTAAAAAATATAAATAGTTTATAAATATGTCAATAGTGTATGCTTCAAAATCTAATTTGCCTTGACTCAGTCTATTCAAATGAGCAAAGGACCTTTTTAGTTACTTTTAGGTAAATTTCTTATAGAAATATTTTTGCGATCGTTCACACTTTTGAATTTCGAAAAAATTTCAACGGCATGTTGTTATATGTCTATAAGTTAGTCCAAAAAAACATTTGGTTCAAAAGTTTATATATATATATATATATATATATATATATATATATATATATATATATATATATATATATAAATTCGTTATTCAAAGTGATACTAAAGTAAGGAATGATGCTTGTGCCTTATCCCAACATGTTAAAGGAACAGGTCACATAGCTGATTTTGAAAATATTAGGATTTTGGAAGTGGAAAAAAATCTATTCAAAAGAAGTTTCTTAGAAATGGCACATATTCAATGTCAGTCTAATGCTCTTAACAAAAAATCAGATATTCAAAACCTCAATATCATATATTCAAATATTTTAAATATAGACAATGCTCAATACCAAAGTAGGCAACCACCCGATTAGCATTTTCAAAATAAATTCCAACCACCTGGTTATTTTTCCACAACATTCAGATATTTGGAGTGTGATATGTCATAATTGTTTTATATAATTTCATAATTACCCATAGTGCTAGCTTAAATTGTTGTGTTTGTATCGAAGATGAACAATCAGATTGTTACGTATGACTAAAGAACATTTGGAAAAAAATCTCACACATAGTAAGTTTATATATAAATAAAATAAGATATATATATATATAAAACATTTGTTTGTAATTGTTGTTTACTTTAATTGTATTAATGAATTAGAGTTTATTCGCATTATGTTAACATTTTACACCATATTTTTAGATTTGTAGACTGAAGAAGGAATAAACGTAATCCCGAAAGCTCTCTAATAAATGTAAAGAGTATTATTTATCCACCTGAATTGGCTGCATCCCCACTAACAGTTATATATATATATATATATATATATATATATATATATATATATATATATATATATATATATATATATACACACATGGGATATTACGAAATTTGTTAACACGATAGAGCTCGCAGTTTTGAAGGTATCAAGTTCAAATTTGCTACAAAAATCAATCTCTTAAATATCTCGGTCGAGTTCGTTATTGGGCAATATCGGTTAAGTAGTTTCAAAATGGCGAGCATTCAAACATTTAAAAAAATTATCAAAAAATAGCAGTAGTGTAAATATTATTAAAAATAATTTTAGGTTATAAATATAATCAGTACCTACAACTTTTGTTCAAAGCAATTTTTCATAAAATACACAGGTAAAAAAATAAAAATTAATAAAGAAAAATAACAAATATTGATAAAACATGAACACTCAATATAAATTTGATGTAATTGTACATTTTCTGGAGATCTTAATATAGACCCTAATTAAAAAAATATATAGTATATTTATTGAAAAGAAATAGACGAAAAAAAAATCTGCCTTGAAGTGGACTCGAACCCTGTCTGCTTTATATTCAACAGCCAAAACAAAAACCTCTAACCGCAAGGCTATGACAATTTTATTTAATAACATGTAGGTATACCAATGAAAAAGTTGTTAAAATTTCAATTCAATGAATTTTGAAAAATTTTCCTTTCCGCTGACTACAGGCCATCGGGATTTTTTTTATTGATCTTTTAACATTTCACATTTGACTTTGAGAATGCGTAGGTAATGGCTGTCTTCAGGGAGTCGATATAAGCGCTATGAATGCGAACACTACCGATGCTGTTCATGGAGCCATTTGTGTGTTACTTATAGCAAGCTCCACGAACGCTATTATGAGTTAGTATTCACATTCTGCCTGTCTCAAATTGCACGGTGATGCTGTCACATTGCGGTTAAGGCAAACTAAATATTAATGAGTTAAGAAAATTAACTTATTTTTTGTCTGTGAAGACAAATACAGAAATAAGATATATTACTGATTAAAAATGCTTTTCAATCCGTGCAGTCCTCAGTATGTGGTTTTTGCACAGAATGTACAATCTGATTGTTGTACTTAAATAAAAATAACCACTTAGAATGCAACACTCTATCAAATTTCGGTTTGAATAAATAATACGTGTCATTAATTTCATTATTTATTGATAAACTCGTAAAATTTACGAAACATTAGTTTTTAGGTACGTATCTCAAAAACTATATTGAAAATAATTCCAATAATATTGAGAATTGAATAAATAGATATAATTTTGCGAGGAATGGAAGAAATCAAACGCAGGCATACCGGTGAACGAGTATACACTTTGGGGACCGCTAAATTTTGAATTGCACCTGAATTATTTAACTTAATCCCACAGAATAGACTTATCCTTCTACGCTTTACAAAAATCTTGCCGAATCATAAACGATTATTGGTTCGGTATGCCACGTGTTACGTCACTACAATTGAGCTCCGTGAACAGATGATAGTGCAGATATTGACTCTCTGAACACAGCCAATGTATTCAGAGTTTTGTTTTAAATTTATCAGTTTGAACTTGAAGGTTATGTTCAGTAGGTATTTAATTTAATAATTGTCAATACCAATCACAATAATACAACTTTATTTATGTCAAATATTCTGAATGTTGAATATAACAGAAATTACCTCTATACAAACACTAAATTACTAAATTACCTTGTAAGATGGTTGGGTAGGTAATAAAGATGCTACACGTTCATTATTTGGTCTCAAGTGCATTCTCCTTATCAATTCAACTTTGATGGCCAAGTGAGCCTCTAAATAACGACGATACGCGACACAAACATGTCTCACTATTTGCCTGGCAGCTCCTTCTTGCTCCTCATTCAATTGTCCTGTATCGTTGTCTGGTAATAGTATAGGTAACGTGGATATCTGGATATATACAATATTAGAGCCTTAATCAATAGAAAATGGTCCTTTAAGTATTCAAAAATGTGATAAACTTACAACATTATGTAATTTTCTCAATCCATCTTGTGAATCGAATTCGTCCAATATAACTTTGAATTGGAATGTGAGGCCGAAAAACATAATTGCCTGACATCTTCCTGAATCGTGTGAGCATTCCAAGAGCCACAAAGCATATCTACCGAATTGAAAATAACGTGATTCCTATGGAAAGTGAATTAATTTATTTACTTACTTGACCAAATTATTTACCACATATTTTGGTAGTAGACAAACTCTTTCCATTGCTTCCTCACAATAGCCGAGGTAATAGAGACAAATTGATACACCGGTTGCTGCTATAGATGGTCTCGGCACTTCTAACAGAGCCTTGCAAAGTATAAATACGTTAGATACAAACATTGTGATAAAAAAAATAACTACATATTGAGATCCGTCAAGATCATAAACCATCTGGTTTTTAAACTACAGCCACACAGTAGAACAGCGATATAAGAATTTCATAAATAAGTTACAAATTTAAACACATATAAAGTGGAATATTAGTGAAATCTGACATAGGCCAATTCTTTTATTATTTGAAGAGATAGATCAAAGGCAAAGTTGTATAGGATAAATTAACTAAGAAAAAAAAATTAAAATTATGTTGCCTGTTTTCCCCATATGTAGACCCGAAAACAATATTTTTTTTTAAATGGCAACACCATATGTTTTATTATTATTGAACAGATCTCAACACGCGTAAAAGAAGATAAATCCAATAGAAGATAAATATTATGTTTTCCTCGGTCTAGGACGTTTTGGCGCCGCCGGTTTAGCGACAGCGTTTTGGCGCTGTGATGTTTTGGCACCGTTCGTTTTGGTGCCGGTATGTATAGTTGAGAATATAGAAATATCCCTTAATTTTTTACGAAGCGCAAAGTAAATCAAGAATAATAATCATAATGAATTGTCGGAAAATTTATTTATTATTCTTGACTGCAAGTAAAAATGTTTATTTGAAGAACATGTAATAAATTTGTGACACGATAGAACAAAAACCAACACCAAAATATGTTAAGAAAATTATAGATAACTTCAAGAGCTTGGGAATTGTAAGGGCTAAAGTACCTATAAAGAAATCCGTTCTTAACAATGATAATCTTGAAATCGCAATTTTGGGATGTATGGACTATCCAGCAATTTCTGCAAAACCAGTTTTAGATAATTTCCGGTCCGAATACTACTTGCCTAGTAGAAATTGTTGGATAGAGATATTTCAGTGAATATCTCATCGCAAATGTATTACATGTTTTTCAAATAAACATTTTCACATTTTTCATAAATAGTAAATAAATTCAAATAACTTTGACATTTATTGACAGTTATTATTATTCTCATAGAAAAACGAAAAATTTGGTCATTACACATATTTTTTTAATTGATGATTCTGAAACTATATTTATGTGTCGGGAATTTATATTAAAACTGGGTTCTATTTATTTTCACTAATAACTACACGACTATATACACATTTATATTCACACTTATTTCTCGGACTATATACGACTTTCTACTGTCTATGATCTATGACCGACTGACTATCTATCACTAACTAACTATCCTGTCATTGCCATCAGCAACCTAACCTAACCTAACCTAAAAAGCTCTAGATGATTCCAGTGTTGTTTTCGTTGTTGCTGGAGGTTATTTCTCAGTATATGGCTTCGAGAATAGACCAGGACTTATTCTCGTTACCTCTGATGTCTCCCGTGTTTTCCGGAATGTGGATTGTGTGTGTAGTGCATTATTCGGGTAATTCTTCACGTTACACTGCCTCGTCCTTAGCATCTGATCGTCCCGATCAAAATCATCCTTGGTAGTACCTTGCTGGATTTCCGTTCCATGGCGGGATCTGCACTTGGTTCCTGCCAGGCAAACACCCTTGTTGAAGAAGTAACAGTCTATCGTCTTTCCTGAGTACACTCAATCTTCCAATCTAGCCCGTCCAACCCGCAGCCTATTTTCGGAAGACCCAACTTCATTTCTTAGGCTCTTCAGTGCATGCCAGATGTCCTTGTAAGTGGATTTTCCTCTAGACATCTTCGTAACCAAATAGAAGAGGTTCCGATTACCATCTGCTAGTCGCAGAACTTTTCCTACTCTTGGTCGTTGGGCTGACAATTCATCCAGTCTTCCAAATTTCCTTTTAAACACCAGAGCAATTCCTCGGCCCATACGTAGATCCTCCGCTACACAATGGGCAATAGAAACGTCGGCTGGTAGTTTGAAAAGGTCTTGTTGAACTTCAACTGTTGTTGGACATGAACTCGTTGAAGCTTGCTTTTCAGCGTCCTTTTCTTGAAGAGCTACTCGTGCTTCTTCCTGGTTGTTTGATCCAGCATATGGTGCGAGTCGGTTTATGTGCACCACTCTAGGTTTTCCCCTTGGTAACTTCCGGATACGACGTCATTTATCCTCTTCATAATTTCATATGGCCCTTCCCATTGCCTTTAGAGTTTGGGACAAAGGCATCGACGTCGTTGGAGATTATACAGCCAAACAAGGTCCCCCACGTTGAAGACTCCATCAGCTGATCGAATATTGTAGTGGTGCTTCATTCGATCACTGGCAAGATGGATGTTCTGTCTGGCTAACTCATGGACTTTATCCATTCTGGCTCTTAATTGGTCAACGTATCTTTCTTCTGCGACACTGTCCTCTGTAGGTCTGCGGCCAAATTCCAAGTCACAGGGTAGGCGTAACTCACGCCCCAACATTAAACTAGCAGGAGTCTGACTAGTTGTTTCATTCACCGCCGCCCGATAGGCCATCAGGAACAAATGGATATACTGATCCCAATCTCTCTGATGTTCTGAAACAACCTTAGAGGGGTGCTTGCCCATTGTTCGATTCATCTTCTCTGCCATTCCGTCCGATTAAGGATGCAGCAAAGGAGTCGTTCTGGTCTTGTTCGCACCTATTAGTCTGCACACATCTTGGAACAGGGCTGATTCGAAGATTCTTCCTTGGTCCGAATGGATTTCTAGAGGAACGCCAAAACGTGAAAAGAATTCCTTCACCTCCTCGGCGTCGGTCGATGCCTCTTGGTTAGTGATTGCGTACGCCTCTGTCCACTTTATGAAGTAATCCATGGCTACAAGCATATACTTATTCCCATTGTCCGTTTCTGGAAATGGCCCCGCAATATCCACAGCAACTCGCTCCATGGGACTCCCAACATTATACTGCCTCATAGGTACCCGCTTTCTGCCAAGTGGTCCATTGCTGGCTGCACACACTTCACACTTACGGCACCATAGAATCGCTCTCGAACCTTCTTGGTGATTCCACAATGCCCACCCGAGGCTCCATCATATAGATGACGTAGTACCTCCGACACTTTGCTTTTTGGCACAACTAGTTGTAATCTGGATTCAGTGCCATCTTCAGACTCAAAGGTTCTATACAGCAGATCATCTCTTAACACAAGAGAGACCCATTGACTCCAATATGCTTTCACTTCCGGGCTTCGTAAACTTATATCCTGCCAAGACGGCCTCTCCATACGACGCATCCACTCCAAGACCACTCTCAAACATGGGTCGTTCTCTTGGGCCAGTTTCATTTGTCCGGGCTGCCATTCCTCATTTTCTACGGTTGTTCGTCGTATAGGACGAACCTTGCCTTCCATCATGACATATTCTAGTTTTTTCGACTGTGCCGCCTTCTTACAACTGCGGCGTACGTATCTTAGCTCACCACGGTTCCAACACCTTGGCTCTCTTCTTTGATTGCGCTCCCATAACTAGCTTCCTTATCATTTCTAACAGGGACTCTCTGTTGGACTGATCTTATTCCTCGATTTCTCTTAAGCGGTGCCCTCGGGAAGTTTGGCTTGCGGCTTCATGCTCCAAAGCAATAGCTATTGCTTCTTCTAGCAATTTTGGCCTAGCCAGATTCAACGCCTTCTGCAGCTCGCTCTCCCTCAATCCATTTACAAATGTGTCCACGGCAGCTGTAGGATATGCTAGCCGCTCAAATTCTTGCAGACTCTCATTTGCATGTTGCACCCGAGATCGTAATTGTGCTTTGTATACTTGCTGAAGATGACTGTCTTCATACCGATTCTCCAATTTATAAAGCAAGACATGGTAGTTTGCTTGGCCAGCTGGAATGGACCTTAGGATGTCTGCTGTATCACCTCGTAAAGCAGCAGTTAACGAAACAGCTTTCTGCTCTTCGGTCCACTAGTTAGCCATTGTCACTGCTTCAAACTGCTTTCGATAGGTTGACCAGGAGCACTTTCCATCAAAGTTTGTCAGCTTAACCCTCATACTACCTGCGGCTAAGTCATCTCCGCCTTTGAGTATCTGGCTCTCACTGCAGTTACCATTCTTAACTGGAATTTCCAGTGTCTTGATTTTTTGTTGCAGTAGCTCCATGTTCTTCCCTGTCGTGACAAAGTTTTCGTCAACTATTCTTGAAATTTCTTCGAATTTCTTGTCACTATATCTACCAGCTTCCTCGATAGTTCTGGTCACCTCCTCAAACCTCGCATCACTTTTTCTGGAAACATCTTTAATTTTATCTTGAAGAGTTCTAGATAGTTCTTCAAACTTTTTCGAGAATTCATCGAATTTCACCCCAAATGTCCTGGTTATTTCCTCAATTTTTTCATTATTGTTTCTTGAAATTTCTTCAAAGTTTTTCGAAAACAGTTCTTCCGGAGAGTGGAACTCGAACATATCAGAATCTTCTCCATTATCAATCAGAGTGGCCCTTAATCGTTTCTGGAGGGTGGCTTTATTAACGGAATCATCACAATCCCGCTCCACCAATTGTTCTTTGAGTTGTTTCACTGTTAACTGCACTAATTTCATTTTGAATTGTCTTTATTAACGTCAATTAGTCAATGCAGTTTTTAGTCTTTAAAACGAAAACGAACAAAATTCTTCACACTTACACGAGAACGAGCAAAAGTCTTCACACTAACACAAAAACGAACAAAGAGTCTTTACACCAACACGAAAAGGAACAAAAGAGTCTTAAACTTGAATCTAACAAAAGTCTCAAAAACACTCATATCTGCACGAAACCGCAGTCTCTTAAAATCTGTCCAATTTTACAGTCACTCACTGATCCCACTTCTGACACCAATGTAACGGGAATTTATATTAAAATTGGGTTCGATTTATTTTCACTTATTTATTTTCACTAATAACTACACGACTATATACACATTTATATTCACACTTATTTCTCGGACAATATACGACTTTCTACTGTCTATGATCTATGACCGACTGACTATCTATCACTAACTAACTATTCTGTCATTGCCATCAGCATTATATATCTAACCTAAAAAGCTCTAGACTATTCCAGTGTTGTTTTCGTTGTTTCTGGAGGTTATTTCTCAGTATATGGTCTCGAGAATAGACCAGGACTTATTCTCGTTACCTCTGATGTCTCCCGTGTTTTCCGGAATGTGCATTGTGTGTGTAGTGCACTATTCGGGTAAGTCTTCACGTTACGTTTTAAAAAATAACCCGTTTTTTTCGAAATGTTGATTGAAAAAAAAGTTCAAAAATACTAAAAATTAAATTGGTTCAAAACATGTGCGTTTGGGCATTGGCTTGTATAGGGTCAGTTGTATTCTGTGATGTAGGTGATCATTGTGACAGTGACAATTAGTTGTCAACATGTTGTGAGATTAAATTTTTGTTTTATATTTGGTTTCGTCAACAACAAGCGGGATTGTAAATTTTATATCTGGTGGTTATGGTGGACGCATATCAGACAAGGAAATTTGCAAAGAAAGTGACTATTATAAAGTGTCGTGCACCCGAACAGACTACTTGTTCATGATTGGTGCCCGGAAGTGTGACGTTTTAAGCGGGAATTTGATCTCGTTTTTAAATACGTGGACAAACTGAAATGAACATTTCGATAATTAGAATATGTCTGAATATAATTTTAATGGTGAATTGCTTGTTTGTGGTATAAACTGTATTGTTTAAAACTAATAAAACATAAAAAATCTAATGCATGCAACGACCCTATTGCCATTTATCTCGAAAACTACTAATTTTCGGTACAGACAAACCTACACAAAGTCACCCTTATTTTTACTGCTTAATACGATAATGTAAATATATGCAATTAATGTTACGGCGGCCCTAAAATGGCGGCGTCAAAACGTCCCATCCCGTATTTTACTCGCTATTTTTGAACGATCAGTAGAAAATCATATTGAATATTAATAATTTTCAAAGTTGAAATTTCTTTTTGTACAGTTGGCAACGCAATGCTTTTTTGGAGGAATCATCAATATGATATACATTGTGTGACCAATTTAAAGTTACCCAATCTTAACCACTAATAATTTAGTGCATTTGACGTCATTGCAAAATAACACGGAAATAAAACCCGTTTTTTCGGTAGCTCAACTATCGGAAATACTGCCATAAAAGGGAAATTGTCAAACAGGTTGAAATGCCGGAAATACCTATGTTTTATTTGGGAATCAAACAAAGCAAAAAACTTTAAAACTAACTAAACTAAAACTGGAAATAAAAGAATGATACAAGAAGATAGTGTAACGTTTAACTCTGTGCTAAAGGTTGTGAGATGAGTTCCCTTGCGTAATACTCCAAAGGTTTATTTTTAACACCTTGTATATGACCTTCTGTAGTCATACAACTGTCACAACCACAACTTGTCACTTTGACTACCGCGTTTCAACTTCTATAGACTTATGACTCCAATTGACTGATTCAATAAACTGACTGACTGTGACCTGTGATCGACACGGCTTTATATATCTGGACAAGAAGAATGGAAATAGGAGAATAAACTCGCTCTAAAAATCATGTAAGATTTCATACGCATATCTTTTGTGAATGCGTCTCTGCACACCATGCTGTGCGCAACGAGCGGCTCCCGCTTACAAAAAAAAACAGCAGATTATGATCATGAAGATAATTAAAGACAACAAATATTGAAGGTAATTGTCAAGATGTTCGTCGTTCACGAGGCCACGCTCTGATATGCAAGTTCTGTAATCTCATGTGGTTACGTAGAGAAACATAGGAAGTTTACTCTCCTTGTATCTGGAATACACAACCAACAACTATAGTAAACGAGTTAGTAAAAAAAATACCAAAACGAATAACAACCGTACGTATATGATATCCACGTTACAATAATGTACCAAAATCTATCAGTGAATATTAAAACGTGTGGTACATTTTTTGTAATATTTTCAGTCTTGTTTTGATTTCTTGTAGGTGCTAGTTTATTATTTTCGTATTTTTAACGAAGTATCTTTTAAACTTTATTGCTATTTTGATTCCGAAATGTTTGGCAGTTAACCTTTTATGGCAGTATTTCCGATAATTCAAATACCGAAAAAGCGAATTATGTAGATAGATTTTGAGCTTATAAGCCTTCCAAAAATGAATTTATTAGTTATTAAAAAATGTGGAACTTTACTGGCACACTTTATATTTGCATTCAAGATATAAATCAAGATGAGTATTAACAATTTACTGACCTCTAACCCTTTCCGTTGAATGAACTCTATGCAGAATTTCTTGTGACAAAGCAATGCTGCCAAATATCTCAGTGCTTCAAAAGCTAGCCTTGCCTCTTTAGTAACACGTATATTCACATAACAAAGAATCAATTCTAGAGCATTGTGTTCGAAAACATGACTCAAAAATTCTTGATAATCACCCATAGCAGCCAAATATTTCAATATGAGAATCTGGCGGGTGGCCATAGTGGGCGGAAAAATTTGTACAGTTCCAATAACAAATGATTCCAGTTCTGCCCAAGATGAGTTGCTTGCTTCAGAAAACACGCCAGATCTTTGAGGACTTGATGAACCAATATACACAGGGCTGAATGAATCGTCTATCTTTGGCCGTTTTGCCTTTGAAGCATTATCAACAGAAACCTTAAAAAAATATAATAGAAAATATAAACGGTTTAAAAACGTATTGAAAATCTTACATCATCGGTGCCCACTTTTGGATTTGGCGACTTTTCGTTTTCCATAAAATCTTTTCTCTTTTTAGCTCTTTCACTTTCATGGTCCTGTAATCACTCATTACAATCTAGTGATTTTCTCATTATAGATAACAGAAAGAATAAACTAAAACATACCACTTTGTTATCGGATCTAGATGGACTTTCAAGATTTTCAGTTGCATTAGGGATGCCATTTTCACGAACTGAAATATATTTGGATAATTACAATACATAATACGACATTTATCAATTAACTTACATTTTTTGGTAACTGGTGATGGAGTTTTCATCAAAACTTCACCTCCTCTAAGGGGCGGTGATTTTAATGTTGATAAATGTGCAAATGGTCTCGTAAAGGTGGTGGACGCATGTGCAAATTCTGATGAGTTTTTAAGTCTTCTTAACCGCTGCAGTAAGGTAGGTATCAACTTACTATTCTGATCCCGGAACCTTGCAGCAATTTCCGGTATCTCCATAGCAGCTCCAAGTAATGCTGTAGCATAACTTTGGAGAGGTTCAATTGAATTTTGGACCCATTTTATAAGACGGTTTATTAAACTGTCTGCGTCGGGCTAAAAAAAATTTCAATAATGTGCCGAATGAACTGGAGCTTGCTGAAATGAAGAGCATGCCTCGGGCATGCGAAATAAATTTAAAATCAACTCACTTGAAAAACTACACTGGTATCGAGTCCTGGCATGATATCAAGCATTAAACGGCATGCTGCAATGTTCAGTTGATCAACATCTCTTCCACTTATACCAAGCCGCGAATAATACGTATCTCTCAGATAATCGTTGATCAGCTAAATAGGAATTAAGTAAAATTATGGATGTTTCTCAACAATTATTCAGTTACCTTATTGGTGAAATTATCTTTGCGAAAGAGTGCTTTCAAAATTTGCCCAAACGTACATGTAGGATCCGCCCTAGAGGGGTGTCGCTCATCAAATGGATCTGGGTCCATTTTCAAGTAATTTTCAGTCTCAACTTCGACAATTTCAGCCAATCTACAATAATTACCAGGTTAAAACATGAAAACTATCAAACAATAAGCAAGAGCAAACCTAGTAAGCGTTGGGACTGGATCATAGTTTGGTTGACTGTACTCATCTTCCCAAGATTTAATGAGAGTGGTTATCTCACTCATAACAGAGTTGCTGCTATTTGTATCTGCCATTTGTACAACTCTTCACATTAAAAAAGCATGAGATATACTTCTTTCTAACCTTACTTCTGAATAAATCTGTATTACAATTTAATAGATTCGACGTTATGAGGAAATATAAACAACTTTTAATCTACACTTCGTAAAATGCTTCTCATCTAAAATTAAAGCGACATGTACTATTTCATAGAGATTAAATTATAATAACTATTTGATACTTTTAGTTACTCAAATAATATTCTAAAGTTACAAACGAACCATGAGATTAGATTTTTTTATCTTTTCTATTCGCAGTATTTCGCAGAACCAAGGACAAGGACAGAAGCTACTACGAGCAGAGAACACTAGTGACTAGTGACATTGACTGTTGACAGTGACAGTGAAGGAGGACGGATGGTTGTCTCTGTCGGTAGTGTTCTCTGTTTTGTCTCTCCTGCTAGAGCACTGTCATGCAGCAAAACATACTCCGTCTGCAGCGGGCTTAAGAAATTAATATATCTTATTCTTCACGTCATGTGCGCTATTTTAGGTCCTATCAAAGTATAAATACTCTGGTTACTGGTCCTATGTTATGCTCTCAGATTTATTCCATGACTTTTGAGAGCCTAGCATGAGACATAAAATAGCGCAGATGATGTGAAGAATAAGATATATTAATTTCTAAGTCATTAAATGGAAATTCGGGGAGTTTGTAAAATTTGGCTATTTAAAATTTAATTTTTGATCATCCGGAGAGGTCAGGTTCTATCCTTCTTGGTTGTCAGTACCAGAGATAACCATCAGTACCAAAGAATAGATGTTTTATATTCTTTGGTCATACTGACTGTTACCTGTTTTGTGGTTTTGTCAATATCATAGACAAATATAAGTCAAATATTCAATATACGAAACACAGACTGGTAGTCTGTGATACGAAATAAGTTCGTTTGTTGGTGGTACGGTATCCGTGTGCGATTTTCGCTATTTAGAAACAATTCACATAAATATGAGTGGTGACGGTAATAAAAATGAACAGTTCGATACTTTATTCTTGTCAATAGCTCAACATCATCCTCAGGGAGCTACGCAGGTTTGTTTTTTTGAATTTCATGACCACCTAACCTCTTCTGATTCAATTATCTAATTTTTCAGCTTTTGGATACATTTGTTGATTTCTTGGCAAGAAAAACCGATTTCTTCATAGGTGCTAAAGAAGGAGAATGGGAGAAGGTAAAGTTTAATTCAACACATCTCATAGTGTATTAAACTCACACAACAAATAGAATTTTTTACTCTTAGATCTCTACTACACATAAGTAAATTCATTGTTTTGTACAATTACATGAAGAATTATTTCAATATACACCCTTTGAGACATATAAGTAGCATGTTTCATTCGTTTTCCATTTCAGCTTGTTATGAACACTTTCAAGAAGTACGAAACTATAAGTAGAGAACGTCATGAAAATGAACTTCAAGAGAAAAGGGAACGAGATGCGAAACTCAAGGCAGCAGCTGCGAAGAAAGCTGAGGCCGAAACTGTCAAACCTGCTGTAATCCAGGAGCTCACTGACGCTGAAGCTGAAAAATTACAAGCTGAAATAGATGCTGAGAAGAGCAGTACTTCCAAGCCTTCTAATTTTGAATCCAGCTCGAAAAAAGTTGAAGACGATGAAGATGAATCGGAAAAAGGAAAACTTCTACCTAACAAAGGCAATGGTTGTGACTTCGATAAGTATAAGTGGACGCAGACATTAGGGGATATTGAGGTCAGTCTGAATCCTTATTTCGGTAAATGTGTAGATCAGGTTCCAAAGGATTTTTGGAAATTTCTTTTGCTTAATTATGTCGGCCTGTAATGTAGAAACTCATTCCAATGAAAATGTTAAGGCGCCAATCGCCCAACAAGATTACGGGAGGGTGGAATGACTCGAGGTGCTGGGTGGGGAAAATAAGTGTTTAGTGATATACCTACTTTTAGTACTAATTTGGCTAATATAATAATATATTAACCCGATAAATGCTGCAATTAACGAAAACGACGCCATAAAAATATATAAGGGAAAGGAAAAATCAGCCTGACCCTATTTATGTTGTAGATACAGCCCGAGATACAGTCATTGTGAAATATTGCCACAATGACTCGTTTGTACGGACATCCAATACATGAAGTCGAATTTATAGAAATAATGTAATAAATAAATACATAAACAACTTATGAAATATTGATAATAGGCCATCAGTAAACATAGTGCAACAGCGTAGTGGCGCAAATGCCTGTCATATGAATCGACATTAGGAGAAATTCGATGTGAATTTTTTTCCTCTCCAAAATGAAGTGACTGCCTAATAATTTTTAGTAGAAACAGATCTAAAACATGCGCTAAGGCCTCTGTTGAAGTGAAATTATCGAGATCCTTTGGAACCTAATCTACACATTCATCTTTATTTCTATATTGTTATATCAATACATAAGCGGATACATATTCCACAGTAGTTGTCTTTAAATTGCGAATGTCTGGTTGTGGTATTAAAATTTCGTTTACGTTAGGTTCATATTTTATTCCATGTTAAAAACGTCAGATTGAAGTATATTCGTGGTACCAATAGTCATGATTCAAGCTCGATCTCGGCCAAGCTCAGCAGAGAGCAAAATTGATATTTCACAGTATCATTGCCGTGTACGTTATATAAGATCCTCATTTTGTTGTGTGCAATGATTCAATCATATAAGGCAAGGAACGACCCATAAAAGCCTGTGTATCAAACACCTCCCGGCACCGCCACCACGTTTGGTACCCTGCGTCTTTACACGATATTTTTGACATATAGACATATACAGTGCTTTGGACCAATCTTATACTGTTTGCTGCGTTGACTAAATGAAATTTATCAAAAAGCATTTTGCATTCGTTTTGAGCAGTATATAAGAGCCGACATTTTATTATTGATTTTCTTTAATATGAAAAACTCAAAAATAGTGGAATAAACGAACGTGTAACAATAAATGTTTTCATTTGAATTAATATGGAGGTTCTTAACCTACCTCTATCAATAGTGTAACAGTTATTGTTATTCCTTGTACTATTCTGATATTTCTGTTTTCATAGATCTCATTGTATACGATGAAAATACGACGTGGAATCTGTCAAATGACTAGGTTTCTTTAGTAATACTAATCTCCTGGACAAATCAAAGATTATTTTTTGACAGAGATTTTGCATTTCTTTCGAATAGTGAAAGAAATTATTCGTTATAATTTAGAAATTAGGGTTGCAATTATGATATATAACTGTCTTATTACCCAGATAAAGTTATTGAACAAGTACTACTTCCATCCTATTAAAATCCAATAGGATTGAATATTTTGATGTTATTATCTAATTATATTAAACAAGCAATGCTTATATAGATATATATATATATATATATATATATATATATATATATATATATACATCTTTATCTCGGAATCTGGTCTACCAATTTCGATGAAAATTCATATGTATGGGTTCTAAAGTGTATGGAATCGATTGGTTGTATTCATATTCACAAGAAAAATCATTTCCAGCAATTTTTATTCTTATTTTACCACCCATACAGATTAGAACTGATATGTGGATATGAACCCATTGATATCATAGCACATAAGTAGCTTAGTGGTTAATCTCACGGCTGATAATCTGGAGAGCCTCAGTTCGTATCCACATCAACTCATTTTTTTAACAAAACCCATTTTCTTAAGTAAAAGGTTTTAATATGAGTTTCTTATAATTTAATCGGAAATTTTCAATGAACAAATTTTTACATTTCTAATCTAATATATTAACGAGCAATTCTAGAATGTAAAAAGATTCTCGGTAACGGCTCTAACGATTTTGATCAAATTTGATATATAGATAAAGTTCTACTTTTGAATAAGTGGCTTTCCTGACAAAACGCGAGGGTATCACCTTGGAGGTCCATAAAATTTTTCTTGAATGATTCGCAGATTTGGATAAAAATTTGTAAGAAGGGGTTTTAAGAGCCGAAAATTCAATTGGAGTTACTTGCATTTTTAACGGATGTTACCCTCGAGGTCCCGACTAGCTATTTAGGGCTCCGCAAATTGCTTTAAAAATTTTAGTACGGGGTTTGGGGGTCGATCTGACGATTGGTGATACAGCTGAGTTCTGGTATGTTTCACATTCATATATATTTGTAAATCTGTAAATTATGAGCTATGTGAACGATAAAATCAATATTTACCGATCAACCGATCGTACTACATTTTAACTAAAAATGGGTATGGTATGCACATATCTGAAATAAGATTAAACATCCTTATAGAGCCACTCTAAGTCTTGTGTTACCCGAGCAAAGCTCGGTCGCCCTGATATAATTTTGTCATTTATCCTAGATATTCTGCGGTTCATATGAATCCATAGACATATGTTTTGATGTCTACGGCACTATTTTTGTATCCAAATCTGGCGCTCATTTTTCTAATTTTATGAAGAATTTTCTAAGTTAAAAAATTATTTTGTCTGAAAATCCAGAAATATCTACCGACCCTTGTAGTCAATAGAAGAAGGGCTTACCTTCTAATGTCTTATGTCGTATACATTTTACAGGAGGATCAGGAGATGAACCCCCTCAAACGAATTGATCCTCAATATTTACATCAAATAAACTACTGTAATCTTCATTTTTTGACCCAGAAAAATTACTCACTATGAATGCACTTGAATAAATGAAATTATGATATATTTAATTTAAAAATATATAAATAAGTTTACTGTACAAATTAAAATACATATGGATGCCTATCATATCACAGTATTATACTTATCTACAAATAATTCTTATTCAATTATTCTAGTAACAACCATACTGTTGATAATTCCTAACTAGAGTTTGAATAGGTATAGTAAAGTATTTTTAAGAGAAATATCAATGTTTGAGACTATGAATAAAATAATTTGGTCCAATTTCGATCCTGTTGAAAGATTCACTGGTTTCGCTCTTAAGAAAAAAGTATTATAAATAGAATAATAGGTAGGTATTCGTCTTGGTCGTTGTTGAAGGTATAGTAGGTAACTTCGTTGTACTTTTCAGATACAATCGTCAATGGTACCTTTGGTTTTTCGCTCTTACTGTAAACAACAAACATTCAATCAGAAAAGTATCGAACAATGAGAATATGTATAAATGTATAAACTCGGTTAAATGTATACATTAAGGTCTCAAAAAGGTCTTTACGAAATGCTAACACGTATTTCTTTAATCAAAATACGTTAATTTAAGCAAACTTAACTTAATATAAAGTTGGTTATTATCATCACGTGTAAACCGCTGAACTTTATTTGTTGATTTTTGGTGTAGAAATAAACCGGACCTTGAAGAAAGAAATTTATCTGCAATATACATACATGCACATTCACGTTACTGACTTTGAATACAGTCACACAGTGCAGGTTCCCCGGCGTAAAATAGTATATAGATAAAGCTTGTTGGGTATCGTATTCCGTATGTGTAGTTTCGCTACAGAGAGTACCTCTCCCAGGGTACCTGTCCTGTTCATGATTGTCTTTGTGTGTTCTGTCACATAACTGAATAATTTAATTTTCACTCGATCTGTTGATATAACATGTATGACATAAGTATTTCGAGTGGAAATGACAGTTCAAATGAGAAATCAATTCGAGAGAAATTACAGATTAGCTACACTGATATGTGTTTGACTTGGTAAGCATCTGCTGAGCTACCTTAAATATATCTAATTTGTTATCAGAAATATTTGTGATAGCATTTTGTATAAAGAAATACTCTGTATGTGTAATTTCGTTTACCTTGCTGATCATTTAATGTGTCTGCAGACTTTTGTGAGGAGTTTATTATATTTACGATAATAGTGCTCTAGTAAGCTTAAGAACAACTTTGATACTCACTTTCTAATAGCAGAATAGCCGTCAGAATTCCTATTGTGAACATAGCCGACATTGAGAGAACCAACATTGTCAGTTGATGCTTCCTACAAAAACTTCTTTCCGGTTGTTTGGGCCTCGTGTTTACATTGACTATTGTGAAGTGTGTACTGCTGGCTATCGACACATTGTCAGGTTCAATTTTTTTGTTTTCATTTGTTGTTGTCGGTAGAATGAAATCAGCCCTAGCTTTGTTATTGCTGCTGCTATTATTATTCGCCTGCGTTTGGAGGTAGTATTGGATATTTTGGTCTCTGATTCTTTTAGTTGAAGTAGTATCTTGATCGATGTTCCCGTCATCCGCTTCCAGCTGCGTCTGGTGAATGTGCGCCAAACTTGCTGCTGTTAGCAAAAGGGAACCCGACCTTGCACTCTGCAAGAAAATAGATAAATATTAGAGCTCCAGTATGGTACATGGTTATTGGTTATATTTGTTTACCCCCTTATTTAATGGTGGATATAATCGGCAGGAAAATAGATATAATTTATTTATTCCTTATTTGTCACCAAGACGATAGTTCCTTAGCATAATAAGAAAAACTTGTTAAAATTTAACAAAACCATCATGTATTTTTTCTGAAAATACCATTCGAATGGGTTAGAGGAGCATTTTTTTTGTGATAGAAATTGAAGGAGACATCATTTCTGGAACCCTTTAAATGGAACAGTTTTCAAAAACTTTGAACCGTCATATTACAATTCGCGACACGGAGAAATTTTGAAAATTTTTCCGATAACATGAAATCTAAGAAGAAAATTTAAAATCCATTTACGCGGGATTCTATTCAAACCAATATCAAAAGGGAATTTCGATAACTTTACAAATAAATATAAAAAAATCTAATTTTAAGATATAACTCGCACACAAAAGGCTATAGCTTTGAGTTTGTTTTAAAAAGAGATAGAGTGTTTGCCATTGATTTTGTTTATTTGTAATAGTTACCCTATAAAAGCTTCGAAATTTCCGACCCTGTAAATATTTATTGAAAATATTTTTTTGATGTGATTCTATTAACGTTCAAAAGTGTGGAATGCTAATTATTTTTTGACAAAAACATATACCTACTTTATTAGATATTGCATCCAAAAACTATAAAATAAAATTAACTGGTACTAGTAGTTTTGAAGTTGCTGCCGAAAATCTGCTATCTGCTAAATTCCGAATTATCAGTACCTACCAATAGAATATTATTATTTATTGAAAAAAGTTACATTTATGTTGAACCATTATTAAAATTCTCCGTCCTATTTAACTCGAAAATTCAAAAAATGAGAGTATAGGTAGAATACTTACTGATGGTTTATAGGAAAACCTAAACAAAACTTCTGAGTGCGAACCCTGTCCAGACAAGCCATACTCACACTTGACCGCTGTTTTTTATAATTCGTATTATTTAATGATGATTTGCTTACCTGAGTGCTATTGTTGCTAGATGTAGATCCTTGTGAACTGTTAGAGCTACGAGCTAGTGTGGGTCTTGGAATGTGCCAACTCGTGTCGAGATTTGCAGGGATCTGTAATCAATAATCTATGTTATTACTAGATTTCTTGCTGTCTATCATTAGTACTCTTTGGATGAATTGCAAAACAACACAATTGAGAGATATCTCGCTACACATATGGAAGGACCCTACTTTTATAAATACACAACAACATGATCGGTGAGTTGCCTATGCAAACATGCAGACATCGAAACGCTAGTCTTTACTGTGATCACTGTTTTAGACCTTTTATTATAAGAAAACTCACACATATAATAAATACACCAAATTAAAATTGACGAAAACTATCAAAATTACCTAAATCTTAATTATGCATGTTCAAAACCATATTTATTATTTTTATTAGGCCTAGCTTCCAATGGATGGCAGCAGATATTGAATGTTATATTGCATACAGTTGACATTTTAAAGTGTACGATTTGAAATTTTCGGTGCGTTCAGCAACGACGAGGTATCTATGTCTGTTATATTATTAGAATGCTAAGCCCTCTCTATATGGTGAAACCCGTAAATTCATGGGTTAACCGCTTGTATGTAATTATTAAAATATTTCTGGATGCACGTACGAGGTATGTGCGGGAATTGTGAACTGGAGAGCGAAAACTAAGAGACATAGAGCTATGGAGAAATATAAGTAGAAAAGTTTACTTAAAATACTGATTATGAGGACTAATCCACCTCAGTTTTAAATGGATTTAGAAAGCTTTAAGCGGCACAACCCCATAAAGGAGTGTTAAGCCATAATGCTTAACACTCCTTTTTATATATATATATATATATATATATATATATATATATATATATATATATATATATGTACGAGGTGTCCCATTAAGATGCAACCGGTTATATATCGAAAACTACTCCGTAAAAAACTTGATTATTGAAGTAGGTAGCCACGTAATCACTATCTTTAATTATAAAACGTGGTGTTACCCGAAATTTCTCCTAATTAAAATAGCAATTAATACATGCTTTTTAGAGCTGAGATGAATTCGAAGCTTTTTTATAAAACATTGTTTCCTTATATCCTAAAATAAAGTGGGAGGGATTTCAAATGTATTTCAAATGATTTCAGCAAAAAAAGCTTTGTGTGATTGTAGTTTTTTTTGGAGAGCTCGTAGCTGTGAGCTAACATTGACCGACTTCGATAATCGAAGTTAAGCAGCACAATATGTGGGGAACGGTTTGGACGAGTGACCGTTTGATGCAGGCGCGCATTCGTATCTCTGACTGTCGCATTGCATTCTCCTCCTCTCGCAAGGCAACGGGAAACCAGCGAGAGTATATTTCTCTAGTACAGCTCTCTGGAATGGTGTGTCTTGAGATTTATCTTGTGACACATTGGTGGTTCGGAATCCACGTTAAACTGCAGATCTCCTTACTGTGGTAAAACTTTCAAGGCAGAGAAGCTTCCAAAGCTCGAATACGAGTACGGCACTCAAATAAGAAGAAGAAGATTGTAATTTGGTATGTTGCCAGTAGAAAACCGCGACTTAATGTCTTGCACCTAACCAAATATCGGAAATTGAAAGATATATTTTTTTAATTTAGCCTTTTTCATAAAATAAGTTATACTTCTTTCTATAAAAATTCATAACATGCAACGATACTTGATGTAAATTAATGGATTTGGAAATTGTTGTTTTTTGTGTTGAAAATTGTTTACCTGCTGTTTGAAGCCAAGATGACTTGATTATGACAGATTGCTATGACGACATACTGAATTTTCCGAATTTTTATTCGGTCGCGAAATTAATAAGTGTTAATTTCCCTGGCTTGACAGCTGCCATGTGCAGATGCCAGAATAACAAGCGTAGATTACTTTTGACAAATATTTATTTATAAACTGTCAAAAATTGTATTTACTTTTAAATATAATTTTTGGTATAAGGCTTGAATTATTCTCCGTAATTTTTTTCTCATTTGTGAATTCTTAAAAAAAACAAAAAATTGCACCTCGAAAAAAATTTTAAAATTATTGAGAAATTATTAGTGATATTTTTTTTATTTCGAAACAAGGTACCATAAAAAATATAAACAACTTGAATCGTCATCAATGCTAGGTCGAAGTTTTTAATAAAAAAGATCATAATTCATGCTTAGGTGCATATTAACTATAAAGGTTGTCCAAAGGTGTTCTGAACATTGCTGCCAACATGTATTCCATCAACTCGCAACAAGTTGACAGATATTCGGCAACATAGTCCCGATGTTGGGCGGCCTGATATCAAAGAATTTTACTGAGTGTTGTTTGTATCCGTGTTTTCGATTTGAAATGGAAAACAACGCTCTTCTAGACGATGTTATCCACAAGAAAAGTCAAAACAGCATATTCATAGCATACATACAGAGTGAGGTTGACTTGCGGTGCTATTTTATTTTCTACAGCTAGGCACGTTAAATATTATATATTTTTATTATATATTAACTTTATTATTATATTCTTCATAGGGCACGTAATCAATTTCAATGTTTTTTTTAATAATACATATTATATTTGTTTAAAAATGATTCGAAGAATTAAATGTATGTAAACTTTCTTTTTCGTTTCTGGGATTGTGAATCTATTGTAATAAAAGCAGCATCAGCAGCAGTAGATTCATCCATTTTAAAATGCCAATGGTAAGCACTCGTTTAATTTGGACGCACAAGCGATTTTGGTTTGGAGGAGCAAGCGATTTTGGTTTGGATGAGCAACACTTGTTGGCCACATGTATCCGGATACAAGTTGTTGTGTCCAACAAATATGTTGCCAACATCCGTCAATATTTATATACAAAAACATCTGAACTTCTCCCACCACTTTACTTCAAGAGATAGGGAAACAAAAAAACTATTAATTTATCTCAGCTTTAAAAAGCTTAATTTTTTTCTATCTTAATTGGTGAACTTTTTTATTTCAAGATAGTGATTACACCCCCTTAGCGCCCAACTTAGCAATCTGAAAATACTTTCGAGCATTTTCTCTTAGCTATTTAAGTTATTAAGTTTTTTACCACAATGAGTAATTTCCGAGAGAAGTAATCGATTGTATGATTACTTCTCTTAAAAGACACCCAGACTATAGTATTAAAAACTGAATCTCAACTTAAAAAATATTTGCAATAATTAACAATCTTTTATTTCATGATATAATATTACGGAAGGTTATCGTGATATCTATTAAATAGCTATTTGAAAAAATCATAAGGTGATGATATTCAAAATAAATAAAATTTGCATATTCAAATATCTTCTCTTAATCTGGCGTCTGTTGTCTTATATCCTTTATTTCGTAACAGTTATAAATATTTATTTTTGTTAGCATTTCGATTATTAAGGAATTTTTTAACGTAAATAACATTTGGTGATTCCATAGATGACTTTGCATTGTTGAGTTTTTTGCCCGAATGCCGTTGATTTCTATAAATAGAGAAATCATAAAAAATCTTGATTAGCGACTACTTATATACATATACATATATAAAACTGTAATCGACTAAGGTCCAATTTCACCAATACTGAATGAGTTTTACTCATAAAATCACTGGGTCTATGATTTTCAAGGAGTTAATTAGTTACTGTTTTTTATTAATGATAAGAAACTTCAACTTAAGCATATTTTATTATATAAATTTTATATAACCTAATCCGGGGCGATTTCATAATGAACTCCTAATTGGCTAATTGGAGATTAGTTAATTCTTCAATATCTTGATCACGGAATAAAAATAGTCCATTTCTTAATAACTTCTACAACGTTAGTACAATCAATGTTGGATTAAAATTAATAGGAGCTTAAATTTGATTATGAAATCGGCCCTTAAGAGAAAAAACACAGTTATAAAAGATTAAGATTTTAAGGGTCATGAGACAGAGCCAATTGGTATAACAGACAGAATCTACAAGTTGTCAGGGCACGAAGTAGTAGTTTTGGTTTATTTAAATATGGACAGTATTGTTGCAAGGATAAGTGATTTATACAATGTTCATTCTGTTCGTTTGGATCGAGCTTATGTCATAGGATAACTTAACGAAACGAAATTTATTCCGGTGTAAAGTGGTGAAAGATTAAGTAACTTATCTGAGATTAAATACGAGGCAGGAAAATATTGCCTGGTATAGGTAGTACTCGCGAAAACAAGAAAGAATAAGTAAGAAATATCATATGATAGAAGTAATTCACATAAATTAATAGAAAAAATACTTACTACATAGGTACTATGAAAATTAGATCAGGATAATATTAGTGAGTAACTTGACAATAACAATGAAAATACCTATTTTTATAGCTATCTCTAGATACATTGAGTCTGCAACCGACCATCAAATTAATTTTTTTTTGCTTGAAACTCTTGTGGCTTAACTATATCATTTTGTTTATTACAAATAACCGGAAAAAAGTCTATCCGTCTTAATATATTAAATTATTTTGGGAATAGAAACGGCATCAAACTTGTGATAGGTCAATCAAAAATTACTCATCAGTTTCCCTGTAGGATGTTAGGTAATGGGTCCGGTTTATCAAATTTTTAATTTTGTCTAATCTCCACGTTTCAAGGACACCATATAGATTTAGAATGGTTTTTAGGAAGATGTCAGTGTTTTGTTAATGTAACGAATATTAAAATTTGTTTTTTTTTCTATCGTGATCAGACAAGTCCTGTAAAAAATTCGATACTCAACCTAATAGTCCTAGCATTGTCAAAATAGAGGGCATTGAAATCTTTAAATACAGAGATTATAACTAACAAGAGCATTTTCAGATGCCATGTTGGCAAAATTTAGATCGATAAGCTAGTTTCAACTTTTCAAGGTTCTGTAAAACTTCAAACAACCTTCTGATGTTTTATCGACATTGAAGATTATAGCGTTTACAACTGAGCTGCCTTAATAATTTCGGTCAATATGAATCAATATCGCAGACTTGAAGTATAATAATAGAAGGTGGAACATAATGAAATCGGTTTCTCCCAATTTCTTAAGGACGCAGATATTTTGATATCGAAAACGACCACATGCCAGTCCGGTGTGTGCAATGAGGAAATTGGAGTACGTCATCATTACAATCAGGTGATAGTAAAAAAAACTAACCTGGGCGGTTATGCTCGATTAATTTCGTAACTTAAAAGATAATCTGATGCAGAGCTGAGCACTTTCAATATAAATTTTTAGGCGTTGTTAATCTAATTTGTAGCCCATGTAATTTATCTTAACTTGTTTCAAGGTTTGCACATTAAAATGTCAAGACGCATTGTGGTTGTTCGCCTGTTTTTTTGTAGCGATTCTGCAAGTTTTCGACACATAGTTATAAAATATGTAGGTACTTACTTCCTGTTAAGAATTCATTCATATTTGATGAATGTCATGTTGAATTACGATTGTTTACTTTGATCTCGTGTTTATAAATTCTGGTTATTAAAGTTGTTTTATTTTTAATAGTCGATGGTTTAATTGTAATGTAAAACGAAGCAGCAGATAAGTTTTTTATATTAATTATATTCCATATTTGAAAAAATCACTACAGGGTAACGTTTATTTTTTTACTAATTACCAAACTGAATATACCTCCACAAAATTCGAGAACAAATTTCGTAAAAAAGCAGTTTTGTAAACGTTTTACATTGTGTGCTGATAAAAATGGTCTCATTCATAATAAAAACATTAAAAATCAAACATTTCCGTCTTTCAAATAGGGTTTTTTTACTGAAAATTGAGTTGTCAAAATCAATCATATCCACCAGCAATTAAAAATTTAAAGGTTTTGAGTTATAGCAATAGTAGAGTGTGAAATACATATTTATATGTTTAGCGATTTTGATGACTATTGATACAATCAAAGAAATAAGATATGCCTATATTAGTATTTAGTAGCTGCATGAATGATAAATACAAAATGAAATGAATATAACTGCAGAATTTTAAAATTACCTACACCAAAGAATTAATATTATACTGTATTTTTCAGTGCACCAATAGTTTTCTAAACTCGTTGTTTAATATACTGTTATTATAATATTTATTATTATTACTGGAACGATTGTCTATCCGATTCGTGAATGAAATTATTACAAAAATCAATCTTAGTATTGATTTTTTTGGGAAACGGATATTGCCTTCAAATTATGATCGGTCAGTCTTAAATAACTTCAATATGAATATCACAGGTTCTTTTAAAACTCATATGAGATATATTATGTACTTCCTGGTAAATATTAATATATTATATACTTGATTTATCAAAATTAATTAATACCTATTGATATTAATCTCTCCTTTTCAGTACACATTTTTCGCCTTAATGATTATATCGATCGTACCTACAAGTTTTCCGCTCAATGTTTCATAATATTCGATAAATGGGCATTAAACTGGAATATAATAGTCTAACAGCTGACTGCATAAACCTGACCTATCGCGTTACAGGATGAAATGCTTTAAGGTGGGCACAAGTATATAACAGAACTTCGTTTCGCAACGACGTCACGTAAGACTTGTTTGTTACGCATCGAATATACAGCGTGTCAACAAATATTGTGTATCAATACATCGTCGCGTATCTTATAAACGGAAATGCTGCCGTTCCGTCTTTACTAAAATAGAACAATTGTATTTTTCTTGTGTGCAATGGAGGTTGCTGCAGCAGCTTATATATACATGCATTGTTTCGTTAAGAAAAATAAAAAAAGACGTGCTGAAAGACGCTGTTGGTAAACGTAGTTGTATACTAGTAGAAGTGTGTACAGCGGAAATCATTTACTGTTGGATTTAAAATTTCAGGCATCTAGTGGCATTTTCAAAAATGTCACCAGAATATCCCCAACACATGTCGAGTACTTGATTAATTTAATTGTAATATTTGGGATATTGTGTATCCTATAAAATTGCTTTACTACGGTAACTAAATTAATGGTAGATTCTTCCGTCCACTCTTTAACTGAATAAATAAAACGAAAAATAAATCGCAACGGTGTGCTAACAAATGGTGCAACATCAGTGCGTCTCAGTTCTTTGATGCGGCGTCAAAAAACTGGCAACCGATGGGACGCCTCGATGTTACTATGTTACGGTCTTACTCTGTTACGCAGTGCCGTCCAGACTTGTTACGCGACGGCGTTACGATACAATTTTTTGTTATATGTCTGTACCCACCTTTAGACATGTTAGTTTTCACAACGATCATAACAAAAATCATGAGGTGTCTGGGCAAAATTTGTCCACATTTTCTTTACGACTTCTCTACGGAACAGTTTTTGATCAGCAATCGTAGAAAATAAATATGTTTGGGTACCTACACCGTTAAACCTGGTTCTAATACCTTGGTTAAAACATTTTTAGTCCACTACTGTACCTATGGAGTAATAGTAGGTATCAAACATGGGTATCTGCCTGCTGATATAAAACATTTTATTTCAGAAACTATTTTTATCTGTGTTCCCAAACATACCTTTGAGGAACACTGATTATGATAGTTTGAGAAATAAAAAGTTTTTTTGTCAGGCTGAAGATAAATTTCATCATTTTTTTTCTAATATACAAGTTTTATACTATAATTTAGTCATAGTTTGATACTGTTACTCGATTGATATAGTAGCGGACAGAAAAAAACAAAACATTAAAAGGTAGGGCGCCAAGGTATTAACAAGATTTAATAGGGCACTCAGATATATTTCTTTTCTACTCCATAAATACAACTCCATAAATACAAAGTTGTTGTTACTTTATTGGTATGATTGCTGAACAAAAAATGTTTCGTAAAAAAGTCATGAAGAAATTTTTGACTTCATGATATTCCTTATGGTCGCTGTAAAATCTAACATTTCCAAAGCATTTCATCCTGCTACTCGATCGGCTAGGTTTTCTGCGGTTAGCTCTTGTTCTATAATATCTAATAAAATATATGTTTAATGCGACGGAAATATATTTTATCGATTAAGTTTTGAATTAAATCTATTTGAGAGAATACCTTGTACCTCTATCATATAATATACGTTTATTTACGGTGTAGTTCATTTTTTACACGTCGAAGGCAACTTTCAATAACTGTAAATTCATTAATTATTGGTATCTAATCAAATTTATAATTCCTTATTACAAGTAATAATCTTGATTTTAGTATATTTATTGTGCAGTTCATACGTTTAAATGGTACATATTGATAATAAAGGCAGCGTGAGTTTTTTTGATGAATTTTATTACGTTCATCATTTTACATGGTTTTATTGGAAAATAAATTGTGAAATATTAATGACTTCATTGAAATTCAAGTAAACATTGAGTGAGTTTCTTTCGATGCAATATTATGCTGATTAGTTTTATTAAAATTGTTAGATAGCTAGAGCTAGTTTTCCTTAAGCTACGACTTTCATGGATTTGATATCATGATATCACATTCATGAGAATGTTTATCAATAGGTACATCATAATAAGGCAGAATAATATTCGAGGGAACAATAATTGTCTTTACAATTTTAGCCTTTATTTGAACATAACTTTTTGAGACAACATGCTTCAAACGTTGACATAACAACTACATTGCGGATATAAAAAATCTAGATTCAAAACTTCAACACATAAAAACTTTTGTTCACTCTCTTTTAATTTTTGTTTGCCTTGCTTCTGCTTCAAATATCTTTTTTATATGATTTCAGATCTCTGATGATAATGTCAAATATAATTATTATTTTGATAATATTTTAATGGCAACATAAATTTGATAAAGTTAGTAATAACCTCTAAGGTCATTAATAGTTAAATGATCCGTGAACCTTGGCCTTGATAGTAATAAAAACAATAAATCGATTGCAAAATAGATAATCTGATCTTCATTAGTTAATCATATCACGTATCTTCAGTGGTCTACCTGTGATGGGTTGCGATGACCTTCTCTGCTGCTTTCCAGAAAAAGATACTGACCTTCCGCTCTACCAAATTCTTCCCCATATTGCATTGCGTAACCCTAAAAATTTAAATCCTATATCCTTACAAACCATATATACGTGAGAACTAACAGCGGAACCACTAGCAAATAAAAAATATTACGGAAAATTGTGTAACAATACCGACATGTTGAAATATTTGATTCATTATAACAATTAGAGTGAGTTAGATGATAATTCTAAAGGATTATCTCCGTGGAATCGTGATAGACGACGTGAACAAAAAAATCTGTGTCAAGTTCGGATAAATTAAGTTATTATTGACGATGTCATATGAAAAGAGGATAATTGAACGACGAAAATTGTTATGTGCAATTCAATGAGATTGATAATAAATAATTCATATTTATTTAAATCTAAATTCACATAGACTAACACACGTTTTGAGGTGCTTATCTGTTCATTTCTAAGGCTTTCCCTCCTTATTGTCAAAAATAGCAAAAAATGGGGTGGATTAGTTTAAAGCCTAGGTTGCTGGGAAAATAATGTATCTAATACAATTGAAAAGGTAATGATTGAAGTTTTACGTATCTTATGTTAAAAGTTTGTTTAATTTCTTATACATTTTACATGATAGTGGCCCTAGATAGATAGATATCTATAAAAGCATTATATATTGATAAGTAAGTAATTTTACGTATACACTTGCAACATAATAGATTGTTTTTGGCTCGGTTTTTGGTCAGCACATTTGTCACTGAAATCGTGGTTATCGTTATACGGAGTCGGCGCAGTAGCGACCTGTCACTCCGTTATGTTTAGTAAGCATAACGGACGTGGTTAATTACGGAGGATTAGCGGTATCTTTAAATGGAGTGCTTATCGTTATTTGACTATTTTGACATTGACATTTCTGTCTATGTTTTTCTTTTGTGATCAATTTTTTTAACTTTTCGGTAAGTCTTGAGTGATTTTCTTTCAAGTATTTCCATTATAAACCTAGGTACGCATTTTGTGGATTATTTGAAGTTTGTTAAGATCAAATAAAAAAAACTCTTTTACAATTGTAACAGTTATTTAAACTTGTGCGACCAAAAACTCTGTGATTTGCGAAGAAAGTTATGGTTATTAACCACAAAGTTAACCACAACTATAACGAAATTGACGTTTAAAGTGACTGACCAAAAACACTCAGACAAGCTTTGTTTAGATCTACACAAATTTCTCTTTGTGAACCTTCTGAAGAAGCTTATTCAAATGATTCAAACGATCTGAAATTATGAATCGAAGAACACAGTCAGAAAAGTTTAAATCCACTTTATGCCATTTCAGACTGGGGGATGACTGAAGCTTACCTATATTCTGATGTTTTACTGTCGATTATAGATAATACTGGGTGGCCCATTAATAAAGGACGCCGGCTATATCTCAGGATCCATTAGTCGGACGACCCGGAGAAAAAAATAGAGGTAAATCGGCTAAAAAAGCTGGAAAATATTTACACCGCGAATTAAAAATCACTGTTTTTTCAAAATTATCCCAAGTGAACCTATATTGAATTTTTTTTTATGTAATCATCTGAATATAATATAACTTTTTTTATAAATGTTTTTTCCCTATCTTAACAAATAAGGGGCGGGGAGAGCGGCAAATGTTGTTTTGAATAAAACTGGGTAAGTTATTTTTGGTACGACCTATTTTGACTAACTTTGTTTCATTTTAAAACGCTTTTTTGGGCGCTTCTACTGAAATAATAACATTTTGAGTTTAATTATTTTCCAAGTCGGTAGACGGCGCTTTATGACAATGTGGCAGATTTGTATGAATTTCTAGAAAATTTCAAATGTAATAGTATTTCGATTTTTCAATAGGAAGAAAGAGCGTGAAAAATTACAGTTACTGGTGAAAACCGCAACTCGATATGATTAGTGTTTACAGACTTATTTAAAAATAGATTTAAACCTTTATTTTTACGTAACAAAATTGAAGAACACTCTGAGTATCCGTAATTTTTATTAAAGTTTCCTATATTTCATGTATTTAAGAAAAGTGTTATTAAATGAGAATTAAACACAATATCCGCCCAAGCAGTTTTCAAGTTTGTATTGCTCAGGACGGACGACACTGAGCACTTAAGACGTCATTAATATTTTTTTATTATAGTTCTAGGTTCTGAGTTATTTAGCTCTAGGTGTCTAGCTTTTTTCTAAATTCGGTTCTCTTATGAACAACCGACATTTTCGAGAGAAAAATCGTAAAATAATAAAATATTTTTTTGTTATTGTATAGAAAATATTTTATTTTCGCTTCTTTTGTTTCTGTCATGTCAAGGCGTACCGCAAGAGTCGATTTATTATAATTCTCTTTTATAAATTATTAGGTTGCTATTACAGTTATCTGTGTTTAATTATCATTTAATTACACTATACTTAAATTACCCCATCTAGAGCTTCATGGATAATAGAAAATTTTTGTTATTGTTAAAGTGGGTTGTATAAAATATAGGTAACTTTAATAAAAATTACTGATACTCAGAGTGTTCTCTAATTTTGTAACGTAAAAATGAAAGTTTAAATATATTTTTAAATAAGTCTATAAGGAATAATCATATCGAGTTGCGGTTTTCACCAGTAAGTGTAATTTTTGTATTTGAAATTTTCGAGAAATTCATAAAAATCTGCGACTTTGTCATAATTAAACTCAAAAAGTTATTATTCCAGTGGAAGCGCTCAAAAAGAGTTTTAAAATGAAACAAAGTTATTCAAAGTAGGTCGTAACAAAAAAAAGTTATCCAGTTTTTTTTCAAAACAACATCTGCCTCTCTCCCCGCCCTTTATTTGACAAGATAGGGAAAAAACATGAATACAAAAAAGTTGTTTAATTTTCAGTAGATTACAACAAAAAAAATTCAATATAGGTTCACTCGAGATAATTTTGAAAAAACTGATTTTTAATTCGTGGTGTGAGTTACGCTCTCTAGCGGTAGACTTAGAAACTTATAGATATTTCCAGTTTTTTCTTTTAGCCGATTTACCTCTTAATTTTTTTTCTCCGTGTCGTCCGATTAACGGATCCTGAGATATAGCCGGCGTCCTTTATTAATGGGCTACCCAGTACGTATTCATGAAACCAAACAATAATAATAAATCTGTTATATAAGAACGGCATTGAATATTACCTACATAGATATTAAAAGAACACCATTTGTATGACTCTTTAGCATAAGGAAGAATACTTATACATATTTTAATACTACCGAATAGATCTGTCTAGTATTTGTAGATATATAATCATAATGTATGAATGTCTATGATTTCTTTGATTCAACAATGTATTATTTATATTTATGAGCAATACCTTCTTGAGAAAAATGTTGTGGACAATTGGTACGTTTAAAATTTAAAATATCGATGCTTGTTTATTAAGGCTACAATACAGGGTATGTTAGGTAAAAATGCGGCAAAAATTCAAGGGGTTATTCCTTGGCCTAGTCTAAGAATGTTTTGTCTTATGATGATTTCTTAAAAACCCCTTTGTTTCGAATATATAGGGTGAACAAAGTTTTTTAACAACAACATACAGAGATCGCTGGATTGGTCGAGGTGGGCCACACGCATGGCCTGCTCGATCCTGACTTAAGCCTCCTGAATTATTACTTATGTGGATATCTGAAGTCATTAGTTTACAATACTACAGTGGAGAATTTGGACGACTTGCGAAATCAGATAATTGCTGGGTGTAACTCAATTATAAATGACCCTGGTGTGTTTGAAAGAGTTCGGCGGTCAATGGCGAGAATATGGAATGCTTGTATCCTGGCTGTCGCAAATTTTATTCGGCCTGTATCTTCGAAACACCTAACACCCTGTATAATTACATGCTGTTAATCCTTCATATCAAATTCATGTTCATGTGTGTTGCATACAGAATGAAAATTTTGAAAATTATTCTCTTCATTTTATGGATTTTTACAATGATAATGCCAGATGATGTATATTATTCTGTAATATTCGAAGAAATGATGTAGTAACACTTTCATTATGGACCAACATACCACAAGGTCACCAAGAGAAATTATACTATTAGTCATGTGATGTAATGAGAAATTATTATCGAATCGATTCGTCGTCATCGACATCGCTGTTGCCCATCAAACAAATTGGTGGTGACCCCATAACTTTTGTCAAGCTTGAATGCTTTTTACTTGTCTGTCTACTAGCATGCAACAACTCTTTTATGACATGAGCCATAAAAGAAAGTGACGTGGAGACACATTACGAAAAAAACAAAAGTAAAGTTGTTTTTAGTAAATGTCTGTCCGATCTTCGCCCCCTAATCTACGACGATACGAAACTAGACTAATTTCAACTCCAGGCCAATTCCGGTTACATCGGTTGTAGACATTTTCTCATTTTAGATGGAATACTATTTTTTGAGACAACTTTACTCAGAATTCCATATCTCAAAAGATCTATACTTTCGGAGATATTTTAATTGTAGTGAAAATGTCCTATTCCAATTATGATAACGAGAAAACGCCTAGAATTATAATAAAGAACTTATACATCTTGGTAGACAATCTATTTCAAGGATAAACTTTGTGAATGAATCGACCAATCTTCTATAACACCTAGCACACATTACTTCCTGAATAGTCCTTTGATGAAATTCCTGTCCAAATTGGTCTTGCCGTTTCCTACATTAGCCCGGACACACATATACACAGACAGACAAAATTTAAAATGGAGTTTTGGAAGTTACATGTATCTTTCTGAGGTGCTTTAAAAAGCATGATATTTCATATCTTGGTACTATTATGTAAAATTGAGTTATTATATCTAGCCTATTTAATTTCTACGTCACTGGTGGATTGGTATGTTGAAAATTTCCAACGTTGTCTAAAAATAATTTGACTGGAATCAGCTGATTATCTGTTCAATTTATATTATAGTGATTTGATTTGGTATTGATATTTAACCTCAAAATTAAATGCGAAACATGACAAGATGTAAAGACGCCGTTGAATCGATTAGGCAATTCTATAACACTAGTATTGAAACTGATCGAATTTCATAATAAATTTTTGTATAGAATATCTAAACGTTGTATTTGTCAAATGTTAGTCAGTTTGACTTATGTTGTATCAAGCTCCAGCTTTTCGGTTGTGTTGCCTAGCATTAAATCCAACTTAATTTGAATTGCGGTAGTGATAGATTCTATAATTTAGAATATGGGTTTCAAGAAAATATTTAGAATCTCAGGAGACTATTTTCAGATGTTCAGTCCAAGAATTTCGTCTCAAATTTTAGAGTGACATTCTATAAAGTTTCAAGAACAACCTTTTAATGCTGAGCTACTTAAAGAAAAACAGGCGTATTCATAATCCACTCTTAGTTCGGTACTAGCTAGTATCGTATTAAAATAAAGAACAAAATACTATCCATCTATAACACTGACATAAGAGTCATAAACCTAATTTGAGGTTAGACCTCCGCACTTAATTTAGTTTAGTTAAGTTTCGCTTATGAATACGCCTGATAGCCTTTATATCGAAAATCTCATTTCAGTAATTTTATTATTTTGTATAGGTAGTTCAATAAGACTAGACTTTTTGTAATCTTATGCCTGGCGAGTATATTATGTCAAGGAAATGGGAGGTTTCACATATTACCTCCGATTGTTGTAACAAAGCATAATTTTATTATGCACATTGCATATTCAGATAATTTATAATAATTGTTAGATATTATTCAAACAGAACCAATTAGTTGAGGTCTTTCAAATGAACATTCTGTGGGAGATCAAAAATTCAATATTAAAGAACCCTTGCAATTTTTTCGATTTTGTATTGTAATGAATCTTACGTACCATGTTAAAATTCACCTAACATTGACACAGAAACATAAATGACATGAAAAAGTAACTACAGAAAAAAGGGTACAATTTGAAGCTGGTAAATATCATTCATTTCATTATAATATGCACGTTATGGGAATTAATATAATAAATTCAAAAGTGGGTATGTATAAATGAGGTTATGCAATATTGGGTAATCGATTTAGATTGGAATAGGTTTTCCATCAATATCAAGTGAGTCTGTCTGGGGGGTAATTTACTTTTTGTGTGGTACTTTGTCAAGCCCAAAAAATTATATATGGGGCAATTATTAACTATAACATAGTGATAGTACCTAGATAGATTCGTATTAACAATAAAATATTTCTACAGTAACTTCACATAACGTTTATGTCCATTTATGTATATTATTTTGTGGAAAGAATACTCTGGACTTCTTTTTAAGCATATTGAATTCATTCAGGATTGTCTGATTTGGCATAGTTGAAGTTTATATGAAGAAGGAGTGCAGAACGCTAAAATTAAAATATAATAGGTATGTGAATTAAATTAAATCAAGTAAATTCACGTCAACCAGCCGTTTATAGTTATCGATATATCGGAGATGGTTTTTAGTAGATAGCTGACTTTCGGAAGTCGTCTTCAAAGATTTCAGAAACACTTAAGGATATGGTGTTGTTAAATATTCCCTGATGACTCTTTTTTATTTTATTTTATAGTTATGTTTATAATAGCTCATACCTAGGTAATTGGGTTGCTCTATGTCGTCGAAATTCCTTGCATTTCTGCTTCTTACTTCTAAGTTACTTATACTATAGTTAAGTAAGTTACTTACTGTGCTTGTATTATGTGAGTGAATATCACCATATTTAAATGCAAACAACAAGTACTGGTAGAGGTATCAAGATGGAATAATTTTATTGTCAAAAATGAGCAAAGATATTCCTCCTTTTCTTTGCAGTAAATGGTTTGATACTTTTCTTTGTTATTGATTTTTCAATACTCAAAGATAGGTGGTTACTGGAGAATCATTCAATTAATTTCAATATGAAATCTGAATTGGACTTTAGTTAATTTCATTTGTGCATGAAATACTAGTGCCGGATGCAATTAAAATGAAAATCTGAATGTCTCCTACCTTCTGAATTATTGATAATTTTTGAGTGGATATTAAATGAAATAAAATTTTCAATAGATACTACAATGACCCCTACATTTTTCGAAAAAAAAAAACAAATATCTTCCAAGGGTGCTAACCCAAAAACTGTATTTAAGAATAGCACTGTGCTAAATTTTGCCCATTAATAAAGAAATTATTATTATTATTATTATTATTATTATTTTTTGGAAATTTGATTTGCCAAAAAAGAAATCCAACTGTAATCCTTTGGATGATATTTTCTGAGAGAAATACATGGTCTATTCAAAAAAAACGTTTACAATAAAATCGATCAATAGAACGCTCAACTAATTTTGATTACATATTTTTAAATGAGAAAGATTTGAGTAGAAGGTTTTTAAAAAATTGTTGTTGTCACTTTTATTATTCTTTATTATTTTAATTTTTTTCAAAAAGAATGTCTTACTCTCTTACTCACATTCATAATAAACTCGTATAAGTTCGACAGTAGTTTAGTTTGTTTGTTCGCTACTATGGCAGTTGTAGTATCATACTAGCGCCGAGCTAGTTTATGAATAAGGTTTTAAATTTTCCTAAACACATACAAAACAAAGAACATACGCGCACGTTCAAATAGTGTATTGCCTAGTTGATTTATATCCCTGTTAATGATAATTAAAAGAAATATATATTTATTGTCTTGCAATTAATTATATCTTTAGACGCGACATTCATCAAGCGCTCCAACTTGGTTGTTTTAATTGTCGGTGGATCACGAACAATGTCATATTTGGATTTGTGTTAACGATTGCAATGGCTTTGATCTTTGGAAGTTGTTCAATTTAACATTATAGATGAAATAGCATTTTTCTCAAATTCCAAGAACAAGATGTTTTGCAATTCATTCACCAAGAAGTGCATCGGACATTTAGAGGCTATTCTAAATAAAAAGTAGTTTATTTAAGAGCCAGTTTAGTTCAATATTCAAATCATCTAGCCCATCTACTTCTTGGCATATTGAGAAAATTAAAGTCCTATCAAAATTGGTTCAGGAGTTTCGCAGATTAGCCCGTAACAACAAACAGACAAACATAAATACCTACGAAACAATTGACACAGACCGTCAAAACAGTAAGAACTAGAAAACTTTAATTTAATTTATTTGTATAAATTGTCTACGAACTGGATCCATCTGCAATCAAAAACTATTTCTTATTTCACCAGCGTGGTTACCCACTTGAAAATTCTATAAAATCTGGACGCACTGTTCCAAATGGAATATAATATGTGCCAGGTGTTTCAATAAGCCGATGGTCCGGCTATATCTTAGAAATTATTCATCGTACAACTTTGGGAAAAAATCTTTAGTAAAAGTGGTCAAATAACTTTGGAGTTTCTAGGTTTATCACTAGATGGCGTTTTCTTTTTTTAAATCTTATTTTCTCAAATAAATTGTGAGGGAGACTACATCAGTTTGTTTAAGGTAAAAATAACGTTAACTTTGGTTTGTACCATGTGTAAGCAGAGTTTTAAGAACTGTATCCATAAACGAAACTAGTTCGGCAATAGCTTAGTTTGATTCTGAAACTGTCACGTATAATATTAACGTTACCATAGGAACTAACAAACAAACTACACTAGTATTGTAGAAGGTAACCTGTATCTATGAGACCTGAGAACTGTTACTACAAATAACGAATCTATATTCTAATCAAAAGTCTAACGTGATTGTGACAACCGTAAACCGAAACCGAAATTATTATAATCGATTTTAACTGTAGCCTGCTGAGTCACCACTACTTTGACCATTTAAAATTAAAATAGAAATTATATTTCATGGAGTTCCCGCACACACAGACAAGCACAGATCCTAAACACGAATGTTGGATTTTAGCTTAAATTAGTAGAATATTAATTTCCTTGCCACTGATAGAGCAAGAGCGGACCGGCGAAAAAGCGACCCAATTTTACAGCTTGAAAATGAAACCAAATGCAGGCTTTAGTTTTATATTTTAAATGAAAATGATAGGGTGCTATTCTTTGTATGGGAAGGAAAATCTATTAGGCGTGTTTAATCGCTGGTAGATAGTTGACTAGAAAACACTCGTTAATATATGTCATCAAATTTATTTATATAGAGGGCCAATATTCTTCAGATATGTATGATGACTTCAATATATGTCTAGTTTATCACGTATCTGTGGTTTCAAAATAAATGTACTTGCTTTGGACATAGATCGAGAACAATTATTGCTACTTCTTTGAGCTCTTTTGAATTCCCTGCTAACCAATACATATATTCTGGTTTCAGACAACATTGTTTTCAGCTAGTAAACCATTCTTACCGTTAATGATACTTGATATAATATTTATATGTTTATTTTATTCTGTTTTTCTTATATTTTCCTCTATTCAGTATTCAATGAAAATTGTAAACAAACAGAGCTAGTTTCCTATCAGAAATTAATTGTTGAATCTTCTGTGTACTAGTTTTATTTTAAACAATAAAAATTATGTAATATTGGTTGTAACACAAATACATTTCATGAAAGAAATATTGTTGTTAATAACTGTTATTTCAACTACATTTAATAATCGTATTTGTATTAAAAATAGCTATTGCGGATTAATCAATCCTCTATCAAAGCATAGTTTCCGATCTAAATAACTATGAAATTATTGTATAATAAATGATATTCATATACACACATATATGCATGGCTCGAATGTATAACTATTGATTTTCCTTATACATTTCTAATTAAAATATAAAATATATATTTCAGTTATATCAGACCCCATAGTTTGTAGATGGCTGAAATTAATGATATTTTTTCTGAGTTGGGATAAAAAACAACCGTTAAAGTAAAATTTAACAAGAAATGTTATACCTTACTCCTCCAAAACTGACTCATTCATCTTTGGATTAATTCATCATGTCAGTTTATTGAAGCTACATTAGTGATATAACAAAAGGTGTTATGATATCATTGCTGAACTAATGAATGTATATAAATATGTCGATCAAACACAATGTTTGCAAAACATAATATCTGCTCTAATGACAAGGAATTAAGTAGCCATCACATCACTTCTATTCATTCCGTTTACACTTTTGTAGAGATTTTATCTGATTTCAATATTCTTTGAATATAACTTACGTTATCGGGGATGAAATTTTTGTTCTCCATTTTCTTCTTGATCGAACAAATATTTGAACCAAAGCAATCCCAGAAAAATAAGAAATAAATCGATTAAAAAATAATAATTAATCTATTGATCGATTTAGATCCCGAATGATATCATCCACTAATAAACACACAACTCTCAGAAAACTCTACAACTAACTCGACCTTTTTTAGGGCACTGCTGATCGCGAGTTAAACTCGACGTTCGGCCTACTACTGAATCGGCAACATCTTGAGTTAATTTACTTAAGTCACCAGACTCGGTTGCACATCGTTTGCATTCGTATAGATTCGGCGTGAGAGCACGAGGCGGCATTTTCAATGGAATTCCCTGTACTTCGGTCGCGGTGTTGTCAAATGGACGGCTTATTCAAAGTTCTTATAATATTTAGTTGGCTTGTAAAACCAAGAATAAAGAAAGTAAATTTATTAAATACCATAATATGTATTTTTAACTGTGTTACTAAATAATAGCTTATACTAGTTTTTGTTAGGGTTGGAAATGAATATATAGAAAAATAGTTTTTCTTTTCTTCTAAAAGTTTTACTAGTGTAGGATAGCAACGCTGCCAAGCGTGGGTTGTGGACCGTATTCCGTTTGGTTTTACCGATCACCTACCGGATTCAGCAAAACCTAGTGAACACGGTTTTTGTATTTGATTGAGTAACTGTAGAGGTGTGTAATTCTAGGATAATACGACAATTTTTGTATATTTCTTTGTTGGCGGATGCAATTACAGGTGTTAGATTTGTTCTCAAATTTGATTAAGCAAAAAAATATTCATTACCTTGAAACAACATTTTGATGTTGTTGTGGGTGGTATTAAATTTTGTGAAGACATATTTTCATGCCACTGAATGTCCGTTACGTTGAAAAATTTCCAAATTATTTATAATAATTTATACTGCAGAAATAATGAAGACTCAAGACGAAGACACAGAATAATAAAACTATTATTTAATTTACTCTATCCAAAATATGTAATCGTTGATGCTTCCCGCGTTCCACCTTAGAGTTAATCAGTTTTCAAAATGTAATATTAGTTTATGCTAAAAGGGTAAATATCTGGCAGTCGTTATAAATCAATTCGGTCTAGTTTTTGAAAAACTTATTTATTGGAGTCACATAAAGTTTGCAATTGAAATGTAGAGTGATTTTCAAATGTTATGAAAACTCCTCTTTCCAAGGGCTCTAACTCCCAGAGATGGCCTCTGTTTTAATTTTGCCATAACAGATTTTCTATTTTCGAAAAAATAAACCATTTTTTTAGGAGGTACATGTATATTTTCTAAATTTTAGACAGTCCTCTTTCTTAAATTATTGAAATTGATATTTTATGAACTATTTTCAAATTTTTTATGAATAATTTGCGTAGTTTATAATTAAAAGTCTTAAATTGGGAATTGCTTCTTTTTAACGGATAACTACTGCTCTAGAGATTTTTGCGACAATCTAATCAGCTCATTGCCACATAAGTACCTATGCATCAATTGAAAGTAGTCGTCGAATGGCACAATAATTGTTGCCTCTCGAATAATTTAAGATGAAAATTCACCATATACTTATTTTACGGATCCCAATTGGGAATAATGTGAGATATATTTCCGGATAGCTGGATCCTACTGATGGAATCAAATTAATATATAATATTTCATCGAAATACTTCGCCATGTCTAGGTCACCTATATAGTTGTATGCAATAAAATTTTGAATCATATTTTCCGAGAAACATCAAGGAATATTTATTTCATTCAAGACTGTTCGTTTTCCTGAACAAATCAATTCATCGAGACAGTTGTTGTAACATTGATTGATGTATCTGTATTTACGATGCGAATTTATAATTAAAGCATATATCAAGTTGATTGACTTCTTACTTTTTATCTGTAATTATATTTAATAAGTAGTATGTACCTACCGGAAATGTATATTTTTCTTCCTGTATCGCTCACAGGCCAAAATTCGTTACAAACTGACTTTTTTTACTTTCGATTTTGCTAAAATTCGCTTGTAAATTTTAAGTGACTTTTGAATTTTTTTATCGATTTTGAAAAATCAGAAAAAAATCTTTGGGAAATATAGGTTTCTACTAAAAGCGTGATTTTAAGGATAATGTTCAAATTCTCACATATTCTGTTGTCAGTTTTTGTTTGAATCATGCATCCGCTCAGTTTTTTTACATTATCACCAAATTAACAAATCGATTGTGAATAATTACTCGTAGACTGTTTAATGATCGACGTTTTTTACAGCCGTAACTGAGAATGTTTTTTTTTTCTCTCGAAACTAACCTCGACCCACCCATATTAGCAAAAAAAACAACAAATATGATTTACTGTCCAGTTGTGGAGGTAGAGTTGTTCAGTGATAGTTCAATTATTTTGTCAAGTATGCTCGCGCCTTTTTCATAGTAAACATGCACCAATTTTAGTGATTGTATTGTCCTTTTGAGAGATGGTAGTTATTGAACTGTCCTAAAACTGGAAATTTTATATGTTTGGAATTCAAGGGGACATTGTGTCCAGTCTAGATATTCGCGGATGATCCGCGGTTCGTGCAAGGTCCGTAACCTTTTTTGAGTTTTTTAAATATTTGTATTTATATAAAGGATGTGCTAAAGTAAGATAAGCAATTAAATTCTTTTTTTTATAATGAAAACCCCACATTTTTGGCACATGTTTCGACATAACGACTACAGGTTTCTTAGATTTTTTCGTAATTTTATTTGCTAAAAATTTTCAACCATTTAAGATAAATAAGCCAACTTTTTTCAAGCGATTCCTTAAACTTTGGCGCTTTTATGAGATATAAGTAAATGTTCCGTCACCTACTACGATTTTTTGAATCACAAATAACAAAGTTTGTGCGGTCTATTTTCTAAAATTTTCGTGATTTTTGCTAAATATGAAATGTTGATGGTTTGTTAAAAAAAATAAATCGATTCGGCCAGCCTCGTAAAATTTACTTACAGAAATGTTTTATTAACTTGGAAAATCTACCATTGAAAATAGACATAAACAAAATTTCTGCAGACGTCTTCATTCCAAAAGTAAGGAGATTGGTTTGAGCTCACTGCTGATGTGTTGAATACAAAAAAAATGGTTGGTGGTCGGGTAAGTGCGGAAAATGAGTTGTTAATTTTATTGATACTATAAGGCCTATTCGAGCTCTACGGAAATAGCGGCGAAAGCGCATATTTCACTAAGTAGTTTGAACAGTCTCACTCTTATCACCTCAACCTAAATGATTTTTTTTGTAGCAATATAGTGTACAGTTGCGTTTTGTATTCAGATTAATGACATTAATCACAAAGATCAAAGATTATAATATTTTAAATACAATTATGTTTTCTAATTAAGTAAAATTTAAGAACAACGGGTCAACCGACATAATTATTTTGCAATTTGAAATCCTTACTTTTTGAACACTGTGCTGAATGGTTAAAGGTATCCACATTTTGTTCGCGAACATCTTCTCAGATTGTTGAAAGAAATGGATCGGAACAATAGAAAGACCATGTGGTTGTAACACACTGCATAACCATAAGATAAGTATGACACTTTTTGACCGACTTCCCAAAAGGAGGAGGTATACAATTCGATTGTGTGCTTTTTTTTTTTTTTTTGGTTTGTGCGCGCCTTTCATATAGTAAACGTACTCCGATTTTGATGATTTTTGATTCATTTGAAAGAGGAGGATTGAGAAATGGTCCCATATTCATAAAAACGGGAATCCGACATCGCGTTCCCTCCGCAAACCGCCCCCGAAGGGGGTGGAGGGGGCAAATTTTGTCGAAAATTGAAAATCTGCGTTGATATAATTACAGATAGGACAATATCCGGAAACGTTTAAATGGAACATTTTTTCAAAAGAGTAATGGTTTTCGACATAGAGACATTTTAAATTCTCAAATATACCTATTTTCGCTATGTGGAGAGGGCGATTTCTGTCGAAAATTGAAAATCTGTTTGCAGTACATGAAAGACATAATTATTTGTAGCAACATTTATATTGAACATTTTTCCCTTAGAGTTACGGTTTTCGAGTAAAATCGGTGTTAAAATGGTAACAACTAAAATATTCAAGCGTATTTCCGCAGCGATGTTCTGAGATCTCAATAATAACAACTACAAGCAAGGAATATACGTGGGTAATAGAATAAGTACTATCTTCATTGGTATTAGTGAACGTTCAACGATTTTGGTGACTACTGTTACACTCAAAAGTGTGAAATAAATATTTTTTACAAAAAATTGGACCGACTTTATTAGTTGGTGCACTGAAAAGTATAAAATAATATTAATTCTATTGGGGCTGGTACTTGTGAAGTTGGTGCCAAAAGTTACCAATCTATCTGCAACTGCACAACTTCAAAAGTAACAGCACCAATAGAATTAATATTATTTTATACTTTTCAGTGCACCAACTAATAAAGTCGGTCCAATTTTTTGTAAAAAATATTTATAGATCACTCTTATCGTAATCATTGAATTGACAGAGGAGGTACTTGGAGGTATCTTGTCCTGCTCGATCCCCAGACCTTCGTTCTATTGATTATCTTTGGAGATACGTGTAGGAACGGATTTTAAGAGATTATTCAGAAACTGTAAATGATATGAAAAACAGAATTAAATTAAACAGTTGAAGTGGTGCCATAGTAGGTGGTGAAACATCGATATTGAAAGGTATACATTTCAAATAATGCACTAAAATTGGTTTAATTATCTTGAATTGTTCGTAATTCACGATTTTTACAAAGTAATATTTATTTTATTGGAACTGTAGGTTTGAAGTGTTCAAAAACAAGAGGTTTATACCATTATTGTCATTTTGTGATAGATTTCAAATATATCTTTGGATTTTGTATATGTTTAATCGATGATTTTACGTATTAAAAGTTCACTGATTATGAGGATTCCTACTACATTTAAAAGATGACTACTGAGAGATAGTCCTATATAATTAAAAAGGAATTCTTCACTTTAATGTCAGGTTATCATTAAATGCATATCGTTTGAGTCAGTGATATATCATTTAATTTACTTAAAATATAATAACTTTTATTAAATCTAAGATATCAGATTATTCCTTTGTTTTTATTCATTGCAATTGCTTTGAAATATGCTGCATTGGATCCGAGATACGCCTCTGGTTGTCATGTTGTCAGCACAATAATATTCGAGTTTGGATAGGTCATGGATATGATGTTACATCATTTATTTATGATATAGTCAAAATGACCGTATCACGGTCTGAATACGCTGATATTTAGGAATGAACACAGCTTCTGATGATTCTCATTGTCAATATCAAATTTGTTAATATTGATGAAATTCGTTCGTTTTTGATGAAATTTATAATTTTAATGAACAACGCTTAAGGTAAAGGCACTAATGGTAGACACTCTAAGGAGTACCCGAACTTAATTTTCCATAATAAAATACATTTATTTACTTAAAGCAGTTAAAGTTTTATATATAAGTACATATATCTTCAGTAAAAAAACTTTCTATCGTAAAAACTTGAAAAATTAACATTTTTCATTAAAAAATGTGTACTTTCTTAATCTTTGTCATAGGGACTAGTAAATGACATGGCCAGAAAATTGAATCACTATTAGTAGACATTTATAGGCACTAATGGTAGACACATCATGTTCATATAGAGTTATGATTTTATCCATCAACTTCTAATGGAAAATCAAATTTATATTTAATCCTATCACCTCCGATAATCATTTCTAGTGCATTGAGGACTTTAACTATTTGAGATTCATGTATGATACTAATATCTTTGTCATTCTCTTTGAATATTGTTTTAGATTCATCACAGCAGACCATAGCCATAACTTCAATATCTTTCCTTGAAATGTTTTCGACAATGCAGACGTATCTGTGATATTTCTTTTTGCCGGGAAAGTTAGCAATTACATAATCACTCTGCTTGATTTTCATTTTATCATTGTATTTTTTTTTGTCTTGCTCTAGAAATTCATTTTCCACATCAAAGATTTCATACTCGTCAGATATATCATCCATGCTATCTCCAGATTCCATCCATTCTTCTTCCGTACTCACTATCATATATATCAGACTTATTAGCTCTCTTATTTACAGTCTTCCTGCTTTTCTTAGCCAATTTCTGGGCAATCTTAAGTTTCCGTGCCTCTTCGTTCTGTTCTTTTTTCTTTAACCTCTCCTCAATTATTCTCTCCTCTAACTCTGCTTTCTTCTTCTCCTTGCTTTTATGGTAATGTTGCCATTAATTGGAAGAAACAACTGAGGGAATTTTTTCTTTCTTCATTTTTGTTGAATTGTCTCTAGGTGTTGGCCAGAACAAAGCTCTTTTAAATGGACTGGGTATTGTGATATCTTTTTTTTTTCGACGAATTTTCCCAGGTCTACCTACTTTAAAAGGGGTTTTCAAATTTAAATCATCCACTATTTTCTTTACACTATCTTGTGAATTCTCTTTGCCAATCGGAAATCCTCGTTTCACCATAGCTTTTACCCAATTTACCAGCAAGTTTTCTATTTCATCTGACATATAACAGCTTCTTCCCATTTTTAGTTTTAGAGGTGACTTTCCTTTCACTTTATTCAGAAGAGTTACTCCAGGTACGCCAAATCTTCTGGCTGCAGTAGCTGTTGGAACACCACGCCGACCTTCTTGTATAGCTGCTTCCATATCAGCTTCAGCGTATCGAAACATTTGTCCCTTTATTGATGGCATCTTGTTCAAACATAAAATCTGGGATCATTAGACCCAATAGTTGACATCCTTTACCCTAATAGTTGACACCCTGTCTACTATTAGATACGCTAATGGAAACGTAATGAAACTTATACAGAACCTTATTTTTATATGAAATAGAGTCTATAGTTGCATAAATATGAGCTTAGGAATGAAGTTTTATCTGACCCAATAGATGACACAAGTGTCATCTATTAGGTTTTGGCTATTTATTGACACCATTAGTAGACAGTGCAAATTATTCTAAAATCTAAATGAAATAAGAATATCTATTGCTGTACTATGTAAATAAGTATCGTAAGCTATTATAACCACGACAAAGAATACAACATATCGTAAAATTAGATGATAATATAGTACCTGCAAAATATCAACTTCTTAACAAAAACTCTAAGTAATCACAGTGCACTCATTCACTTTCTAACCTTGCTTTCTTAACTTACTGTCATATTGAATTCCTCTCTGTTACATGGATGTAAGTTTTAATTTCGAATCATAGATGGCTCAAGGTATCTTTTACATCAGCACTTCAGTTTATTTCAGTGAATATATTCCTATTACAAGATTTTTTTTCGGAATGTGTCATCCTTTAGTTCACTGTCGGTCATTAGTGCTTTTACCTTACATCACAGAGCCAAGTTTGTGACATTCTTGGAAACTTTCTTGAATTATATAAATAGTTCTAAAATAATACGCAGAAATAATAATAACATCGTGTTTATTGATGCAAAATATGGTAACATAACGCAGAGGAAAAGGTTGGTTTCCCACCGGAAGAAGTTGCGCTATTCCACGTAACCATAAAAGTATGTACAGGATCTTTGATTATATTTACGTTGCTATCTGGAGCCTTCATTTTTGAAGATAGAAAAAAAAATTTTATATAAAAAATATCGCATTTTAAAAATGGAAAAATATAGGTTACTTAATTTTTTTTTAATGGAACACCCTGTACATTATGCGCTACAACGAAAGATTTTTTTTCCTGATTTCATATATATAGGGTGATTCACGGTCGATGGTACCTTAGACGATTAAAGAAAGCTATATTTTACTTATTATACCTAGAGATCTATCAACTGAAAATATTTTCAGCCATGCGACTTTGCCACTTATATTAAAAAGTATTAACAACTTTGATTTTTCAGATGAGACACCCTATATATTATCAATTTATTAGATTCTCTATCGCCTTCCGGTTATTCTTTCATAAGATACCCATACCTATCTCTAACAGTTTCCAGTGAATTAATTAATTTTCTTTTGTTTTGTTCAAAACTGAGCTCCAATCAATAGCCCATTACTCTGAATTTTAGAGCTGCGAAACGATGAAATTCCAGTAATAGCTTTAGAAAGACTTCTTTCTTAGTTATTATTGAAAATAATGTTATACAGGGTCACTCAAAATTCTCGATCTTTCCATCAGATCTATAAAGACCCAAAAATGCGTTTTTAAATAGAGCACCCTATATTTTATTATTTCTTCAGATAGAGAATCAAAAGACCTTTGAAATGATATATCATGTTCCTATACCAAAATGGTAAGGTTTTCAAAATATAAGCAACTATCTATTAAAGTGTATCATTTTTATATTAGGTATTTGCTAGTTACCATGGTGATGGAAAGTATGACAAGTAATTATCGTGAGGAAGAATAAGTGTTTGTTGAGTTGTTCATTCTTCATAGATAATGTGATCTAATTATTGCAAAAAAACATCCAGAAAGTTTAATGCAAGACTCCACAAAGTACAAAACGGCAACAAGGATAAACCTATTCACAGAAAAAATAAGTAATTTTCTGATTCCTAGAAGCTAATTCAAAATGTTGATTTAAGGAACATTTTCGTTACTCATCTTTGGGATTATAAGTAGGCACGATTCGTTTACCGTGCTCTGTAAATTCATTTAAAAATAATAATAAACTTCCATAGATATCATACTCAGTCTTGGCAAAACAATAATGAGTTAAGTAGATTCATCCGAACCTGAACTCAATTTCAAGATAAAATTAGCAATAACTATGCATTGACTGATATTGGGAAATTGAATCCAGTTCAACGATATACATACGTATTTTGTGATCTTTTGTTAGATTATTTACGCAAAATACTTTATAAAAACAGCATAATATCTAATTAATAACCAAGTCATAAGGACAGAGGTTTTAATAATAATAATTAGTGAAGAAATATAAATAATTAAACATTTGTAATACATTCTCAAAATGACAACCGTTTCTTTCCAAACATCTAAGAATACGTTTCTCCACCAATAAAATAGCTTTTCTGATTTCACGTGCATCTATCTCATCAATACATTTAATTACGCGATGACGCAGTTCATCTTTACTTTGTACTGGTGTACTTTTTTCTACAAATCTTTGCGTTTCAGATAAATTATTTTAAGGAATACCTCAAATAATGTTTGTTAAATAATAATTGTGTTTTATCACCATGGTAACCAGCAAATACCTACCATAAAAATGCTAGAAATAATTCACCTTAATAGATAGTTGCTTATATTTTGAAAACCTGACCATTTAGGTATAGGAATATGATATATCATTTCAAAGGTATTTTGATACTCTCTCTGATGAAATAATAAAACATAGGGTGTTCTATTTGAAAAAACGCATTATTGGGTCTTTATAGACCTGATGGAAAGATCAATAATTTTGAGCGACCCTGTATAACATAATAAGAAAATCTTCAATAAAAACTAAGAAATAAGTCTTTCTAAAGCTATTACTGGAATTTCATCGTTTCACAATTCTAAAATTCAGTGTAATGGACTATTGATTGGAGCTCTGTTTTGAACAAAACAAAAGAAAATTAATTAATTCACTGGAAACTGTTGGAGATAGGTATGGGTATTTTATGAAATAATAACCAGAAGGCGATAGAGAATCTAATAAATTGATAATATATAGAGAGAAAATCAAAGTTGTTAATACCTTTTGATTTAAGTGGCAACGTCGCAAGGCTGAAAATATTTTCAGTCGATGGATCTCTAGGTATAATCTACATAATACAATTTCCAGAACAATCCTACGAATATCTAGTTTTCCTTAAATGTCTTAAGGTACCATCGACCGTGAATCACCCTGTATATATATTGATGATATTTGGGTGAACCAAGAAAGCCATGGAAACATAAAATAAATAAATTTATAAATCATAACAATTTTATTGTTTCCATGACTTTCTTGATGAAAAATCTGATTTTTTCAAATGTAAATATAGTTTAAGCTATATATATATGTTCTTGAAATCAGAAAAGAAGATATTTCGTTGCAGCGCATTATATACAGGGTGTTCCATTTTAAAAAAATAAGTTGCCTATATTTTTCCATTCTTTAAATGCGAAATTTTTATTGGTATTTTCAGAAGATAATCTGAAAAACAAACTACAATTTTTATATAAAACATTTTTTTCTATCTCCAAAAATAAAGGCTCCAGATAGCCACGTATATATGTGTAATCAAAGACCATGTACGTACGTTCCTACGTAAGTATGATACCTAAAATACCTATAAAAAAGAAGCTATTCCTTATATAATGTGGGAAAATAACTGGTAATACTAATAGAATAATAATAGAAGCATTTATAATAGAATGATTTTTTACTGAAAGATATCAAATTTGGATGAACAGTGAAGTAAGTCTTTCTTTTCCAATGACAAGCTTAGATCGTTTCAAGTTGGGGTGGAAGTATTTGTCAGTCATTTGGACATAAACACGAGACACTTCTTTTTCGGTATTTTTGACTCCACAACTTTTACCCCCTAGTGAGGGTAAGAATCACCCCAAAATATTTAAATAGCATTGAGGGTTGAGTAAGATGTCTTTTAACATCTCTTGTAATTCCCTTCAAAATATTCTTTAAATTTGGAAATTCCGCCCAATACTTTGAAGACTTTACATTTTAAATTTGTAATGAACTACTTGTTGATTAAATGTACAAAGTGATGACCATCTACCTTCATACAATAATAAAGATTATGTTCGAAACGTTCGCGCACATTCCGAAGCGTTTCCGGAGTGATTCGACGGCACGCGTCAACAATTCTTGGACGCAAATCTTAACGACACTGCTGGTTCTCTTCAGCGTTTAGGCGGAATTTATAAATGCTACTGTATAGGCAATTACAAGAGGTGTTAAAATACATCTTACTCGACCCCCAATGCTATTTAAATATTTTGGGGTGATTCTGACCCTCACCAGGGGGTAAAAATGGTGGTGTCAAAAATACCGAAAAAAAATGTCCCCTTGAATCAAAAAGCGACGGGTCCCTGCTTTTTCCTAAAATAATGACACTTACTGAAAATAGCACTGTTTCGTTTTCGATTGGCCACCCTGAATTTTGTAGTCCTAAAGGTTTGTGTTTTGAGATTCTTCACATCAGACATCATCTCATCACCTCATACACACCATCTAGATGTTCAGAGTATTTTAAATTTTCCCCCTAACTAAAGAATAACTTTATTTCCAAAAAACAGTTTTGAATATTTTCTCGAACAATTTCATTTTCTGTGACTTCCATCAGAGAGCCATGTCGTTCTAGAAATGTTAAGATAGTTCAACAATGTACCACCAAATTATTAAATAATCCAAATGAGGAATTTTTCACTCCTACACAGTCGGTGCCATTTTAGTTTTTAATCATCACTTCCAGAACAAGTCTATTTTTAGATAGATTTAAGATAATGTAATTAATCTTTGTAATTTTTTAGCATTGAAAATGAAAATCGAGATTTTCGAAAGCTTGCTGAACAAAAAGAGTTCTCTTTTTCAAGCCCCATACAACTTCGGCAGAATTCCTAGTATTATGTTAAACTCATTTTGTCTTCTTTATTGACATATAACACAAACTGTTATTTTTTTTAGTGCTTGTAGGATTAATTAAGTGCTGTATTCCAAAATTAATTTCTCATAGTTTTTATTTTAAAATTGCTGCTTGGCTAGCTAGCATAGCTACCTTTAAGAATCAACATTTATGATATAATATTTTTAGTGCTGGTTGTAGAGCTAATTCAGTGCTAATTAATTGCTGTAATCCGAAATAAATTGCCCTTATAGTTTTTTTTTAAATGACTGCTTTGCTAGCTTTATGTAGAGTTAGCAAAGCGACCTCTGAAAATCAGCTTTTTTGAAAACATTTCTACCATCTCTTATAGCGTAAATTAGGTGCAGGGTGGCGCAATTTGGTTGGTGTCAACATTGTGCAAGCCATCATGGCATCGTAACCGAAATTAGGTAATTGTTCTTGTATTTTTTGGAAAATGGCTTCTTTGCATTTGACATATGAATTTTCGTGAAATTATTAAAGAAAAAGAAACTTAATTTCTAAACTTGGCTCTTTCACTAATAGGGAAAGGTCTTGTTGAACCTGCTCTATATAAAGCTTGCGCGGAGCTTCTTTTGGATATCTCGATTTCGACGATAGAAGATTGGCAATCAACGAGTAGGTATACAGTTTTGGATACTGCAATCAGAATCTCGTACGTTGTTGACCGACGAACCCCAAACGGAGGAGGTATACAATTCGACTGTGTGCTTTTTTTACATACCTACATACTCTTCGAAATAATCTTTAGCATTTTTATATTTTATTATTAAGGCTGTTCGCGCGTTTTGCATGGTAAACCTACTCCGATTTATATGATTTTACTCCGATTTAGACGATTTTTGACGATATTGAGAAAAATCAAATGCAAAATCTTCACACCAAAACCCGCCCCCAAAAGGGGTGGAGGGGGAAATTTTTCTCGAAAATTGAAAATCTGAGATTGCAGAATTAATGAAAATCCCATATTCGGAAATGTTTAAATTGGACATTTTTATAAATAATCATAGGTTTTCGCGCTACACTCTGAAATTTGTGTTTCTGCTATGTCGAAGGGACATTTTTTCCGAAAATCGAAAATTCGAGATTTGAAAATTAGAAAGGGGACCGGAAACGGTGTCCGAGTTTCGCAATGGTAAAGTCTGAAATATGTGACATTCGTATTTCCGCTATGTGAAAGAGCAATTTTATTTCGGAAATTGAAAATATGAGACGGCCAAATTAAAGAAAAGATTTTATGTATCAACATTTATATTTAGTTACGGTTTTCGAGTTACAGCAGTAAAATCTGAAATAGGTACCTATATTTGCGCCGCGATGTTTTGAGATCTCTGAATAATAAATAAGAAGTACAAGCTAAGCCTATATGGGTATTAGTGAACGTTTAACAATTTTCATGACTAATGTTACACACAAAAATATGAAATAAATATAAAAAAAATTGGACCGACTTTATTAGTTGTTGCACTGAAAAAATACAAAATAATATTAATTCTATTGGTGCTGGTAATTTTGAAGTTGTGCCGTTGTGGTTTGTTGTTGTAGACACCAACTCCAAAAGAACCAGCACCAATAGAATTAATATTGTTTTGTATTTTTCAATGCAACAATTATTAGTTGTAGTCGGTTAAATTTTTTGTAAAAAATATTTATTTAGATATTGGGATTACTACTAGCTCAGAACTATTTATATTTTTTATTCTTTTAACTATAATAATTAATATAAATGTAAAATTGGATAAGATACTCAAGTATATGTCTGGCTGGAATAACACATTTGCAGAACCATATAGGCCAATGAAAAGGCCTAGAAGTTATGACTGGGTTGAGAATGTCGACACAAAAAAGAGGAAGGCCAGAAGGAAAATACATTTTTATGTTGTCCAACTTCATTAACTTACCCAAGAAAAAGAAAAATGTAATATTAATCAAATTTTCTCAAAAAAATATGTAAATTATTATATAAATATTGAATATTTTATAGAAATTTATCTAAAGCTAACCAAGCAGCCATTTTCTAAAAAAATTAAGTGCGTTTCGGAATACAGCATTAAAGACGACTTATATTGGTAAATAAAAATATGACCCAGGTTGATTGACTCATTGAGTTGTAAGAAAAAAAACTCGTATAATATAATTAAAATCGTTCAGAAGTTGTATAATCTTTGACAATTCTTTGTTATACATTTATACCAAGTCAAGGGTGCGACTTGAAAACATTGAAGTGAAAACTCGTTCTTGGTATAAAAAAGCATATATAATATGTATGTAGGTATTGCTTCTCCGCCTTCATTGACTTGGAACTAGTATAAAGTCTCCTCATTACCTGCTTGGCTTTTCTTTTTTCTCGAATTTCAAATGGTAATTATCACATCGGGTGAGATGCAGATTATTTTTCTCAACTGGCGAAACAAGTTCTGGAATTACGAAGAATTCTTGTAATTTTGTAATATTAACCTTCGAGTGATGTGGCTAGAAATATACTTCGTTCTAATTTAAAAGATCTACTTCTACAAAACATATTCTAAGAAATACATACAAGAAAGGGTCTCCATATATTTGATAAAATGCCAGTAGAAAGATTAACAGCCATATGCATAATCAAATTTTAGTTCGGTACAGGTTTTGTTGGATACTAAACCTCAGGTCACGTTTGATATTATCGTTACCATAGTCAATAATAAAAAAACTAAAAAAAAAATACATATTTCGTGCTTGTAGAGCCAATTTAGTGCTAATTAAGTGCTATATTCCGAAATTAATTGCTCTTGTATTGTTTTTTGGAAAATAGCTGCTCTGCTTGCTTTAGATCTAAAGCTATCAAAGCAGCCATTTTTCAAAAAAACTATAAGCGCAATTAATTTTGGAATACAACAATTATTTAGCACTTGATTATGTAGTTTTCAAAGAAAAGCAGACATTTTCCGAAAAACTATAAGAGCAATTAATTTCGGAATACAGCACTTAAATTAGCTCTACAAGCACCAAATATGTATTTTGGATTCTGCTCACTTTACTCTGCTAGCTTTAGGGACGTTTGATTATATTGTCAAAAATTGTAATTTCTCATTATCTCCACGTCTAAAAACCCCTAGAGTAGATGCATAATATTATATAGCAAAAATCTGGTTTTCGGTTCTTAAAATGAGAGGAGTTTTTTTTTATGTTGATAAAAATCAACTATATAATGATCTAGATAAGATAATTGACATAATAAACCATGGAGTCCTAAATTGGCCGCCGTGAAACATTTACGGTTTTGCATTATTTATATCCATTATGTGAATGTGGTTAGAAGTATTCATTGCGCCATCTACCATGAAAGTTTTTGAGCACTGATCGACATCCACTCAGTCTTGCCGATAGCGTCTTACCTAATTACACTAGTGTAAGAAGTAATGCCTTTACGCACTCTCTGATTTAGCGACATGGGAAACACAGATATTTTACGACATTAATCTCTACAAGATTATTCAAACACTAATGAGAAAATTGAATTTTCAAACTAGTTATCCTACACATGGGCAAAGCAGAAGCAGAAGAGGTATAGGTACACTTCAATGTTTGTTTTTTCTTTTATTCGCAAGAAGACTGCTGAAAAATAGTTCTATAAACAAATTTGAGAAATCCAACATGTATTTAACACTAAATTAGAAATCTTGAACCTTTAAAAATGTTTTCAAAAACCTTAACGGTTACCGTGTTAGAGCCAGAGAAAAGAGATTTAAAAATGCTAATAATTAAGCTTAAATATTTATTCAAAGATTTGTGTGATTTTTCCATGAAATATTTTTTTTACCAAAAGTAGGGGAACGACTTTTTTTGATGGTGCACTGAAAAATACGTACTAACACTTATTCTTTTTGTTAACGGTACATTTGAGGTAGGTGCTAAGATTTTTCTATCGTTAACTTATTCTCAAGAACAATTTCAAATTTATCAGTAGAACTTATAAGATAAATATTTTGTTTTTTTTTGCATCATCTAGAGTCGGTTCCTGTTTTTATGAAATATTAGTCATATCGATTAAAAACAGGGATTTCGACCGCAGTTCCACTCATTCGAACGATTATTGTGACAATTAGTTTAAAGTAGAAAGGACTTTTTTTTATACAACAAACATTTTAAATATAGGTATGGTTTCTTGTAAACATTGCAATTTTTCCTCATTATTGCACCAGAAAGGCTTAATAGTAATCCTACATAATACTCGTATGTACTCAAATGTCATAAAGTTGTTGATGTTTGTGTAAATATTATTGATGCATGCAGAAATTAAGACATCCTCGCTTTGATCCGTATATTATTTTCGTGCTCGTGTTGTGATGACCTCCATGTATACGAGTTGGCAAATTAACACGGCCGCGGCTGCTATCTTCGTAGTTTTTTGCAACTAGTACGGAAATTAATTAGAAATCGCAATTGGACGCTCACGACGTGCCAAGAGCTCTTGACATTCAATTTTTGTTACTGCCGGTAGAAGTTGTATAAGTAATAACAGTATGAGAGCCCTCACCGCCATATTTACCGTGTCTTGTTAAATCTTTCCGAAACAATATGATGATTATGCATCACCCACAATCGCCCGGTTCGCAGTCAAAATTTGACTGGGTCTGTGGATAAAATAATTGAATAAATACATTTTCCGGTGTTTAAATACCGCGTCTTTATAACCGGATAAAAAATTACCTCTTGATAGAAGGTAATAAACAGCACCGAAAAAAATCGTTTAATTTTTTAAAAATATTGGGTGTCCATAGTGCAGCATAGTTATATGGAGATCGATTGTATGCATATTTTAAAAATATTTGTCATTATCTAGTGTGTTCCAAATGTCCGTATCACGTATCACAGCAAACTTATATTTTTTAAATGGAACCCTGTTATCTTACAAGTTTTTTGAAAAGGACATAGAAGGAAATAGAACTTTGATTTGATACCAAATTTCTCGGCTTATCTTTGTAGTTGAAGATATTCACTTGTTTTTAGCAAAATCTTGACATATTATTCTACAATTTGTATCTCCAAAACCAAGCAAACAGTAACAACATGACTTTTTTTACCAGCAATATACTTAAAACAAGCAAACTTCTAGTATACCATATTATACGGGAATAATGGGAAGGCAAGGTTTTGCTAAGCAATTTTTCGAATGGGACACCGCTCTCTATTAGCTATTAGCTTTCTACTTATTAGAGTTTTTTATTGTTCTTTATTACGCTGTGGTGTTTGTATCACCGGAGCTATGAGAACTTGGCCAACTAGGCATTGGATATCATCACAGATCTCACATCTCTTCATTTTGTGATAGATAGACTAGCCCATGAGGCCATTCTGAGACTAGCCAGGGAAGATACCGGCAATGAGGAAATTAGGAATCGGAGAGCCTGGATCTCTCTGACCAAATACATCCCATCAGCTAAACTTCCCAGTTACGAGATGATGAGGAAAATTAGCATCGAGAACGCTTTTACTACAATGCTAAGTAGAAAAGAAGATTGGAAAGAGAGCCCACAATCCAAGCTCTCAAAAAGAATGCCATGAAATGGTACACAGATGGTTCTAAAACCACACGCGGACTGGCGCTGGAGTATTCAGGCCTAGCACCAAGTGCTCACTGTCGTTAGGTCACTGTCCAAGCATCTTTCAGACAGAAGTGCTTGCAATCGAAAGATGTGTGAACCTAGAAAAAACAATCAAAAATGTGATATAGCTATACATTCTAACAGTCAGGCAAGAAAAACAAGGTCTGTTTAGTCTGGATTCCCGGCCACTCGGTAATCTAAAGGAATGAAGAGGCCAACACACTGGCCAGGAAAGGAGCATGAACTCCTTTCATTGACCCATGACATTTATGTGGTACAGGTAAATGTACCTACAAGAAAGAATTCCAGGAGAAGGAAAACACCGAAAGAGAAACACTCTGGCGGAATCTCCCTGAGTTGGATCATTCCAAAAAGATTCTTGGAAGCTTTAATACTGTAAGATCTAAGAAGTATCTGGATCATAGCAAAAATATGCTACACATCCTCACTGGATTTCTTACTGGGCATGGCCGCCTCAGGAAGCACCTAACGAGAATGGGTCTACCAAAGAATGACGAGTGCAGATTCTATGGAGAAGCCATCCCAGGTTCTGGATTTCATTAGAACTCTGGAACTGGAGGGCGAGCTGTAGACTAATGGCGGGAACAGCTCTGATGGGGGCACAATAGACCTCAAGGTCGCAGTGCAATGAAAGCCCCTTAAATCTACAATGTACTATATGATAATGATTATATTAAATAGGCCTCTAGGTGAATCTCATTATCTACATGTTGGTACTGTACTACAAACCATGAAATAAAATCTGTGTGCTCTACCTACCCCGACCTGCTCGGAATTCTAGGTATAACTGTAAGTTCATAATGTTCACTCGATGGTGGCACCCAGACAGCTCGTTCAATATATGGCTGCAATCTTACAAAAAAAATCTTGAATTAGTAATTGTACTTCATTCAACTGGGACAACTCCAGTCTTCAAATATTATTGAGTTATTTATAGTTATCTCACATATTTAGAAAAATATCATATCAAGCTTTTAACATTTATTAAATTATTAAAATTTCGTTACGAAATATACTTATTAAAAAAAATACTTCCTATTAGTCATTGATTTGGTTCAAGTATTGACTACTTTATATTATGTATTGGGAATTTTCTATTAATTTATCTAACAATTTAAAATTTGCACAAAACATTTCTATATAATTAGCAGTGTTAACAGGAACATTAATTGCATTAACGCTATAATGTAAATTGTGAATAGCCTCAACATTACATAATTCCTATGATATCTGCCTTGAGTCATATATTGTTATTGTTTTTTAGAAATAAGTTCATCTTAGTAGTCAGTTTAGATTTACACATTTGGAATTTAATTTATTACAGACTTTTCAGAGTTTGCGGAAAAAATCGTGGAGATCAAAACTAAAAAAAAAATGTTTTTCTGTGTAACTAAAATGTTCTGTTCTAAAGTTACTAATAAACGAGTTAACTCCATAATTATACTTTTCCACTTTTCCCGCTTATTTGGAAAAATACTATCGATCGCACGATAAAAATTATAAGGACTTAAGTATTTGGGAAAGCAAAAACAATTTCATCTTAAATTCATGCCAACATATTTGATCGCTGTTATGAATTTTTTGCAAAGTAAAGCCTTTTTCGACTAACCCTACTGATAAGACGCGTGAAAAAAACATGTAATCTCCTTTTCCTGATCTTGGTTAAACCTGAACTACGGCTGATTGTAGGTATTTATTAATGTGCATATTATAATCAAATTCAGCATAGTCGCATAAAAACTGGTACTCAACTATTCAGATCCTGTTTTATAAATTAATAGCCTGTATTTGGATTCGAATATCAACAACTTTATCAAAATGCAATTCATATCTCACATTTATACAGTGTGTATCAATCATTGGTACATTGAATTAATGAAAAGCCAATTAAAATCCCAATTATAATGTTAAGGAATCCTTGAAAGATACAAAATTATCTTCCTGTTAGATCTGACGTAGTAGCCACGTTGTAAAGAACACATTCGAAAAATATGTGAATGTGTTAGAACACCCTCCCCCTGTCAATTATTTTTCAATTAAGCGATCGATTAAATACGATTGCCCATCGATCACACCCAACAGTATGTGATACCTAGTGTGTGTCTCATAACTGAGCTGAATGTATTTGTGTATTGGTAATTTTTTACAGTTACAGAGTAGGTTAAAAATCATAGAAATTCTTTGTTCCTCCATCCTGTGGATATGTCTTGTTGTTTTGTTATTATTTCGTCTGTTATCGTGTGGTCCACTTTCATCGTTGCGCGTATTGTTTCATTGCATCATCATTCATTTCATTCCAGCATTTTTATGTATCTTTTTTCTTTTAGTTGCCACACTTCGCAGCTATATGTGACTATACTTTTTTAAATAGTTTTTATTACTTTCGGCTCTTGTTTAGGTAGATGGACACCGCAGCGATTTCTCAGGCCCCATACGGTCTAGAGACTTGAAATTTCGAAATCGTACTTAGATCGCTGACATCTCGCCGCCTGTTAAGCTCCAAGTGTGATCCAATATTGATTTATTATATTATCTCATTCAAGTATTCAAGTAAGATCAAAACTATATTTTCGACATGGAACAACAAAGTCGGACAATGGGATCCGTAATTGGAATTACGCACGAGCCTGGAGCGTATATATACGTCTCTGTTCTCTGGTATATAGGTACTCTCTGGCAGATCGTCGTATATATTACTCTATGGTTATGTCGCGCTAATTTAATTTTGTGTTGTGGTAGACAAACAGTAATTTGTTATGGAATTGCTGTTGCTGGCAAACAGATATACATAAGCATAGTTCAAATCGAGGAGGAGCAATAGTACTCATCGGTACGGTTCAAATCTTAAATGCCTAATAAAAACAATTTTTAATTTTTTTTCAAAAATTTCACTTGTTTGATAGTATTGTATATTAGTTGTTTGTTTCGCTTTGTAATTTTTTGATCCCTTAAGATGTTATCTAGCATAGCAATAGGCAATAGCCTTTCTGCATTGTGTGCTTCTGTCTTCAATGGTGTAGTCAATGTTCCGCTGTCTGAAATATTTAGTCCCAATTATTTTTAGGTTAGGCATGACTTGCGGATTTGTCCGTCCTCTAAGAGAAGATCTGGTAGTACTCCGCCAACACACTTGTACTCTTTTTTTGATATATTCACTTCCAGCCCCCATCTTTTATATTCTTCAATTTGTTTCCGAGTCATGTATTTTATGTCCTCGTAGTATTTGCATATTCACGCTATATTCTGTTCTTTAATATTTTTCCGTAGATTCTGGTCATTGCGGCCGTTACTGCAATACCTCGATAGTTGTCACAGTTTTCTTTGGTGCCCTTTTGTGTATAAGCGTAAGGAGGGATAATTTCCATTCTCCCGGAATATCTCCGCTACCTAGGCAGCTTTGGAAGAGTGTAGCTAGGTGTTCATTTAGCTTGTCGGGCCTATATTTGATTAATTTTGCGGGTATATTACCTGGTCCTAATGCTTTCTTATTTTTTAAGTTTTTACAGAAGTCCTTTACTTCCTTCACACTAATCCTCGTTGGTGATGCTGTAACGTGTACTCTGTTCGAGTTGTCGCTGTCAGGCAATTCTGCTCGATTTTCTTTCAGAAGTCTCCCATAGTATTCATCCCATTTGTTGCTGGTGATGGGGGATATCAACTCCTTCTTCTTGTCCTGGTGTAGAGATTTCATTAACTTCCCACTTTCGCTACTTCTTGTTCCACCTAGGTAAGTATTTATTTTATTACAGTTTTTGCCATTTTTCTTCCGAATTATCTTTCCTCTTACTCTGAGTTCTGCTTCTTTGAATTCCATCCGATCGTGGTTCGAGATGCTGCATACGTAGCATTGGTATTTTCGCCTTTTGTCTTCAATATCTTGTTTTATTTCTTCGTCCCACCAATATGGTTTATGGGATTTTCGCTCGTCGCAGTATCCTAACGCTTCTTTGGCTGCTTCTGTCAGACACTGTTTTATATATTAGTAATGTTCTGTTTTGTTATTGAATTGTTGTACCAGGAGTTTTTGTTCGAGTCTCTTTTTGTAAAGACCTTTAGTGCTTTCCTGGTCTAAGCTTTCCAGGTTATATCGTGGTTGTCTCATTTCGATAAGCTGGTCTCTTTTTGTCGGAGTTCTTGATTTTGTCTTCTATCAGACCTTCGGTGTACACCCTGACATCGTAAATCTTCATAGTTGTGGTTTGTCGTACTATGGTAAAATCTATGATCGATTGTAGGCTTCTTGATTCTCTTTCCCAACGTGTACTTATGAATCCATGGATGTTGGTAGAATCCATTCATTATTCTAAGTTTGTTGTCTATTTTGTTCACACATCTGAATTAATCTGAGGCCGTTCTCATTTGTTATATTTCACCAAATCTCCCTATGACCTTGTTGTCTAGTTTAGTTTCAGTTCTTCCGTTTAGGTCGCCGCATATTATTACCTCCCTTGAGCTTCCGATGCTTGATATTTCTCGGTGGAGCTGCTCAAAGAACCTCGTCTCTCTTGTTAACGGATGCATCGTCGTTGACTGCGTATACACCGAATACGGTAAGCTTTATCCCATATAGTGTGACATTCATTTTAATGATTCTCTCAATGACGGGTTCCCATGATGTTATAAATCTTCGTAACTTTTTATCAATGAGGATGGATACTGGATACCCTCTGTTGTGCTCTGTTATCTCTGGAGATTCCGCTATAGAGGTAGTCTTAGTATCCAAGGAACCCTGGCCATTCTTTTTCGTTTCCATTATAATTGCCAGCTGAATTTCTGGTCTTCGGAGTTCACAGATAACTTCAATCATTTTGTTGGAGATACTTTGTACGTTCCATGTACCTAAATTCGTTATCCTTTTCCGTAGCTTATGTTGTAAGGGTTTCCGTCTATTCCGAGGCTTATGATTTGTTTTAACAGATTGAAGTTTTTTCGAGTGACCAGGAGTTAGCCAGATGTCTCAACCCCCTACACCAGGAGGGCTGGGAAATTTATGATTAAGGTTTTTTCCCCTAGCCTGTGATGAATCAACATCCAACTACAAGGCAGCAGTTTGATTGATTTTATATCAATCCTCAAATCGAGGATGCCACTTCCGGCGGTTCTGCGCCATTTTGGATATTCTTCCTCTACGCCTTTCTCGTCGTTGTGGTCTTCATCCGTAACCCTGGACAAGGGGCCCTTACAGGGTACTATCAGCTGAAGCCGGCTGAACCCAGTTTTTTTAGCGAGGTATTACTCCTCGATCCGTCCACACTTCCCCATCGATTGCGTGACGAGGCCACAGGCTTGGGACTGGTATAGCGGTGTTTTCAACTACCTTATAGCTCAAAATATACCAAGTAATTCGTTCGGCTCAGATTTAGGACACACTGTATATGTTACCGGTGACTTTCTTTCATTTAACCTTATCGTTATAGTATTAGTTGGAAGTATAAGTATGCCTTAGGATAAATTTTCGATGAAATCCTATTGTTAATCATGATGACCTAGATTATTTTTTTATAAAAAATTGTCCGTTTTATATATGTGACGTGGTACCAGGAAAAGTAGGAGATAATAATATAGATATGCAGGTAGCTGTAGTGATTAGAAAGATAGATAAGTACGTTGGATCGGAAATTCTCTTCTATATTGAAAATAATTTGAATTTAAAATAATTCTGACAGCAAGGTTTTGGTTATATTTTACCTTCTCGGAAGTAATTAAGTAAGATAGACTTTTTTTGTTTCTTTTGTTCAACAAATCTTCACATTTTAAAGTTTTTTGTATCAAAAAAAGAAGCCCTAAACATCTTAGAATATAGTAAAAATAGAATTTCATATTCTTCTTCACTTATATTAAAATAATATATCATAAATAGAATCAATAGACGAAAGTATCCTATTTATGATTAAGTACGCCATTTATTGTTACAAAATTTTAAAAAGGAAAATCATTCGTATTTGACAGTTATTGGCCAGTTCAAAATAATTATTGGTATGGTATATATATATATATATATTGCTTTACCCGTAGGTTCTAGTATAAAAGAAGAGTTAAGAAGACAATAGAAGGAATGTTCCAAAAGAACATTAGAATAAAAAACTTAAAGACAAATAAAATAGAATGAAATACATATTCTTGTCAACGTCTATGAGTTCTTCTGAGGCTAAAAAGACCAATTCTTGAACGTATTATTCTGCCGCACTCTGGGCAAACAAACTCCTCCTCAGGTGGCGGGTGTTTCCGACGTTGAGGGTGCTGATTCAGGTCTGGGTTATACGCAGCAACGATCCCTCTCCACACTGTACGATCTGCTGCCAAAACTTCCCACTTGTTTTGAATATTAGTGTGCTTCAAAGAGCCATGTAATACATCCTTGTACCGCTTCAGCTGCCCGCCCGACATTCTCCTTCCCCGTACCAGTTCGCCGTATAAAACACATTTTGGCAGTCGATTTTCTTGCATGCGACTGACATGCCCGGCCCATTTAAGACGTGATTGTGTGATCAAGGTCTCAATGCTTTTACAGTTGGCTCGTAGGAGGATTTATTTATTAGAGACTTTATGAAATTATTTGACATGCATCATTCTGCGCAGGTGGCTTTGTTGTAGACGTTCCAGGGCGCGTATATGACGGCGGTAGGGGATCCCAGTTTTGCAGCCATATGTCAGCGTTGGCACGATAATTGCTCGATATACGGCAGTTTTCGTTTTAATAGTGAGTTCGTGGTTGTCAAAAACTCTTTCTCTAAATTTCCAAGAGGCTCTAGATGCGGCGTTTAGCCGATTATGAATTTCATCTTCTATATTGGCCTTACTGTTAAGTAAGCTACCAAGAAAATTATATTGGTTGACATATTCGAGAGGCTCATTTCGGACAAGTACATCATTTGCTTGAGTCTTGTGAGGTGTTGTCATAACTTTTGTCTTGACGATATTTATATTTAGGCCTAGTGCATCATAAGCCCAGGAGAAGGGATCAAGCATCAGCTGTAAACCTTCGGCTGACTCGGAGTCGTCGGCATATTGTAAGTCAGTTATATGCTTTATTCGTGTCCTAGCTCTTAGCCGTTTTAGATTAAATAGACCGCCCCCGTCGAAACGACATCTAAGGGCCAAAACTCTTTCCAACAGTTTACTGTTCACGATGATTGCCAACGCAGTAACAGGTTAAATAGGAAGGGCGCCAATACGCAGCCCTGTCTGACACCGGTTTTTTATATATGGTAGAATAGATTTAGGCCAAATGGCAAAATCACTTAGGGAAGTTGTGTTTGCTACGTCTTTATCATTATTAGCTGAAGAAGGATTGAGTATTTAGCCCTCGAAGTCAGTATCTGGTTCTATTGAAATAGGATTTTTTCAATATCAGAAATATGGTCGTTTTTTTTAAATATCAGAAGTCTACATTTGAAATCACATTATTATTCGTATTTACACATTCAATTATGTAGTTCACTTCGGTAATTTCATGAATTTCATTTTCTAATCTATCTTGGGGTTGATTCATATTTTTGGGTTGACTGAAAATTCCTTATAAATATGAAAAAGTGTAAAAAAATCATCACTGTGAGTATCATGTTTATCATTTTATACCATTTTATTCTAACCAACAATTTTCATGAAAGTTTCAAAGATTATCTCACTTCCTTCATGGCTGTTCTCTTTATAGTTATACCTTTGCTCTTGCCAGTGTACTTGGCATAATAAATTGCGGATGGGTTCCATAATGGGTAGATAAGAGTCCACAGATACGCTGATAGCTTCTCCTTTTATGTCATCAACCACAGTTTTTAAGACTGGCACAAAATTTTCTTTTGTTACAATTTCGGCTCGGTGCTCTCTCCGAAACTTTAAAATAGCATATTTCCAACCTTTCTTTCAAGGGTTTAAATACAGCCACATCAGCGGTCTGCATAATACGTGTAGAATTGGGGTAATGAGAAACTTTGTGCTCAATTCACTGATACCTATTGTCATGAGTGCTATGTTCATCAACAAAATATATAATTTGTAACTTGATATTATTTTTTATCAAGTGAGGATATAAAACATATTCGTAAAACAGTTAACTCTTCATCCAACCGTTATCACTGTATTCAATTTCCCTCATATTCTGTACTGATTTTACAGTTTCGGTCGGTAGTCTTTTGTAGGTATACCTAGATAATCATAGGAGGCGTTACATCACCAATGGCTGAAAATGTGAACATCAATGTGAAATCATTATTTATTTTATTTTGGCAAAGCCAAAAGCAGGTTTCGTCCTCATTGTATATCCTACTGGGATCTTCAAGAACATCTCTCTATACTCGGAAACCAAATTCTTAAGTCTGCTTCGGATACAACTGAGCTGGCTAGTGTTATTCCTTCTGAGGTTCTTAGCGTTAAATTTGGGTGACGCCTTGAGAAATATTGATACCACCCTTTCCCTTGAAAGTTGTATTTAAACGGAATTCCCCGAGGAGTTGCTTCGAGAAAATTCTTTAAAGAGGCTTGAATGACTTTCTTCTATTCTACGCGGCAAACCTTTCTCATGTGACGTTAAAATTCAATTTTCTAATGCTTCTCCTTCTGCCAGTAATGGTTTGGGTTCAAGACATATCTCATGAAATTTTTCACTTCACCGGAATTGAAGTGTGGCACGTGGAATCTGGTAGGCATAGCTTCGAAGCTTCTCTTTGACTCATACAATTTTTTATGGACTCTAGAGTCTAGTGCCTTAGAAATGTCTTCCTCTTTATATTTTTTTGTGTACGACATACCTTCTGAAACCTTTGGCATGTTGTTACGAAGATAAAACAAAATAAAACAGTGATTGGCCAGACTCAGAAGTATTGATTGGCCTCCGGTTTACGCTTTAAAAATGTGACAAATAATTAATATTAATTGAGACGATATTATTTGAAAAAATAAATAATCCGTAAAACCTGTTAAATTGGTGCAGTTTTTTCAACCTAAAAATGTTGAGACCCTAGAAAACTATCAATAATGGCTCTTTTTGATCGACGAATCTTCAATCGGAGGAGGTATACAATTCGACTGTCCGTTTTTTACTTCCCTCAATAAGGGAAGTATTGTATTTACGTAAAAAATCGACCTCGAGATTTTTGCTGATATTTACGTTTTGGGGTTCCTAGATCACGAAAATCATGGTATCTCAAGTCCGTCGGTCTGTCTGTCTGTAGTCTGCTGGCGTTGTAGCTCAATAAGGGCTTGACCTAGGACAACGAATTTTGGTATGCATATTGAAGGACTACCGGCGATGCAATGTAAGGGTTTTCGTTAATCATATACACAGGGTGTCCCAAATATTAAGTGTCAATATAAGAACGGTAGAAGCGACGAGGTTGTTTCCATCTCGAAGCGGGGTGGTTTGGCGAGGAAGCATAGGTGTTGTTGTTCGCGCCTTTTACAGACTAAACGTTAAACGTAGGTACTTTGATTTGGATTATTTTTGATTCATTTTGAAGAGGAGGCTTGAGAAATGGTCCCATATACATAAAAACGCAGATCCGAAATCTCCTTTCCTACGAAAACCACCCCCGAAGGGGATGCAGGGGTCAGATTTTCTCGAAAATTGAAAATCTGAGGTGGTATAATTAAATATAGGACAATATACGGAACCGTTTAAATTGAACATTTTTTCAAAACAGTTACTGTTTTCGAGATAAGAGTTATGTTAAATTCTGAAGTATATGTATTTTTGCTATGTGGAGAGGTAGATTTCTTTCGAAAATTGAAAATCTGTGGGTACTACATGAAAGACATAATTATTTGTAGCAACATTTATAATGAACATTTTTTCCTTAGTTACGGTTTTCGAGTTAAATCGGAGTTAAAATGGTCATCATTGGTATTAGTGAACGTTCAAAGATTTTCGTGACTAATTTTACACTCAAAAGTGTGGAATAAATATTTTGTACAAAATATGGACCGAAGTTATTAGTTGGTGCACTGAAAAATATAAAATAATATTATTCTATTGGTGCTGGTACTTGTGAAGTTGGTGCCGAAAGTTATCATTCTGACTGCAACAGCACAACTTCAAAAGTAACAGCACCAATAGAATTAATATTTTTTTTATATTTTTCAATACACGAACTAATAATGTCGGTCCAATTTTTTGAAAAAAATATTTATTTAATATACGTACCTATTTTTGTATAAATTCGTAACCAAACGCTTATTACGCAGTAAAAACTAACACACAACTCTTAAGAAAACTGTAAGGTTTTACTTGTTAATCGATTCTATTGCCAACTAAAAACCACAAAATTTTGTATTTCGAGCAGTGTTACCAAAATAAGCTGAGATTTTTATCTAATTCAATTTTATGGTGGCATGGCCAATCACTACAGCCGTTAGCCATACCTTTTACCCTACGTGATTTGGGGGCGCAGCAGTAATGCTACGGAATTCTCGTAATGCTGCTTCTATTTGTAAACTCTCCAGTTTAGGTAACGGCTAAAAATTGATGCTATCATATTTGTATTTTATTTGATTTATCTGTTTATTCGTGGACAATAAATTTATTGATTTGTGCAATTAACTTTATAAGTATCATTCATTGAATAGTGAATAGTTTGATTGAAAATGTAAAAAAAGTCTTACTGGTCTTACTACCTGATTTAGAATCTGCATTTATTTACAAGAACATTGCGGAGTATCTTGCAACTTACCATGATTCAGTTTTCGGGAGGTTTAACAGAAGTACTGTACATCAATAAGGCCAGAGATATGTATGTCTGCACCATCACATTTCGGTCTTGTCCTAGACCCAACTATCAAGAGGTATAGAAAAGTATTTATTGAAAATATGATAAAATACTACCAAATGGCACAAGTCTCTCGCCAGTCAACTGACTTCGTATCTATAATAGTTTTTGAAATCCTAATTCTGTTCCATCTTATCTTGAACTCACTATGTATTTATTCTCTTTTATGTACCTAATTCTATAATTATTTAATATAACTTTTTGTTAAACGATTTATATCACCTCATTATTTTTCTATGATTATCACTAAAATTAACTATCTCAGAACACCCTATTCCCACAAAGAAGTAGTTCTGCTTGAGTGATATGTCACACAAAACATACTGTTCTGTGCTGTATTTAACAACATTTAAATGAAATCACTAGGAAAGTCTTGTAGGTTGACACATACATTTCATTATCAAAAATAATCATATTCATAAAGGTTATGATGTAATATTTGTCAATTGGTATGTTATAATCTGTTCAAATACCCATGGTCAAATTTACATTTAATTTCACAAGACTTTCCCAAACATTTCCTCATTGATTAACATATTACATATGAACAGTTTACACTATTCATTTCTTAAAAATATAAAAAAAAATTATTTTGTCGGTAATTTTCCAATATTCTATAGCTCGACAATTGAACTATTGAGATTTCGATGAAATCGAAATAAAATATTGATAAAGGTAATTTCTGCGTGTCCATTTGTAAGTTCCATAAACATGCTAGAGGAAGGTTTATCCTCTCTAACGCATGCATATTATACCTATGTATATATTTTACACAACAATGTGCACTTGACCTGGATAATCCCTGTACCGTAACATGAATGGCGAGATAAATAACTACCTACATAAATAGAAACTTTACTCGACCACGAGATCACTGATATGAATTGAGATGAAAAAACTAACTATAAGATCAAATTATTATTTTGTATGTGTCTTTAGGCCTTGCCAATTTTAATACAGAAGAACTTTATTGCAACAATAAAAGGCACAACTCGTAAAATTAAAATTGTTTGGTGCATTCAATTATCACTCTCTTCAATCCAATGATTACAAGTAACGAGTGCAGAATGAATGGGCTAAGTTATATTGAGCATTAAAAAAATGGTTAGTGTGCTTTGAAATTTTATATCAAGAAAAACAAAAAAGCACATCTTAAATTCGATAACCATAACAATAAGTTATGTTCTTGCTCTTACACTTCAATTTTGTTATTGTTTTATTGTACTAATTTGTAAAATTGATTTGCCTAATGTATTATTTTGTGGAGGAATCAGAAAAGTTCAATACGTGATGGTCGAGTTTGTTATCTCCCCAGTCACTGGTAAGTTGTGGGGTAACGCCAGCCATTCATCGAGCGTCCGTGTCTGAAACATAAAAATTGCGTCTGAGCTATTTTCAGTGATCTTGATGAGTCCAAATCTTCGAATTCTAAGATTAAACTTTTCCCACCACTAGCTAGAATCAACGTGCGTTAGCCGCATATGTAAAACTATGCATGATAGAAGTCAGAAAGTTAGTGAACATACGCTTCTGATGAGGGCAAATTGAATGAAAACATTTTATACATTTGAGGAACTTGAGAAAGAGAAATTTTTTATTCCGTTATTAAATTTTTAATTAAATTTAAACTATACTTTTCTGACAAACTCTATCTCACAAATGTATGGTTTCCGAGATATTTCGATTTTTTCGAAAAATTATACAGGGAAATCAGCATACGGTAAGGTTAGGTAGGGGTCACGTAGCTGATTTTAAAAAATCTATATTTAATGAGTCTGATTCTTTATAAGACCAAGATACAGGGTGATTTATCTATTATGTCCCTTTTTACTCATAACTTCCGGACCCCACGGTATATTTATTTCATATTCACAGCAAATTCTCTTCATCGTATATGGTACCGAATATCAAACAAATGAAAATTAACGGACTTGGAAAAACATTTTTTTAAAAGAGTTACGGTTTTCGATATAGAGGCATGTTAAGTCCTCAAATATGTGTATTTTTTCTATGTAGAGAGGGCGATTTCTTTCTTTCGAAAATTGAAAATCTGTGGACACTACATGAAAGACCTAATTAATTGTAGAAAAATTTATATTGAACATTTTTTCCTTAGAGTTACGGTTTTCGAGTTACAACGGTGGTAAAATGGTAACCTCTATGCGTATTTCCGCAGAGATTTGTTGTTTTGAGATTCCAGTAATAACAACTACAAGCAAATAATATACGTGGATAATAGGATAAGTATTAACTATCTTCATTGGTATTTTTGAACGTTCAACGATTTTCGTGACTAATTTCACACTCAAAAGTGTGAAATAAATATTTTTTATGAAAAATTGAACCGACATTATTAGTTGGTGCACTGAAAAATACAAAATAATATTAATTCTATTGGTGCTGCTACTTGTGAAGTTGGTGCCAAAACTTACCATTCTGACTGCAACAGCACAACTTCAAAAGTAACAGCACCAATAGAATTAATATTATTCTGTATTTTTCAATGCACCAACTAATAACGTCGGTCCAATTTTTTTTAAATATTTATAGATTTAACCATTTGACCACCGCCTAATTCGAAAACCGTAACTCTACGGAGAAAATGTTCATTATAAATGTTGCTACAAATAATTTAGTCTTTCATGTAGTACCCGCAGATTTTTAATTTTAACTCGTTTTGCTCAAGACTGTAGAGCAGAAACGGCTCTAAGTATTTTGATAAACCTGGTCTAAAGTATTCTTCTGAAAGCCCTTTAAAACTCTCCCTCAGCGCCATCTTTGAGAAAGAGCAGAAAAAAGTAATGCTTAAATAGAATTCAATATTTTCTATCTATTTCGGAATATTCTGGCTAAACGGATCATCTTACGAAAAAAAGTAAAATGTATAATCATTGTTGTTTGTCTTGACTGGCTGAAAAAAATTAATTAATTTGATCAGACCATTTTCTTGTGGAATTTGCCTTCGAGCGGTAGGAAAGTCGTGCACCAGATTTTTTGAATACTGTCTAGTGCAGAATTTGCTAGAAAATGATTTACCAGTTCAAATAACTTATTGTGAATGGCTTTTGACAAGAGAAAGATTCAGATCCGACTTATTATACTTCTATTTGGCCTGGATCAATCTGGATATTTTTCAGAATAAATTCGGCAAGTTCTATCCGTTATTCGCTATATATGCTTTTATGTTGATTTTCATAAATATTAAAATATTCCAGAAACTGTTAACTTAAGGTATAAGAAATGCTAATATAAAAGAAAATATAATAAACTGGTGAATATTATTAGTCAATAAAATACAGGGCGTACCATTTAAAATATTCAAGATTTGAGAAAGTTATCAATCTAACTGCAACTGCACAACTTCAAAAGTAACAGCACCAATAGAATTAATATTATTTTATACTTTTCAGTGCATCAACTAATAACGTCGGTCCAATTTTTGGTAAAAAATATTTTTAATGTACCTAATTACCAAATCTTGTTCAGTTCGCTTTACTGATAACTGTACTACCTTGAAAAAAGTTCTGTTATAATTAAAAAAAAATAAAGTAATCCGAAAAATTAGAAAACCGTAAATTTTTGGGATAGAGTCAGTAAAAAAAATCACTTTCTATTTGAGGAGAATGATGGCCACAACCGGAAGTACTTTGATAGAATAAATATTTTCATTCGATTCGCACTCATCAAAAACGTTTGTATACAAATTTTCTGACTTTTATCTTGTCAAGTTTCCCATATACGGCTAACACACGCTCGTCTTAGGAAAGGTATTCTGTATAGTCTAGATATTCTACATTCTACGCGCATAATATATACTAATTTATTCAGTGCTGTGGGCATATCAATTAAAATATAATTAGAAAGAATCTGGTTAGTAAGATCAATAACCGCTGACTTATGACTTGTTGAAAAAAAAATATTTTTTCTACAGAAGTAATGCTTTGGATAGAAAAATTGATTAAATGTAACTCGGGCTTACATGAAGATAGTTCCGTCTTAGAAAACAAAGATATTGATAACATTTTGTACCAGTTAGCATAAAATATTTCCAAATAAATCTGACGTGAGTATGTATTCACTCCTAGTGGAGCTATGCCTAGGAAACTAGTTAAGTGGTAAATCAAAAGGCCTTCGCTAAAAATCATATTTTTCTAGAAAATGCACAATTTTAATACGAAAAGGATTATTATTGTTCACAGAAATTAGACGTTGTCACGCTCAACACCTCCCGACCATGTAAATATGCAAATGACACTGCTAACCTGTTTTTTACTGTTTTATGAGTTTAGCATATTCTAAACGAATCCCAAATATTCCTCGCTGGATTAAAAAAATGATTTGTTGATCATGCTATCATAGGTAGTTTTCTCGTACTTTCTAGATTTATTATCTACCAATGAACTGTAGCACGATCATTCTTTAAATTCTACGGATTGTTGATCTAAATATGTACAATTATGTATCTTCTTGAGGGCATATTGGGCAAGATTGGTCTTTTTTTTCTACGATGAGGCACAACTTCGTTCTCCGGTTCACTAAACCGTTAATGATCTTATAACTAGTATGGGTATGTTATATTTAGACATTCTTTCATGAAATCACTATCATTGATCTGTTATTAACTACCAAGAATTTTACTTAAGTGAGGTGTATTCGATATCCGGGTTCGTTAAACGCTTTTACACTCTGGCCTAAAGCATGGTTGTGGTTCGCAATTTTCGTACAAAGATTGTATATTGGAAATCTCTCATATATCGAGTAGGAAATGCTTTCACTACAATGTTGGGAAAAGAGTTGAAGTTCAAACAACTAATTTGTTGCTAATCTGTACGTTATATCAAACAATACTCTTACAAAAGTTTTTGTAATATTTTTATTCTCTTCTTTGAAGTCAATTCAATGTTCGAGAGCGTATTTATCAAATGGACCACCCTGTATATTTTTGCATTTCTTGGTATAATCACTTTTTAACACTTTGAACAATGAGGGTTTGTTGGATTTTTAAATATTTAATTAAATATTTTCTTCTATCTCAGTATTAAAGTGCTCTCTGCTCTGTAATAAGATTTTTTCCATTAACTGATAAATTATTTAAATGGCTGAAAATGCGAAGACATACAGAGTGATTCATTTGAATAATGCATGACGTCATATGTCGAAAATTAGCATAGTTGTTGAAAATCACATGTCACCGAATAAAATTGAAATACCACAATTTTTGTTTGGGATTTCGATAAAAAAAAATTGTTAGAAATCTGTTGTTTTCACACAGGTATATACAGGGTGTACCACTTAGCGGTAGACGGAAGATTCTGGCTGAACCGTTGGTGCTATAGAAAAATGTTTCCTACAAAACTTCTCTCGATTTATACGTTGCACAATTTAAAAAATATTTTCCATGGCGTACTTCCGGTTAGACCGGAAACCGACAGCAACTTCGTTATTTTAAATGGAATACCATGTATATAGTATTATATTTTTGAAATCCCCTGTTAATTTTAAGGTGACTTTGTTAACCATATATTAATAAATGATCCGTTTTACAGAAAATGGGCGTTTAAACAGAAAACAAGAGAATAAAGTACTATGCACTATTTTAAATAACTTAGAAACGAAAGCACTCAAAAAAATGCTGTTTTCGCCACTCACTTTAGGAAGTAAGGACCTATCGTTTTATCATCATGAAAATATTGAAAAAGAAATGTAAAACATCACCAGAAATTTATTTGAACTTTGTAATATTTAAAGAAGCAATAATTTCATTATTTCAAATGGAACGATCCATTTTTTCTCACACTATAAAATGCAGATTTTTTCACCCTTTAAGAGAATATAAGGTTTCCCATATCTAAGCCTAATAGTTTTCCTGTTATTTTCATTTTTTAGGAAACATAGAAATTTGGGCTTGTTACCATGGATACGATTTCAAACTGGAGCGGTCACTTTGCCACATGGGTCGCAAAAATTTTCTGTTTCATTGTTAAGGTACGAACACACTATTAACAAGTGTCGTGTTGACACGTGTTAGCACGTGTTATAGAAATATCTATCGTTATTTTAAATAGAGCCATAAAAATAATTTCGATCCTCGAGATTGCCTTTTTTAAAACTAATTTATTAACTAAAGTTACAATGTTTATGCTACAAAGGTTACTACAGTACTGTTCTAATTGTTAACAAGCTTATATTTATACTATATATAAAAGTGTTTAGATCAGCAGAAATAAGATTCCAATTGGAGACCTGATGGAGATATAATTCCTCCCCCTGTAGATCCAACTATGGAGAGTTCAGCGAGGAAGTTGGACGTTAAGGAGCTCCATTGGTTGGGCTGCACCATTTTGTTTCCCATTTGGTTTGGCTTTCTTATAGGTGAAGTAGATGATCAAGAATATTACAATGCAGTATATAATGATCGTCCAGGCATCGGGAATATATAGGTGGGCCATGCTGTCTTCTTTGATTTTTGGAATATTTTCAACGAACCTGGTTTTCAGATCTTGGAGTTCGTCGAGCTGAAGTTGATCTAAATGTATGTTGATGTTGGGTATTTTTGAGTCGTATTGATTAGTATTGAGATCTGCAAATAGTATTGGTTTATTTGCAGTTGGCTCTTCTTTTTCGTTTTGGATTATTTTGGGATTTGTTGATAGTCTGCATCCTTGTGGAATTTGGAGTAGATAGGTACCATATAATTTTAATATTTCTTCTTGGCTGGTACATCGAAGAGTCACTGGTTCTTCGGAAGGAAACAACCCTATCCAAGTTGATTCATCTAGGTTTCTAAATGTAGTTTGTGTGATGGTTATTTGTGCATAGTTACAACTAGAAGTATTCTTCATCCGTAGTAGTTGAACTTCGCAGGGGCTGAGATCGTCTATTTCGTAGATCTCAGTATTTTTACAGATGTATTGCCTATCTGCTATTTGTTCACAAGAGTTCCTCAATAGTGCGTAATGTAACTCACTTTTGATCAAAAATTTACCCTTCGGAAGAATAGTTCTGAATTGACCTTTCGAGAAGACTGGTATAGAAAATAAATGATAAAGGTTGAATTCGGAAGGATAAGTTATTGGAATTTTAAGTATATACACAATTCTATTATTGAGAATAAAGCATTCCACTTCTATTAATTTTTCAAAAAGAAGGGTATTTCCTAGATCAACAGGTATTGGAAATTGGTCAGGAGTGAATTTTGTTTGAAGAGTTTTTAATATATTATATAAATCTGATATAGGCATTATGCTTGGATGCATAGTTCTAAGTTTTGCAAAGGTAATAGAATTCTCTATATCCTGTAAAATAGATATTATGGTTTCGTACAAATTGATTATTTGAATCATAACATCCTTTATAAAACTACTATTCTCTCTGTAGGCTCGTGTAGTTACAATTAATGAGATTTGATTTAGCTTTTCTTCCAAAAGTTTTTCATTATGATTAATCTGGCTAATTGTTCCATTAAATTTGTCTATCAAGGTAATGGCAAGTGAACATTGAGATTTTACGCTTGAAGTTATTTTATTCTGATTCTCTTGAAGTTGTCTAATTAGTAGATCATATCTCTCGCCGTCTCTAGCATCAAGATTACCTGAAATTGATTTGAATATGGATCCCAATCCATTGATCAACCCTCGTTTCGTTCTTTGTGAATGAGGTATAATTTCTGAAAGTTTTGACTCAGCCTTATTTTCAACATACCTTAATATTTTATGGTAATTTGAAACATCTCTGGAATAATTTGTATTCATTTGAAGCGATAATGTTAAATTCGTAGATTTACTTTTAAGCTTATTGATTTCTAAAATTATAGGATTCAGATCGTAATAATGAAAGAGTGAATGTGAATATTCTTGTAGTTTAGCGGTACCGATCTTTAGGGGTATTAATCCTGGGTTGTCTTGTAAGTTTCTTACACTGATAGTTTCTCGGAGACCCAAGACTACGGGAAACCTGTAATACAATAATCTATCTTTACTAATCGAAAGAGTAAATTTTTCTTAAGGGACGCTTAAGGTTGTTCATGTGAATTTTTTCATGTTGATCAGTTTTCACCACTTTTCTTTCGGTATTGATATTTGTTAATTTTGAGGGTTTATCAAATTTATTGGCGTGCTTTTGCCTAATGTTTTTCTTGGGAAAAACTACTTGGTTTTCTTCAAATAATTCTGGTTTATCTCGTTTTTCATTAGCTTTTTCAATAATCTTTTCCTTTTGATTAAGTAACGCTGAATTTATCTTAGAGTATAATAATCTAGACTTTTCTCTATGTTGATTAACATAGTCATTCAATATAAGTTTATCTATTTCGATATTAAATGGGTCGTTATCTGTGACATGTCCGTTTATAACGTCTATAGGTTTGAATTTGGTGACAGAGTGGATTGAATTATTGTATGCCAAAATTGCATATAGCATTTTCATTTTAGCTGGTGTTTTTGAGAAACCTTGAGTGTTTAGTAATCTGAGATGTTCCGTGATTGTAGAATGGAATCTCTCAACTATGCCATTTGATTGGGGATGATTAGGAGAACAAAAGTGAATTTTGACTTTGTGTAAGTTCAAAAGCTCGGTAATAACAGAGTTTTTAAATTCTGTTCCGTTATCAACAATAACAAGCTTAGGTATACTATGATGTGAGAAAAAGTTAATTAGGTTATTGGCAATTTCTGTTCCAGACATAGAAGATATTGGGTATGCTTGTGAATATTTTGAAAAGCTGTCCGAAATTGTTAAAAATTTTGTTTGTTCGAATGTAAACGTATCCATATGCACTATTTCAAATGGTTTAGAAGCTGTCGGTGTGATGTTCATTTGCATTTTTACGGGTTTTCTCTCGTACTTAGCTTGCTGGCATATTTCACAATCATTTATATAAGTTGTAATTGAATTTTTCATTAGCGGCCAATAATACTTTTCCTTGATTCTACTTAATGTTTCGTCTATTCCTCGATGGTTGGTTTTACCTTCGTGGTATCCCTGTATTTTTGATAAGATTTCTTCTTTATCGATAACGTCAATTAGTTTTTTAGTACATCTTCTAAATTTAATAGAGGGCCATTTGAAATTTTGTTGGACTACTGCAGAAAACGATTCATAAATTTGTGGATCTTCGAAATATAGGTGATAATTTACATTGGGAGATACATACTCTTTTATAAAGTTTACTATATCTTTTTCAAAATTTTGTTCGGATATTTGGAGATGAATTCTTAATTTCTTTTCAAATAGATGAGATAGCTTCGGTTTTGCTGGTGAATGATGTACTAATTTTATGAAGATTTGGTTTTTTCCGTAATTGATTGCATGATCTGTGACTGGTATATCTGCTATTGGATGTTGGTCAGCGTTCGAATGTATCGTTTGTTCATCGCTATCATCGTTGACATTGTTCGTGATTGGCTTATCTTCTTTCGAAGACGACTGCGCCTGCACTTCTGCAATTGATTGATCATGATGTACAATCATTGAAATGTTGTCTTCATCGTCCAGAGTTCTTTCCATAGTATCTAAGTCTAGATAAACTCGAGGTGATTTTGGAGATTGTGTACGAAGTTCGATTTCTCTATATTCCGGGGTATTCAATTCATTGTGATCTTGATTTAATGGTTCTCGCTGGTAATCGAATGTCACTGATGGGTTTCGATAATTTGGATATTCTTTCAGTATATCATCTAGTTGTTCCCAGAATTCTTTCGTATGTATTTCGATTCTTGAAAGCGCGTCTGCGTTTGTGTTTAATTTTCCTTTCTTGTATATAATGTTATAATCGAATTCTTCTAGTCGAATTCTCCAACGCATAAGTTTTGAGTTTGGATCTTTAAGTGAGAATAACCATTGCAAAGGTTTGTGATCTGTTATTATATTGAATTTACGACCATACAAATATGGGCGGAAGTACTTGGTTGCCCAAACGATGGCGAGAAGTTCTTTCTCTATTACAGAGTAGTTAATTTCTGAATCGTTGAGAGTACGAGACGCAAATGCAATGGGTAAGTCTCTACCAATCGGGCCTTGTGAAAGGACCGCACCAAGAGCAATGTTTGAAGCATCTGTTGTTAGATTAAAAGGTTTCGAAAAATCTGGATATTGTAAAATTGGCTGGTTTGTTAAAATAGTTTTACAATTTTCGAAACAATTAATAAATTCTTCATTGTGTTCGATTATTGCACCTTTCTTTAAACATTTTGTTAGCGGCTTTGTTAAATTAGCAAAATTTTTGATGAAACGTCTATAGTATCCTAAGAGTCCCAAAAATCCTTTGATTTGTTTGGTGGTCTTCGGAATTGGAAAATTTTGAATTGCCTTAATTTTGTCCGGATTCGGCTTGACCCCTTGTGGTGTTACAACATGTCCGAGATATGCAACTTCTTTCCTGAGAAACTCGGATTTGTCAAGCTGTATTTTGAAGTTTGAATCTCTGAGTCTCTTGAAAACACTTTCTAACCTCTCTAGATGTTCTTGCAGAGAAGTCGAGAAAACGATGATATCATCCAGGTAGACTAGACATCTTTCGTTTTGTATTCCTCGCAGTATATTATCCATTACACGTTGAAACGTGGCAGGGGCGTTCTTCAACCCAAATGGCATGCGGAGGTACTCATAATGTCCATTTTCTGTACTGAATGCTGTTTTCTCGATATCCTTTTCTTCCATCTCGATTTGGTGGAATCCACTTGCTAGGTCCAAAGTCGTGAAGTATTGGCACTTTCCGAGTTTATCCAGCAAATCATTAATATTCGGAAGGGGATATTTATCATCGATAGTCTTTTCATTTAGTTTTCTATAGTCTACTACAACGCGCCATTTTTGCTTGCCAGAGGCGTCCATTTTTTTCGGAACTACCCAAATTGGGGAAGACCAAGGCGAATTGCTGGGCCGGATGATATTGGTTTTCAGCATTTTTCTTATTTGGCTATCTACTTCGTTCTTGTGAATGAATGGATATCTATATGATTTCGTATAAACGGGGCTTTCGTCGGATGTTTTGATTTGATGTTTAATACGGTTTGTAAAAGTTAAGGGCATCTCATCATTGTAGAATATGTCAGAGTATTTTCGACAAAGTGATAGTATTTTTGAAGATTCCTCAGAATTTAAATGGTCTAATCTAATTTTATTTAAATCTAATGTGTTATTTTCTTCGCTCGAAATATAATTTAAGTTCGAATCTAGAGTGTAATTTTCCTGGAATTTCTCTACAACGAATGGTTCACTAAGGTCAAGTTTAATGGTATCGTTAGTAGTATTCAGAATTGTGGTTAACGCTTCTCCGTTTTTTGCAACGCTCAGGCTTTCTGGAATCTCGCAATTATGAATTTTAATATGTGGGATAATGATATCGCCATGTTTTACAGATGTTCTTATCTTGATAACTTGTTCAACACGTGGTGATACAGATATTAAATGAGTATTGTTTGCGCTATTCACTTTATGGTAATGTAATTTAATCCTTGCATTCGGAGTAATAAGAATATCTCTACTAAAATCAACACTAGCTTGTAGATTTTTCATATTGTCTAGACCGATGAGGCCATTGAATTTTTCGTGGAATTTGAAAAGGTAAAATTTCATGTTGCCAGGGACGTTAAAAACTTGAGGAGTCGGAATTTCTGTGCTATATTTATGAGATGATTTTTGATACACTGTGGAAACTATAAAAGGGTCATTTTTAATTCTATCTGGAAATAATTTAAAAGCTAAATCTGGGTCAAGAAAAGATTTTGTAGAGCCAGAATCAATTAATAGTTTCAAATTATATTGTGGAATCATTATATAGGGAAGTTCATTGGATTCTGAAAAATTGAATGAAAATACTTTAGGGGTTATCTTTCCTCGGAATTGGGAGGATCCGTATGAAAATTTTCAGTCTCAATATTGTTTTCATTTGAATAATCTTCTTGATTCTCACATTCTGCTTCAGGATAGTAATTTTGATATTCGTTAAAATAGTTTGGATCATAGTCAGATTCGCAAGTATTTACTTCTGTATTATAGAGTTCTTCGACTTTATAACGAGGAGGTTGATTAGATGGTTTGAAGAAATTCGAATGAGGTTTGAATGTTTTTTGAGATGAAATACTCATTGGAGTTGGTTTTGTTAATTGGCTAGGATTTTCTTGTTTAAAAGTACTTTGATAATTTTGTGAAAATCTGGAGTTCTGGGTAGGAGCTCTGAAATTTTGTGGAGCTCTAGGATATTGTGGATGATGAGCAAATTGTTGCGGAGGTTGATTAAATCTTTGTTGTGTTGGAACTTGCCAAAACGGAGGTCTAAAAGAATTGTTCTGATAAGATTGCATTGAATTTGGGTTTCTAGGGAATATTTGATTTGGATTATTTCTAAATTGAAATTGAGGTCGTGAATTAACCTGTGGTTTCATTGGAATCTGTGGCTTGAAAATTTCTGATTTTTGGTTTGTTTTGTTAGGGTAATTCTGAAAATAGTGTACATTTTCCTCTTCAGTTACATACTGTAAGGCTTCGCTCAAACTTTTCGGTTTCATACATCGAATTATTGTTCCTAACGGTTCGCGTATGCCTGCTAAGAATGTTTTAAGTGCTAAATCTTGGTATAAATCTATCTTAGCCGCTCGTGCTTCTTTAGTTAAAACTTGAGAATTAACATGGCTGCACAATAAATTTAGAATATGTAAGATTCTATCGTAAAAATGTTGTGTTGATTCACCAACGGTTTGTCGTAACATGACAAGATCTCTATTTAGACAACTTTCGTCACGTTGATCAGCAAAATTCCTAATTAATAATTCTCTTAATTCTGTCCATGTGCTAATACCTTGTATATTGAATAGAGTTTTAGCATTTCCACTAAGCTTTGATACAATGGAATTCATTAAAAACGTATTTGAAAAACTTTCTGGATTTGCTTCATCATAGAATTGATTTATTAGCGATTGACTAACCAAAAGAAATCTCTGTAAATCATTAGCGTCGCCACTAAATTCAGGGAGACAATTAAGATATTCAGGCTTGAATTGGTTCATTTTAAATTTTTCTTTTAAAGACAATTTTAAAATAGCTGGCTTAATAACTGGGCTTACTACAATTGAACTAGGTAATTCTGAATCTTCTAAAGGTTTATTAGGTGATAAAAGTGCTTCTTCCAAACTTTCGTAAAGGTCAATCAAATTTCCGAAAGACATAAAATGAACAAAAATGAGTTAGACTTACATTAATATTAAGGCAACTCTGAGCATCCTCTATAAGGGCTTCGGCTGGATCGGCGATGGTTGTCCTTCACCAGGTCGATAGCTCTTGCGAATTTAGACGATTTGAGTTCTAAATTCCGATGATCTGCCAGTGGGTTGTGGTGTCCAGGTCTTCGATAGACTGGGATGAGCCAAGATTGGTTTGCCTCTCTGGATTTTCACTATCACTCACAGTTCAACAATTTCGAAAGTCCGATTAATCGTTGACACGAAAAAATAATCAAACGATTTGATTATTCTCAGACTATCCTACTGACTGCGCCAAAAATAATTTCGATCCTCGAGATTGCCTTTTTTAAAACTAATTTATTAACTAAAGTTACAATGTTTATGCTACAAAGGTTACTACAGTCTTGTTCTAATTGTTAACAAGCTTATATTTATACTATATATAAAAGTGTTTAGATCAGCAGAAATAAGATTCCAATTGGAGACCTGATGGAGATATAATTCATACATATTATTCTGATGTGTTGTTAGAGACAGAAACACGCTTTAACACGTCATAACGCGTGTTTTTTATATCTGCAGTGGCTAGATTTTCGTCAGAGTGTTATACCATCAGCCAGTATGTATATCCATGAAAAATATGGATGAACAATTAATTGAGGAAGTACGGAAGTACATATTTTTGTGGGACGTTCAAAGCAAGGATTATCGAGACCAAAGAAAAAGACAATACGCTTGGGAGGAGATAGGTGAAAAAATAAAGAAAAATTGTAGTACTTATATTATATTTTTTTAATTTAATTAATCGAGCACAAACAAACCTAAGCGACGTGTATTAACTAAACTAGCTGAATATTATCATGTAGAACAAATAAAATAATCGGCGTTTCGTACTTTTTACGTCTTCCCCTACGAATAATGTATCTCTGCCTCGGACACATTGCACTGCCTCTATCAAAAATAAAAAAAAATCTTGTATAGTTCTCGTAGACCAAAAGCATTCACTGCATAGTTCCTTCGAATAAAATCAATAGGCCTTAATGAGTGTATTGAATTTACATCCAAAGTTTCCACTAATTTGGTCTATGAAATTCCCAGGAAATTATGGACAATGCCGCAGTAATGGCTACCATCCTCTTCATCCAACCAATCCATCTCTTCACCATTAGAAAACAAAGATAAAACTCGCACTCATACTAAACAACTTCTCTCTTCATAGTTCCAAAAAACACCAAAACGTCAGCATAACAAACGTTTCACAACAGAGAAATGTGTCCGGCATGTCTGATGTGTTGTATACTGACGTGTCGTGTTAACACGACACGTGTTAAAAGTGTGTCCGTACCTTTATTGTTTTTCTCGTTATCCTGGTCCTTATTGTTCATTGTTCCTGTTGCGTTTGTTTTCCATTTTGTTTATTGCTTATTCGGTTTATGACTTTAAATATAAGAAAAGTGATGCTAATACTAATTGGAGAATGCCTAGGAAATTGACTGTTGGCATCAAGAATGTATGCCTAGCGATACCCATTGTGTAATCATTTCAAGCTGTTTTTCGGAAATTTAATAATAATGAAAGTGTAAGCTATGAAAAACATGAAAGACCTAAACAGATACAGAATGTAGATTGTAGATAATGATTTTTTTAAATTGACTGCAGCGGTGGAAAATCCGAAAGCCAGCACTGGAAACATAAGCCGTGCTAGGACGCACAAGTTTCACTCTTACCACATTCAGCTTCACCAATTAATCTACGAGAGGGATTTTCATAGCAGGATGGTATTTTGTAATTGCGCATTGGGGAAAATTGAAGAGCAACTCGACTTCTTCGATTTCGTCTTATTTACTGACGAATCGACATTCAACAATAATGGTGTTGTTAACCGACATGATTCTTATTACTATGGCAATGTTAATCCTTATGTGTTGAGATATACCGATCGTCAAAATAGATGGTCACGTAATGCATTCAGCGGAATAAAACGAAAATTTATCTGGTAGGAATTTCAGTAGGTAGTACGTTTTTTGTACTGAAAATTTTAAAATACATGGCATTGAAATATTGATCCATAACAAATAAAACTACGCGAAAAAGAAAAAAGAAATTCACGAATTCAACTAACAAAAACCAAAAAAAAAACTATAGCAGAACGTACGGAAAGCTGAATAAATAATAGGAAATCGTTTTCGATGCACGTACTGTTTCTATTTGAAATCGTATCCATGGTAACAAGCCCAAATTTCAGTGTTTTCAAAAAAAATCTAATAACAGGAAAACTATAACGTTTAGATATGGGAAACCTTATACTCTTTTAAAGGAAAAAAATCTGCATTTTATAGTGTGAGAAAAAATGGGTCGTTCCATTTGAAATAATGAAATTATTGTTCTTTAAATTAATTTAAGTTCAAATCAATTTCTGGTGTTGTTCTAGATTTCTTTTTTCAATATTTTTGATGATGAAACGATAGGTCATTACTTTCTGAAGCGAGTGGCCAAAACCACATTCTTTTAATTGCATTCGTTTCTAAGTTATTTAAAATGGCGCACAGTACTAATGTCTCTTTTTTTCTACTTGAACGCCCGTTTTCTGTATGGTTAGCAAAGTCACCTTAAAATTAAAAGGGGATTTCAGAAATATAATAATATACAGGGTATTCTATTTAAAATAACGAAGTTGGTGTTGGTTTCCGGTATAACCGGAAGTGCGCCATATTGGAAAATTTTTTTAAATTGTGCAGCGTACAAATCGAGAGAAGTTTCGTAGGAAACATTTTTCTATAACAACAACGGTTTATCCAGAATCTTCCGTCTACCGCTTAGTAGGACACCCGGTATATGCCGAACGCTTTATATGTATAACATAATAAAAAATTGTGACTATTTTTAAACATATTCAAAAAGTTCCATTAATTTAAAACAAAATGATAATCATCAATTTATTTCATTAATTGATTTAGGATATATGTATCATAAATTTTAGGAATTATTATTGGATTCGCAAAAAATTTAATTCTTTGTTTTATGTCTGTTATACCAATATCGAGTGATCAAAAAAACTCATTCGTAATGTGGGAACATATCTTCGCATCTCTTTTCTTAAATCATCTGAAATTACATAATATTGAAACAATCACTTGACAATTTTTGAAGCAGAAATATCAACATTGAAAGAAATACACAAACCTGAAATATTATAATCATCATAACAAATATTCAAAATGTCGTTATTACCATACAAATATATTTAAACTTCCCTTTGGATACCTAATAACATTTGGATATACCTGAAGTGAATTGATAATTTCCGCACTTTATTTATGTAATCATTTAATTTCTGTTTTAAAGGCGTCTAAAAATAGTTAAATTGTTGCATATGTGAGCAAAGCTTGTCTAAATACTCTGTAACTTACGTAAAAAAATGGAATCCTGTTCACTTAGCCTCAATTGAATCTATTATTCAGATTTATGCTTGAATCTAATCCATCTTGTGAACTTCAGCCCCTGCAGCAATCACTGCAGGACATGGACATTATAGAATAGATTATGAAAAAATAATTATTATCAATATACACTTTGATATAGTGTAGTTATATTTTTTATGAAGATTTTTTGTAAAATTAAACAATCTTCCAACAAAAGAGGCATACAGGTTTAATTATTATGTATGATTAGAATTGCTGCCATGGACCGTTCGCTCATCTAACCTGAACACACTCATTATGATATGACATTTGATAATAACTAATTCTCATTTGACTTTAGCAAAGACATACTGAGAAATCTCATTTAAAATAGCCTACTTCGAATGTTTGTTTTTTTTTTGTTTTGGATCGCTCGATATTCATAAAAAAGACAATAACAGCTACATTAATAATTTGGTCATACATAATCATGGATAGGATTAATAATTTTTCGATCTTCTATTTCTCTAAGAATCTAAGGTTGTTTTTAATTACCTTTTAAAAATGATTTAAGTAATGTATTGCAAAAAAAAATAAAACAAATTCAAAGCCTTGTAGAAAATAAAATAATAATTAGTAACGTTGACTTATTTGGATGTTTAATGGCATTTGGCAGATGCTTTCAAGATTCTTCAATTCAACAGTGAATTCAGAACCTTATATACCTAGGTAATTCCTGTTGAGTAATCAACGTAAATTAATCAAGGTACGATCACTTACAAATGGTAATATGCTAACTTGCTAAAACAATGTACTTTTTAAAAATTCCCCAGTGGGGCTTACAATTATGAAACATTACTGACATTCTAGAAGAATTGAGATTTAGCAGCCAGAGTTTATGAGCACTGAACTGTAATATCATCCTTTTGAACATTGTGATCGTTTGTTTTGTATAGATAGAAGTACCTACACATACAAGTTTTTTTTTTATGTCATGGCATTACATTGATAGGATATCATTACGAGTTCCAAATACAAATCAATTTTGTCTGAGAATTATTTCTATTAGTGTGTTACAAATGACTTCTTAATTTTTACCATAAAGAAGCACCTGAACTAGGCACAAAGAGTCACATTTTTGACCGACGAACCCCAAACGGAGAGGGTATACAATTCGACTGTGGGCTTTTTTTTTATTTGTGCGCGCCTTTCATATAGTAATCGTACTTCGATTTTGATAATTTTCGATTCATTTGAAAGAAATGTTCCGGAAACGTTTAAATTGAACATTTTTTCAAAAGAGTAACGGTTTTCGAGATAGAGACATTTTAAATTCTCAAATATACCTATTTTCGCTATGTGGAGAGGGCGATTTCTGTCGAAAATTGAAAATCTTTTTGCAGGACATGAAAGACATAATTATTTGTAGCAACATTTATAATGATCATTTTTCCCTTAGAGTAAAATCGGTGTTAAAATGGTAACAACTAAAATATTCAAGCGTATTTCCGCAGCGATGTTCTGAGATCTCAATAATAACTACAAGCAAGGAATATACGTGGGTAATAGGATAAGTACTATCTTGATTGGTATTAGTGAACGTTCAACGATTTTAGTGACTAATGTTACACTCAAATGTTACACTCAAAAGTGTGAAATAAATATTTTTTACAAAAAATTGGACCGACGTTATTAGTTGGTGCACTGAAAAGTATAAAATAATATTAATTCTATTGGGGCTGGTACTTGTGAAGTTGGTGCCAAAAGTTATCAATCTACCTGCAACTGCACCACTTCAAAAGTAACAGCAAATAATTTACATTGGTAATAGGATCTTCTTTGGTATAAGTGAACGTTCAACGAATTTCTTGACTAATGTTACATTCAAAAGTGTCAAATACATATTTCTATATTAATAATTCTGTCAAGGGGTACGGTAGGCTCGATTGAAACCTTACCTGAATAATAACATAAAAAAAATGATTTCGATATATACAGGGTGACTGGTAAGTGGACGTATTCCTTTGAGGAGGTGGAAGTAGAGCTTAGTTGCTAACGATTAAAGTTGATTTACCTCTATACCATTCTTAACGGTTCTCGAGATATTTCCTTTTCTTTCAATTTTCAAGAAATTTAGTTCTTTGCGAAGAAAATATTTAGAAACAACGAAAATAATATAAGCCTTTCTAAATGTCGCTTTTTGAATTATAAGCTGACAGACATACCCAAACTATCAGCAGTGAAAATTATTGAAATACTAAAATGTTAACTATAAATTATTTCGGTTTAAACTCAACTTTCCTTTCCAAGTTTCTAACTAATGGTTCCTTTATGCTAAAAAAAATTCAAAATGTCATAATACATCAAACGTATAAATTATTGTTAAAGGCTCTCCATTTTATTGTCTTCAAAATTAGGTAGGTACATTATTTCAGAATTAGCCTTTTGTTTATTTCCATTCGAAAAACCATACATAAATAAAATATCAGCATATTCAGCCTAACTAAACGTTGCCATTTTAGATATCGTAAATAAAAGCCAAAGATTTTGATCAAAACTGTTTAGGTCGAAACTTTTGACGATAAACTAAAAATAAATGTTAAAAAATAAATAAATATGGTGTATTGATGAATACCATCATTATTAAGGGAGAATCACTCCAAAATGCGATTGGAAAAAACGCAAAACAGTGTTGCAGTGTGACTTATTTCTAACAAATGCGAAAATAAAACCAGTAGTTGCAAAAAAAATATTTACTTAATAATAAAACAAAAAACTAATTATGACCCTTATTTTGAAGGCAATAAAATAAAGAACCTTTTACAAGAATCTGTACTTTTGGTGTATTACGATATTTTCATTTTTTTTAGATTAAAGGAACCATTACTTAAAAACTTGGAAAGGAAAGTTGAGTTTAAACCGAAATAATCTTAACATTAGTATTTTATTAATTTTCACTGCTGATATTTTGGGTTTGTGTGTCAGCGAAAAGCGAATTTTAGAAAGGCTCTCATTATTTTCGTTGACTTTGAATATTTGTTGCGCAAAGAACTGAATTTCTTCAAAATTGAAAGAAGCAAATATCTCGAAGACCGTTAAGAATGGTATAGATGTAAATATTGTTTAATTGGTAGCAACTAAGCTCTACTTTCACCTCCTCAAAGGAATACGTCTGCTTACCAGTCACTCTGTATATAACATATATTCGCAAAATTCGGATTGTCGAGTTTTAAATTCTAATGGTTTTAACAGCTCAATCAATGTCAGTAGACTGACGCAAATCGCACATGTACTGTCAATCCTCCACTAAAAAATCAACCAGAGGACCTCAGGTAGCACAGAAAACGCAGGTTAACAATTCACTATATACCTACGCATGGAGATTCAGATAGCATACGCCGGAGTATTAATTCTATGCATACGCCACATTGGCACTCTAATGTAATGTATGTATGAGTATATGACATATTGTATTTATTCTTTGCGTATGACATGAGTATTTCATACAATTAATGCTTTCTTGTCTTTCATCAATGTTTTGTATTATGAGTCTCATTTCACCCGAGCGAAGCCGGGTTTTCATCTAGTTTAAAAAAAAATGGAGCAACTTTATTTGTTTGTGCACTGAAAAATACAAAATAATATTAATTCTATTGGTGCTGGTACTTGTAACGTAACAAGGTGTCAAAAAAATCGTGCATAGACAAAACAATGTATAACTCTAACTATTAACGAGCTCAACATGATGATCCGTCACCTAATACGATTTTATGAAAAAGATAAATAACTAATGGCAATAACTCAACTTTTTCAAATGCAACACACTATACCTAATAATTGCATTATTATTTTATTATTTTATGCAAAATAAGAAATGTTGATTGTTTGTTCGAAAATAAAAGAAATCTAGTAGGTACCTAGACCGATTTCGAAAATTTGACACATCCATGTTCATTTGATAACAAATTTCAAGGGCCAAAAATGTGTGAGTATGTATTAATGAAGGTATTGGGTATTGACCGCAGTTGACAGAGATTCCTTATTAGCAAGTGAAACCTACCATTAAAAACAGTGATCAAGAATTCGTCGGGCTTAGGTGACCAAACTTTGACTTTGATTTCGGTTATATTTCAAAGAATAATAGTTGAGAAATCAACTGAAAAATTGGTTTAGGTACAGAAAAGTCGAGCTTCATTTTTGGACCTATCGTTTAAAGAAAATATAAAATCGATAGCCTGAATAGAAAAAAGTTATGGAGATTGCAGTTACTCCTGGTTCACCCTGTATCTCCTATAAGTACCAAATTTGAACTTTTTTCGTTCAGTAGTTTCAAAAGTTGTAGAAAATCTTTAAAAATAGTACGTATAGACGTACCTACAAAATTTTATGTAAAATACTTAATATTGATTTAAAAAAGTAGATATAGAATCGGTGTAATTCATCCACTGATCCATTTATGGAATATTGAATTTGAATTTTTTGTGCATTGACAAGTTCTAGATCTTATTTTATTTGATACTGGTTGGTGCAATCTCAAAACTTATTTAAAATATCATTACAAGTTGTAACAAATGATCTTTTTATGCAGTTTGTACATGTACATATTCAATTGCTTTGTTTATCATCCAGTTGTGTAATAACGAAAGGTATCAAATACCTCGTCTATACTCGATCGAAGAACGGAACTCGAATAATATATTTATATCCTACCTGTAGAAGCGGATTTAGCTCTAGCTGTGAACCATTTTAAGCATGCTAATAAATAAACTTTTTGCGGTATACGTGTATTTTGCCGTCACACGTAGACAACATAAATGCGACCTTGCCGTTCAGTTTCAGTAGATTACTGAGACTATGGCCAGATCTTAGAATTAATTATATGAAGGGGCCGACTATATCACCATGAAATAATCACATTTAATGAAATGAACAACTAGTACTACTATATCATTCATAAATCAGCGTTTGTTGATTTGTCCATCAACGTTTGGCCATAATATTAAAGTAGATTCCGTACAAGATGTAGTTACCTAATATCTAAAGAAATTAGGAACTTATTAATTATTGTTCTTGTAAGTAAAAAACAAAGAACTCTTGGAAATTGGACAATTCTTAAATCTTATCCATTTGAGATAAAAATCTATACAAATTTGAAATATGTACTCCAAAAAAGGGAAACGGTATACTATTCAATTGTACCTATGTTTGTTTTTTTAATTTCTTTTTTTTAAACTTTTTTGCATCGATATTCCAATCAAGAATTCTCTCAAAATGTTGTCAAGCGCAAGTTGAGATTACGTTAAAATATAGTAAAGCCCTATATTCCGCATTTTTTCTTAGGTTCAGTAGTTTCAGGTGTAAAGGGGGCGTACGTTCAATTTTCTTCATTACAGACGGGCAGACAAACGGGTGGACGGGCTAACACTTTTGTGATCTTATAAGAGTTATGTTTTCTCACCGGATGTAAGAAACCCTAAAGGGGTAAATGGCCAAAGGGGTTCTGAGTTACAGCGCTTAGAAACTTTGCATGATTCTTGAACAAAACCAAAAATGTAAAATATGCAATTGACTTCTTCGACAAAAAAATGAGCCGAGTGTTATATAGGAGCTTCTTCGTTGTCATTAACCCTGATTTATTAATTTTGACCGTCTCTAATGGTGTCTAATATGACTTTTCTACGATATATTAAATATATTGACAAACGATTTACGATTTCTGTTCATTGATCTGACCATAGCAAATCATGATGTGGCCAATATACAATGTAATAAGTATTTCATTAAATGCTCGACCGCGAATTGTACGATCGGGCCACGACATATCTACCAGGTTTGGTACTCGCAACTGAGGATATATATTTTTTAAATTCCAACAAAAATGTGTAGTAAACCGTATACATTTTTTGATTGCATGCCAAACTCTATGGAACTCAGCAAATTATATTTGGCGTGCAATAAAAAAATGTATATAAGGTTTAGGCACTCACAAGGGTGCGAATACCAAACTGAATCACTTGGTATGTAGTCAGGTAAATCCATAATATTATAATATTTTCCAGCGCGACATAGATTACTTTCGTTAGTGTCAATCAAACACGCGTCCGATTAGTAAGATGTCTTTCACATTTTCTCAGGTAGAGCAGGACAGCAGCTAGTACAGATAGACTAACTATTACCTGTAATTCAATGTCAAATGGTAAATCTTTTAGCTCAGGTGATTATGTCAAAATTTATATTTCTGCCATCTTTTTATTTCAAGCTTATTTTAACTAATGAAGACAAAATAATTTCATAATTTCAGCTCTAAACAGATAATACTCGAACCCGAAGATATTTGTTGAAATTTTAGTTTTTTTTTTGAGGTGACTAAAATATACTTTCGGCAGGAAAGAGATATGGCGTCATAGAGATGTTTTCAAACGGCAACGCTTCTTTTTTATTGTAGAATTAGAAATAGCATGTCTTTTTATTTCAAGGTAAAAACGTATGATTATTACCTGAGAAAATTGCGAAGAAAATTTGAAAATCGAATTCAGTTCCATTAACAATCTGACAATAACCAATACGATCAATAAATGATTTTTGAACGTTGTCGATGACATCTGCAATAATGTTCATAAATTCTCAGAATAGGTATTTGTGCTCCTAAATCTTCTAGATTTTTTGTTCAATTCACGTATATTTTACTTTTCATGTATCCCCAAAAGAAGAATTGGACATGATTTGAATCTATTCATTTAAAAAGAATAATATGTAATACTTATGCAATAAAAAATGGCGGTATACCCTGTATATTTCTGTCTCACTTGAAAGAGCTTTAAAATTTTAATAAACACCGAGGGGTTAGGGGTTTAAGCGTTTTTGCTTAAACCCCTAGCATTCTAATGTTTATTTAATTTATCCGTTACTTTATCTCCACATTGTATACAAAAATCATTTGGGCATTTGTCTGTTTAGTCAACTTTCTCTTAAGCTTTGGTTTACAATAAAACGGTATCGTGAACAAGCTGCCGTAATTTGACGGTTGTTTTTTGCCAGCTTAAAAGTACGGCCGTCTTGGTGTACATAATAGTGTAAATAAATGAAGCGGTAAACGGTGCAAATGGTTTGGACAGATGAATGATTTAAATCTGCTTGATGACGAAGAATCATCAGACGAAAAATGCAGAAGACATCCATCTGATGTATATATCGCAGGCATGTCGAATAATCGGGCTTTTTCCATAAAGACCTGGCGTTTTGCAAAACTTCGAAAAATCGAGACAAATTATAGTATAGTTTGAATACCCATCGAATGGGGTTTCGTCATACCTTGTCTATCTCTTTTTCTCGTTTGTAGACTAGGTGAAATACATTTTTAACGTCATAAACATATGTCTTCGATCAGATCGGCTGATTGTTATTTTGACGTTTGTTCTTGTTCTCTTTGACGTTTAATGTCAATTTTTTTTTAAGTGATTAAGCCCCTGTCATTGTCAGTGTTTTGGGTTTAGAGAATAAAATTTAATTCAAATTATTTACATGTCTAAAATGGCAGATGACGTCAGGAATCGTGACGACACCCCACTCGATGGGTATTCAAACTATAATTGACTGGTGACTTCCAGTCATTTTTTAAAATGCCTGAAAGCTGTTGGGCTTATCGAAGAGAGCGTGGAAGCACAACAATTTGTGGAAGAAATAAATAACTTCTATGATAGTCGTCCAGAGAATACTACGAAAAAGCCTTGGATACGCACGCGTGTTCGGCCTTACGAAGCATTATTTGGAAACGATGCTAAAGTTGTATTGTACTCAACGAATTTGTCGAAAGATTTGTTAAGCAGAATTAGTGCCGACGAAGAGAAGAACTTGAAACAATCATGAATGAAACAAACGAAGTACGAAAGAAGCTGATGATGAACAGACAGAAAGGGAATTGAATAATGGTCATAAAAACCAGAGTAGCACAAGTTTACTGGCAGTTGAATAAAATGATGATGACACCGGTCTATCCGAGTAGTACCATCAAGGACTTTCTGAAACGTATTGTGTATGCTTCATATTGGCAACAGATTCGACTAAACAGTGTTCAATGTGCCAGAAGGCAATACACGATAAATGCAGACATATTACAGACGCTAACGATGTGCTATATCCGCTTTGTTTACAGCAAAAGCAGATCGCCACGGAGGGCGCAGCAAGTTATACTGGCCAAAAGAGAGCTGCCGACAAAATTATGCCACATTCGCAAAAACAATTAAACCAATACTGATTGGATGGGAGTAGCAGTAGCCGTGCCAAAAGTGGTTAGGAGGCCAATGGATCGACAGAATTTAGTGCGTAGATTATCGAAATGGAGTTTGCAGAGTTAGTACTGCAGCGGGAATACTAAAAAATGGTTACCCAGGAACGAAATAGAAACGTGTTGATCTTGTCCGAAAAATGTACCAGAAAAGTCAGTTACGCTAAGAGAGACGCTGTCATTTGAGTCTGAGTTTCAAGGTCAAGGGTTTAAAAATGACATTGTAGAGCATCGAAAATTCGATGCAATACAAAAAAAGCCGTTGCCTAAAAAGTGGAGTACAGTGCAACGCACGTTATCATACTAGCAGCACTTGCATAAATAAATAATACCTACTATATGGAAAACACCAGTTAGGTAGATTATTTGCTACCTACAACTACGTTACGTTATATGAATGTTTTATCATTTTAGATTTGTAAGAATATTATAAATTATAATATTATTTGTGTTATATTTTGACAGAATAGATTTTCACATAACGATTTACCAATTGCTGTCACGAATAGACGTACGGGTAAGTACCTAATTGTATATATTTGTTTGGTATATACATTATGAACGCGCTTCCATTCTCTCCTCAATAAGACCAATTGTTTTCAGGCATTTCTCAAAATGACTGGAAATTACCGGTCAATTACAATAATTTGACTCGGTTATTCAAAGTGACGATGTTTTGCAAAATACCTAGTCGTTATCGAAAAAGCCTGATTATTCGAAATGCCTACGACATACATATAGTTTTGTCCCAATTTGATGCAATAAGCTTTGTTGTAGTTGCATCTTCCTGAACTTTATATTATAAAGAGGTTCATGATTTTTAACAAAGTCAATTAATATTTCGTCTTGTACACTGGACCAATTAATTTGAACTGACATATTTAAATTTCAATCCACACACAAGAGAATCTCTCGACACACTACCGTACAAAACGCGTGCTGGCAGTATCCCACCGTACAGAGCAGGGCTTCCTAGAATGTAGTGCCATCTTTTTTATGAAGCGGTAGAGCCGAATGCTTTTTTGGAGAACACTCTCCTTTCCAAGGGCTCCAAATTGCAGTAACCAAGCCGAAATGTACGTCACAATTTTGCACATATTTTGCACACCATGTCCTGAATTTTACACACCCTGTCCTAGGAACTGGGAAGGGAAAACGTATGGGGGGTGCCAACTTGACTGTTGCCCCTTCTTTTGCGCGAATATAAATGATTTTACAGTTCATATACACGTTTCATTTTGCACACCCATTTCCAAACTTTGGACAGCCTCAGATTAGTCCCTACAGCCACTTGAAAAATTACCGTCAGACACCCTCACGCTCACGATAACCATTTTGTATCCATTCTAATCCTTACATTTTGCACAATTTTGTATATCGATTTCCGAATTTTACACAGGCCTCAGATCAACACCCATAGCCTTCTGAAAACTTACCTTACCAATTTGGGGGCAAACTTGACGGAGCCCTTTTCAAATATCTATGTAGGGTACACATTTTTCAACGATGTGATTTGCCATCAAAATACGGCCGTTTTTTACGGTACTTACCGCTTTGTAGGAAACCGAAGCTCTACTACTTGAACAATACTACATGAATTTTGATAAAACTGGTCATAGTGAGAGCTTATATCCTTGTTCACATTCTAAAACAATTATATGATTTAATAAAGTCAGTCCAGCTATGAGTATTGTAAAATAAATACATTCTACACAAAACAGGTTCGACTTTATTAGTTGGTGCTTTGAACTAATCAAAATAATTCTATTAGTACTTTTGAAGTGGTGCAGTGGTGGGCAGGGCGTAGTGAGAAAAAAAATCAATATTATTGAAAGTTGTTTAAAAGCTATGACTTTTTTTAAATTTTGGGTTGGTTTCGTCCCCAACCCCTGCGGTACTACAATCTTGGTTATGGGTAAATAGAAGAATTTTAGTCTGTCTATCAAAAATATAATTAGGCAACAATTAATAATACATTACAAGCATAATAATGCATCTTGTATTCCACCATGACTATATATGCAAGATACAGCGCCTAACGGTAATATTATTTATACTTGTCAGATTGCGGTAATGAGCAGTGGCATATAAATCATCACCATCATACCTCAATCATTTTAAGTAATATAGCTAATGTAGCGCAGGATCAACACACATAACACAATATTATGAAATAAACTGAATTTTTCCGTCAAAGCCATGACCTTTATTATAGTTAGAATGCAGCAGGAAGGCTACCAAGCAAGTGTGTGCTGAAACAAAAATGCCAATTTATCTACTTTGTTGCGTGTGTGAGAAGAAATCTAATCATATGAGTGACAGACAGAGCACGTGGATATTAAGAGGGCTTATCAGTAGGTATATTGCATAATGAATTAATGGAACAATACTAGAATTAGAGGATATTATTAAACATAAAAAATACTACCATCATAAAGCGATTCCAGAAAAATGATTAGGTATATCATACGATTGTATTTTTATTTTACGTATCTTCGCGCGTTTCTGACCGATTTCGAAGAACGAAGGAGGTATACAATAATTCGACTTTATTTTTGTTTTTTTTATTTGTTTTCTGACGGGGTTATTTTGAGTTATTTATTCAGTGCATCATCTAATAAAGTTGGTTCTAGTTTTTGTTAAACGTTATCTTCTGTTAAAAAAAGTTTCGGTTTACAATTTAATACTTAGTTGTACCCCCGCAACTTGGAATTCCTTTGCCTTATTTACTCAAGATGCAATGAAAAACGCTAAAATGTCCATTATGTGTCATGGCTAACTGCCAATTGCTAATGTTGTATTAGAGCCTTTACATTTTCTTGTATACTAGATACCTACTAGTCGTTGAGTATACATGAATCTTCGCAAGTATCTTTATCTAAACGGATTATTTCTTAACATATTGCTACCCACCTACTGTCAGGACCTTCTTGATAAATGTACCTTCATCTTTCAATGCAATTATCTCAATAAATTACCCAGCTGTGTCTGATAAATATAATTTCTACACTGTAAAAGACCAAAAAAATATCAAAATTCCGCCTGGACGTCGTAACGTATCTTGATAATTGTTATTATCGTTTTGTTACCTAGAATATATAATATAAACTTTACTGTCTAACTACCTACTACAATAGATGTAAAAAAATCAGCTTCTAAAAGTGCTTTTGCAGCGAGTTTATTATAGTGTTAGTTTAAATAATGATAGCGAATAACTATATAGTCCACACCTAACTTAATAGATATAGAAACTGAAAAGGTTAGCGGTTATTGTTATTAGGAATTGTTTCGAAAATTCTATCTAAAAGTTCAAATGCATGTCGAATGCAATAATTGATATTTTTATGAGAAATAATCGTTAATTAAATAAAATAAACAAGGCTGTAGAAGGCGATCGGTGACGCAATATTATTAAAAATATAACACATGCTATCTTGCCGACTTTAAAAATAATAACCAACTGTACGTACATTTGTATTACTTACCCTGATTTAACGTTTTTTTTTTCATTGGTACGAGCACTGCGGAGAGATGTTACTTACATATTGAACTTTTCAAAATCTAAAAATCCAACTCATCACAAGACACTGGCGAGAACGGAGTTTTAAAAGCAAAAAAATCTGTCAGGGTTGGCTTTAGTGTTTTCAAATTGAAGAAAGTTTAAGATCTTTACTTGGAATTTTCATGATTGATCTTTTAGTTGAAAGAAGACTACTGAGAGATAGTTACCTAGAATTATTGATCAAGCTTATCTCTTCGAAGCTAAAAAAAAGTCCTGTATCGTAGAAAATATTTCATAGAAAACAAACATACAATCAAATTGTATACCTCCTTGAGAAATGTGCCCATATTCGGTAAGAATTCAAATCTGAAATCTCCTTCCCTTCAAAAAACAACCCCGAATTGGACAAATTTTCTCGAAAATCGAAAATTGGAGGTGGCAGAATTAAAGATAGGACAGGACAATATCCGTTTAAATTGAACATTTGTTCAAAAGAGTTACGATTTTCGAGCGATGTTAAAATTTCAAATATGTGTAATTTCGCTATCTGGAGGGGACAATTTCTTTCGAAAATTGAAAATCATAAAAGACCAGATTATTTGTAGCAACATTTATAATGAACATTTTACAGCGGTGGTAAAATGGCAAAATCTAAAATATTTATGCGTATTTCCGCCGCGATGTTTTAAGATCTCTAAATAATAACGAGAACAAGTAAACTTGACTGACGTTATGAGTTGGTTCACTGAAAAATACAAAATAATATTAATTCTATTGGTGCTGTTACTTGTGAAATGGGTGCCCAAAGTTATCAATCTAACTGCAATTGCACAACTTCAAAAGTACGAGCACCAATAGAATTTATATTATTTTGTAATTTTCAATGCACCAACTGATAACATCGGTCCATTTTTTTTATAAAAATATTTATCACCTATCTCAGATGTGCATTTCACTTGGTTAGTCAATGCTGCGGTACCTTAATTCAACTAGAATTTATTCGGAAGTTTGATCAATGCCATGAATTTTGTTTTCTTTAGTTTTTCAGTGTCAAATTCCATCTTCTTCTCTTTAAATACGGAAAATTAAGTTAAAAACTATACTAAACTATACAGTGGTACTGAGAAGGTCATAGTGCATAAGGTGAAGATAAAAATAGAAGAATGGAAATGGCATGTTTCTGGGACAATGTCAACACTCAACTTGGCCGTTCTTGATAAATCCGGAATAAATTTATAATTCGATTATCATAGTGTGTGGTGTCATTCGTAATAAAATATTCATGGGATACAATTTCGTATTTCTGTTTTTCTAAACAAGAATAATTGTTTTCAATGGCATGCTGTAGTATGTTTCAAGTTGATAATGCTCTATTGGTTTTCAGGGTGAGACATTAGTGAAATTGCCGGTCAAAGGTTAGGGGACGTAAAATGTGTTACAATCTTATTATATCAAGTTTATCTTTGGTTCATGTAATTTATGAATTATTCATTAGTGAATGAGTAGAAAAACTATTATAAGAAATAATTTTCACTGAATTGGATATTATGTCTAGAAAAATACGATAGGTGGTGAGCGCTTTTAGATATACAAAAAAAAAGATTCTGTTACAAAATTCGACTGCTCTCAAATCATACATTTTCTTCAGATTTGAACTGAAAAATATTTTCTTCAAATTTTAATAATAGGAGTTGCAGCTTTTAGAGCTTTATTAATAAGAGGTTAGCATCCAATCAAATCCCAAATGATTGCTAAGAACACCATTTGCTTTTATGAGGAACTGATTTAAGAATTTTTTTATCAATATATTAGAGATTTTAGAAAATCTAATTATTTAAAGTGTTAGAAGCGGATTTTGTATCCTGCATGAGAAACGATCATGAAATTTGGTTAAATTTAATGAATGGGAGGCTTAGGTAAGGTGTCTGTATATGAATCTTCAAACTATTAATACATAGATTCCTTATTCTCACGTGTAGTGGACAATACCTGTTTACCCATTTCAATAAATTTGTATTTCGTATGTCATAATAAATAGAATTCAAATTTTTTGAAAGGTCTGTAGGTATTTTGAAATAATAAGGGAACTAGTATAGAAAATACTTATGTGTAACATGTTTTACAGTTATTTTTACTTTATTCTTATGACACCATATTCTAAAATTGTTAATCTCTTCTCAAACTGCTCATAACCCGCATAAACATATTATAGTATCATCGGTTAATATACCTATTCATGAAAGGTCACATCGTGAGTTGGACATTATATTATCTCTTACAGTAAAATGTCCCATTAGATCAAATCATTGCTTCTATATTACATTATCATCAGCTTGTGGATATAATATGTACTTACAATATGTATGTCACACAATCATAGAAGTGTGACCACACTTTCTGAAGTTATTTCTTTACAAACGAAGTCGGAAACAAGAATACATAGGTAGTTCCGAAGAAAAGAAAAACGAAAAGAAGCGCAAGTGCTCGACATGTGCGGTACGAAACAAAAGCAAGTAGTCCTACCACCATCCACCAAGTTACCCATGGATCTTTAGCAAGTAGCAAATCGTGTTCATCGAACATATTAACAAAATGGTGGACTTTCCGATAACTGTGGCGCCAGGATTTGACGATGTACTCTGATAAAACACCCCAAAATAAGAAAGCTAGCTTGATATTTGAGCAAAAGTTATGATTAGGTGGGGAGACACGCGTTTAGATGTGAATCAATATTTGTACTTACCAGTAAAATCACTGTTGATATCTCAATATCATAAATTGTCATTTTCACTACTAGGTTAGCCGCCATACTGTAATTATTGAAATTTGAAAAACGAAATAATATTGGAAATACGATTCCAGGCGATTACAAATACAGTGTTACCATTGACTTCATTTTGGAAGCTCATAGAATTATTAATTTATTATATGACAGTAGAATAAGTTGTAGACAATAGAAAAATGTATAGTTATATGAAACATAATTTAAATGAAAATTATTCAAACAATGAAACTAAGGAATAAATTAAACACAGATTTGGTATTTTTGAGAAAAAAAATGTAAGGTTAGGTTTTAGGTCAAGTTAGGATTATGTTTAATTTTCTATTGTCCAAAAAGATTTTCGGAAGGTTAGGTCAAGTTAGGTTTATGTTTAATTTTCTTTTGTCCAAAAAGATTTTGGTAAGGTTAGGTCAAGTTAGGTTTATGTTCAATTTTCTATTGTCCAAAAAGATTTTTGGTAAGGTTAGGTTTAGGTTAAGTCAAGTTAGGTTTATGTTTAATTTTCTATTGTTCAAAAAGATTTTCGGTAAGGTTAGGTTTAGGTTAGGTTTATTTTTAATTTTCTATTGTTTAAAAAGATTAGGTAAGCTTAGGTTTAGGTTAGGTCAAGTTAGGTTTATGTTTAATTTTCTATTGTCCAAAAAGATTTTCGGTAAGGTTAGATTTAGGTTAGGTGAAGTAAGGTTTATGTTCAATTTTCCAAAAAGATTTTCTGTAAGGTTAGGTTTAAGTTTGGTGAACTTAGGCTTATGTTTCATTTTTATTGCCCAAAGAGATTTTGGTAAGGTTAGGTCAAGTTAGGTTTATGTTCAATTTTCTATTGTCCAAAAACATTTTTGGTAAGGTTAGGTTTAGGTTAAGTCAAGTTAGGTTTATGTTTAATTTTCTATTCTTCAAAAAGATTTTCGGTAAGGTTAGGTTTAGGTTAGGTTTATTTTTAATTTTCTATTGTTTAAAAAGATTAGGTAAGGTTAGGTTTAGGTTAGGTTAAGTTAGGTTTATGTTTAATTTTCTATTGTCCAAAAAGATTTTCGGTAAGGTTAGATTTAGGTTAGGTGAAGTAAGGTTTATGTTCAATTTTCCAAAAAGATTTTCTGTAAGGTTAGGTTTAAGTTTGGTGAACTTAGGCTTATGTTTCATTTTTATTGCCCAAAGAGATTTTCGGTAAGTGAAATGTGTTTGTAGTTTATTCGTTGAAAATGGCAATTTATGATATTGAGATGGTATCAACAGTGATTTTACTGGAAAGTACAAATATTTATTCACTTCTTAACGCGTGTCTCCCCAGCCAAACATACTTTTTGCTCAAATATCACGCTAGCTTGTTGGGACCAAAAAGGGCCCATATCTCCAAAAGGAGACGAAAACTCGATAACTGGTATTCTTGATTTTCGTCTTATTTTGGGGTGTTTTACCAGAACACACTGTCAAATCGTGGCGCCACAGTTATCGGAAACGTCGCACCAAGCCCGTCCAGTCCAATCGCTTCCAGTCAAGTCGGATGCTACTGGATTGGTAGTATTAACCTATCATTAATAAGGCAGTTTGTAAATCTGGTTTCATACTAAGCGCGTCTCATTAAGTCCGATCGCGTCAAGACTTGCTATTTTTTAATGTCAGTTGTGACAGTCGCGCACAGAAAATGGATATGGAAACATTGATTGCATTAGTGCAAATAAAAGAGGAAATATACGATCCTAAACACCCAAAGCACAGAGATCGCGATTATATTGCTGCTGTATGGAGAGGCATAGCCATAGTATTGAACACAACTGGTAAGTAAATAGGTATTTATTAAAAAGGTCTAAATAACATCCCAACATCGTTTTGCCATGCCATGGTACAAAGTACAAAACCTCCTGGAGACATAAAATACTCTGTTAATTTTTCTCGGACCTGCATCGCGTTTGTATTGGTTCTGTGGATACTTGAAGGTCTCAAGGACTGAAATATTCCATAAACTCAGTTTCCAGAATCTTGTCACTTTCCACATTCGCAACACGCGACGTATTCAGTGCGGAAGGAAATTTTGACGCAACTGGACTGGCTTGGCGCGAAAGGAGGCTTAGGAAGCACCATCAAGAGCTATTATTGTGTATCGTCGTGATTTCAGAGCGTTCGTTGAGATCCGCCGTACAGCCCTGATTTAGCATCAATGACTTCTTCTAATCCGGCTGATCATTTATTAATTGCAAAATCAAACTTAAAGAAGTAGTTGATGGTGTCACAGAATACATGGTTAGAAGGTACGTCCATTGAATCTATTTGGCTATGTGATATTTTTTCTATTTTCATTTATAGTACAATCAGAATATCCTCAGCTAATATAATAAAATAGTGTTAACTTTACGGGATTCGTTGATTTTTCTCTGGTGAAGTCGCAAGCAAAAGCTACTAGTTGGTACATATATAAATATATAATTATGCAAATCTTAATTACACATAGCTCATTATAAATGATTAATTTCTAATTCAAGAACCACTGTTGACAATAATTATTTTCAGAGGAATTGGCACGCCAATGTAAACCACGTTCTGCATACAACAATAATAATAAATGTTCCCTTAAAGCGTCTTAATCCTTCACCTATTTTTTTAATTATACTCGTATAACATCTCTCTTGTATATACAGTGTGGCCAAGATACGGATGGGATACCTACTTAGCATTGTTATTTCGAGAACGGGAATAGATACGAAGTTGGTTAAATGGGGAAAAGTTGGGCGATATGATGACGGTCTAGCATGTCGTGGTTTCACAAAAAAAAATTATTAGCTATTTTGATTTTCATGATTTTAGTGAAAACAATATTTTCAAGTTTTTTATTTTATTTTTGAGCAGAAGAGTTTGGAAAAAACAAAAAACTCCTTCACAGCAACTTTTTTAGCTCTACGAAATGCGGTTTACAATATACAATTATAATATTTTGGTTGTGGTGGTTTCTTGAAAACGAAACGTCGTTTGATATTATTATAAACGCCTTTTGTAAGAAAGCTGCCGCGCAGAAGTTATTTCTGTTTCGTCCTAGTTATTTTGCTAACTTCATAAGAAAAAAACTGTAAAAACCTGTTTTTCTCTGAAATCTCGTAAACGAAAATAGCTATTACAATTTTGAAAACAATATGAAAGATCATCAGACTGCCCATTTTTTGGCTCTATTTAAACTACTTCTTATCCATATTACCATTCTCTTTATCATCTTGGACACACTGTATAGATATATATTGCAACATCTGTTTAATTGTCTTCATTTTTATTTTAAATATGTATTTTTTCCATGTTCATACACTTGTACGGTCCAATGAGCTGACCTTTACCGATGGACATATAGAATAAAATATAGAAACAGTCCCATGTCCCATGAGTGATGGATGCGTATTGTTTGTGTAAAGAGATATCCATGCAATTTGAGCAGTTGGTTCTTCCACTTGAGATATTCGAGTTTCTTTATCTAGGTAGGAATACAGTTTTCGATGTTAATTAGGTGTTGATCGTAATATTGAAAAGATCAGAATGAAACTGAAGGTGTTAACGAATTCTGATTCTGAATACAAATATTTTTTCTTTTCAAGGGCGCTGTCAAAGGAAACAGCATACCTATTACGAGTAAGCAACCCTCTCCACTCGGGTCCGACTAGCACTACTTCACCGCTTTTCAAAATTTTCAAAATATTTTATTCTTGGTAATCCATCACTGAGTTACTGAATTTGAAGTTGACTTAAATTTCGATAATATTTATTTATTTATTTTACGGTTCCAAACATGTTTTGCCATATTCATAAACCTACTAGTTTAGTTTGTTTGTTCTTATAAGTATAGGTAACAGTTTTATTATCATATTAAAATTTATGCCAAAACGTTTTGATTATGAATTCGGCTGTTTTTCTTCAGGAACTGTAAAGAGAAAGATTGCCACTGTCATCAAGCTGTGCAACCAAGCCTGATAGCACATATTTGCACTCTGATTTTCCGAAAAGAAAAAGAGTACCTATTTATGCGAACATTATTTAAAATGTCATGTATCCTTGTCACTCTCAAACTACACTTTGACTCGTCCTGTAAGCATACAAAGTATGAGATTAGGATAGATGGATTCTTGATTCGAAAAACCCCAAGTCAAAATGTATGAAGCCGTTTTCAAAATAAATTAGCAAATCACAATTATTTAGTTCAGTTCTAAAGTTATTTGAAAATAACGTCACAGTCAGTAATCCGTTAGATTGAGATCAAGTGATTTTGGAGGCCATGAGTTTATAAAATGCCTGCTTATAACAGAATGTTCTAAAAAAAAGTGGTTAAGTATTCTTTAAATGACCGTAAAATCTGTAAATGATCTGGGTGCATTTTTTTCAAAGATACAGTAGAGTTAAATAAAGCAACAACTAGATACCATTTACCTTTTGCTACTAGCTTGATTTCTTAAAATTATACAAGGCTTTATAGCATAATCCATACTTTATCATGACCACTAACCTATACAACCATTGCTCGTTTTCTATGTAACTAGAAGACTAGAAGATGCTCGTGAATTCCTCAATGTATACTGTTTGTAGCGCTTGCCGCTTGTATGAATTTATTCTGTCAAATTCATCGCCTGTGGTGAAGTGTGGCCTTAGTTAATTTATGGTGCGAACCCAAACTTAACTGTTTATTTTTTTATGTATCATTCAACAACAGATGTCGCTACCGCTACTATTCCATCAAATTGATTTGATCAGTCGATTTTTCAGCCCTACTGTAAAAACGAAGGTCTCGTATTCTCGTCCTTGATAAAACTTAATCTAACTGATATAAGCTTCAACGAGATATGTGGAGTATTTTTCACGAAGTACCCGGATAATGAAAAAAAAAACGATTTATTTATTATATGTGTAGATGAAATAAGATTCTTCTACATAAACTTCTCAAATATTAAAAAACAGATTTTGTAGGCTAGCTGTATTGAAAATCTATGACATTGCCACATTTTTTATTACTGGTTCCCGTTCCTACAGAATGCGGATAGTGCTAAGATACACGTGTTGAGTACATCTCAAAGGCAAAGCGATTATGAAATATGCAGCACCTATTTAATTAGATATAGGTGTATCGACTAACAATAATAATTTTCTATCTAGAGTACATACATATATGCTTTGCATACTACATATGTAATTGAATATAATCAAATAGGCAATCGATCATGCACGTATTTGCAATTAAAATATTCTATTACTGTAAAGTATGAAAATCATTACCACTCAATCAGAAAATTCTGCTTCAGTGGGATTATCATTCTGCTAGCCGTGTTAATTCCTCCGATTTGTCTTTAAAAAATGTCCAATGAAAAAAAACACGAAAATGTCAAAGAGTGCCTAATAGAAAAAGTTGAAATATCTGATTCTTCTGCTGAAATTTAATATCTCAGAAGCACATTTGTTTTTTACAATTTTTTAGAATTTTTATACAAAATTGAAAGTTAATTAGGTATATAATCTACAAGATATTATTTTGGCCAAATCGTATTTTACATTAGAATTTGACTTTGGTGAAGGAAAGAGCTACTTAAACCTTGAATGAGGTTTATGTTAATCTCAAGATTCGCGACTATTATAACAAGGTTGTTGTAGATAAACAATTGATTGTTCGTAATCTACAAATCATTTTTCATAATGAGCATATAATCTATTTTGGAGACAAACACCAAAATAAAGGTGGGTATTTATTATTTATTTTTATAAAAATAATATTCCAAACGTGTTGACCAATTTGGTAAATCGGTCACTTTATCTAAACAAAATAAACAATGTTCTAGTGTTATTAGAATAACAAACCTTGGTATATCGCTTGTCGTATTGACAGTCCAATGTGCACTTTTCTACCGCTACTGAAAGAAGGCAAGTACTGTAACTTTTTTGTAAATATTGTACATAAGATTTCCTTTTTCCTCCTTCCACATTGAAGAAGATATTCCTTTTTGGAAACTTGAATATAAGACCATCTCTCAGCATTCTATTGTTTAGATAATGAAATAATCATCAAAATCAACGGCTAGACAATATCTTAGATCTTAGATCTGGTAATAAAAGATTGGAAATAAAAAGGAAAAATATGAACAAATTGATGAAGTTGTAATTTTCCATATTCTATTCATTTTATATGAGGGGGGCCCTAGCTAAAAATTCAGTTGTCTCAATCTGCAGAAAATGGTCTTTAATATTTCTCTATGAAATTGTCGATGCAAAAACTAAACCACCATCTCCTTTTGGAGGGTTCTACTGAAAAGGGAAGTGAATGTTAGATTTATAATTTTTCGTCCTCTTTAGTCTTTAAAATCAAAAAAGAATATTGAAAGTCGGTGCACATATAGTATGTGCATAACGTATCATCGAACATTGAAATAACTGTTTTCCTGGAAAACAGCCTATGGCAAAAACTGGCTAGATTGGTAAACAGACTCTTCTGCTAGAGTGACTTTGGTAGTAAGAAAATATTCTATAGCAGAAACGTAAATCGGTAGAAAGTAAAACATCTGTCCAAGTGTGCATTCAACTGTGTTTGTATAATATAACCTTGTCATTTTTGCATTCTTTTGATGTCTTCAAGTTAACAACCGAGGTTGGTTAGCATTATTTTTAGCTTGTCGGAAAAATGCAATGCACGTCCTGCAAGTGCTTCCATTTGATGTGTACGGTTTTATCTTGTATGTGAATCTGGCCACTTCAGTATATACCTAAATTAGTAGCGACGTAATTGTTCTTCATTTGTGGTATAATAATATTATAAGGTGAGCGTTAAAGGTCATCTTGTGTATGGGTTTTATTTACAGATAGAATCAGCGGACAATAGGATCACAGAATTTACTAAATAAACAGGTACAAAAAACGCAATAAGTCAAAAAATCTCATATTAATTTTTTTTTGACACATTGTTGATAAAATAACTAATTTTGCCTTTCATATAAGTACGGTTATACAGTGGCAACTTCCAGCTATGAAACCTCTCACTTTGAGTGGAGACATAATAAGCTGGAAGGCTGAAGTCAAATATCTGGGATTAACACTAGATAGCAAGCTTCTGTGGAACAAGCATATTGAGGCTACTGCTAGCAAAGCAATAAAGGCCTTAATGGCGTGCAGAAATCTGACTGGTAAGACTTGGGGATGTAACCCAAAGATACTGCGATGGATGTACGTCATGATTGTAAGACCGATAATATCATATGGGTCAATAGCCTGCCAAGCGTCTTTCAAGCAGAATTGCTTGCAATTGAGAGATGCGTGGACGTGAACCTTGAAAGAAACTATCAGAAATGTGACATTGCAATACATTCTGATAGTCAAGCTGCAATTAAAGCACTGAACTCTCATATCATTGACTCTAAAATGGTATGGGAGTGCCGAAGGAAGCTCAATGAGCTAGGCAAGAACAACAGGGTCTACTTAGTCTGGGTTCCCGGCCACTCGGGAATCAAAGGCAACGAGGAGGCCTACACACTTGCCAGGAAAGGAGCACAAACTCCATTCACTGGCCCAGAACCCTTCTGTGGCACAGATAAAAGCACCTACAAGAAGGAGTTTCTGGAGAAGGAAAAAACCGTAAGAGAAACACTCTTGCGGGATACCCCTGGATTGGATCATTCCAAAAAGTTTCTAAAAAACTTTGATACTGCAAGATCCAAAAGGTATTTGGATCTCAGCAAGAACAAGCTACACCTACTCACTGGATTTCTTACAGGACACTTTCGCCTCAAGAAGCATCTAATGAGATTAGGTCTAGCAGAGGATGACGAGTGCAGATTCTGCGGGGAAGAGGAGGAAACTCCGGATCACCTGGTGACGGAATGCCTCGCCATTGCTAGCCAACGCAAACAGAGCCTTGGACTAGCAACCTGGAGTAGTGAGGAAGTATCCTCCTTGAAGCCAACCCAGATACTGGAGTTCATTAGAACTCTGGAACTGGAAGGCGAGTTGTAGACCGCGTATAGGCGAGTGCAACTCAGGTGGGGGGCACAATAGACCTTATGGTCGCAGTGCAATGTAACCCCCTCTTAAATCTAAATCTAAATCTACAGTGGCAATTAAATAATTTTTATGTAACCCTAATTTTAGAACACGCTGTAGAATAATTTTATAATGTCTCTCAAAATACCTATTTTTAATAGGAACCATTCCTAGAGATTAGTCACATATGATGCCCAGTTCTTTTTGTTAATAACAGTTTCCGTGAGGTATTATGTATATTATACCAATCTTCAGGTTCAATGATGAATTCCAGCGAGGCTACTCGATGACGCGTGAGCAGTTTGGGTTATTTGGATCTCTCGAATTTAATTTGTCTTTTGCGTTACTTCTAATGAAGATCCCGCAAACTTTTAACATGAATAAATCTGTCATCAATAGCAGTAGTTTCTCATTTTCTGACTATACTTTTATTTCTACCAGTTTGTATAACATGTCCATACTTTTCAATATAGCGCCATGTAAGGATTCTTGCTACACACTCATAATTAGATCATTATAAAAACAGCATTTTTGCACTTGAAACCATTTGTTGGTTGGTGGCAAGTTCATTTCGCTCATAAAAAAACAAACCAATGCTCCTAAATTCATGTTCCAGAAAATAAGGTGAGTTGTGGCAAGTGCATCATTTTCAATTTCTAATAATGTTTTGAAGGGAATGGTGCTGTTATCTAGAAAAACTATCTGTTACTAATCCGTCTAGTATAACTTACCCACTATCAGCCATCATTGGCTTCTGCCTTTCCAGTGTCACAGCCCTAAACTTTAGTGAACTTTTAGAATATTTGCAATCATTGCACTAATTTGTATTATTTGCTGAGTAAAGGTCTATTTTTGAAGTTGCTAACCTATAGTGTTGTATTGGTTGATATGATGCACTTACATCGTCTATTTCATCTACTGGGGCATGTGTGACTGATACAGCCTCGAATACAAAGGTATTTTTTTAGCCCCGACATCGAAGAGCAAGTGCGTACTTGGTAGGAGCAGGTACCAAAAATTTAAAAATCACAATATTTTAAAAATCCTAGTTTTTTAGGCAATACAGCATACTATAAGAGCAGGTCGTTTTATGACATTAATATCAAGATATTTGGAAATAATTTGGTAACAAAATTATTAAGATGTTCTAAAATTAAGGTTATATATCAACATCTTTTTAAAAACGCTAGAAAAATTATGAAAATTGAACGAGAAATAACAAAATTATAGGAATTCAAATTTTTATTAGCTTACGGTGTTTTTTTGCACCTGACGGGAACTAAGACCAATTTATAAGTTGCGACGCACCAACAGTGAATTAATTGACAGACAGCTTTGCATAATATGTACGTTTCTTGCTATTGCATTGAGGTTGCATTGCATTTGTAAACTGATATATCATTGATGACGAATCGGCAAACAATCGTCACCTCGACTAAACATAATTAGCCTGCTGATACTAGATGCGAGTTGCAAGTGTTTTCCGGCTATAATCTTAGTCGGCTGATTCTATCTGTATTATTCATTTGCTAACGATGCTCAAAACTCCTCTAAGCTTCTATGTCGATTGTGGTGGAAGTAAGTACTGTGGTGATTAACACCTAATTATTGTGTGATTGAAAATATTGTTCATATAAATCAAAGCTCGAGTATAATTTATTATTGTTAAATTTACTTGCCCAATAAAAACCTACATACTTACTTCAATTCAATACATTCAAATAAAGTCAAATTTTTAAGAATATTCTGGCTAAACGGTTTCTCCTACGTCAAAATGTAATATGACAATTAATTTAACACGCTAAAAAAATTAATGGAACTCCAATTTTCAATCAGAAATTATTAATCATATCCATGTTTATTGGAGTTGTAGATCGAGCTACAACTATAGTTACAGACATAAAATTTCAAAAACAAAGTCCGAAATTAGAAGACCTTTGAACCTTTTATGTATCAAAATCATCTGTGATGATCTTTTTCCAAAACTGTACCTCCAGTATATCTGAGTCACTTCCAACAAATGTCGTTGAACTTGTTATGACTGTTTCTTTGAATAAAAAAGGAACGATCAGAGGTCGTATAAAAACAACAATTGTGGTTTGTATTAAAGTCGTAGCTTAGATTCAAAGTTGAATTCAGAGAATGACATATTTAAATAATATTATTGAGTTGATTATAAACATACTTGATCAGCCAAATTATAAAGAATAGAAAAAGACTAATTAGGGAATCCTAAAAAGTTTAAAGTAACATAGAGTTTTGTATTATTGTGTGATGATCACGAATGTTCTTAAGAGGTTAACGTTTCACCCGACAGTTGTCGCGTGAGAGAAATCAAGTTTTAGTAGTAAATTTATCTTTCATATATTAATAAACAGTTATTACAAAAAAATGGCCCAACGTTATTAGTTGGCGCACTGAAAAATACAAAATAAAATTAATTCTATTGGTGCTGGTACTCTTGAAGTTGTGCAGTCGCAGTTAGATAGAAAACTTTTGACACTAACTTCACAAGTAATCAATAGAATCAATATTATTTTGCATTTTTCATTGCACCAACTAATACCGTCGGTCGATTTTTTTGTAAAAAATATTTATTTCACACTTTTGAGTGTAACATAAGTCACGAAAATTGAACGTTCATTTATACCATAACCCATGTACCTATATTCTTTGCTTGTACTTGTTACGAGTAGCATTTGGAGATCTTAAAACATCGCGGCGGAAATACTTATGTACCTTCACATATTTCAGACTTTACCACTGCTGTGACTCTGAGACTCAAAAACCGTAACTCTATGGAAAAAATGTTCAAAGTAAATGGTTGTTAAAAATAATTAGTTCTTCAAATAGTCATTTTCAATTTTCGAAAGAAATTGACCCTTCCACATAGCGAGAATACACAAATTTTAACATTGCTGAAACTCGAAAACCTTTGAAAAAATGTTCGATTGAAATGTTTCCAGATATTTTCTTATCTTTAATTTTACCATCTCGGATTTTCGAGAAAAAGTGCCCCTGCCCCTTCAGAGGGGGTTTTCGGAGGGATGGATATATCGGATTTGAGTTTTTATAAACAAGGGACCATTTCTCAAGTCTCAAAATCATCAAAATCGGTGTACGTTTAGACATATCTACAGTAACACTTTCGATACAGCATGAAGAAGAACGTATTTCCAATTAGGTACCTACTTCAGTAAAAATTACTGTATATTCCAGAAGTAAAATATGGCGTTGAAAATGAAACGTAACAGATAACGATCGATTATTCTATCAAATCTAAGGTGAATGATATATTATTAAATATTTGAGCTATACTTTAGATGGGAAAAGTTCTTTAAAATTTCGCCAGAATTCAATTATTATAACTTATTTGGTTTTCGCGGAAATCATAGAAATATTGAAAGTTGCATTTTGATCAACTTTTCAGTAGGAAATTATTATATTTTTTCGCAACTTTCTTCGTGACCATGATCTACAAAGTAGTCTGGAATAGGCGACCATTTGAAATTGAAAAAAGACCTCTAAAAACGTGATTATTGGGTAAATATTATTTTAGATAAATTTCGTTAATTTCTAAAATATGACAAAAAATATTTGACATTATGATATTAATGGTTTTTATGAGTTTCAACTTTCCGCTTAGTAATTGTGCTACAAAATTCTTAAGTATAATTTATTATTTATCGTTTGAATCTCGAACTTACAGCTGTTTTTTTATTTATCTCCTAATTTTGAGTGATAATAACTCACTAAGCAGTAATTTTGAACCCTTTTATCAATAAAGTGACTAACTACTCTGAGTAGTGTTTATTGATGAAATTATTATTTGATAACAAATTATTATTTTCTTAATATGTAATTATATTACTTAAAAGAAAAATTCTTTAGAAGTTATATTTTTATTAGATATTCTAGAGTCTAAACATAAGAAAGTTATTTCGATAGAAAATAGAAAAATCGGATGAATCTAATGGCGATTCTATCTGCGATCCGCGTACCAGTTACTTCAGACTGATAGCTTTTATGTGACACATTATTGGGCAAATAATTTAATTTATAACCAGTATTCTTATACTTCTTGTCTGTATTGTGAAAGTTGGAATTATCATCAACATGATTTCATTTCCACAACAAACGTTTTCCGACACAAAGTACTTGGCTCTGAATTACCTAATCAAAAAAAAAGATCAGTGCCCATCAAAACAGGTAAGTTAATAATTGCAATAAGGAGAAAAGAACAACCATCGAGAGAATTGGTTGTCGATGTCGATGAAATCGAGATGACGCAAAACGCGAATTGATTTACTTTAAGTAAGTACTAATTATAGTTACAACGTATCGTATTGAAAGAAGGAATGGTAATAGTGATTCTTATCGACATAAATGTGATGCGGTTTTCGAACAGTGGAGGCGCATTAGGTTGGAAGATTATCAATAATTCATTCAAAATCATTTGCTCTACATCCCAGATGAATTGGTAATAGCAAAAGGTTTTTCAAAAAGCCATTTTATCATGAATATGATTAAAGATCATTAGTTATTTTAAATATCTCCAATCAACTTCGCTTTGATAATGTTTATTCGTGAATCAGTTTAAGCTCAAAATGGACTATGTGATAACACTGTATCATATCGACGTTTTTACAGCGATAATTCTGCGATAGTCACGGCCGCGTTGCATTTGCTAGATATTTGATAACCTCGCTGGTAAGGTTTTCAAAAAGCCTATATTAAATAGAGAATTTTCGGGAATTTTATGCAAGATTTATGCCGTTTAACTTGTCTAAAATTTCTAAGATATTCTTTAGCTTTAATATATAAATTATAAATACAAATTAGTTACCACTTTGGAACCACGGGAAAATACACAATAGGTAAATATTGTAATTATTTATTCATTATAATTGATAAGAAGATTTGTTGAAACGTATCAAAGCCGCAAATTTATTTGAGACAAAAAGGTAGATGTAGAAATTATTTACTCTCGTCAATACACATGTTTATACATTGGTATATTTATCTACACTTAATCATTACTACAGACAGTATATTACTAGACAAATTTCAATGTATGGTATGAAATATGCGAAACTGTAAAGTCAGTTCCAAAATTTGTTTTGGAGGTCCTTGGGTTGAATGAATACTGGAACGGCTTTTTTTCGCGATGGAACTAATAGAAAATCATGCGGAAAGGTATTGAGCCATAGATTTGCGACATTTTTAAAGTAAAAATGTTGACGGAAAATTACTGTGAACAGTGTTCCCTATGACAATGTGCGCCACTGCATGCATTCAAGAATTTACAACCTGTTGTATGGAAACAAACACCGAAGGCAGCCTTCGAACATGCGGATCGCATAACAACATAAATTTTCTTTTGTGACCAAAAACGTCATATTTGCCGTTTAATTTAATTTACAACATGTAGGTATCTGAAAACTTCATCCCGACAACGTTACCATAACTATAATATAATATGTATATGTATTATAAATTTTAAAGTGCTAGACTGAATTAACTGCGGAAAATACAAAACATGTCGAACCAACCTACCACGATACTGCAGATATAAATTTATGTTGACTTTTCTAATAACTCTTCATTAACAATATGGTTGCATTTTTATAGCCACTTCTAGTGGCCTTAGTTTCTTCATCGGTGACGTCAAAAGAGCGGCAATAGTTTTTTTGCATATATTTGATCACAAAACTTTAATGATAAATAAATTACTTTATGTTGTGATTAACTGCTCCCAGAAATGGTCTATGGGAGTATTAATTTATTCCACATTATGTTTCCTTAGATTCAGACTTCATCACATAAGTATCTATTCACAAGAGATATTGAAACACTAAAATAATTATTATAAGAAATGCTAACTCTGCGATGATAGTCAGTAAAACTAATTTCTTATCTAGGAAAGTCCGAATTTATAGTAAAAAGAAACTACTGATTAATTTTGATCTACATACGAAAGATGTTTTCTGTGCTGAAAAGACTCAAAAACTGAACATTTCCTAAAACTCAATCACTTTCACAACGTGGACAAATCATTTTTTTATACATCACAGCCTCAGAATTTTTATTTCATTATTTTCTTTAGGACAGTAAGTTTGAAAATGGAATTGTGAAAAGGAAAAACTGTGTAATGAATAGTCTGTTTTGATAAACTAATTCAAGTTCTAAGCGTTCTAAAAGTAAAGTAACATTGTGATTACTGCTCTAAATAGAGCTTTGCTTCGGAAGCAAGATTTGCATTTTCTTACAAAGAAATTTTATTCACGATATAATATTTCACGTATCCTTTCGCTATATATGAGGAAATCCATCCTTCGTGTTTTTGAAGGTGCAGAATCGATAGAAGTTGTTGTCTATGTTCTGCGAATGCTGTTGTTAGTCCACTAATTTAGATGATGTAGAACCCTATGGGTGAAAGGACTCATTTGGGATAACTTAAATAGATTTTTTTTTGGTTTTCGCCTATAATCCATGAGTTAGAGAGTACTCATTGTATCGAGCGATCAAAAAAAATCGTGTAGTAGGCATTTGAAATGTGGAGCTTCTCTGTACTAGAGTCAAGTAACAAGTATTTGTAATTTCATTACCGAATGCGTGTATCCAGTTATCCAGCCAACATTTGGTACGTTCGAACACTTCTAAGAAATAATAAATTAATAACTTCTTATCCTACTTTTCTACCCGTCTTGTCATTTGCCAGTTGTCTGACAGCAGTGACAGCCTGGAATGAATAATGAAATGACAAATACTTAGATACTACTTGAATCTAGTAGAGACACGTTCCCCATTTCAAATGCATACTGCGAATAGATTTTTTTAGATCGCTCGATACTTCAGGGAGAGAAGTTCGGGTAAATGAAAAATATAAAAAAATCTTGAGCACTCAATGGTGATTTTTTAAGCTCATGTTAATGAATAAAGGGAATCTTTCTATGATTACTCTTTGGTCTGTCCTTATGCATATCAATGGAAGGGTTCATTATAATTAACACAAATATATCTTTTAAAGATTTTAAAATGTTTATTTTATAAATTGACTTCCTCTTCTTATATTTGAAAATACGAAGCATAAAGTTTTGAAAAAAATACCGAATATAAGGCTAAGAGCATGCAGATAAACCTAAGCGGAACCTTTCTACGCGAAACCGACTGGTACTTGATCGCTTTTTATTATTATTTTTTGTTATCGTCAATAGCCTATATTATTATTATGTCGTATACATAAACTATTATCTCTTTATGTGAGACGCTCACAAGTTTCGAGAACAGTGAATGTCGTCACCCTGCTTTTATATTTTTGACATTGAGATTAATTGGTGCATGCACTCGCCATAAGGAATATAAATAATAAATACATCTTTTCAAAAATGGTATTATAATATACATCAAAGAATACTGGAATGCAATTAACCAAATAAAAGAGATCAGATGCGAAATATTTACATCGAATTTTGCCTTTATAGGAAAATGTATTACTGAAGGAATGTTTTTTATACTTCATATATCAAATTTATTTGTTTAATGAACGTAAGCGCTGCTATTTATGATTAACTCTCTTATTATTTGTTTTCACCCATTCTTTTTTTAAAGAATTATTCTATAATGGCACCTATTGCAAGCTTACTGTGAAGTTAAAAATCCTACACCCTGTATCCAATGGAATTTCGTAAAATACGTAATTTTTCAAAAAATTCAAGACATAAATCCTAAATAGATAAAGGTAAATTATTTTAAGCAATTAGAAATGTGTCAATGAGGTTTAGATGGGGTCACTAATTAAGTTATTTTTCAAGTTTTAACTTTTGCCATTTTCAAAAGAAATTTTGTCAAAATGCCTTTAAAAATGCGACCTCATCCTTGTACAAGAAAAAAATCACACTTCCCGAATGCAGAAGCACATAAATACCGTTTATTATTAGATCAATAATAGACCAATCAATAGAAAATCAACTTTATGTATTTTGGACAGAACAAGGTAAAAGATGGGTGGAAGTTTTAGAGGGGGTTAGAATAAAATGTACCTAGGTGATTGGCGAAGGTTTGTTCCGTTGCGTTTTTTTTCAATAAACAATTGAAATAGAAACTCGCTTCTTAATTATAAAGTATCAAGTATTGCAAATAAGAGCTAATTGGAAATTTGATAATATAGGTATTAGAAAAACCTAAAATTTGAAGGGTGGGCGACCTAATTTTGTGAATTAGTTAATGTAAATAATTGTAAAAAGTGACAAAATGAATCTTTTTGTTTTTGTCGTATTTATAACAAAAATTATTTGTTTTACATTTTTTGTACCTAGATCAAAATACAAATTGAATGAGGGTTTGAGGAACTTTCCAAGGTAATTTGTTACTGAGATATCGTAAGTATATTGTTTATCCCGAGAGGAGTTGTCAATAAGAAAATTAAATGACTTTTACCTAATTGGCACTTTTACTTTCCTACCGCTAATCTAAGTACCTAGTAAGGAAATTATTGTAACCGTGTTAAATTTTGGGTGTCCGGTTTTCTACAGATTTATGAAACTTGTCTAAGACATTCTTCTTAAATCCTTTTATCACCTTTGCAAGGCGCATCTCTGAGAAAAAAAGAAAAAAGTTGTTCTTGAATAATCTGTCAAAATTTTATTATTAACTTTCAGAGGAAGTTAATGTAATGGGGCCGATTTTGTGAATCCCCAGATTTTGCATATCTCCACGTTTCAAAGTCACCAGAATCCAAATCCAGTGTTTTTATCGAGATGTATGTGTGTGTATGTACGTATGTGCGTATGTATGTTCGGATTGTTTCGTTTCTATAATCTCACGAACCAATGACTAAATTAATATGGGGGTAGGCGCATTAGACGCATACTTAAGTATTTAACAACCATTAAAGATGCAAGTGTTCGATGGCCTGGTGGGTAGAGCATCGTACTGATAGGCAATTGTCATGGTGGAGAAACAGGATCAAATCCGCGCAGAAATTTTTTTTCGCTTATTTACTAATCAGTATAATATTTTTACTTACATTTTAGGAAAATTCGTATTGAGTTTTTATGTTCATCCAAATATTTTCTAATCTACTGGGAAGTTCGTCGTGTGGACCTTAAGGATCACACTCATACTGCTGGTTTTTATTATTTATTAGTTTATTGATATTTTGGTAAACTATACCTATAATAAAGACGAACTTTCACTACAGACACCGTATTCAAGTAATACGTAAAGACAAAAAACAACATCTTCCACTAAAAATCATTTTATTTGAATCTGGGGACCTTGAAACGTGGAGATTGGAGATTACAGTGTCGGAAAATCGGACCCATTTATAATAACTTCCATAATAAAAATTACCTACTTTGTGTCAAGATCTCCAAAATAACGATTAACAGTTTTTTTCAAGCACATCCCAAACAGGTATGATACTACATATTTTCAATAGTTGTTATTTTGTGAAGGAACATATATAATTGGTCAGCCAAATTATCTGACGCATATAAGTATGCAAGTTCCTTGAAAATTGTTCAATCTTTTCTTTCTTAATCGTTTCTGAATCATTAATGATGAAAAGTATCACTCACAAGGTTGAATACCAGTCGAGTAATCATATAGGTTTTTTTTTAATTTTCACTCTGAATTTCATTGATATTTAATCCAATAACTTCTTGTACCTCGAGCACCGAGCGTTACTCGGGTAGCTATGTCATTTACAAGATTGTGAATTGGGAAAAAACATACCTCCTTTTCTAGCCATTTAATTATTGAAATGATTCCTTTATACAGGGTGGTCCGGATTATAATGGAGAAACAGCGAATTCAGCAGATAAAAATAATTAAAAAAGTTCATATAAACTTATCTCCAAAAACGCTTCGTTTTGGAGATACGGGGTGTTGAAATATTGCGAAAAAAAATCGTCTTTTCTTATTTTTAAAGAAACTTTTCTAGATTTTATTTTCAAACTTAGTAGGTATTATTGCCACAAAAAAACAAATTTATAGTACAATGAACACTTGCTTTAATTTTACCAGTGGCGTTCGTGAGACCGTTTTAATTATTCTAAATAATAAAAAAATTGTAGGTCAATGGTTTATCGCAATTTTGTAAATAAATTTAGACATACTGATTATTTCCCCATGGCCATTCCGATAGAACGAACCGTTCTCGGGAAAAAATAATTTTTAAATTAATATAATTCGCGCCGTTTCAATTCGTTTTTATTTACATCACATTTGCAAACCTAAGATATTTGGTGCACATGCAAACAAAAATTATTTTTTTTTCAAAAACGGTTCGTTTTAGCGATAAGACTAAAGAGACCACTTTTGTTTGGAATTGATCAGGATATCTAAATTTATTAACAAAATTGGGATGAACCATTGGTCTACATTTTTTTTATTATTTAGAATAATTAAAACGGTCTCACGAACGCCACTGGTAAAAAAAACCTGTTTATCATTTGTTTTTAACTGGCAATAATACCTACTAAGTTTGAAAGCAAAATCTAGTAAAGTTTTTTTTTAAATAAGGAAAAACATTTTTTTTGCAATATTTCAACACCCCGTATCTCCAAAACGAAGCGTTTTTGGAGATAAGTTTATATGAACTATTATTTTTGACCGACTTCCCAAAAGGAGGAGGTATACAATTCGATTGTGTGCTTTTTTTTTTTTTTGGTTTGTGCGCGCCTTTCATATAGTAAACGTACTCCGATTTTGATGATTTTTGATTCATTTGAAAGAGGAGGCTTGAGAAATGGTCCCATATTCATAAAAACGGGAATCCGACATCTCGTTCCCTCCGAAAACCGCCCCCGAAGGGGGTGGAGGGGGCAAATTTTGTCGAAAATTGAAAATCTGAGTTGATATAATTACAGATAGGACAATATCCAGAAACGTTTAAATGGAACATTTTTTTAAAAGAGTAACGGTTTTCGACATAGAGACATTTTAAATTCTCAAATATACCTATTTTCGCTATGTGGAGAGGGCGATTTCTGTCGAAAATTGAAAATCTGTTTGCAGTACATGAAAGACATAATTATTTGTAGCAACATTTATACTGAACATTTTCCCCTTAGAGTTACGGTTTTCGAGTAAAATCGGTGTTAAAATGGTAACAACTAAAATATTCAAGCGTATTTCCGCAGCGATGTTCTGAGATCTCAATAATAACAACTACAAGCAAGGAATATACGTGGGTAATAGAATAAGTACTATCTTCATTGGTATTAGTGAACGTTCAACGATTTTCGTGACTAATGTTACACTCAAAAGTGTGAAATAAATATTTTTTACAAAAAATTGGACCGACTTTATTAGTTGGTGCACTGAAAAGTATAAAATAATATTAATTCTATTGGGGCTGCTACTTGTGAAGTTGGTGCCAAAAGTTACCAATCTACCTGCAACTGCACAACTTCAAAAGTAACAGCACCAATAGAATTAATATTATTTTATACTTTTCAGTGCACCAACTAATAAAGTCGGTCCAATTTTTTGTAAAAAATATTTATTATCTGCTGAATACGCTGTTAAAGTTTCTCCATTATAATTCGGACCACCCTATATATATCTTATACTATGAAGTTATTGTAATTAGTGTAGGTGATATAACTACTTAATATTGTTCAAAGAAGTAGGAGTATTTTCTATTTATCATAGTTGCGGAAAAATTTAATATCAACATGAATTATCATGTCTCATATAAAGGTGCAACTGGTGCAAAAATGAATCTGTGCAATGTCACTTGTAGGGCAAACCTCATGCAAACGATACGTTTTTGACCGACGAACCCCGAACGGAGGAGGTATACAATTCGACTGTCTGCTTAATTTTTTTTTGGTTCGTGCGCGCCTTTTACATAGTAAACTAGCTCCGATTTTGATGATTTTGGGTTCATTTGAACGAAGGGTATTGAGAAATGGTCCCATTTTCATAAAAACGCAAATCCGAAATCTCCTTCCCTCCGAAAACCGCCTCCGAAGGGGTGGTGGGGGCGAATTTTCTCGAAAATCGAAAATCTGAGTTGGTATAATTAAAGATAGGACAATATCCGGAAAGTTTAAATTGAACATTTTTTCAAAAGTGTTACGGTTTTCGAGATAGACGCATGTTAAATATATATTTTTGCTATGTGGAGAGGACAATTTCTTTCGAAAATTGAAAATTTTTCGATACTACATGAAAGATATAATTATTTGTAGCAACATTTATAATGCACATTTTTTCCTTAGAGTTACGGTTTTCGAGTTAAATCGGTGTTAAAATGGTAACAACTAAAATATTCTAGCGTATTTCCGCAGGGATGTTCTGAGATCTCAATAATAACAGCTACAAGCAAGGAATATACTGGGTAATGGGATAAGTACTATCTTCATTGATATGGTACAGTGAACGTTCAACGATTTTTGGGACTAATGTTACACTCAAAAGTGTGAAATAAATATTTTTTACAAAAAATTGGACCGAAGTTATTAGTTGATGCACTGAAAAGTATAAAATAATATTACTTCTATTGGTGATGGTACTTATGAAGTTGGTGCCAAAAGTTATCAATCTAACTGCAACTGCACAACTTCAAAAGTAACAGCACCAATAGAAATAATATTATTTTATACTTTTCAGTGCATCAACTAATAATTTTTAAAAAAAAATATTTATATGCTAGAAGGAATCAATCTTCTTATTTCACGTTCTGCCCTATGTCTGTGTCTATAGTATTTTGTGTGGTTTATTCGATATCTAGTGAACATAAAAAAATATATACAAAGTTATCGACCAGTCCTGAGACAGCCATACCATTTCCCTAATTACTCTGTCAAATATATTACACCAAAAAAATGTTATTTCTTACGTATTTATAAATCTTATGAAGAAATATTGATAATTACTGGATATATGGTTATTTTCATAACGATCAGAAATTATGAGCGGTAAATGAACTTAGTTGAATTAACCACCAATGGAAGCGATAATCTCTTGATGGTATTTCTTACCTTTGAATCTTCAAAATCCATTGGTATAGATAAAAAATGTTGATTAAAATAAGCGCCACCACTACTCACTGTCAGTCAATAAATACTAAAGTTTGATGGCATATTATTTTTTGCAAACAGAGCACCACCAGAGCATTAGGTATCCTTATCGTCATCCCTGCCTCAAAACATTGACAATAAGTAATATGTATGCAGACATGGGAGCATGTTTACAATATTAATAAGTATGATGATTCCTTTTCGATGACATGATTAAGTGTTGTTTGCATATATTTATTTTAAATATATTATGAATATATTGTGTAAGGGTCATACCACACTCTTCGTTAACCTTGACACTTTTCTTCTGCGACATTGACATTGGATGCGGAAGCAATAGCATTCATTCATTTATTGTTGTACACATCATTGTTGTTGTTGTTGTTGTTGGGAAAGATTGGATAACCAATTATGCATAAACTGAATGAGAAAAATACGGATTTAAATTAATTGTATTGGAATTATTTGATCAACCGTTTAAATTAGGTAATTCATCAATTTATTAGTTATAGATCTATAACTTTTACCCAACTTACCTCATTAGTTATTGCATAAGAGGCATTTGTAACAAATTATAGAATCTTGTCCAAAAACGGACAAAAATCTCTTGAAAGAGAAATATGCTCCCACTTGAAAAGTACTAGTACTCATAAAATAAATATTATTTTTTATTTTTCAGTTATTTATTTATTTTATTTTAAAGATTTATCAGAATACAGGATGACCGAGGGGTGCGTACAAACTCCATTACTTTTTCCTATCAATCTATAGAGTATAGATTTGTTTTGTTTCAAAACAGGATATCCCAAATAAGATAAATTCAGCGGCTTTTTTGAAAAAGCAAAAAAATATTTAGAATTTGTTTTAGCAAGCTTCTAATAAAAATGAGGCGTAAAATGCTATTTCTAATAATTTGTTTAAGAGGAATGGGAAAAATGTTGCCACGGCATTTTCTTAGAATTTTCACCCTGGGAGTTTGCTTTCCAGTTCAAATAGCGTGCAACCATTCTTGAATTTCATTAAACGTTAAGATTAACGAAATTTTTGCCAAAATATGCCTTAGAATAGATAAAAGATGTTTGCGAAAATTAATAAACTAGTGGTTAACTGACTTGTACCGTTCTTCAATGCTGTTAACACTGTCAACATTACTTTTGTAATGTTAGATTATTGTATAAAATTTATTTTCGTGAATCCTTGCTTTAGAACGAACATTTTTTAGATTTGGGATGATTATAGTGCAATACTATCAAATTTGCGAAATTTGTTGCAAAAAAAGCCCTATTCCAAAGAAGCTACTTGCCTTCTAGTAGATGAGTCCCAATCTCCAAACTCCTTTTTATATATATCTGCAGTGGGTACTGTAGCAAGAAGGGCATAATGCTTGAATAATATGAAAGAAGATTTTACTAATTGCTTTCAATATTTGATGCGGATCTTTTTGATAGACTAGCAGTGACACATAAAAAATCCTGATGGCCTGTAGTCAGCGGAAAGGTAAATTTCTCAAAATTCATTGAATTGAAATTTTAACAACTTTTTCATTGGTATACCTACATGTTATTACAAAAAAATGCTGTATGTGTCATAGCCTTCCGGTTAGAGGTTTTTGTTTTGGCTGTTGAATATAAAGCAGACAGGGTTCGTGTTCCATTTCAAGCAGATTTTTTTTCATCTCAATAAATATACTATATATATATTTAATCAGGGTCTATATTAAAATTTCCAGAAAATGTACAATTACATCTAATTTATATTGAGTGTTCATTTTTTATCAATATTTCTTATTTTTTCTTTATTAATTTTTATTTTTTTAATTGTGCATTTTATGGAGAATTGCTTCGAACAAAAGTTGAAGGTATTTATTATATCTATAACCTAAAATTATTTTTGATGATATTTACACTACGGCTCTTTTTTAATAATTTTTTAAAATGTTTGAACGGTCGCCATTTTGAAACTACTTACCCGATATTGCCCAATAACGAACTCGGCCGAGATATTTGAGAGATTGATTTTTGTAGCAAATTTGATTTTGATAATTCGAAAACTGCAACCTCGATCGTGTTAACAAATTTCGTAATATCCCATATATATATATATAAACTTTTGAACCTAATGTTTTTTTGGAAATTTTTTCGAAATTCAAAAGTGTGAACGATCGCAATAGGTACATTTCTATAAGAAATTTACCTAAAAACGTCTACTTACATAAACTCGAGGATTTATACTTTGGACACCAACAACATTTTTCCCTGATAGATTACATCACAAAAGAATTACTATATTAATTTGTTTGCGTACATTAATGGGAAATCCTTGCTTCGAGATGCAAGTGACGTACCACATACCTATATTATATATTATGATGAACCTACTTCCTCGTCGTGATCATATTCATATTAAGATAATAAAAATTGTATATATATACAGCCACTTTACATATGTGATTTTTTTTCTTGCAAGCATCAATTATATTGGATGCTAATTGTTTCATAATTATAGGACGATGGTGATCCATCAATTGAATCTGCATCTTTATTTGCAGAATAAATAAATAAAAATATGATCCTATCAGTGCAGAATTTGGATAGTTACGCCTGAATGTTAAATGATTGAGAGAGACAAAAAATAACTAAATGATACAGTAAGCTGAGAATAGATCCAAAATGTTCTTATTTTTGTTAATTATTGAATTAATCTCTTAGATATCCGATGGAATTTCTTATATTTTATTTATTCCTAGATATTATGAAAAATAATCACTTCCTCTCTAACTCAGTAATAAGAAAGGTTTCGTTCTTGGAAAGGTAGAGCGAAATCCCTGAAAAAAGGAAATATATAATTAACTCTTCACAAAAACTAGGACCGATTTTTCTGTACCTAATAGATGATGCACTAAAAATATAAAATAATATTTATTCTAATGGCAATGGTAATTTTGATTATCAGTTGTAGGTATATATATATATATATATATATATATATATATATATATATATATATATATATATATATATATATATATATATATATAATAATATTTGGTTAATTGGGATTTCGGCATAAAGCACAAAGTAAACTCTTTTGACTTAGGTCCTAGCTTTCGAAAATATATTTTTTCATCATCAGGGCTACAATGAATATAAAGCTGTTAATTTATATAACTCCATAATTCACACTAATTCCTAAGAATAAACTACTTACATCAGTCTTTGAGGTTGTTTGCTATTATAGTTGGTGATATGGAGTGGCATACATAGTTATATAAGCTTATTAGCATCACAAAAAACAATATTTTAAGAATACAATACTAAGAACATTTTAACTATAATATAAAATATTATAGTTAAAATGTTTGTTTATAAAAATATAAATTTTGGTTGGGGCCATTATATATATATATATATATATATATATATGCTGGGAAGTATTTGCTGACCAATTAGGAACAAAAGAAGGTTTATTTTGGGGATAGCAGCAATAACGAAATTGAGTACTCTTTTTAGTAATTTATTCCAAGCTTTCGGGTAACATTGTACCCATCATCCGGGAAACTACAAAGTAATGGAATAGACAATATAACCAAAAAAAATATAAAATCAGTTTTAGTATTATTTTCATACATCAAACTTACCACTAAGTGAGAATGTTTTCGTGGAAATTGATGGTAACGTAATCATAGAGAACTGTTCATTTTATATAAACATAACAACATTTTTTATCCTGATTAAAAGAAACAATAAAATACACATTCACTAATACACATTTCGGGAACAACGGCCATATTATAATGATAACTGAAATCGATATCCATCAACTCAACAATGACATCTTTTACAACAAAAAGACAAAGAGAGAAAATTTTTTGAATTAGACAGATGATAGCAGTTATTTCAGGAAAAATCCTTTACATTTTTGTTCTATGTCAACCAAATCTCAATATTCCTGTTGTATTCTATATTATTCACTCTATTTTAAAATTCTACATTAATAATCATTTAACTTAGAAAACAATGTTTTCCGTATTTCTTACGCTTGATTCCATAATCAGAAGATAAGCAAAAATCTCACTAAGATGACCTATATCTGATCTTCTATTCAGTGTATTGTCATTCATATATATATGTGCCATTTCTAGAAAAGCCCGTTTTGTGGTGTTTCTTTCAATATCTAAAACTGAAAAAATGAACTACGATCAGATAAAAGTTTTAGATATTGAAAGAAACACCACAAAACGGGCTTTTCTAGAAATGGCACATATATATATGAATGACAATACACTGAATAGAAGATCAGATATAGGTCATCTTAGTGAGATTTTTGCTTATCTTCTGATTATGGAATCAAGCGTAAGAAATACGGAAAACATTGATTTCTAAGTTAAATGATTATTAATGTAGAATTTTAAAATAGAGTGAATAATATAGAATACAACAGGAATATTGAGATTTGGTTGACATAGAACAAAAATGTAAAGGATTTTTCCTGAAATAACTGCTATCATCTGTCTAATTCAAAAAATTTTCTCTCTTTGTCTTTTTGTTGTAAAAGATGTCATTGTTGAGTTGATGGATATCGATTTCAGTTATCATTATAATATGGCCGTTGTTCCCGAAATGTGTATTAGTGAATGTGTATTTTATTGTTTCTTTTAATCAGGATAAAAAATGTTGTTATGTTTATATAAAATGAACAGTTCTCTATGATTACGTTACCATCAATTTCCACGAAAACATTCTCACTTAGTGGTAAGTTTGATGTATGAAAATAATACTAAAACTGATTTTATATTTTTTTTGGTTATATTGTCTATTCCATTACTTTGTAGTTTCCCGGATGATGGGTACAATGTTACCCGAAAGCTTGGAATAAATTACTAAAAAGAGTACTCAATTTCGTTATTGCTGCTATCCCCAAAATAAACCTTCTTTTGTTTATATATATATATATATATATATATATAAAATGAATTGTAAATTCTTGACTGTCTAATTAATGATGAATTTTTAATGATTGGGGTTGCAGTCAAAATGCCAATAAAATTAAAACTCTTTAATCAATGTCGAGCTTTCGGTAACGCTTGTTACCTTCATCGGGACAAAAATCGTGAGATTAATGAAATTTACCAGCTACAAACATTTGTTATTATGCATTTAACTTTATGATGAAGGTAACAAGCGTTACCGAAAGCTCGACATTGATTAAAGAGTTTTAATTTTATTGGCATTTTGACTGCAACCCCAATCATTAAAACATTAAAAATTCATCATTATATATATATATATATATATATATGTATATATATATATATATATATATATATATATATATATATATATATATATATATATACCTAGAATGAGTCATCTAATAAAGTCCAAGTTTTTTAAATTAATTATTTTTAACATTTTTGAGTGGAAACAAAACATAAATACGTACCGAGTGAACCAATAAATTGATCCCTCGTCTGTATGTCAGGAAATATTCATCATACAACTTAGAGAAAAATAATTCTTTCGCAAAAAGACCAAGAGAAATCCCTGGATATAACATTCCAGTTCTTCTTCTACTGCAAGAGGGCGTAAAATATACCCTATTATAGTAGCTTTTAAATGATTCATCAATAATAAAGCCTGAATTCTGAACAAATTTTGTTAAATAGTCATAAGAACCGTTTCACGATGTGCATATATTACATTTGGTTTTTTAAAAAATCAGTTTTTTTTTAATTTTGACCCACAAAAACACTCCAATCAAGAAGTCTTGAATATACCCAATGTTGTGCCTATTATCTATCGTTTGTAGAAAAAACAAAAAATAACGCCATTCCTGTTCGAGATATTTGTAAAAACATGAGTCTGTAGGCATACAAGCAAGCAAGAAAGTTAATCCGCACGATAACTTAAGAATAGAACTGAATTTCGAAGGGTTTTTTGCTGTTGGTTGGTATCGGCCCAAGGAAGAGCTCAATTGTTTTTGGTGAAGTTTAGATACTCTGGTGTCGAGTTACGGCCGAAAAACCCAAAATGGTATAATTTAGCTAAATATATCAAAATAAGACTTAGGTCCGATTTCATAATGAATCCCTTATGGGAGATTAGTTAGTTCTTCAATTTGTGTAACTCATATTTTGATGACGGAATAAAAATAGTGCATTTTTTAATAGCTTTTACAACGACAGTAATCTTATCTTTCGTTCTTTTAAAGTAACTTTGAATTATATGTCCAATCAAAAAATCTATGAAATTTTAATGTTGGATTAAAATTAATAGGAAATTTAATTTGATTGTGAAATCGGCCGTAACATTTTCGTCAGATAAAATTTAAAATTGTTGGTACAAGGAGAATGCTAATCGTATTGAATATGCCCATGAAGGTTTACTTCCTTCGTTACTAGTTATACTTATTATTGTGTAAATAAAAATGTCAGCTAAAAGATATATTGTTAGAAGAATTACATAAATGCAAGAAAAATATTCAAATCTAAATATGTAAGTAAATTCGGAAGGTTTCTATGTGGAATGGTGATTTTCAAAAATGTTTACCGACAAATTTTCGTAGAAATGTTAGAAATACGAAATAAATCTGAAGCTTCATAAATGATGGATAATAAGTACCTATAAAACATTACCTTTCTTTCAACAAATTTGAGAACCAAGTTTTAACCTTCCTTATATTCAGTTGAAAAACTGTTATTTTTTCCATTTGAAATTCCATCAGCGAATTGAAATGTACAGCTATTTATACAGGTCAAGGAGGGATAGAATATAAAATGTTTACACGTAGCGTTGAATTCTAAATGGATTTATAATGGGTGAATATGATGAACTATGAAAGTGAATGTAAAGTTTAATCAATTTTCTGATGAAAAAAAAGTTTCATCCAAGAATATAATTCCATTGAATATTATTCAAAAATTGGTGCGAGTAGGCTCGCGAGGAAAAAGCCATAATTTTAATATTCCTCTAGCCTTTTAAGTAAACTTTGCTTGAAATCCTATATTTGTTTTTTCAAAATTTATTTTTATTTATTTTATACTATATTAGAAAAAAAACGACAAAAAAACAGCTAAGAACACACCTATCAGGTCTCCTTTCAAACAACATCATAAACTGAATAAAAATCGGTTTATACATTTATGATCACTCAGAAGGGAATAACGAGCTCTTTCATTGAATATCACATCATGCAACTGAATGATTTTTTCCCTTGGTATTTTTCTGATTTTCTCCTCAAATCAACACCCAGAGTTAGAATTTGTTTATTCACGCTATTCTTCCATAATCGGGTCATCTGTATAAGTACCAAATTTCAAATTTTTAGTTCTGTAGATTCTGAGAAAATAGCCTTTGAGAGACATATAAACAACAAGGTTAAAAAGCGTTGAAGATCAAATCCCTATTGGTCCCAAGAAAATTGTCGGACTTTATTCGGTTAATTGGAATTTATGTGTATGGTGTATTTTTGTGCATTATATATGATAAAATATTTTTTACAAAAAATTGGACCGACTTTATTAGTTATTAGTGCACTGAAATATACAAAATAATATTAATTCTGTTGGTGCTGGTACTTTTGAAGTTGTGCCATTGCATTTAGATTGAAAATTTTGCCAACAACTTCACAAGTACCAGCACCAATAGAATTAATATTATTTTGTATTTTTCAGTGCATCAACTAATAAAGTCGGTCCAATTTTTTTCACAATTTTGAGTGTAACGTTAGTCATGAAAATTGTTGAACGTTCACTAATACCAAAGAAGATAGTACTTTTAGTATTACCATGTATAAGGCCTACTTGTTACTTGTTATTATAGAGAGATCTCAAAACATTACGGCGCAAATATACATATTTCCAATTTTACTGCTGTATCTCTAAAACCGTAACTCTTTTGAAAAAAATCTTCATTTTAAATCTTGATAACTACATATTATAATCTCTTTTTTGATCGACGAACCCCAAACGGAGGAGGTATACAATTCGACTGTAGGCTTTTTTTGTTTCGTGCGCGCCTTTTATATAGAAAGAGGAGGCTTGAGAAATGGTCCCATATTCATAAAAACGCAAATCCGAAATCTCCCTCTCTCTGAAAACCTCTCCCAAAGGGGGTGGAGGGGGCGAATTTTCTCGAAAATCGAAAATCTGAGTTGATATAATTAAAGATAGGACAAAATCCAGAAACAATTAAATTTAAATTTTTTTCAAAAGAGTTACAGTTTGGAGGCATGTTAAATGCTCAAGTATATGTATTTTTGCTAAGTGGAGAGGGCGATTTCTTTCGAAAATTGAAAATCTGTGGACACTACATGAAAGACATAATTATTTATAGCAAAATTTATAATGAACATTTTTTATGGTTTTTGAGTTAAATCGATGTTAAAATGGTAACATCTAAATACCTACTTATGCGTATGCAGCGATGTTTTGAGATCCCAATAATAACAACACTACAAGCAAAGAGTATACGTGGGTAATAGGATAAGTACTATCTTCATTGGTGTTAGTGAACGTTCAACGATTTGCATGACTAATGTTACACTCAAAAGTGGGAAATAAATATTTTTTACAAAAAATTGGGCCGACGTTATTAGTTGGTGCACTGAAAAATATCAAATAATATTAATTCTATTGGTGCTGGTACTTGTGAAGTTGGTGCCAAAAGTTGTCAATCTAACTACAACTGCACAACTTCAAAAGTAACAGCACCAACAGAATTAGTATTATTTGATATTTTTCAGTGCACCAACTAATAACGTCGGTCCAAATTTTTGTAAAAAATATTTATTAATTTGGCCGTCTTATATTTTCAATTCTTGAAAAAAAATGCCCCTTCCACATAGCAGAAATACACCTATCACATATTTCAGACTTTACCATTGCTGTAACTCGAAAACCAAAAAAATTTCAATTTAAACATTTCGGGATATGGTCCCTTCTCAAAGTTTCAAATCTAGAATTTTCGATTCTCGGAAATATTTGCCACTTCCACATAGCTGAAACACATATTTCAGACTGTAACGCGGAAACCTGTGATTATTTTTAATTATCAATTTTCTGGAAAATTTGCCCCCACCACCTCCATTGGGGGATGTTTTTGAGGGAAAGGGTATGTCTAATATTGATTGATTTTTTTCAATGGGACGAATTCTCAATGCTCCTCTCTCAAATGCAAAAAAAATCATCAAAATCGGAGCACGTTTTCTATGCAAAAGTAGCGAACAGAGATATAAAAAAAAATGCAGACCTACAGTCGAATTGTATACCTCCTCCGTTTGGTTCGTCGGTCAAAAACCACAGACCACTAAGTGGTCTGTCTGTGGCTGTTTTAAGGTGCCACACTCTTAGTTTCTATGTGCGGGACAGGGATGAAGTCGGGGTATTTAAACCTAAACCCCGTTCACTATCACAACTACGGACACGCCCAACTCGGTTAACTCTCGTGTCCATACCTATATATAAGTACCACGAATTCTTTTAAACTTTGTTCTGTTGAAACGTTTACCGTAGCTTAAATAAAACATCTTCTTCTGTTTCTGTCTCAGTTTCTGTTGTTCTCAGAAGGAGGTGGGTTTCAAATCGATAGTAATTTCCGTAGATACATATGTATACCTATACAAAACATTACGAATTTCCGCGGGCGAGCAAAAGCTAGTAAAATAATAATTCATTATTTGGGCTAATTGATGAAGATAATTGTCTACGAATAGTCACGACGCTGTGTATAATTTTTCTCAATATTCATCATTATTTATTTGTCTTTTCATGTGTGCTGTACTTAATAACGAGTTGAACTCGTATTCACAATACCCGAAAGGTAGAGCCCAATGCGTATTTGTGTTCTAAATAAGATACCTCTTTATACTTATCAACCACGGTCACTCAGAATTGTTAAATAAGAGACTTAAAAAAACCGGAGCTGACTATTAGATGATAAAATAACAACAGATACCTAAAAATAATTATAAAAAACAGATAAGAAAGACAGAATTCTAGATGTTATCTTTCTATATTGATTTGTCCCATTTGGCAATTTTCAGAAGCCATTTTTGACCGACTTCAAAAAAAGGAGAAGGTATACAATTCGGTTATATGTTTGCCTTTTTTACGGCTGTTCGCACGTTTTGCATAATAAACGTACTCCGATTTAGACGATTTTTTTCTTCATTTGAAAGAGGAGTGTTGAGAAATGGTCCCATATTTGAAAAAACTCACGAAGGGAGGTGGAAGGACAATTCTTCTCGAAAATCGAAAATCTGAAAATGCAGAATTAAAGATGGACCATATCGGGAAACGTTCAAATTGAACATTTTTTCAAAAGAGTTAAAGTTTTCGAGTTTCAGCAATGGTGAAGTGAAATATGTGATATGCGTATTTCCGCTATGTGGAATGGAATTTTTTTTTGGAAGATTGAAAATATGATATAAAAGAAGAGATTATATTTAGCAACATTTAGTTTGAACGTTTTTTCAATTTTTTACAAAAAATTGGACAGACTTTATTAATTGTTGCACTGAAAAATACAAAATAATCTTAATTCTAACGGTGCTGGTAATTTTGAAGTTGCGCCGTTGTAGTTTGTTGTTACCTACTTCCCAAAAGAAGGAAGGAGGTACACCGTTTGTCTGTATGTTTGTGTTTAACCCCGCTTCTTATAATAAACGGGCACCAATTTTGATAAATCTTTTTCAATTTGAACGAGAATGGCTGAGAGAGAGAGAGAGGGAGAGAGAGATTTAAATTTTCAGGCTTATCGAATGCTAAAAAAATATTCATTTCTTGGTAAACTTTACGTTTTTGTAGTTAGAGCTCTGTAAGGTTGTCAACAAGAGTTGCGTTTAGTATAACTGACGACGTGGACATGCTGAGGGTCCGGAAGCTGTATTATATTGCCGGATGTTAAGGTAGCATGCTATACTTGATGACCACATTCCTGGGGCTGTAATTGAGAATTCACTCTGAGATGTGCAGGACGTGAAGATGCTAATGGGAATTGAATGCAGGGCCGAAGATACAGACCGCGTAGAAGCTGGTATGGTCATCGAGCAGACTCTAGCAATGCAGAACGAGACCGTATACCTGTGGGCATCAGCTCCTGTTGTATGGTAACTGGAAGAACATTCCACGGTGAAGATCATCCATCTTAGTCGGTGAGACTCAAGGTGTTGCTTGCGAACATTCTAGAAGTTGTTTTGCACGTGCTTGCTTCAACGAAGTGAATAGTATGAAGAGATCGGCTCCGATCTGATCTCTGATTAGAGAGCATGTTGGACTGTGACTGAAACCTAGTTTTGGAGTTCAACAGCAAGGTACTGTTGAACTTCGAGTAAACCACAAAATGTCCGTCAATATCAAGGCCATGCTGTTAAGTCTACAGTTTGGGACGATATGCAGTATGCAGTTATTGTTATTGGTACCCGGAGGTGTCGATCGGAGCTATGAAGTCGTGTTGCCAGCATGGACGCGTTGAAGCTTTGGATAGCTGATCCTCTAGGATGTTGCTGGGATGATCAGAATTAAGGAGGGGCAGTGTAACGAGCTTAAGATATATGATCTCGTCCATTGTTAGGAGGCATGTGCGATTTCGTCTGAGGGCTGTGAATGTTAACTAGTTTGGACGTTATTGTAGCGTGAGGGTATGACATACTGCTATTGGCTTCCGATACACGCCAAGGCCATATTTATGCTGACAATCGTTGATTTACTTCGCACTATTGGTGGAGGGTTCGCGGCGTAGGAAGATCTTCCTTCTCTTCTCTAGATAGAAAGTGCTTGCCTATATATTAGAGAGGATTTTCTGTGGAAAACAGTATGATGCGGTCGGGTCCCAAGTTTGGGGCCAGCAACAACAGAATTAGAACCACTCCGTTCATCCGTTAATAAAAGTTGTACATACCTCAGTCGATAGTATAAGTGTATTAGAATACTCAGATATTCTAGTATAAATGATAAACTTGTAACACAAATAACTCTGTCACTTTTATATACCCGTTACAATACTTTTTTGTGCATTATTCAATGAAGTAAATCCTAGTTTGTTTTTAAGATATTTCTATTAGAAAAAACTAATCCAATAATTAGCGCCAGATCATTAGTCAAATTACAAATCTATTTGAATATTTAACTCTTTTTTTCTAAATCATCTACTAAGGTTCTACTATAATTGGTATTAGCCTTGTAGTAACCATGGATGAAAATTTGAAGAGCAAATATTATCATTGGTGTTTGTTTATTATCTAACTATATATAGGAAAAATGGAGTTCATTATCCGATTTAATGGTATTTTAAGTTATTCAAATGTGTAGATGATTGATGTATTAGTTTCAAAATTACAGTTTAGTTCAATAATACTTTTGAATTTTTTATTTAATACAGTTATTATTAGTTTCCTAGTTGAAAGGCATTGCATATGGTCCGTGTTGGATATGAAGTAGTGATGTTTTAAAAGATGTCGGTATGCTTTCCAAAATAAAATGCATACTCTGTGTGGCAAGGAATTTGTGATCATTTCCTTACATGAATCATCTAAAACTCCGTAATATGTATTGAAAGATCACTTGCCACATTTAGGAATAGAAATACTTTGTTGAGCAATAATGAAAGAAATGCACAATCTCGAAACAAAAACTGCTGAATATTATAATCACCCGACTACGTCGAAGCAAAAAGGATGGTTATGATTTTGACCGGTATGTATGTAGTAGTGTAAAAATGTAGGTATTTATGTTCATCTCTTCCCTCATAACTTCTTTACACCTATCATAATTATTAATAAATTAGGTTATAATCCTGGCCTTGGCGTGTATCAGTGACGAATCGCACACGTCTCGTGATTGCAGCGACTCTGTAGGTATCTCAGACTCCTTACACTATGTATCGGTGAAATTATTTCGATTGATAGCTCATTATCATGTTTGTAGTTTATAATTAATATTTGTTTCTGATGTCGTGACCAAGTCTACCACAAGTTCCTAATATTATTTTTATTGATGTCAATATTTTGAAGGACGAAAACACAATTAGCTGAGTCTAATTATAAAATAGACGTCAAACGATGCCTATTTTAATGTCTACCAGGCAGCCCTCCCCATCTGACAGATCCTAATGAATTAGATCATATTCTATTCGATTGCTCAATATAATATTTTTATCCTATGTTCTTGAATAAACTAGCTGAGAGATTATTACATATAAACATTTTAGTATAGGTTTAAAGGACACTACACTGAAACAAAAGTATACAGAATAGTACTTACATATAGATTTTTAGATATTTTTGTTAAATTAGTCATCGTATATGAACAACATTAGATTTGCGCAACTCGTTTTTTGTTAAAACGATACAGTCTCGGTCTGATTATTTACACACACAATATCAAGATACAGTGAGTGTTGAGGTCGTCTAGGACACCCGCAACATTCATTCTACACAATATACAGGGTGCCTCTAAAAGGTCCTCAAATTTCTACCACATATCCCTGAGATCAGAATAAGTTAATTCAAGCAAACTCACTTTCGTACAAAGTTGGGTATTTTGAGCGCTATATGGTCCTGAAGTTATAACTTTGAAATGTTTTTTTATTATGACTCATGGAATTTCAATAAAATTTCCTTCAGTGTTTTTTGAAATAAAGAAAATAAAACCATATGAAAACTATCTTTTTATAGAAGTGAAACTTTTATTTTTTAATAATTTCATATTCCAAATTTCTACGTTTATGGATAAAAAGGAATTCTGATTAGTTTCTTACTATCAAAGAGGCACCTTAATAAGAACCGATTCCACTTAAATTTTCTGCAAAATTTGTATATATAAAAAAGTTATAAATTTTACCAGATATTTCTTAGATCAAAATAATACTTCTTGTTAGGAAAGGTGATCAAAAATTATTTATAATTTTCTTTGGCTTAGTAAACATATGTTAGTATATACCTAAGCAGTAGTGCAGTAGACATTTTAGACCATTTAACATGACAATTTTTTAATGTCTATTTTGAAATTATACAAAAGTAATAACAGTTATCAAATATTATCAAGAATATATTTCTTGTAGTAAATGAAATCATTATTTATCAATGTCACCGTACCAAATTTCAGCAAAATCCCACGAGTCGTTATAAACTTATAACAAAAAGAACAGACTATTTTAAAATTATAACCTTATAGAGTCCAAAATACCCAACTTTGTATTTGGGTAAGTTTGCTTGAATACACTTTTTTGATCGCAGGAATATGTGGTATAGTGTGTCTGGTTTAAATTGAACAGTTCTGGAAGGGGGAGGTGTAAGAAATGTACATTAATATTCAGTGACCAGTGTAGCATGGATATGGTACATTTTTTCCTTAACTTAAATAGTGACAACGATTATAAATTTCCTGTTTCTAGTGGCAGTGCTTAAACTAATTCTATTGAAATTATTAATCAAATTTGAAATAATGGTAAGATCACAGGATTTGTCTATGGATAAATTACCTAATAATCTTAGTCTTGTTGCCGGATTAATCAGTATATCACCATTCGCCACTTTCGTGCAGCTGCCATATGATAAAATTTAGTAATTTTCATATTTTTTTATATAGCACGTGAACCGACTTGATATATTTATTTTTTACTGCTCTTCATTTGTATATTGAAAAATATAACATAACAACACAGTATTTCTCTCTTTACGATAGACACACTATGACATTTTGTGAATACCTTTTACAGACACCCTGTATATTATAATATCCAACTTTTATTTTTATCATCCTCTATGCGCAAAGGAGATTGCTCGTATCATTGATACCAAACCTTTTGTTCTCGTTACCATCGCCTTGGGTGAAATCAGATTCTTGTCCTGGTCTTTTAAATATACATATATAAATTTTAATCATAAATATATAAATTACAGTTTTGAATATTTATATGTCTTAGTCGTTAGCATTTAACTCAATTTATTGAATTATAGAACAGTTCAACATTGTGGAGATGACTTTGAGATTTATTTTCCTCAATCAATATTAATTATAAAATTGTTGCAATGCTCCAGAGATTTTATTAGAAATAAATGAATCACATTAAATATTAGAATCGTTATATTCTGAGATGATCTTTAAAACGGTGTTTTGATGATAACCTACCAGACCAAGAGCCGACCGTTGAGCGACTGAATTTATTGTGGGAAGTATCTGTCAGTCAATTCTAATCGCTGAAAATTTGATGGTAGACTAGAACTCACTGTAAACGGTGATTTACCTGTTTCTTATTTACCTTTTTCATATTTATTGATATACACTTCTGAATTTATTGTAGGAAGTATCTGTCAGTCACTTCTAATCGCTGAAAATTTGATGGTAGACTAGAACTCACTGGAAACGGTGATTTACCTGTTTCTTATTTACCTTTTTCATACTTATTGATATACACTTCTGAATTTATTGTAGGAAGTATCTGTCAGTCACTTCTAATCGCTGAAAATTTGATGGTAGACTAGAACTCACTGGAAACGGTGATTTACCTGTTTCTTATTTACCTTTTTCATATTTATTGATATACACTTCTGAATTTATTGTCGGAAGTATCTGTCAGTCAATTCTAATCGCTGAAAATTTGATGGTAGACTAGAACTCACTGGAAACGGTGATTTACCTGTTTCTTATTTACCTTTTTCATATTTATTGATACACACTTCTGGGCAAAAAATTGGTTCAAATTCAATCTGGAATAACTTATTTAATTTTGCTAAGATTATCTTTAGAACGGATGAACCGATTTTGTTGCTTTCTTTTTTGTTATGTAGTAGTAGTGTAATACTGTTCGCCAGTGATACAGTTTGGGCGTACTGCTCACATGTTTGTAGCCATTAACTGAAAAACTTGTTTCGCTCAAGACTGCGGCGGAAAAACGGCTCTAACGATTTGGATGGAAATTGTTAAAAGGAATAAAAGTAATGCTCAAATGAACGGCCAAATTTTCTATTTGTTCATATTCTGGCGAAACTGTTCCTCCTACGTTAAAATTAAAAATGAACATTGTTGTTTGTTTTGGCACGCTGAAAAAATGATATTATATTTCATGGAATTAGTTTGAAAGCGGTAGGAAAGTAATAAGTAATGTGAGTAGGCAGACCAGGTTGGTGTTAGATTCATGATCTAAATGAAGTCGCTTTTTGGACGGTTGCCTCTCCGCCTTTAATAAGGAATATTAACAGTATATAAAAAAAGTAGGTCTGCGTCGGACCAGCCGGTGGAAGTTATACTTCTTGGGCTATTCGCATACACACAGAGACAGGATATATAAATGAAATATAAGACATTTTTCTCTGTTATTCAATATATTTCTCTTCAATATATTACTATGAATGACTTCATTATTATACAATAAACCTATATATTATTATCATTATCAGTAATTTCTTCTCAATCTTGTAATCACACACAGACAGACAGGCAGCTGAAAATCAATCCCATATGAGGTATTACCCTTACATATTTGTGTACCAAATTTGGTGTCGATCGGTCAAGTATTTTTCAAGATATGGTGTTGATTGACAGACAGACAGATAGCTGAAAATCAATCTTATAGGAGGTATTACCCTTACGTATTTGTGTACCAAGTTTGGTGTCGATCGGTTAAGTATTTTCCGAGATATCGTGTTGACAGACACAGCTAAAAATCAATCCCATAGGAGGTATTACCCTTACGTATTTGTGTACCAAGTTTAGTGTTAATCGGTTAAGTATTTTCCGAGTTATAATGTTGACAGACAGGATGATCAAAACAATAACTACCTCAAAAAAATCAGTAGTTAATAAGGAAATTTAATATATAATTTAATTATTAAAAATTTCTCTAAAAGCCAGAACGTACAAAAAAGTATACGAAAACGATTAATCGACGTTTTTTCTCACTTTAAGCGTGACGCGGTTTCTCGACCAACACACCATCCCAACGAGCCCAAAGAAGTATAACTTCAAAAAGGATCTAATTTAAGTATTTTCCAGTCAATTAATATAATGTTTTACTAAATATCTAATTTTGTTATTTAGAGAAGATTTGCTGTAAATATTTTGTATTAATCGAGTCTCGTTAGTAGTTCTAAAGGATTTGCTTATCCTGCAATAAAATTTTATTATTAATTATGAACGACAAAATTATATAAATTTTTCTATAAAGTTATGACTATTACTACCATCATAAATCATCAGTCATATGTGAAAAATTATGAATTTGGTTATTAGAAGGCTTAAAAGAAAAAAAGAATATTTTGGACAAACTAGAAAACCACGTTTATTTTGACAATATAAACTGAAAAGTACAAAAATGATCTAAACTTTTTATTAGTTTTTATTTTCTATCACAATGACAAAAGGCTATGTAAAGCTAGCATCACCATGAAAATGTAAGTAGAAAGAACCCCGAATTTCTCTTAAATCGAAGGCTAATTTACGGAGACCGTGCATTAGAACTTTTTCATCTTGCAGTCGGATTAGATTTGAAATGTGGCATGAAATCAAAGAAATAAAATATTTTAGTCCTACAAATTTACAGGTTGTCTCAAAATCGGTACGGCTTTTTTATTTCAAATAGAGAATAATACAATAGCATACCCCTTAGTGTTTATCATCAAACAGAACACATTTATTAGAAATTGTACTTGATTTTCGATTTAGATAAAAACAAAAATGGCAATTTGTCTATTGTATTCTTACTTCCTCTCAGATAAAACTAATGAAAATATAATTTCTAAAAATCTGACGTGCTCTTGATAAATAATCGCAAAAGTTTGCCCAAGTAAAAAGTCACCTGGATTTGATTTTTCCAGTCTTATGTATGTAAAAAGGATGTAGCATATTATGACAATTTCAATTCAAATAATTTGTATTGAGGTTTGATGATATTTTTTATATGACAGATTATATCCAGGAATGGTCATTTGATTATCTCCATTACCAGTTAGTGGTTGCACTCTTGTAATTGATTCAACTTTCCCAGAATTAATCCGATTATTTCTCAATCGTGTTAACTTTCCTTTGGTAAGTTTGCATATTTTAAATCAAACTTACGGACAGTTCAGTGAATTATGTTTTCACACGTTCACAACTTCATGACTCAAGTAAATTCAGTTTTAATTATTTTTTTGTATGTAAGATTTTGAAATTATCATTGAGTTCATAAACCCCTGATTTACAATTATCTGAAGTTTTTGATTTATTGTGCTTAATAAATTTACCTAATGTAATTTAATTAAGTAAATTTAGATTTACGTTAACCATCCTTATCATTCAAGTAGGCACTTATCCACTTAGAATTTAGTTAATACTCTCATTTTAGAAATGCACAGTGTGTCGAAATGATTGTCAAGTTTAAACGATATATTTATTAATGGTCATTTATCACAGGGTTTTCATTTACTATGGATTTCCATCAAGTAATAGCCAATGCAGTTATAACTAGATCTCTATTTCAAATAAAATTCGGAATTGGAGAGAGGCGTCCCCCAATCGCACAACTTTTTAATTACAATGATCCCTTGTTTCCATTGCAAAACATTTTGGAAAGAGATTTTTACTGAATATCTCGTTAAAGGTTGAGTTTAGATATAGGGAATACTTAAGAAAATCATCTTAATTATCTGATTGAATTGAAAGAACTCCAATCAAACCATGTGAAAAAAATATAAGTTCCTATTTGATATAAGAAAGTTGGTACCATCTTTTGGTACACCCTGTGTAGGACTAAAAATATTTTGGGTAGAGAGGACATGGTCTAATATTACAGCACACCAAATTTCAAGTTTGAGCTATATTATCAAATAAGCATACTTGTTCATTCATTTAAATATATATATATGTCTTTCACAGTAGTACATTTTGACAAGTACAAAGACAAAGTCAATTTGGTGTTAATGAATGGTTCTCTTCACATCATGTATTTTAGGTCAAAGTTAACAAATTTTAATTATTACGTCAATTTCGCAACTACGGAATGTTCATTCTAATTTATGGTGATTTTATATGATGCTCGGACCGTTGTTTCAAGCGAGGAATTCTTTGACATACAAAAATCTGCCTCCACTTTTACCCCATCTCGTAATATCTTCCCCCCATTTTTTTAAATGGTAAATGGTACTGTCTGTTACCCTGATGGAATGGGCTTGAAAAGCAGAATCCATAAGTGTATTTATTGTTAAACTTAAATGTATCATGTATCACAAAAATTTAAAGCATTTATTGGTACGGTGGATATGACGACATAAAGGGTATGAAAAGGGAAACAAATGTTTTTATGTCATAAAATGCCGAGTTTAAAATATAATTGACTGTTTCGAAAGCTTTCCACTTTTGTTTGAAATAGCATAAGTTATAGGAGAGGAGAGGGTAATTTAATATCCGAAATCCGCACAATAATGATTCAGAAAATGCGATCAAATGGCTTGACATTATGTATATTGACTAAATCGTGTAGATGAAATCATACATTTTTATAACTTTTCTTTAAATATTAGGTCAATATATAATAAATAGAGCATGTATCTTCATAAAAAAATAACACCATGAACTAGTATATATATAATAACAACATTAAATTCATCAGTTACCTGGGACTAAAAATGTTAATACTTTACCTACTTATATAAAAGAAATTGGGAAATTAGATAAATTCAAAAATTTGTGCAGACATTTTATTAAGAAAATAAAAAAAGATATGCTGATTTTTTCAATTAAGTTTACTTTTTTTCTTATCTAGGATTTATTCTTTACTATGTTTATGTTAATTGTGTACACTTGACTAAAAGTTGTTTTAAATAGCTCATACAAGTGTTCTTTTTTCACATAGGTGCTTGTATTATAAAAAAATAACAATAATAAAAATAATACTTATTCAGAAATTTCAAAGCATCGGGGAAATACACATATTTCAGACTTTACCACTACTGTAACTCGGAAAACGTATTTTTTTTAATTCAATCCAAACGTTGTCGGATATAGTCTCTTTTTTATTTTGTGGTCTCAAATTTTCGATTTTCGAAAAAAATACCCCTTTCACCCCTCCGTCAAGGCACATTCTCATGTTTGTAGGTTATAATTCGTATCCAATTATGACATTACTTGTCAATACCAAACCATTGACAATACAAGTTTTTTTATTATGATATGATTATGATTTCGCATTCCGTATCGCGTGTTATTTCCAAATTAAAATTTTAAAATAGATCAGATGAGCATCGTACTTACACAACAACAAAGGGTGTCTTGATCAAAAATGGATCCATGTGTTTTATATTGATATAAGTACAAACATACAATCAAAAAATTATTAACATCGAACTACCACATTAACCACCAACACTTTATTTTGTCAAACCCAAAATTTTTTCGCCAATAAGATTGGTGTTTAATGTGGTAATTCTTTGTTTATTATTTTTTGAGTCTATCTACGCCAACGGTTCCAGATTCCTTTATGACTTCATGACGAATTAAGACCAGACAGTGAGAAATTCTTTAATTATTGTCATATATAGATAACCTCTTTTCATGAGCTACGTAAAAATTAAAAAACACTATTATTAAAAACTAGCTGACCCGACAGCCGTTGTCCTGTCTTAACAAAAGCAAAAACAATATCTTGGTTCTCTAAATTTCCACCCCTGACAACAATAGCAACTTCATCAATTGTTGCCGTATTATAGCGTCTCGCGTGTTGTCTTCAGGCGTCTTATCGGCTTTGCTGACAATTTTGTGGTAATCAGATGGCATGCGGTTTAATGCAGTCTTGAATAATACAACCAATTCGTTGTCTGATGGAAAAACATTTGAAGTTGTTCCACTCTTGGCCTGTTCACCGATTTATTGTGTGCATAACGTTGATCGATTTGTTTTGCTGAATCGCCCATGAAATATAAATTTGCAAAAATTGTACCACCATGTGACTTTCAAGACCGGCTGATTTTGGTTATTCACCTAGCTACAAACCTACTGTACGCTACTTCAATTTATATATGATTTCAATTGAAAATTACCAACGTATTCAGGCACATGGTGGTAAAAGTTTATTGTTTTACAATAAGTTACCTTGAAAGTTAGCATAAAATTGTCTTGAATAAATTTTGTTGTGCCAAATGACTTCATTTGAAAACAGTTACTGTATTCCTGTATATGAGTTAAAAATGTATAGAATATGTCCCATTTCCGTAAACCAATGAATGCAGGGGCTCTGGTGGCAGTACCAGTGTCGTCAATTTCACTTTACCGCTCCCGGAACACAATCCAGGGACTTCATTCTTTCAATATTAGGTGTGATTGATTTTAACTTACCGAGATGAATAAACACTTCTCAAAAACTCACTGTATGATAAATTGAAATGAAAATATTATCAACCGCGTTCTGTCAATTGCTGACAGTTATTTCAAACAACTGACAGTTGTGTTAAACAACTGTATGTACTGTATGTAAAATTGTCGTTAAGTTTTCTTAAATGTTCTTAAATTTTCTAATGTTCCGCTCAACTTTCTTAATTTTTTCTCTTCGTAAGAACCATCCTTGTACTTCAAGGAATATTATAAAGAATTAGCAAAATTGGTTCAGCTGCTCTCGAGATTTGCGCTTAGCAACACATTTAGCGATTCATTTTTATATTATAGATAGATGTGGAATTGGTTCAAACCATACAGATTAAAATAAGTTCTACTCTACTGAACTAGCAACAAAAATCGCGTTGCATAAAAGCACCGATTACTTTCAATGTACTTTTACAACGCCCAGCGCGTTCATTCCTGGCGGCAGCGCCGCAACACGGGCGACGTGTGGCTGAACGACATCGATCAACACCGACATATGTCGGTGGTGTTGCATCAATGCATAAATGCACACATAATATATGTGCTTAGAAAACGTCGCGATTTCTATCGTCACGCGGTAGGCGATAAAAAACGGGTGCATGAAAGAGGCCTAGAGTAGAGTAGTGTCAGGAAAGTAAAAAGTTGAAAAATGACAGTTCATTCGAGCATAACTTTTTCTCAGAGATATGGGATATATAATGCGTGCTAAGCAGAATGTGTTATAGTTTAATCAAAATCGTTAGAGCCGTTTTCACGCTTGAGCAAAACACGATTTTCAGCTGTTGTCTAGCAACCAGTGCGAGCAAGATATCTGAGTGACCCGCGAGCCTCTATAAAAAAAGAAAGCAACGAAATTGTCCCATCCATTTACGAGATAATCATTTCACAGACAGACGAATGGCAGAAAATATATGTGTTGCAAACCGGACACCTTAAAGTTTACACGATTACTTTCCTAACTAGGCTGCTTAGAGTATCGGTATGAGACTAAAAGACTATTTTATTACTTACTGCGCATAGAGAATTGGCTAACAACGCATTATGTGCGTAACATAGGTTATAACTTTATACATGAAAGTGTGAATTCATGCAGCACCATGTAAGAATTATCGAGTAAAAAGTATCAAATAACAATTATCAATTAACAAGTATAAAAATGTAGCATCCATGCACTCAAATTAAGAATTAAGAAGTAAAAAGTAAGCATGCGCACAAGTCTGACATCCGCGGTATTCATTTTTCAAAATAACCTCTATCACTCTGTCCCCGCTGGATAACTGAAAACAAGTGTTTAGAATTCCAAATTTTCAATACAAATGGAAGATACCGAATCATTTTTCAAGGTACCCAAAGAAATACACAAATATTTCGAAAAGTGAGGTTATTTACATCATTGGCTTGACCAATCCGCGTTCACCTCGTTAAATTAAAGTAAGAAAGTTAAAAGTTGGCCAACTTCTACTTCTTATTCGTTAATTGATAATTGTTACTTGGCTGCATGAACACTCCCGTTGAAAAATAAGAAGTTCAACTTTTACTTGCTATTTGTAATTGTTAATTGTTACTTGTTACTCGTTAAATTGGGCTGCATGAATCCACACTAAGTCTTTATTTACTTTGTTGAAAATACATTGTATTTATTCACTTTATCCAAATATTACTAGACAAAATATCCAGATTATTTAATTTTGTATGCTTTACTAAACGTTTTTGTCTAAATTGGGCAGAAAAATAATAGCTGGATACTGGATAATATGAAGAATATCTATATTGATTACTTTGGCTATAACATATACCTACATACATATTATATATTTTGACATAATATATTATAGTTTTCTTAGGTACTGAAGATTATTATTTCCATTTCAGTTGCGTGTGCCGCTCAGTGTGAGTTTTAGAGCAAAACAGAAAGATCTGGTAGTGAATCTGACAAAAAAACATCTCACTTGTGGCATTAAAGGACAACCACCCATTATTGATGATGATTTTCCTCATGAGATCAAATTGGAAGAATCAACATGGGTTATTGAGGATGGTAAAATGCTGCTGTTTAATTTGGAAAAGGTACGTATACATGGTGCTCCATCGGAGAGATCTAATAGTCTCGAGTAGACTATTAGACATTTCTGAAAAACTACCCACTAGTTCTACTAGAACTAATTCTGAAGTTTTTATTGCATTTTTCCGAACTTCATATTCATCTGTCAATATTCAATGTCTCTGGGGAAGCGAATCTTGTATGTATAAAATTATACATTTTGTGTTAACTGCGGTGTAGACAGAGGTGAAACGGTTTCTAAATATGCCAAGCTGTCTTTTTTTACCCCATTGTCAGTAACAGTTTTAGGTATTGATTTTTTACTTAATTACTTACTTATTTTTTTGCAAAATTTTCGATAACTGATTCTCGTAACTAAATTACTCAATATTCACAACCCTAGGTAAGTAAAGTAGCTAATTCTTCTGAACCATAAGTTATTTGCTCTGACTCAGGTGTCAGTCGAACACAAAACCAATATAGACACAATTTGTCAATTTCAATTGATGTTGGAAGGTCAATAAAAATGTCACCAAAAAGGATGGTATATAAACTGTACAAAAGACCTTAGGTGATGACGTTATCAGTTTGCTCATTTAAGAAATAGTATAATTTAGGTGTAATGATTGCGCGATTTTTCCTAACTTTTGAACACTATATCGAGCCTGTATTTGGCTTCAATATACTATGTGTACTTCAATACCCGACTTTTTTGGAATATGGGAGTATCACCATTCGATTTCTTGGCCCCGTAACCCGTACTAGATTTCTTATCGAAATCTGTAGTCATTCTCGGAATCGCTAGAGTGGACCATATGGGTCAACTGTCTATCTATTACGGTTCATAAAATACAGCCCGCTGACAGACGAACGAATGGACTTAGATATATTGTAGAGGCAACAGAAATACACACTCTGAAAATGTCAGCTGTCTACCTATTTTCATTCGCTAGAGCCTGCTGACAGACGGACGGACAGAGCGAAGTCTTAGTTATAGGGTCCTGTTTTCACCAATTTGGTACCGAACCCTAAATATCAAATTTGATCAAAATCGACCTTAAGCTTTCTAAAATTCTCTAATAGGCAACGTGATACGTCCTTTCATGAATGATTGAGTTATATTATTTAATCCGAAAATAATTCCATAAACGGAAAAATACTGTTTCCAGGTTAATAAAATGAACTGGTGGAGTAAAATTGTAAAATCAGATCCAGAAATAAGTACCAGAAAAATTAATCCAGAACCATCAAAGCTCAGTGATTTAGACGGTGAAACTAGAGGATTAGTGGAAAAGATGATGTACGATCAAAGACAAAAGGAACTTGGACTCCCTACTAGTGATGAACAAAAGAAACAGGATGTATTGAAAAAGTGAGTTTTTAAATTTTTCATGTCATATAAAATATTCTCAAGTAGTAATTTTGGTTTCGAAAAAAGCTGTATTATTTTAAAATATTGTTTTACTTTTACTTTTCTTCTTACAGGTTTATGGAACAACATCCGGAAATGGACTTCTCTAAATGTAAATTCAATTAATTGCTTTTTGCACTATCATTTTGTATTATTTCCATGTAATTTTCTAATTGTACCAAATAAAATTGAAAACTAAAACTTGATTCTACCAAATTTGGCATCGGAAACATTTCAAATAAAAAAAAATGCAAAAACGTGGTGTTGAACTAAATAATCCAAGATATAGATACTTAAACTTCACTCTAGAAATAACATCATACATGAATTTTGTTATATTTTCAATGAGAAGTAATGTTGATATGGAACTTATATAAGGATCCTTAATACAATTCGAGAGAGAATTTCTTGATTGAAAAAATGTAAATACATAAATACAGATTGTGCCATTGGAAATAACAAAGTTTTTGAGGTTTTTAATTTTAAAATTTCCCAGCACATTTTTTCAACATCCTGTATAATTTTTGTTACTGAATTATGATTGAGTATATTTGCCAACTTCCTTGCGATATCTCAGGCAGCGACATCAGCAGTGAGTGGGGTAATTATGAAACTAGAGACTTTTGAAATTATCTGCTGTACTGCTCTCAAAACAAAATTCTGATTTCAAAATAGATTATGTCGTTGATCCGAAACATAAAGCTTTAGCCTGGCCAGGGTGCGAATTTACATTTCCTATACCAATTCAGTCACGACGGTGACTGAAATCGAGTAGTATTTGTTTGCAAAAAATTAGATACAAATTCTAATCTAACTCAGTGCAGATATTTACCATATTGGTATAGAATTTGCAAGTTGCATTTTATTAGAAAATCTAACCCATTTCAGTCAGTTATTGTCAACGCTCGTCGTGATCGCGCAATTAATTCTACCACGACTTAAAGGTAAAAATCGCATAAAATCTGGAAGACCATCCAAACTGAAAGAAAAAAGAAACCTCACAACATCAGCCATAGTATAGAAAGAAACGAATCCAGTACAAAAAAACATTAACTTAATAATGTTTAAGAATATTAAAAAAGGACACATTTTTTGTTATACTTTCTTAGTTTTCGTGCCGAAATAATATGTATATATTTTTTTTAACATACTTTTACCAAAATGTACTTGAAGTATATGGAATATTATTATTATATGTAAATAATAGGTTAGTTTTTCTTTCCCATGCTGTATATGTTGAAGATACATCTCTTCCAACATATCAATTTCCCTTGCAATTAAATATAAACATAATAAAGTAAATAATAGGATAGATATATAAATAATTTTTATAGGGCTAGGGAAATCTCCATCTTAAATGCGACATACTTAAATAACTGAAACGATGTAAACATTTACTCACTATTGAACCTTAAATTCTTCTTACAAATTATACTCTAATATGGTGCATTTTTGCACTCTGATAGAATATGTTATGTAACAAATATTCTGCAAATAAATACTACTCGGTTTCAGTCACCGCCGTGACTGAATTGGTATAGAATATGTAAATTTGCGGCCAGGCTTAAAATGGCCGTGGAAGATTGACAGATATACGGACTCAATATAGGAATATGACATTGGCTGATGATATAATTTAAGCCCTTAATGGTTTGTTTTTAGGAACACGCTGCATATGTGTGATTAGAGTGATGGATTGGACCAATGGAAAAATAAATAATATTATTCAAGTACAATTTGTTAGGTTAGGTTTGTCAGTTGGCAAATAGGCAACATCATAGCAGAATGTAAATAGTCACTGTCTGCGATGCTGCCATAGTATCCGAAAATATGACAATATTATTTGTATCTTTTAGTATTGCCCCGTATAGCTTAAAATAGTTTTAGATTGTTCATATCGAGATTCTTTTGCGAGCCCATTGAAAACAATTACTAAATGACACATTTGGCATTTGGCGACTGATGAAAATGAATATTCACAAATGGACCTACTGCTGCAATATATTTGCGTGTTTGAGCAATGAAAATATTTTAAAGCTATCGAGTTTGTTTTAATTCGCCGCTAGGGGACACTACAGTGTATCAACAAATACAATATTTAGCCTATAGTTATGAAAATTGGTATACGCAGGTGTCTGAGGCAGGGCAACATCTCCCAGATTCATCTAGTTACATCTATGTTTCTGTTCTAGAAACTAGAACTTGCAATTATTTCACTTTTCAAATTTTTATATCGTCGTGTGTGAAAATTCCTTCATCAATAAAAGATAACCATTCTATAAATGATATGCCCTAGGTTATAAAACGTTTATAATCATTTGTTATCTTAGGCGGGGTTTTCATAAGGGCCTTCTTTGCAAAACTCTGGACTATAAGCTTATCTCAATTATTCAATACACATTCTATAAAGATTCAAGAATAACATCCCGAAGTTTTATCAAGCTGTCACCTAACTATGAAGGAGTAATATTATGGTTCATTAGTTTTGGTTATAATAGACAATGACAGACAGACAAACTGGTAAAAAGAGAAAAAATGTATGATTCATATTTCCAAGTGTGACCATTCATTTGTTTCAACCGTGCCAAAACAGTAGACGCAGCATATGAATGAACAGTTGAAAATTTGACATCTTATTTGAGCGTCGCTTTTTCTCAGAGATATGCGTTATAGCTGTAGCAGGTAGCAGAATGTTTAGTTAAGTTTCATAAAAATCTTTAGACTAGTTTTCGCACGACAGTCTTGAGCGAAACAGATTTTTCAGCTATTGCCTAGCAAGCAATGAGAGCAGGATGTTCACTCAGTGTCACCGGTGAGAGGTATGAGGTATCAATAAAACAAAAAAAGAAAGCAACAAAATCAGTCAATTCGTTCTCGACATAATTTCGGCACAGATAGTTCAATAACTGAAAATATGTTTTTTGACTCAACGATCTCTGAAACGTGAACATTTGTTGAAGGCCGGAAACCAAAAATTGTACCGTTAAAATATTTTTTACTAGGCCAGTTAGGTTAGTAGTAGAAATTAAAAAAATCAGTCGTCTACAGATCCTGGTAAATTTCGTGAATGAGCCGAATCAACCAAGTAGGCTCAAAATGGCGTATTTTAAGAAATTCGACTTTCCATTACGTTATAGTAAGGAAAGGTAATAAAAGTAGCATCAGTTTCGCCATATTGAGACGATATTTCTTTCATTTTGACAAGCAGTTTGCGTTAAATGCATTTTCGGGTTTTTCCTGATTATAGAGTGCATTGTGTTTGAATAAGTATTATTTATTTCAAGGAAATAGTTTATCGTGCCTTACAACGTTGTCACAGTAGGGACGCTGCACACAAAAAAAATCATCCTGAATAACATTCCACAAGTAAGTATAAACAACTGATTTTGCACCTAGATGATGGAACTTTATTTTCACAACAAATAAAGTGTATAACTAAAGTGAATATTTTTGAGTAAGTTAGTCGCCACATTGATATATTTTTGTCACTGAAGTGAATTTCAAAGGAGTTCCAATGCACATGCCATCTCCCCTTCTATTGTCAACTCAATATGTATGATCGATTACATTCCTCTATAATGAAGTGGGAAGTTCATAAAATAAACCTTGAGGGTTGTAATAATACAGCTGGTTTCAGTATATTTAACTTTTAGAACTTCTAGGATATTGTTAATAAGGATACAACAGTGCATGTTTTGCAAATTTAAAATATACAAACGCTCGATATGTAGGGGTTACTTGGGATTTAACTTATTATACAAACATCTTAGTTTTATTCTAAGACAAACGAAATAAATCAGCCACTTGATAACATTGTAGAGCTTGGATCAATATTTCAAGATCAACGACAAAAAGTTTGAAGCTACTCAACCACGCCATTATAAAATGATTGTGTAGTGAAGGGTGTTTCAGAATAGAGACAGTGCACAAATCTTAAGATAATCGGAAGAGGTATACAATTCGACTGTTTGTCTGCATGATTTTTTTAGATGTTCGTGCCTTATTAATTGTAAACGTACTTCGATTTTCATGATTGTTTTTTCATTTTAAAGAGGACTATTGACAAATGGTCCCATTGACAAAATCGACATTTAACATGTCCTTTCCCAAAAAAATCTTCTAAAGGGGGTGGAGGGGATAATTTTTTCGAAAATCGAAAATTTCAACTGTAAAATTAAAAAGACCATGTCCGACAATGTTTTTTTAAATTGGACTTTTTTTAAAAAATCATAGTTTTCCGAGTTGCAGCAGTGGTAAAGTCTGAAATACGTGTGTTTCCGCTATTTGATAAGGTAATTTTTTCGAAAATTGAAAATTGAGGACGGCTTGATTAAAGAAGAGATTATATGAAGCAACATTTAAATTGGACATTTAAAAACATAAGGTTTCCGAGTTAGAGCAATGGTGAAGTCTGAAATATGTATTTTCCACGATGTTTTGTAATTTAAATAAATATAAGCAACGTATTATCTTTTTTGGTGAAGACTGAATGATTTTGAAGACTAATTTCAGGGGTCACGATGGCTTAGTGGCTTAAGGCGCTGGAAATGCGTTCGTAGCATGCGAGAGCACATCTTGATCGCGGGTTCGAGCGTAGCCACCGAAATATATATAATATATATCTCGGTGGCAACGGTTCGAGTCCCGCCAGAGCCATGGTTATTGTTTGTACTGGAACCGTGCACAGGTATCTCTATACCTCTTCAGGAATATGTATTCCAGTTATAAAAAAAATGTTACACCCATAAGTGTGAAATAAACATTTTTTACAATAAAATTATTAGTTGGTGCAATGAAAAAACTAAATTAATTCTATTGATGTTGGTACTTTTGGAGTTGGTGTCTACAACAACTAACTACAACTTCAAAATTACCACTACCAATAAAATTAACGTTATTTAGTATTTTTCAATGCACCAACTAATAAAGTCCGTCATATTTTTTGTAAAAAAGTTTTATACTGACCAGAAAACACTACCTCAAAATACTGACTGTCTTAGCATATTCAACAGTTGTTCAACATTATTTATAAAAATTAATGTAGCATTATACGAATCCTGAACTCTCCGCAAATTCATTGTTTTTTGTATTTTCCAACATAAGTCAGTTTTTACTTTCCTACGCTACTAGCTGTATAAGGAAAGTATTGTAATCGTGTGAAATTTTCGGTATCGAGATTTTTACAAATGTCTATCCGTCTGTCTGTCTGTGACAGTATTATCTAGGGAAAGTATCGATGTATTTTGTTGCTTTCGTTTTTATTTTGTTTGGTACCAATATCACTCGCCGGTGGCACTGAATGAGAATCCTGTTATACACTGGGTGTTTAGCTATAGCCAAAAAACCTGATTTGCTCAAGACTATAGCGCGAAAACCGCTCTCAGGATTTCGATTAAACTTGCCTAAAGTATTTTTCTGAGAGCCCTTTACCACCCACACACAGCGCCATCTCTGAGAAAAAGCACAAAAAAAGTTATGCTTGAATAAAATTCCATATTTTCCACATGTTTCTTCAGATTCTGGCTAAACGTTTCAACTTGCGGAAAAATGTTACATGACCATTTTGTTTGTCTTGACATGCTGAAAAAAATGAGTAGTAGCACGATTCGACCAGAGGATTTTTGCTTTCCTACCGCTATTATCTTCGATACGTAAGGAAAGTATTGTAATAGAGTAAAATTTTTCATTCACTGGAATTTGCCTGAAAGTCGTGTGAGTGGACACACCAGATTTTTTTTATTATACTTTTTGCAATTTATGCCGACATTTTCTATTAGTTATTATTATTCTTATTTGTTCATAATGAAAGATTGAAATTAAACAGGTTTAATGTGTCTACGTTGAAATAAAACAAAAAATATATTTGTAAAAAAATATATAATGAAGAGGAAAATATAAATTCAACAAAATAACACCATAATATTTGTAACTAATTTATTATAAAAGAAAACTTAAAATAATAGCAACAATAACAACAAGTCCACCAATTATCAAGCCGATAATCAATAAACTACTATTTTCGGATTGAAGAGGTTGAAGAGATTCCATGCCGTCACTGCCCGAAGCACCATTGTAACATTTGTTGATGTCTGGAGAGAATACAACAAAAATCGATTTAATTTTTCAAAAGTTCGACATTCAAATAAAAATTGTGTGGTTATGCCTGAATTTTGGTAAAATGATGACGATATTCGAAGAAAAATATATCAAAAATAGTATAAGGTAGGGGTAACATATAATGAATTTTTGAAAGCACATGTTTTTTATTCAAAACTTTTTCTTTAGGTAAGTATATACGCATGATAAGGGTGAGTAATTTATAATAAATAAACATGTACCATCCCATAGATTATTATTCTTATATTTCTTCTCATATTTGAAATAAGTATGTAACTGAAAAAATAGTGATTTGTGAGTTCTATTCAAAACTTATTCATATTAAACTGTAGTAATTTATAAGATACATAAATCAATTTCATGGGTGATGGGACCACTTAGACTTTTAAAAGATTCACAAAGTCTTAATTTTGTAAATACTAAACTACTAGATGTTACGAGATGTAATAATATGAAAGCTAAAACAACTATGATTGATGGAGATGTATGTATTATTATAAGTTAATAGTGTTATTTTAAAAAATATTATCTTTTTGTTATTAAATATTCGTCTTTGCAGATATTGTAGATTTGCGATGGTAAGGCTTCAATATTTTTGAACGTTAGAATACCATTATTATTTATTACCAACAATTATGGAGATACCATACAAGTGTCGAAAATGGGACATCCTGTACATACTTTGGAACCTTTTTGAATCCCAAAATTGTATTTTTAAGTTTATTTCTCCAGTAGCTATCGACCTAATTTTAAAAAAATCCTAATAGAACCCATTGTTATGGAGATAATCTATGACACTGTCAAAATGGAATACCCGGGAAAAGTTTGTTTCACGAATGATGGCATCTGCAGTCTGCCCTCAAACCACGAGAAACGTATCAATTCTACCGAGGGGAGTAAATCAGTGACGTAACGATTTTGAGATAAGATCTGGTATTTAATTTTTTTATACACTTTAAGGAAATTCATATAATTAGGGAAAAAAAACCATCGATTGATTAAATAAACAATTATATGAAAAATGTATTATTCAATAATGCAGAAACATAAATTACAAATCTTTTGCTAGAGTTGTAAAATTAAATTTATTCATCTGAATTCTCTGAAGTGTCACTTTGACTTTGTGACGCCTATGAAATAAAGATTATGTTGTCTTTGGACATATGAGCAGCGCGCTATCATAGTATAAAGCTTGAAATACTGATGTCGTAGCTTAGATCGACAAAAACAGTAGAAAATTTCATGATAATGAGTTGAGATGAGAAGTATAACGTGATGTACGTAGTTCATGAATGACTACAGGCATTATAGCCATCATTCGTGAAATAAACGTTACGATACGTATATAATATAATCACCTGCTTGTTCTTCTACATCCTGGATCTTCAACTTTCCAATTATTTTTATATCCAACAATTCCTCTAATGATACTCTAGCATCTTGTGCACCTTCCCCTGGGAACAGATAATCGGAAAGCAAAATGTCCGTATTTGGAAGATTTATCAGTACTCTTCTTGGTGGTTCGTGGATGGAGTTTACATCTGAAAATATGACAATTAAAATTTTTAAATAGCAACGAAATGAGCCCCTGGAACTTATACCAATTTTCGAATAGTGGACTCGGTCGATTGGGGAGGTTTTTTCAAGAGAATTAATGAAAACTCTATATCCTCGCTAGTACCCGGTGATAAATTCCTTATAATTTTCTGAAACACTCATCAAACGGTACGAAAATCCTTACCTTCGGAATTTTCTTCCTCGGTCAATGAATCAAGATGCATTTCAATTCTCGAAGCTAGGCTTCTCATTATATCTTGTTTAACGGCAGTCGAAGCTTCACTTACAGTCATTCTTAACTGTAACCATACTTTGGATGCTACTCGTCCTACAATTTTTAAGTGACCAGATGTTTCCATTATTTTATTTGAATCTGATACATTAGCATTAATCGTACACTACAAATTCAAATTTATAAAAATCATATTTAGATAGGTACAATTTTCTTTCTATCTACCTGTGGCTGTAGAATTGATACAGTGAGAGGTTTGGAAATGATATCAGTGGTTTCGTGTCTACTTTTATTGCCACCTCTTGTATTTTTTGACTTCTTTGGCATCAAGTTTTCAATGCAATCGTCCTTGTCTCGGTATTCATTATTAAATATATAAACTGATGAGTCTAGATCATCGTCAATATCTTTCAATGTAACCTAGCAATAATAACACAATGAGATAGAAATATGTATGGGATACAATTAAATGTTTCTTACTTTCATGTGATTTTCAAGAGGGCAATCAGAGTCTTGTTTTCTCAAATATCTAATTTGATCAATTTCCAAATAACATTCTACACGAATCCATTTCGTAGATTTAGGTAAAAACTTTAAATCTGCCTGTTGGACATTAGTTGTACGAACATCATAGGCTTTACAAGCATATTTGTGGCTTTTCGTGGAATAATTTACAACAAGTTTTTCATTGCTACAGTTACCATATAAATATGTGTTACTCTCCAGTTCTTTATGGATTTTTTGTAATATAGTCTTGATTTTAACGTTGAAAGGATTAAGCAAATCATCAGGGGATGTAATATAGATACCCAAGACAAACATTCCTCCTGGAAGCATACGGGATGCTTGTTTGGCATGTTCAGCTATCCAGGTTTCTTTAACATCAGCTAAGCTATTCCATACTTCTGGTTTGCCGTCTTCACTTTGGAAGAGTGAAGATTTAGCGAAGTGAATGATGGAATCTTTACCTAGACAGGACTATGAGAGAAAACATATGTTATACACTCTAACATAAGATTACTAATTTACCTGGCCAAGGATCAATCCTATAGAAAATGCATTTTCTGAAGCTGTGTTGGTTAGATAAGACAGCAAATGCTCATCAGCTACAGCACTTCTACCCATTTTAATATTGCAAGTTATAAAGTCAACAAATAATCAAAATAACAACTCAATACTTAACCTATATTAACATTTACATTTAACATGATGTGACGTAGTAGCAATCTCAGAGAACACCACAGGCCACAGATTAGTGGTCGAATCATAGAATTTGTAATAATTCTATGGGTCGAATACTATGTATGGATGGTACTATCCAGAGAGAACATACAATAAATAGAGTGTCAGATTCCATGTAAATAGCAGAGAGATCATCATACAATAAATGTTGCGAGTTTGAATATACACTCGACCATTTCACTCGCTAAAATGTATTATTTAATGCTGTTATGAATGGAGATAGGGAATGAAACTAATAAAAGCTTTGCAATAATTTATTGAAAAATATATACAAATATTAATGAAATTAATAAGATTATTTTATTATTTACCGGAACTCTTTCCCTAATAAAAATTTAAATTATTGCTCTGCAAGAGCGAATGAGAACTTGTCCTATATCTTACCAATATTGAAGAGAGGTTACACGGAATATTGAGGTGCAGATTAGGTATAACGGATGGAAAAATAACTAAAATTTATAAAATATATCAAAAACAAATAAATACCTTGAAATATATCCAAACAAACATTAAATAACAGGAACCAGAAATATAATTCTTGATTATACTTTACCTAAGACTAAATATTAATATTGAACATATAACAAATAAAACCATTTAGGTCCACGCGTTTGTATAGAGCTAAGGCAAGGACTACATTCTGTGAAGATCACGATGGCCTTTTTGCTTTTATGTTATTAAACGAAGACCTACATACATAATATACAATAAGATCTATGGATACATTTAAAAAATCATTCAATACGATATATGAATTGTCCAAACAAGTAAACCACTTAATACTAAGATTTCTTCTAAGAATCACTTAAACTTTATTTTCAAGATGATGATATGTATACGCATAGTACCTATTTCGTGTGAAGGTTTTTATCAGGTGTAGTGTTCGTAGAGTTCCATTTATACTTGTACTGGTCTCTTAATTCAAAACGATCTGCACAGTTTCACAGATATAAATCCTATTCAAAGTGAATTCTAAGCCCACGGCCCACAATCCTCAACCAAAGAGGTGTTTCTAATCTTTGCCTCAACCATTACGGTCTCCTGTCGATGCAATTATCAGGAAAACTGAAAATATATTTTTTTATAGTCTTTATCATAGAATAACAAATTCTAAGAAGCTTCGTTTAAAAATATTCTTTTCAGAACATCGAACTATTGAGTTATCAAAATCTATAGTGTGCTTTTTGTTTATGGCATGTTCGGTCAAGCCACATGGCACCTTTTTACATCTTATATCGCTTTTATGAGAGGTAATTCTTCCTAATAAGCTCCTAGAAGTTTGTCCTATATATGATAAATCACAATCATTACATTTGATCTCATATACTATTCCAGATATTTCTGTTGTTTTTAAAGGTGTTTTTACTTTAGAAACTACATTTATATTCTTTTTTTGCAAATGTAATATTATATCCTTTGAAAACAATAAGTTTATTGGTTAATTCATCAATATAATAGACAGAACAGTAGGTATATAGGAAGAGTATTTGAGAGAGGTTGTGATTGATCAATAATATTATTTTCATTTAAAGACATTTCCAAATTTCTATCACCATTATTTAAGTTAGTTTAGGTATGACTCATGAGCTTATTTATCAATTTAATAGGATGTGAATTTTCGATTAATATACTTTTTAATTTTGACTGAACTTTCATTAACAAAAGTTTTATGGGATAGTTTTATGGCTCTGTTTTTCAAAGCATTAATAACTTTTATTTTATTTGGATGATACGAGTGTTAGTTTATATACCTATTGCTACAGTATGGTTTTCTATACTACTTTGTTCGTAGCAGGCCTGTATTATCCCTACAAACTTTCTTATCTAAGAAAGGCGTCCGTTCAAACATTTAAAAAAATTATCAGAAAAAGGCCTTAGTGTAAATAGCAACAAAATATTTTTTAGTTATAGATGCAGTACCCACAACTTTTGTTCCAAGCAATTTTGCATAAAATGAGCAGAAAAATAAAATAAAATTAATAAATAAAAAAATAAGAAATATTGGTAAAACATGAAAACCCAATATAAATTTGATATAATTGTACATTTTCTGGAGATCTTAATATAGACCCTGATTAAAAAATATATTTTACTATATTTATTGATAAGAAATAGGCGAAAAAAATGCCTTGAAGTGGAACTCGAACCCTGTCTGCTTTATATTCAACAGACAAAACAACAACCTCTAACCGCAAGACTATGACACATACGGCTAAAATAGGCAATTTGCATGTAATGTGTAGGTATACCAATGAAAAGGTTTTTTAAAATTCAATTCAATGAATTTTGTGAAATTTACCTTTCCACTGGCTACAGGCCATCGGGATTTTTGGACTTTATGTGTATTGTTGACCAGGATGGGGAGGAATGGGGTGGGACTCCCAATCGAAAGATCAAAATGCGTTAATATTGAAAATCATAAAAGTGAGCACGTGAGTTACTGGAAATGTTTGAGTTCAGATTTACTGCGAATGTGCGTTATGATATATAATCTCTCGGTAAAAATGTATAACTTAACCAAAATTGTATCGGCGTGGTTCTCTTACTGAGCATATGCGAAAGAATTGTGTTTTTTGTAAAATTTTTCAGAATATAGTTCTCACCTGCAAAAGTTTTACATTGAAAATGTTTTTTTCTGGGTAGGTATATGAATATTTTTGGTAATTGGTACCTAATAAACAACTGTCACGCAATACCTTAATTTTAAATAGTAAAATGATGTTATATCAAAATAGTCATTGCTTTCTCACAAATGTTTTATGAACCCCTTCTCGTAGTACGCCACCCTTAATTTGAAAATAAAGTAATTTTCACAACAATGTCTATTATTTAAAAATAACATATACCTACGCTCCTTTGGCATTATATTTATTATAACTTTTAGTTTTTTTTTAAATACCGAAACAGAAGAGTTAAACGACTAATATAGATCAACGTTTATTCGCTAAAATCCTTCTCACATCCAAAAGTTGGTTAACTTCTTATTTGTTATTTGTTAATTGATAATTGTTACTTGGCTGCGTAAACACTGCCATTGAAAAATAAGAACTTCAACTTATATTTGCTATTTGTTAATTGATAGTTGTTATTTGTTATTTTAGTCTGCATAAATCCACACCAAGACATTTCGCATCAAGTTTCACTCGCTTGCTGTAAACTCGACTGGATTCCTCGAACAGTTGTTGAAGATTCGTAGTTTTTTCTCCGCTATTGCGACGGGAAGAAGTTTTGAAAATTACTTCTTGAGAATTAGGAATGTTGCATTTGGCACATCCTTTCAAATCTTTGATCCTAATCTTGAATACCTATTTGTTCTAGTTAGGTATGGCATTAAAGAGGTTATTTACAAATTCTCGCCATACATGATCAGTCGAAAAATCCAATAATATACTTTTCATTGGCTGACAATGGAAAATACATTGCAGAGCTGAATTAGCATAATATACGTCTCTTTGAAAATACTCTTACATTTATTTACAAGATCAATACAACAGTATTTAGTTCTTTTCCTTGAGCTTTTACAGGTTGATCGTAGTGAAATCATCCATCATCCATGATTCTAGTTTCTCTATTTTTACGACATTGAAGCAAAGATAGATCTGAGCGATATTTTTTTCCTCAATCTGTTATATTTCCTATTGTTTCTCCACTTTCTTCTACCCACGATGGATCTAAGAAATATATGTAAACCTTCGACAGTTCTAACTCGAGAAAAAGCAACGTAAATATGACAATCGGCAATAATTGATCGGGGTTCCATACCGTCCTCATATACCTATATGACTATGATTGTCTATATCTCACTCCCTACATTCGGGCGTCGCTTTAATAGCAAACCTAAAAATTATAAAATAAACAATATATTAATAAACTAAGAAAACACGCTTTGATAGAAAACTAAACTAAAAAATAGAAAACAAATAAGATATCATTTTAATGTAAAAACACGTGGGGTGCTTTCTAAGTTAATTTTATAATGACTCTTCTTATATCAATATCTATCAACATAAAATATTTATATCAATGGACATCAAGCACGCCACGCTTTTTTACATTAAAATGATATCTTATTTATTTTCTAATTTTTAGTTTGGTTTGTTATTAAAGCGTGTTTTTTAAGTTTTTTTAACTATTATTTATTTTAGTAGACTTCCTCCAGTTAAGCTTGAGAATTAAAAAAACATGTACAGGGTGTGGCACCGAAAACGAAACAGATCTAATATCTTCACGACACATGTGCTGTGAAAAAAATAACACGTCGATTGGTCACTATCAACTTTTTATATTGGTCTATGCTATCACCGAGACAATTTAAATAGGGAAAGTACTAAGTGTGACACATCATTGAACAGGTAATTTGATTAGGAATTCAGCCATGTGACTGTTTGCTAAGTAACTTTCTAATTTGGCGCCCTCTTTCGGAAATAAATGAACTTAAAAATTGGGAAACCTTTCATAAATGTAACTCCATTCATTCCAAAAACATTAATTCATAATAGATGCTCAAAGTGTTCTCCAGTAACTACCATACATAAGTATAAGTTAGTCTCGAAACTTTGTCTGACGTTTTTATTTATAATTACTAGGTATAAATATATTTTTGATGATGACATAATATTGATGTTTTTCTATTTCAAAATAATCACAAGATGATTAATTTGTTTAGACGCTAACTCAATAGGTAGTTGCACGAGTTGTTGACACGTCCATTGTGAAATAAAGTCGTACTACTTCAACTTTAACGATAATTTTATTCTTTAATATCTGATTTATATTCACAACCATATTTTATTATACCTGCTGATACAGGGTGATTCCAAATTAAGTTAAAAAATAAATGAGTAGTTCTCCATAAAATTTCATATGCACGTTCGGGCTTATAAGAATACATGTGTGTTGAAAATGTAAAAAAATCTAAGCTTTGTATCTGAGACTCTAGAAACTCTAGAAATTTTTTAATACGCTTTTCAGCTGTGGAGTTATTTCGCTCATCGTTTATATACCTACTTTTATGTAACTAATCTATAAGATGGAAAAGTTACAATTATTATTGACAAAGAAGATAGATACTACATCTATCTTCTTTGTTATTGATAAATGAGCATTGAGGAAAATATATCTTTAAACTTATTGGTATAACAAAAATTTTAATTAGGGGTTTGATTGAGGTGAATCCATTCCGTAAAATAACAACTTTCTGTACATTTAATGCAAAGTACCATATTACTGTAGAGCAAAAACCAAGCTATACCTAATTTGTGAATAATACCAAGAGAGTTTATTGAGATATGATATATAATTTACATTTTCTTTTCATTTTCTATCTATCTTTCTATCTAAATCAACTTTGCTAGCCCGAAACCTAATAAAAAAGAGCTACACCACCACCAAGTGCCTGAACCAAAGTGAGCACACTCCAACAACAAATGGAAGACCAAAGAAAATTAAATCATAGCTAAGACGTATGGGTATTACTAAAAGTACCAGCAGGATAAACAAAAAATAAGAAAAAAGAGAAACTTTGCTCTCACAATTGTATGAACTTTTCGTCTGCAAATCTTTTTGAGAATTACCCATTTCATTTTATTATCTCAATTTGGAATTATCCTGTATACTACTTGGAAACAAATAATTTTACGTGAGATATAAGGTACTCATGGCTTATATCTATCTCCAATGTATCCAGAATATCCTGAATTATAAATAATATAAGTACTTCCAGCTGGGCTAGGTGGTTTCTTCCCATCAACTTCAATTTTTGCTGTTGTCACAAATATTTTGTCTCGTTTTTTGCCACCAAAAGTCACCGATGTCACCTAAGATTTGTTCATTTCGAATGATTAAATACTACAAAAAACAGCTTGCAAACCTGTGCAGTGGGCAGCTCGATTTTTTCCGTAATCTTGCCACTTTTTGGATCAAATCTTATCAAATATGAACCGAAAATAGCACAGACCCATAGCTGATCATTGGTATCTATGGTTAAACCATCAGGAAGTCCTTCTACTTTATTCTCTTTAAAGTCAAAGACTTTGGTTTTATTACCTGTTTGGACAAAATAATTACTTTGTAAAATTAAATTCAGGTTATATCTATCAATCATACTCACTGATCATTCCACAAACAGAATAGTCATATTGAAATACAGCGGGATTGTAGGTATCAATGTAATACATTTTTTTCTCTTTGATATTCCATGCTAATCCATTCGAACACGTTATTTTTCCTTCATGTTTTTTCAAAACTCCTTTCTCTAAGCTATACAATGAGCCTCTTTCCGGAAGTATTTTTCCATCAGCATCATTTGGTCCCATGGTACCTTTGAATTATTCCTTTTCGTTCGTTTCAAAATTGCATTTGTAATATTGAGATGATTACCTGCCCAAAGTCTTCCATATGGATCAATTTTAGCTCCATTTAATCTATTATCGTTCAGACTCGCCTCAGTATCTACCTCGACAATTGTCTCGATTTTTGATACTTTTGAACTATGACCATCCCATTCAACAAATACAATCTTTCTGGCCAAACCTGCAATGTACTTTGTATCAGAGCCTTCCACCGGGAACATAAAGGCTAGCGGTTCTTCACCTATAATTTCGTTACATAGGTAGTAAGAAAATTATAAACCTATAATTCTGGTGGATCATAAAAACAATCAGGGACATTTTAGATTTTTGTAAGTAAGACTATTGTCTGAATTTCTTTGAGCTTTTATTATATATCTATTGTGGTAATACCTTAAATATACTATAGAAGTCATTTTTTTCTAAACACAACTTTTATAGTTTACATCTGATAAGTATTTTTTGGAGTCTCACTGATATGAGAATAATATCTGATAAGCAAATAGTGAAATATATAAATTGTTTTAGGTGGGTTTTGGTATTATTATGTTCCAGTAGTAGTTGAACATTAGAGTTAGGTACTCTAAATGAAACTGCATAAGTTGTTTCTTACCAACTTTGGCGTGAGTGGTTTCGCCAGTATTATTATCATATTTATATACAACAGAATTTGGCACATCCACATAAATTGCACTTTGCGTTTCTTCATCCCAATGGATTCTTGTCCCTACATCTAACTGTCCACTGATTGATATTATCTCATATTTTGACATATTTAACACAAATATTGTGAATATGACCCGTGTTCACTTTATAAGTATAATTAATAATGATTATCAAGGAAACTAAAACGCTATCTAGATAAATTTTGATTTGCAATTGAAGCAGTAAATTAATTGAGTGTTATATGTGACCCTGATAAGATTACCGAATTAATTGTTTGGGTTTATACTTGAATTGCTGACATAAACGATACATATTTATGGGGATTGAATAATACTTGTGTAGTAGGTATGTACCGGGTGAACCAATAAGCCGATTCTCTGGCTGTATCTCAAATTGTTCATCGTCCAACTTTGTGTTAAAAAACAGGGTGCCTGTCAAGGGGACTGTCGACAGAAGTGAAGCTGTGAAAATTCACAGTACTTTTTCTTATGATGATGATGATAAAAAAATAATAACGAAAAATGTGTTAAAAATCATAATGTTTCAATTTATTAATAATAGTTGAGTCGATTGTGGTTATGATTGATTTGTGCAAACTAAAATATGAAACATAGAGCTTGGACCTTATATTTTCAATACCACTGTCTGGCAAATACACCATCCAACGTCGTAGGACGATCTGTCTCGCTCGCACTCCTCAACTCCTCACACATGAACATGAAAGTACATAGCAGACACAGTATATATTTTATCCAACGGTGCCAGAGAATGTAATGGAGAGGTTGGTGGTCCAAGCATTCCAAGAGAGAAGAAGGCCAATCCCAGGAGTCATTCGAAGAAACAATATGGCGAGTAGTGAAGGAATCTTTGGCAAAGAAGAAAGAGATTCAATTTTGGTATTGTGGTCTGTCTGGTCATGTCCTAAGTTGCTGTATGGAAAAGAAGTACATGGAACCGCAATCTAAGGCGGAAAAATTAAGTCGGGTTGAAAAGAAGAGGTGATCATCGACTCGTGTCCGGAATGCTTCAATAAATATTGCTCACGTGGCATCCATGAAGCATCAGGTGAACAGTATGATTGGGAATGATTTCGTAAATGGTAAACAAAAGTTGCTGCTTCTGGATATGGAAACGACGAGAACCATTGTTAGTCCTGATGCGGTAACCGAGAACAGTGTGCGTAAATCCATGGTGAAATTGAAATAAATATAAAGATAGTTAACACTGATATTAGAGCTGTGGTAGCAGATATAGAATGGATTCCAACTGGACTTGAAGCGTGGCCTTATCCATGTCAATGATGAGGAGGTTATTCTTCACTGCAGACAAGAAGAAGCTGTCAGAGTAATAAAATACGAAGAGGCTGTGATACCAGGAAAAAGTTAGGTGGTTGTAGAAGCTCGAAGAAGATGGCTCTAATCAGGGAAGCATTATGATGTTGGAACCACAGATGGATGACGAGCAAATCGGCCGTGGAATCGCTATCGGAAAATGCCTGGTTCGGAGTAATTCCAGTGAGGTTGATGAACGTGAATGTCTTCCCTATACAGCTCAAGGAAGGGACACAACGGTGTTCATCGGTTTCTTCAGTAGTGGGTAGCTTAAATATTATGGCCGAAACCCCTGCTCGGTTATCTGATAAGCTTTCGGAATTACTGGCTATATCAATGAATAGCGAACAGCGAGCAAGATTTAGGAAATCTTTGGTATTGGCGTTGATGGAAAAGGGAGAACAAATATCGTACGGCATAAAATTAACACAGGTGAAGAACGCCCTATCCGACAACCAGTGAGAAAGTTACCATTGGCTAAGCGGGAAGAAGCCGACAAAATTATAAAAGAAATGGAACAAGAAAGAATGATCGAACTATCGATGAGCCCATGGTCATCGCCATTGGTAATGGTTAAGAAGAATGATGGCTCGACACGATTCTGTGTGACGACACATTGGACACTTTGGTCGGATCGCTACACTTGACTTGAAGAGTGGCTATTGACAAGTCGAGAGGGATCCCGACGACCGAGAGAAAACTGAATTCACCGTTGGCCTGTGGCAGCTTACAGTTATGCCGTTTGGATTATGTAATGCAGCAGCTACATTCGAAAGGCTGATGGAGACTGTTTTGAAAGGGCTGTCGTGGGAAATTTGTTTGGTCTACCTAAATGACATCACCGTGGCAGAAAAGACATTCGAAGACAACCTTAAGAACTTGGAACAAGTATTCCTGCGACTACGTCGTTCAGGTCTCAATTTGAGCCCAAGAAATGCCAATAGTTCCAAAAGGAGGTAAGGTACTTAGGCCATGTGGTATCCAAAGAAGAAATGGAGAACTTTCCAAAAAAATAAAAGTTAGTAAAAATAGTCAAAATTGTAAGTTATTATCATCAAAAAGCCCATAGTCAAGAAAGAAAGTCGAAAAAAATCTTAAACTGAAATATAAGGGTTTGAGAATTTATTTTGACCACCGCTTCAAACGCGCTGCCAATGGTTGACGTCAGGCCTTGCTTGCCGAACGACACAACGGCGGACAGCAGGTAAAAGCCCATAGTAATAAACTCGCTATTCTTAAACGTGGTTATAATTTAATTTTGATGATTTGATCCCAATGTATTGATGTTATATTATTGTGGTAAATACTTTGATTAAAAATGGTTGATGCAGGTTTTACAAAAGGACAATCAGATAATTTACCTAGAGTTAAAAGGTATGTTTATGGCTGGGTCATTCATATGTTGCCATCCGGAGTACCAGAAATTAAGTATTTATGAGTGTTACACTTCTTATATTCTGATCATGTTAATGATTGTTTAAGTGCATATGATGGTTTGTTTGTCACTATTTTCAAGCAATGAATGATACAAAAAGACATAGTATATCGAGTTCGAAAAGCCAGAGGCAGATTTGATTTTATAAAAGAAATTTGTAGCTTTATAATAAATTTTCTTACATATTTACTAATAATTGGTAAAGATTTAGAAAATATTTTAGAAGCATAAGGTACCATCACTTATGCTAAAATCGTCTCCTAGACGTATTAATGAATTTCCATTTCTAATTTCTGTAGAGTTAAGAATATATGTACAGAATCTATTTTACAGCATTTTTTAAATACATAATTCTGGATATAATATACCTACTTATACAAAATAATCTTCACATACAAAAACAGCATGTTCTTTATTTAGATAAATATCCCCCACATTTCTTCTGCATGCTCTCAGCCATTTTGATCGGCGATTTTTAGCTTCAGGTACGTGAATAAAAATTTTAGTTTCGCGGTTGTACTAGTACATAGTGGCACAATGCAGTACTCATAATAAGTATTTTCCATTTCATGAAAAACAAAAATAACTAAAATCGAATAAATAAACCAAATATCACACCAGAATACAAAAGCAATGTGCATCAAATGGAAAAATAGCATGGCTGCGGCTGTTCGACTCATCTCGATACAAGGAGTGACGTCACAGCAGCTCCCGCCCTTTTGGTATCGTTTGAATTAGCTTAGCGAAGATTTCAATTTTAATAATTTATTGTAAAATAAGTACTACGATTTAAGGGCCGGTATTTGGTAGGTATAGGGTATTTTTATACATAAACAAACATATTAATGAAATAAAAAAATATAGGCAAGTTTCCTCAGATGATAAAAGTATGAATTAAGAATCTTCCTCGGTGTGTGTACTTACTATCGACGGTACATATCAGGATTTGCAAATATCGCCAATCCGCTAACTAGGCTTACGGAGGACGGTTGCAAGTTCTAGTGGAGTAATGACTTCCAGCAAGCCTTCAAAAGGTTGAAGGACGCTCTGCTAACAGCTCTAATACGGAATTTAATTCAAACAATATTTATTTAAAATGAGCCTATAGTTTATAATGTTATTAAATAGATGTATTTTATTATTATTGTATGCTCTTCAATCCTGTTCTGATCGGTTCTATTTTATCACAGATACAGAATGGCCAGGAGATGGTTATCGGCTATTTTAGTAAGACTTTATCGAAGTCGGAGAGAAACTACTGCGCCACCAGAAGAGAATTGTTGGCCATTGTGAAATCCGTAGAGCATTTCTACGAATACTTATATGGTAGAAAACTCCTGTTAATAACCGACCATGCATCCTTTCAGTGGCTGCAGATGGGTCGAGTGGCTCCAAGAATTCGACTTCGATATACAACATCGCGTTGGAAATCCCATAGCAATGCCGATACACTTTCGAGAACACCCTGTCCTGGTGACTGTGCCCCCTGTAACCGAGCTGAGGAGAAGGACGCCACTTCTAGGAGAACCACCGTTATAGATGACCGTTGGCAACCGAATGAACTTCAAAAAGATCAGGAGGAAGATCCCAAGAAGAGGCAAGAGGTTTCACGCTATTCACCTGATGCTAAATCGTATTGATGTGGAATTCTCTTGTTTTAGAGAACGGCATTTTGGAACAAGTACTCGAGAATCCTCATGGTACTGAGGACAGGAAGTAGTTACTAGTACTTAAGTTCAGGAGGGCTGAAATTTTGGAAGAGATTCGCACGGTGGGACCAGTGAAGGTCATTTAGGCCTTGGTGAAATACCAGATTCTGGATGTCATTAGAACCATGGAACTAGAGGGCTAGCTGTAGACTACGTAATGGTGAGAACAGCACTGATAGTGGGCATAATAGACCTCATGGTCGCAGTGCATTGAAAACCCCTTAAATCTACAATCTAGGCGTTGGAGAAACTCCGTGAGCGATTTTATTGGGTCAACTGCAAGGAAGACGTGCACAACTGGTGCAGGAATTGTGCGATCTGGGCAGCTACCAATGAACCACATCCTGGTGGTAATAGACTACTTCAAGTGGGTAGAAGGATATGCATTGCCAGGAAGCCACAACTGTAGCTGATGCTTTGGTCAAGGATTGGATATGCCGCAGAGGGGTACTGCTTGAGCTACACGCTGACCAAGGGAAAAACTTTGAGTTTCCCCTATTCCAGAATCTTTGCAACACCCTATGTATACGAAAGTCAAGAACAACGGCGTTGCATCCTCAGCCAGAGAGGTTGAGAGAATGTTACAGTCCTATACATTCTCTCAACCACTCTGGCGATATCTCTCCAAAGTTGTCTTCGAATACCGAAGATACTTACCGCTCTGTAGTCCACGACACTACTGGACATACTCCAGCTAGTATTGTCTTTAGGCGAGATTTTCGACTTCCCTGCGATCTCACCTAAGGATTATGTCGCTGGTGAAGATTCCGTTTCTAAACAACGCAAGAAAATGGATGAGGCCCATGAGTAACTCCAACACAACATCCAGACCGCAAGTGATCGCATGAAGATAACGTATGACGTTGGTGCTTGTGATTCGAGATACGAAACTGGCAATCTTGTCTGGCTATATAATCCTCATCAACCTCGAGGATTTTTACCGAAATGGCAGACCTCTTATCGTCGTACCAAAAACTATCCTATAGGACTGTCTGGGAAACGCTGCTGAGTCTCAGGGAAAGACTGTTGGATGTCCACATTCTGAAATTGGCCATTCCAAAGCTGGCCTGCAAACTGGACAGGTTGGATTGGAGAATCATCAGGAACATGCTGGAAGTTCTCTGCAGGTTCACAGGGATAGAGATTCTAGTATGCTATTGGAATCCAGCGGGTGCGACGCGACGCAAAACTTCTTTTTATCGCACGTCCCAGTACAAGAAGGGTATACGTTGACACTTTAGGCATGGTTTGGAAGAGAACGTTTCGAGGGCGAAACGATCTTAAGGAAGGGGCAATCTAATGTTACTCAGACCCACACCACTGCGCGATGCGACGCCTTTAGCTCACTGTTATAGAAAACTTAGACAAAGATTACCTAGATGCAACACAAAATATCTTCCAGTAACATCGAGTAACATTAGTGAATATAAATTGTAATACCTACGCGTGTGTGAATTGTGAATTTTCGTTATATTAAATAAATAGACTTTATTAATTAGTGTGTATGTGAATTTCTATGCACATAATAACAAAGAACATTACAGTATGATAGCACTCAGTATAGGTAGACTGAAAAAGGTGAAACCACGCAACAGTGGCTTTTGTTGCTAAACGTCACGCTAATAATTATTTTGTGTTGTTTTAATTCGGCTGTGGTACAAAATGATGTGTTTGGTAGATCCAAACTTATTCTGGATTAACAGAGACAACTAAGGATTTATTAGCCGTGAATTTAAGTTACAAGGAACACTTAGGAGGCGCGTTACAATATGTTATCTTATTATCGATTTTATGGCAATAGCTATTGCAATCTATCGCGAATGTGCAATAAAGCATTTTTAAATGAACCCTGAACGACTCAACGACACTCAACGTCAAGTCCTAAGCCGTCCTATAAAACGCGTGTTGTGGGAACTCAGATCTACATTGAGATGAAAATACAAGTTGAAGGCCGAAATACACTCTCTTTGCAACAAGCAAGCCTTCAAAAGGTTGAAGGACGCTCTGCTAACAGCTCTAATACGGAATTTAATTCAAACAATATTTATTTAAAATGAGCCTATAGTTTATAATGTTATTAAATAGATGTATTTTATTATTATTGTATGCTCTTCAATCCTGTTCTGATCGGTTCTATTTTATCACAGATACAGAATGGCCAGGAGATGGTTATCGGCTATTTTAGTAAGACTTTATCGAAGTCGGAGAGAAACTACTGCGCCACCAGAAGAGAATTGTTGGCCATTGTGAAATCCGTAGAGCATTTCTACGAATACTTATATGGTAGAAAACTCCTGTTAATAACCGACCATGCATCCTTTCAGTGGCTGCAGATGGGTCGAGTGGCTCCAAGAATTCGACTTCGATATACAACATCGCGTTGGAAATCCCATAGCAATGCCGATACACTTTCGAGAACACCCTGTCCTGGTGACTGTGCCCCCTGTAACCGAGCTGAGGAGAAGGACGCCACTTCTAGGAGAACCACCGTTATAGATGACCGTTGGCAACCGAATGAACTTCAAAAAGATCAGGAGGAAGATCCCAAGAAGAGGCAAGAGGTTTCACGCTATTCACCTGATGCTAAATCGTATTGATGTGGAATTCTCTTGTTTTAGAGAACGGCATTTTGGAACAAGTACTCGAGAATCCTCATGGTACTGAGGACAGGAAGTAGTTACTAGTACTTAAGTTCAGGAGGGCTGAAATTTTGGAAGAGATCCGCACGGTGGGACCAGTGAAGGTCATTTAGGCCTTGGTGAAATACCAGATTCTGGATGTCATTAGAACCATGGAACTAGAGGGCTAGCTGTAGACTACGTAATGGTGAGAACAGCACTGATAGTGGGCATAATAGACCTCATGGTCGCAGTGCATTGAAAACCCCTTAAATCTACAATCTAGGCGTTGGAGAAACTCCGTGAGCGATTTTATTGGGTCAACTGCAAGGAAGACGTGGTACAAAATGATGTGTTTGGTAGATCCAAACTTATTCTGGATTAACAGAGACAACTAAGGATTTATTAGCCGTGAATTTAAGTTACAAGGAACACTTAGGAGGCGCGTTACAATATGTTATCTTATTATCGATTTTATGGCAATAGCTATTGCAATCTATCGCGAATGTGCAATAAAGCATTTTTAAATGAACCCTGAACGACTCAACGACACTCAACGTCAAGTCCTAAGCCGTCCTATAAAACGCGTGTTGTGGGAACTCAGATCTACATTGAGATGAAAATACAAGTTGAAGGCCGAAATACACTCGCTTTGCAACCGGTCAACAGAGGTTTGAGTTAGGCATACACATATTTCCATAATTCCTAATTTTAAGATAAGATTATAATCCCTAATTTTTCTATCAAAATTTGCGATGACACAGGATCCAGTGTCGCTGCCTATTAGATAATAATAATAATTATAATAACAATATAAACTTTATTCAAAGTAGAAAATACAAATACATGTACAGAAAATATGAATACAGATAGATTATAGATACAAATAAGTGACTACATGGAGTGAATGAAGTGATTTTAGGATAAAAAGAAATGTGAAATATAAAAGACAACAAAATAAGATAATATAAAATTTATAAATTGCAAAAATTGTTAAAAATTCATTTATATACTTCTTTAAATTTCTTTTCGAAATGTTGCTTGTTTTTATATTTTTTCAGGCAGCGTATTATAATTTTTTTTACAGAAATACTAGCTTTGCCCGCTACTTTGTGCGCATGGAAAACTGCATAAATTCCATGCGGTAGTTTTTGCGTTTACAAACATACAGACAGACGGACGTGGTAAAATGGAACCTATATTCTAAGTTAGACCTCTTCAATTCTATGTAGTATGTAGTAGTATTTGCGTTATACGTGTACAAACATACAGGAAGATCGAAAGACGCGATAAAATTATGGAGCCTATATTTTAAAGCAGACCTCTAGTAATATATTGGTGAGAACTGCATTTAATTTCATGCACTAGTTTTTGCGTCATGCGCGTACAAACATAAAGATAAACAGACAAAAATTCAAAAAAAAAATTGTTTTGCCTTCTGTTGCTCTAATAAAGACCCCCGTATTATTTTTTCTTAAATATCTTTAATGTACAGACATCGACCTGTTCCAATTTTATATACTTACCTATAAGTATAGATAAGAGTAGGCTCTTTGAGAAATGGATTTTATGACATGCGGGAGGATGTGTTTGTTACGGTTTCCTGTCAATCAGCTTTATGTTTTTGAAAGTAGTACCTCATATTCACGCAAAGGTAGAATAATTGCCTTGTATCCATAATTTTTAATACTTTATAGAGGCTATTGGAATTGTATCCTCAGTTTTTTGTAGAAATAATTTAAGAAACCGTCTCTCTATTACCTCCAATCGATTTAGATGTGTCTTGTGTGCTCCACCCCAAGCTAAAATACCGTAGCAGATATGAACCCTTTATGAAGGAGAAGTAGATTACTTTTCTTTCTTCCATGGGTAAAAATTGTTTAGATATTTGAATTTATATAACATGGTTTGGAGTTTTCTTGCTACAAATTTTATATGATAATCCCACTAAAGATTTGTATTTAGGTTTAGGTATTTTGCAACGGTTACAGAGTTTAATTTCAATTCAAAGGGAGGGATGCCTGATTTGTTGCAACTGAAAGAAAAAAAATATTTTTTTCAAATTTATTGTTAATAATTTGTTACCAAACCAATTTTTAATAAATTTGAAGTTTATTTCTGCAGTGTTTTTCAATTTCTGTCAGGTTGGAGCTTAATAAAAAATAACAGTGTCATCAGCATATCCTATGGTGTCACCTTTACTAGAAAATGAGAACAGCTCATTTACGTATAAGTTGAATAGCACTGGTCCTAGAACAGTGCCTAGGGGTATTTCATATTACCTGATTTTTGAGCTACTGGAGTCATTACCAATTTTCACTTTTTAGGTTAGGATAGGTTATCTAAATCTAAATAGTTCTCCATAAGCCTATAACAGTTTCCTCTTATTCCTATTTTTCGATCGTCTCTAAGAATAGCTTATTGTTGACAGTATCAAATGCCTTTTTAAGGTCAATGAATAAGCATAAACATGGAGTTCCTATTTCAAGAGATTGGCGGATTTTCTCTGTGATGCATAGGATAGCATCTTCTGTTAAGATTTGTTTGGTAGAAAGGAGTTAAAAGTTATTTATAAAATACAAAAGTCGTTTTTTCAATAATTTTTCAAATACTTTCGATAGTTTCGTTATCAGTGAAATTGGTCTATAATTAGTAACGATGTTTTTGTTCCCACAAAACGGTGCTTAACCATAGCCTTTCTTTGTCTATAACTTATTTAGCAAGCCTTAAAAAATAGAATTGGAATCTTTTAAGGTGAATTTGCTGCGTCCTAAAGCTAGTTAGATATCAATTTGAGGGCCTCAAGAGAATCATCTTTAAAAATAAGAAACGTAATTGCTGATAACATTTAATGGAATTATCTATCTACAATACCACTCTAACGCCGTTGTAACCCTTAGCGTTGATATCAGTCACCCTATATGTTGCACCATGATTGGGTGGGGACAGAACGGCATCACCAATAGTGAGTTTACCGGTGGTTACATACAATTCGTCTAAGTTGGGTCCTCCAAATGTTACAGAGGTGACCTTAAAACCAAGAATAATATATACATAAGATACCTAATTGTAATCTCAATTTATTTATTTCTTTTAAAGCCAAAAATTGTAGAGCAGAAAACATTTCTTACTTGTTTTGCTGGAATTTCAATACTTTCTAATAACGTGTTTGGTTTTCGGGGATCTATTTTGATAATTCGGCTACCGTGAAATACAGCTACCCATAAATTACCATCTGTATCTATTGTCATACCATCTGGTCCGCCATTTATACCCACCTCAGTAAAATTGAAAATAGGTTTACCATTTGCTGAAAGGAAATTAGTTATTATTGAAGTAATCAAGTCTTGAAAATGTATTTTTTAAAGAGTGTGTCAAAGATAAAGGGATTGCATATATCATTGGTATCTCGGTAATAGATACGAAGTCTGTTAAACGAGCAAAAAGCTGATTAATGTTATGTGCTTTTACATCGCGTTCACAAAATTTCCATAACTGTTTTAATTTTCGAGGTTTTACTAATATTTTCTTAAGATTTTCTGAGAAGCATGAAAATAATTGAAAGAACTTCAACTTTATTTGAAAAAATTAGCATTTCTGTTCAATTTTCCCAATTAATCTACTCTGTGAATCAAATATCTATATTTATTCTGTAAATAAAGTCGATATCTATCAAGATACCAATATCCTGAGGTCAAGTTGAGACACACTCTAGGACCGATAATTGTGCTTACATATAGTTCCATTCTGAATGTCGAAATCATATTCTTGAACGCAATACTTCGGTGTATCGATGTAGTAAAATTTTTTCAAAGCCTCATTCCATGCTAATCCGTTGGAAATTCCTACATCACTCAAATGCTTCACGGCTTTGTCGTTTCCAAAGGAATAAAGAGAACCTTTTTGCCTTCTAACTTCTCCCTTGACCGGTTCTCCACCCATAGTTCCTGAGAGAAAAATATGTGTTTTAATTCGGGATATCGAATTACAGCCAAAGCCAATTGTTTGAAAATTAATTCAGAAAACTTGTGTATGCCTACCTTAGATACTATACTCGTATGCATATAACATCTCTTCTAAGTAAATTCATTTATGTGAATTAGGATAATAATCAAATACCTTTTAATTATTAATAGTAGGATAGCTATTCAATTAAGAGTCCTTTGAATATTACTCTATGATGGTATCATCAGAATGGAATAGAATTCTACTAATTCTAATTAGTTATATGTATATATTTATAAATTCCACAAGAAGTAACTTCGTACTAGGTGACACATAAGGTTGGTTTATTGGGTTGTACGACGCAATTTAAAGGTCTTTTTTGACCGACTTCCCAAAAGGAGGAGGTATACAATTCGATTGTGTGCTTTTTTTTTTTTTTTTTGGGTTTGTGCGCGCCTTTCATATAGTAAACGTACTCCGATTTTGATGATTTTTGATTCATTTGAAAGAGGAGGCTTGAGAAATGGTCCCATATTCATAAAAAAGAGAATCCGACATCTCGTTCCCTCCGAAAACCGCCCCCGAAGGGGGTGGAGGGGGCAAATTTTGTCGAAAATTGAAAATCTGCTTTGATATAATTACAGATAGGACAATATCCGGAAACGTTTAAATGGAACATTTTTTCAAAAGAGTAACGGTTTTCGACATAGAGACATTTTAAATTCTCAAATATACCTATTTTCGCTATGTGGAGAGGGCGATTTCTGTCGAAAATTGAAAATCTGTTTGCAGTACATGAAAGACATAATTATTTGTAGCAACATTTATACTGAACATTTTTCCCTTAGAGTTACGGTTTTCGAGTAAAATCGGTGTTAAAATGGTAACAACTAAAATATTCAAGCGTATTTCCGCAGCGATGTTCTGGGATCTCAATAATAACAACTACAAGCAAGGAATATACGTGGGTAATAGGATAAGTACTATCTTCTTTGGTATTAGTGAACGTTCAACGATTTTCGTGACTAATGTTACACTCAAAAGTGTGAAATAAATATTTTTTACAAAAAATTGGACCGACTTTATTAGTTGGTGCACTGAAAAGTATAAAATAATATTAATTCTATTGGGGCTGGTACTTGTGAAGTTGGTGCCAAAAGTTACCAATCTACCTGCAACCGCACAACTTCAAAAGTAACAGCACCAATAGAATTAATATTATTTTATACTTTTCAGTGCACCAACTAATAAAGTCGGTCCAATTTTTTGTAAAAAATATTTATTGAGTATCTGCCCGACCACGTTTTCTTTGTATACCATTCTGTTTTTATCGTGCCTAGGTTTCTATGTAATGTTATATTTAAAGTTTATGCCATTATCATTTTCTAGCTCTATTGTAAATTTTAAATTAGGATGGTAGGCGTTAAACATGTTTTTGTTGTATTCCGTTTGTCCTTTTGGTACAATTAGAATACAATCGTCAACTTATCTCCGATATAGTGGTAGTGAAACACATAGGTATTAGCTAATGATATTTTCACTAATTTTATGAATGTAGAAACTAGAAAAAATGAAACTCTGTTCAATAACACAAAAAATAAACAAATAAGTAAATTTACAAAATAATTAAGTAATAAAATATAATAACCAACTAATAACGTCGGTCCAGTTTTTTGTAAAAAAGTATTTCTTTCAGACTTTTGAGTGTAACATTGTTCACAAATATCGTTGAACGTTCACCACTAATATCTTATTACCCACGTATATACTTTGCTTGACCTTGTTATTATGTAGAGATCTCAGAACATCGCTGCGGAATTACGCTCAAATATTTTGGATTTAACCATTATACGACCGCTTACCTCGAAAATCGTAACTCTAAGGAGAAAATGTTCCTAATAAATGTTGATACACATATTATTGTCTTTCATGTGGCATCGAAAGATTTTCAGTTGTCGAAATAAATTGCCCCTTCCACATAGCAAAAATACCCATATGTGAGATTTTAAAATGAATGTAGCTCGAAAACCGTAGCTCTTTTGAAAAAATGTTCAACTTAAACGTATCCGGATATTGTCCTATCTTTAATTCTGGCATCTCGAATTTTCGATTTTCGAGAAAATTTGCCCTCTCCACCCCCTTCGGGGTCGGTTTTCGTAGGGAAGGAGATTTCGGTTTGAGTTTTTACGAATATGGAACCAATTTCCAAGTCACCTCTTTCAAATGAATCAAAAATCATCAGAATCGGAGAACGTTTACTATATATAACGCGCGAGCAAACCAAAAAAAAAGCTGACAGTCGAATTGTATCGTAGCCACCGAAATATATGGCCTAACCGCTCTGACGTCACAGAAGATTCCCCTCACGCTTAGTGGTCATAACAAACCAAACGTAGTGCGTAGTAATTGTAGCAAATTCAGTAGACGGTAGACGAGACGCTTTCGACTGATTTGTCTATTTTCTCTATGCACTTTATTTACATTGAAAAAACGTAGTATCAATATAATTACGTAGTGAATACATTACGTAGTGATTGGCTTTATTTGATCAAAACTTTAATTTGTTAATTAACATAAACATAGTTAAAACTGTTCAAATTTGATTCACTACACGTGCAGTGGTATTGTTGTTGCAACGACCACCATTTTACATTAGGTCAGGGCCGTGATTCGGGAATTCTAGTTTTTTCAAAATGCCTCACAAGTGCTGTGTTCCATCGTGTAAAGGAAATTACGGGTATAATAGTGCTCCGACTGTGAGAGTGTTTTCATTTCCAAAGAACGATGAGATGAAAAAACAATGGTTGCGCGCCATTCCCCGAGCAGGTTTCATCCCATCGAATTCCAGCAAAGTTTGTGAGTTACATTTTCATACTGATGACATTATCCGCGATATATCAAAATTAGATAAAAAAACTGGAGAACATATTACTGTTCCATTAAACCGCTATCGTTTAAAAGATAGCGCTATACCAAGTATATTTCCAAATTGCCCAAAATATCTTTCAAAATCCCCAACTTCTCATGTTCGAAAAAGTAAGGAAGAGAAAATTCATGAAATCAATAATGCCAATTTACTCAAAGCTATCAAAGAAAGCGAAAAAACTTTTGCTGCACATCAGGAGTCTATTACTTTTTAAAATTTTGAAAAATTTATAGAAATTATGGATTCTTTTACCTTTATCAAAAATTACTTTTTTGAAAATTGAATACACTCCTGGGCCTAAAATTACGTATGCAGTAGCAATTAATTCAAGATTAAAAATGGAAACATATTTACGTGGTCATGAAATCTATTTGAATATTAATAAAACTAGAACGCCTTGTGTTATAAACAACCTAGAGATTATAAAGAATTGTTTGAGTTTCATAGATTCTATTTCGTTGAATGCCAATGACAGTAACAGCTGCGAAAATGAAAAAATTAAAGAAATTATAAATCATATAACATCTATTTTAGATAGCCTCGAATGAGAAGACTCAGATAAACGAAATGCTTTCAAGTTTTTGTCGAAACAATTAAAACTTCATGTTACTGCTAAAGAATGACATCGTTATTCAGCAAAAACAATGATTTGGTCATCAATCATGTACTCCATAAGTTCACATGCGTATAAATATTTGCGACACTACAGTTCACTAGCGCTACCTCACCCATCTACAATAAGAACAGTTTGCAATACATTTCTAACCGATCCCACCAGAGGACAGAGCATTGTTTCTAGTTTATGCGCGTAATATTTTTAAACTTTTAGAAGATCATGAAAAAAATGTAATACTTCTTATGGACGAAATTCACATTCAACCTTATTTGGATTTCAAAGGTGGAAATATTGTCGGTACTTCCTTCAATAGTAAAACAATGGCCACATCCGCGTACACATTTATGATTTCCAGCGTTACATCAAAATTAAAAGAAGTTGTGCATATTTTTCCTGCATCTACCATGAATCATATCACTCTTTTTGAATGTATTCGGTCTATTGTAACAAAATTGGAAGAAATAGGTTTTAGAGTATTTTGTATTATAAGCGATAACAACGCAATCAATGGCAAGGCAATGGTTAATTTTTCCCCGATAAAGAAATAAAGCATAGTGTATCCACATCCCTATGACAATAAGCGGCCCCTTTTTTTCTTATACGATTCCGTCCATTTACTAAAATGAATAAGAAACAATTGGCTAAATCCTAAGCATCATAGAAATTTTACCTATCCAGATTTTGAGTCCGGCGAAATGAGAACAACATCTTTCGATTCTCTTGCAACGTTGTATCGCTTGGAACATGACAAATTACTAAAGTTAGGATTCTTTTTATCGCAAAAGGCGCTATTTCCAACCACCTTTGAAAGGCAGAATGTGAATTTATGCTTGAAAATTTTTAACCCGTTTGTAAAAGAAGGAATCCCGACAGTTCGTAGCCAGGGGAAGGTAAACTACACGATTTTTATTTTTATTATTTTTTTCATCGCGCAGAATGTTTCAAGCAAACGTTAAAAATCATCTATAAATCTCATATATTTTTGATGTACATTTATCCAGTAGCCACATTTGGATTTTTTGAATTTTAGGTTGCCCTTATTTTGAAACTATTTTTTGTTCATTAACAAACTCAACTGAGATATTCACACGACTGAGTTTTGAAAGAGATACTTTTATAATTGTGCATTTTGAAACATTTCTTAGCAGTTTTTATTATTTTTTTTGGAAAAAGCTTTATACAAAAGTTGAAGTTAGTTTTATAAACCAGAAATACTTTTAATCGCTTTCACTCAATATCCACTCTGAGAGATTATTTCTATTTTATCAAAGAAAATGGTAATAAACCATTGCAGAATGAGCGAGAGAATGAGTTATGAAATAGAAGTATATATGCTTGTAATAAAATGAGTGCTCAGTTGCGACGGATGATACCAAGAAAGCACAAGCAGACTAAGTCGGGCTAGTAAGATACGATTCTTATTTAAATGGTGATTATTAATTTATAAACTTTATTAATTAATTAGGCATCTCACTTGCCTTAACTTAATTCTATGTACCTAGTTTTATTCTCATTACTTATTCTAGATTGGTTTGGTACCATTACAATAACAGGCCTGTTTGTTCTGGACAATGACAATTTATATATACGGTCGATATTTATCCATTTCGAATGATAATATAATTAGGTATAGGCAATCTTATAGATTATGAATTACATACTTCCCATACATATTGCAGGGTTCTTCTTCATTTGAATTAATTAATTACGGTTTAGAATCCCAGCAAATTTTCACACTTATAAAAAGATGAAAATGTTTGCAAGAGTCTTACGAAGTCTTGCAGCAAGACCAAGACCAATACCAAGACCATATATGCAAGACCAAGACCCAAGACCAAGACTAAGGATTTGATGCAAGACCAAGACCAATACCAAGGGTGCAAGACCAAGACCAATACCAAGACCATATCGGTCTTGGTCTTGGTCTTGCTTTGCGCATCACTACTAATTGGTAATTAAAGGCTTATTAAATGCTCTGAGAAAATGTGTAAAACATTTTCGATTTTTTCATTTTTTTTTTCGCGCAAACTTTGAAATCAGCAGATCAAGACCGGAAATCATAGTATACAGCTCAGATTCGTTGTAAAACCTAATTGGTAATTAAAGGCTTATTAAATGCTCTGAGAAAAAGTCAAAATTTTATTGAAAAAAATTTCAAAAACTATTTTTATTTTTTTTTCTGACAAAGATCGAACTCAGCAGACCAAGGCAGGAAATCATAGTATACAGATCGAGATCGTTGTAAAACCTAATTGGTAATTAAAGGCTCAATAAATGCTCAAAGAAAAAGCACACATCAATCGAAACGCCCACTTATTTTTTTGAAAATTTTGGATCTGCTAACTTTAGATGAAGTTAGCAGATCATGGTTGGAGATCATAGTATATAAATCGGCATCGTTGTTAAACCTAATAAATAATTAAAGGCTCATTAAATGCTCTAAGAAAAAGTCCGAAGCTTTTCCGAAGAAAATTTTTTTCATGACAAAGTTCAAGCTCAGCAGATCATGGCTGAAAATCGTAGTAAACATATCGGGACCATTGTAAAACCTAATTGGTAATTAAAGGCTTATTAAATGCTCTGAGAAAAAGTCAAAATTTTACTGAAAAAAATTTCAAAAACTATTTATTTTTATTTTTTTCTGACAAAGATCGAACTCAGCAGACCAAGGCAGGAAATCATAGTATACAGATCGGGATCGTTGTAAAACCTAATTGGTAATTAAAGACTCAATAAATGCTCAAAGAAAAAGCACATCAATCGAAACGCCCACTTATTTTTTGAAAATTTGGGATCTGCAACTTTAGATGAAGTTAGCAGATCATGGTCGGAGATCATAGTATACAAATCGACATCGTTGTTAAACCTAATAAATAATTAAAGGCTCATTAAATGCTCTAAGAAAAAGTCCGAAGCTTTTCCGAAGAAAAATTGTTTCCATTTTTTTCATGACAAAGTTCGAGCTCAGCAGATCATGACTTAAAATCGTAGTAAACAGATCGGGATCGTTGTAAAAACATATTATTAATTTAAGGCTCATTAAATGCTCTAAGAAAAAGACTAAAACATTTCGATTTTTTTTAATTTTTTTTTTTCGGGCAAAGTTTGAAATCAGCAGATCAAGACCGTAAATCATAGTATACAGCTCAGAATCGTTGTAAAACCGAATTGGTAATTAAAGGCTTATTAAATGCTTTGAGAAAAAGCACACAACAATCGAAACGCCAACTTATTTTTTTGAAAATTTGGGATCTGCTAACTTTAGATGAAGTTAGCAGATCATGGTTGGAGATCATAGTAAACAGATCGGGATCGTTGTAAAAACTTACTATTAATTTAAGGCTCATTAAATGCTCTAAGAAAAAGAGTAGAACATTTCGATTTTTTTTTATTTTTTTTTCTGGCAAAGTTTGAAATCAGCATATCAAGACCGTAAATCATAGTATAATCATAGTTCGAGCTCCGCAGATCATGGCTGAAAATCGTAGTAAACAGATCGGGATCGTTGTAAAAACTTATTATTAATTTAAGGCTCAATAAATGCTTCACGGAAAAGTGCAAAATATTTTGAAAAAAAAAAATCTTATTTTTTTCGGAAAAAGTTTAAACTCAGCAGATCAAGGCCGGAAATTATAGTATATAGATCGGGACTATTGTAAAACCTAATTGTTAATTAAAGGCTTATTATATGCTCTTAAGAAAAAGTGTGAAATTTTAAATTGTTGGTCTGCTGAGTTCGATCTTTGTCAGAAAAAAATAAAAATTAATAGTTTTTGAAATTTTTTTCAATAAAATTATGACTTTTTCTCATAGCATTTAATAAGCCTTTAATTACCAATTCGGTTTTACAACGATTCTGAGCTGTATACTATGATTTACGGTCTTGATATGCTGATTTCAAACTTTGCCAGAAAAAAAAAATTAAAAAAAATCGAAATGTTTTACTCTTTTTCTTAGAGCATTTAATGAGCCTTAAATTAATAGTAAGTTTTTACAACGATCCCGATCTGTTTACTATGATCTCCAACCATGATCTGCTAACTTCATCTAAAGTTAGCAGATCCCAAATTTTCAAAAAAATAAGTTGGCGTTTCGATTGATGTGTGCTTTTTCTCAAAGCATTTAATAAGCCTTTAATTACCAATTCGGTTTTACAACGATTCTGAGCTGTATACTATAATTTCCTGCCTTGGTCTGCGGAGTTCGATCTTTGTCAGAAAAAAATAAAAATAAATAGTTTTTGAAATTTTTTTGAATAAAATTTTGACTTTTTCTCAGAGCATTTAATAAGCCTTTAATTACCAATTAGGTTTTACAACGAATCTGAGCTGTATACTATGATTTCCGGTCTTGATCTGCTGATTTCAAAGTTTGCCCGAAAAAAAAAATGAAAAAATCGAAAATGTGTTACACATTTTCTCAGAGCATTTAATGAGCCTTTAATTTTTAATTAGGTTTTTCAATGATTCCCATGAGTATACTATGATTTTTGGCTATGATCTGCTAATTTTATCTAAAGTTAGCAGATCTTCAATTTCCGGAAAAAGTTGAAAAGCATTTAAATCGCGGTTTTCGCACTTAATTAGCATCTAATTAGCCTTTAATTATGATGTTAAGAAACCTGTGATCTGCTGACCTTGCTCTGCTAGCTTTATGGACATCGATATACTAGCATCTGTTGAAACTAATACAACATATTGACACGAACAAGTATAGAATAAGCTCAGATCTAAAATTTGTAATATTATAACCAATTTCAAAATAAAAATGGACCTCTAAAATATGAACATAAGATACTCCTGCGTAACATAAAGGAGACACAAAGTTTCATAAGAGAACACGACATCATAGTCGTACAGCCGGAAAAAAACTAATAAAACAGTAATTGTCATGTACTCAAATGAATATGATGCGAAAATTTGTAAATTGCTAAGACGAAGACACGTATAAAGAAATAAAAAATAACCCTGCCAACATCTTTCAGACTAAAAATAACAATTTAATAAAAGAGTGGGAGGAACAAAAGCACGTAACAAAAAATATACCTTCATCTTTAAAATAAAAAATGCTCTTCCACCAAAAATATACGGGCTTCAAAAATTATATAAAGAAAACATTTCCCTCAGACCAATTATATCATTATTTTGTCACCATTCGAGAAATTATCCAAATTTCTCGCAAATATCTTCATTAATTTTGTAGGAAAAAATGCTCATTTTGTTAAAGATTCTTTCCATTTGAAATCTGAATTAAAAGAAGTTACAATTCCAGAGGATCAAATCCTTATGCCATTAGATGTAACATTAAAAATTATACAACACTGCCTCAAAATGAATTCCTTACAGCTTTGGATTACACATTAACTTCAACATATTTTCAATACAATGAAAAAGTCTACAAACAAGTAAAAGGTTGTGTCATGGGAGCCTCCATATCAAGTGTCATTGCTCAACCAGTATCAAAAGATGTTGAATTCATTACCATTCCAAAACTTAAATTTGTACTACTATATCGGAGATATGTTGACGATTGTATTCTTTCTAATCGTAAAAAAGGACAAATGGAATACATCAAAAACATGTTTAACGCATACCATCCTAATTTTAAAGTTTATAATAGAGCTGGGAAATGATAATACCTAGCATAAACTTTTGAGATATAACATTACACAGAACCCTTGGCACGATAAAAACAAAATGGTATACAAAGAAAACGTAGTCAGGAAGATACTTAAATTTGAAATCCCATCATCCTCTCTGCCAAAAGAAATCAGCAATAATTGGACTGGCTGATAGATCTATCACTCTCTCAGAACCAGAATATAGACGAATGGCAATAAAAAAGGCTAAGCAAGCATTACTAGATAACAATTATCCAAAAATACTCATAAACAGTATTTTCACAGAAAGAATCAACACGTTTTACAACCTCACTACACCTAAAAATAAAAATCGGAAATTTCAGCGCATTAGACTTACCTACATTGAAGGACTCTCAGAAAAAAATAGAAAGATCGATGAGACCCCACATGATTAGTATAGGACATAAAGGTTTTAATACTCTAAGAAAAAATATATTTTCCAAATTAAAAACGTTCAACCCTAAAGAGACAAAAACCCACGTTGTATATGAAATCCTTACAATTAAGTAAACTGTAACAAAGTATATATAGGTGAAACATTACAATACTTGCGACTACCATTTGACATATTAAAGTTAGGTTAGCTGGAGGTGAGGAGGTGATTGATAAAATTTTATCAAATATGAAAATACACTTCCTCCTGTATATCTAAACTGATATGTTTTTTGTTTTTTTTAATTTTCCTCTCAGTCAAGAGATATTTAGGGTGGTTCGTTTTGAAATGAAAGCACTGTATAATACTGTCCAACCAATAATTACGTATTTATCTTTGATCACATATTTTCTTCCAAATTTATAGCTTTCATTAATTTTTCAAATTTACAATATATTTTTATTTGCTTGTAGTTGGTATCACCAAATGTTCAATATTCAATAAAATGAAATTCATATTCTAATAATACCTGACAGACCAACGATAGTGAAAAATAATAATCAAATACTATGATTTTACGTTTTAAACATTTCATTACTAAGTCAAAATGTTATCTCTTAAATATATATTTTGTACTTTTAGCTAAGTTAAAGATCTGATGAAGTTTGGAAACCTCCAAAGAAACGTTATCCAAATATAATAATTATGGCAAATATATTTCTATGATTTTTTTAACGAACCGTATTCTCAAGAGAATTTCCAAAATATTACAATATAGCAGTTCAAGAAATGTAACTCGGTACATAGTTATAAATTTTATATAAAATAATTGCTCGTTTTATATAACTTCTTATACCTGCCCAAAGCCTGCCTGAAGGATCACATTTTCCATCGTTAAATCTATTGTCTTTAACATCATCATCAGTATCAACTTCATAAATTTCTTTCATGTCTGTAACTTTTTCACTTTCTCCATCCCATGAAACTACTACCAACTTTCTGCCAACGCTCAAGAGGAACTTATCTTTCTGGTCTTTCACCGGTATTATTAGAGAAACATGATCAGTACCTGTAAATAAATTTTAGTTAGGTACTATATGGTATTTTTCACAAAATTTGGCATCGCGTTAAAATAAACTACGATAAAAACTACCTTTGCAACTTTGTGTAGATTACTGCAAACTTGCACACAATGTGTTAGAAATGTAATAATTTATTATTTTTGCCATGCAAAATCGAATATTAAAGTAAAATCAAAATTTTTGGTACCAGCACATGCCAACCATAGGTTTTATAAATCGACATGTGTTTGCTAAAAATAACCTATATTTTTCCGGAAGTGCCTTTTATAAACTCCCGTCAAAATTGGTTCAGCTGTTCACTTGAATTTCTATAAAAATGACTGGAAGTAATTTATCTTCAAATTAATTTATTTACACTCTAAAATATCACAGATTATTTATAACACTGTTCTTATATACTTACACTACACTATCGACTACAATTTATATTTATTATTTACACTATTTACAACCGTATTTGAACCGAGCATTATTTATTTATGTTGCTCATGGCCCCCAACTAGGCACTCAACTACATCAGACTGCCGGACTGCACCATTCTCGCCGCACTCCAAAGTACTGCGGGCTCCAGCATACTGCCGGTCTTCACTGTACAACACCGCTTACTCCGGTCTCCACCGTAATCACCGTACTGACTGAGCTCTGCAGCAACTCCTCTTCAATATATAGGCAAGCCTTCTCCATCTAGAAGCTTCCACTTAAATCTTCCAATGCCCCAAGCATTCCATCAATAGCATCAATAGCTGGGGATATAATCTTGACCTTTGCGTGTATCATTCGCAATAGCAGAATGCCTGACACTCACGTCAACTGGGTTCCACCACTCGTCAAGATGCTTCGCCTTCTGACAAAATGCATACGCCTCCTCGAAATGGCGTCTACACTATTTCCCAAACTGGTTGTAATATATATTGTATACGAACTTTTTATCAAGAATTACTTTCATGTTTCTCATTTGGTGCCTATATATTCAGTTTCACTTATCGGGAAAAGTCTCACAGATTGGACCAAGCAATACACATTCGCAAAAATCGGTTTTAAATATTAAAGATAAATATTAAATTATCAATTTTAGACATTCAGCAGTGATTTACCAAGTCAAATGTGCATTGGGAGAGGTGGATGAGAAGCAGGCTGTTTTCAAACATTATTTATCAATAAATTATAATTACATTAACTAGCCGTACACTAACTAATCTTGATGTAGTCTTTTCAGAGAACACTACCTCCGTCTTTCACAACACTGTAACGTTCACTGGCGTTGAGCGATATAATGCCCTTATAGCGATACTTAAGAGGTTATGGTTATCACAATTTATCCACTATTAAGGCAACAAGCGAAGAGGCGTGGCTCGGCGCGGCGCTTCAAAATGACGCTCACAATAGTTTACGTGTTATTGAATGATACGGTACTCCTAGGCAGAGCGGTGCGAAGCGCAGTATTCGGGCCCGACCCGTCAACTTTTCAAAACGGCCGGGAGCGTTGGCTCGCGTGCTGCCGACAGCCAAGTGGGGATCACAACATGCCAAAAGCAAGTTCCGACCTGAACAGTTTGCAGTGCAAAATTAAATATGGATGTAGAAAAAATTGTTAGATATTATTAGTTCGCGAATACGAAGAATTATATGAAATGGCGAACAAGAATTACTGCTATCAAAATAGACGGGAGAATATATGGTCTGAAATTGGAAAGAAAATTAACGAAAGTGTAAATTTTCTGTTGCATTTACGTCTCAAGAGAACTAACTATACAAAAACTAAAATATTAAGAGTTAATACATATATATTAGGTAAATTTCTTATAGAAATGTACCTATTGCGATAGTTCACACTTCTGAATTTCGAAAAAATTTCAACGGCATGTTGTTATATGTCTATAAGTTAGTCCAAAAAAACAATTGGTTCAAAAGTTTATATTTATATATATATATATATATATATATATATAATTTGCAGAAGGTATATTGGGGATGCAGCAATCATAAAGAACACTCTATAAAGTTGTCCTAAGCTTTCGGAAATTTATTTTCCATCTTCAGAGGATCTACAAAGGTGCATTTTATGTATTAAGATTTTTTCTTTTTTTATATATACATGCAGTATCAAAGGTTTTACTTACACTTTGTTGAGATTTTTTTTTTTTGGTTGAGTTGTTAATATATAAATAAAAAGATATAAGATCACAGGTAATGTACATGTAAATCTATTGAAGCACGAAATGAATTATGATAATATCAACATTCTGCACAACGAGCGCAACCTTAAAAAAAGATTATTTATAGAAATGGCTCTTATATCACAAGAGCCACATAGTATGAATAAAAGAACGGACATTAGTCATTTGACTGAGATCTACTACCATTTAATCGCTACTGATCAAAATTTGAGCAGAAGGAATCATCAATAGGGTCCAAGGTAATAACAATTCAAAAAATACGATATAGGTGTTGCCTACATTAAACTCAACAAACTACCACGACATATACCAAAACTCATTTTTTAGATTTTATTTATTTATATTAAGAAATTAATGATCATTAGACTTAGTTCGTAGGAGACATGTGCTTAGTAATAACTTGTTTTTTGTCTAAATTGTAATGTACATTACCTGTGATCTTATATCTTTTTATTTATATATTAACAACTCAAAAAAAAAAAATCTCAACAAAGTGTAAGTAAAACCTTTGATACTGCATGTATATATATAAAAAAGAAAAAATCTTAATACATAAAATGCACCTTTGTAGATCCTCTGAAGATGGAAAATAAATTTCCGAAAGCTTAGGACAACTTTATAGAGTGTTCTTTATGATTGCTGCATCCCCAATATACCTTCTGCAAATTTTAATACTGTTCAGCAAATAATAAACTTGTATATATATATATATATATATATATATATATATATATATATATATATGGGATATTACGAAATTTGTTAACACGATAGAGGTCGCAGTTTTGAAGTGATCTAGTTCAAATTTGCTACAAAAATCAATCTCTCAAACATCTCGGTCGAGTTCGTTATTGGGCAATATCGGGTAAGTAGTTTCAAAATGGCGACCGTTCAAACATTTTAAAAAATCATCAAAAAAGAGCCGTAGTGTAAATATCATCAAAAATAATTTTATGTTATAGATATAATCAGTACCTACAACTTTTGTTCAAAGCAATTTTTCATAAAATACACAGGTAAAAAAATAAAAATTAAATAAAGAAAAATAACAAATATTGATAAAACATGAACACTCAATATAAATTTGATGTAATTGTATATTTTCTGGAGATCTTAATATAGACCCTGATTAAAAAAATATATAGTATATTTATTGAAAAGAAATAGGCGAAAAAAAAATTGAAGTGGAACTCGAATCCTGTCTGCTTTATATTCAACAGTCAAAACAAAAACCTCTAACCGCAAGGCTATGACACACACGACAATTTTATGTAATAACATTATACCAATGAAAAGGTTGTTCAAATTTCACTTCAATGAATTTTGAAAAATTTACCTTTCCGCTGACTACAGGCCATCGGGATTTTTTTAAAATTGAAATTAATTGAATTAAACACCGTTTGGGAAAAGTTATAATTATTGTTTCTGTATATTCTTGAAATTGGCACAAAAAAAGTTCAACTAGCTGTTTCGTTTCTGCTGCTGCCAAATGCCGCTTAGGTGGGGATAGCCTATAAGAAATGACGCTGCGCTTCGCGCCAAGCCTGGTCGCTACTCCCGGTGGCGCTTAGGTGAGAATCGGCAGTTAAGCAGTGGTTATACTTGTTTTTTGTAATATGGGCTTCTTTCGAACATAGAAGCAATTTTATTACAAAGATCTGTGGATATTCTGAAATGCTCGAAAAACACACATTCTGAATACTCTGGTACTATCTCCTCTAGAAAATTTTCATTTTTTTTCCTTATCTCAGTCAATTCAAATTCCAAATCGTCTCCACTTTCTGAGAAATCCGATTCAAAATCGCTATCTCCTTGTATACTCATAATTAACGTAAAGGTTGTCTCTGATGTAAATATAACGGAAAAACACAATAATCACTTTTATAATACAAAGCACAACTAAACAATTATGAAATAATTATATGTTATATGAATCTATCACCGATCCGTTCATAGAATTTTAAAATTTTACTTCTAATGCGCATGTCATTCCATTTAGTTTCTACTCTTGGCCATGTACCGAAGTGACCGTTTCAGAACTATCCATAAACTAACACAAAATTGGTTGGAACGCTAATGAAATCGTTCGTGAACGATCACATTTTGGTTGGAACACTTTTTTTCTACTGCGCATGGGTGTGATCGTTCTTGAACGGTTTTCATGGTGGATGGAACAAACCTATTGTTAACGAGTCTGGCATATACTCGCGGAAATTACGAGAAAGCGTGTGTGGTGCGTCAGATGGCGGAACAGTTTGACGAGTGTGAACTTTAGTGGGCCTGGGTTGCGTGACTTAAGGCATACTGCTATTGGTTACCGATATACGCCAAGGCGATGATTATATTCCGAAACGTCTAGTAAGTTCGCGCTATTGGCGGAATGTTTGCGGCGTAGGAAGATGCCGGTAGAACTTCGAAATGGAGAGGACTTGCCTACTGCATCGAGTCGGTACTCAAGTATTGGAGCTAGCAGCAGCCACGACACAGAAACCTAAGTTTTTATATCATGGCAGCAGCGTAAATAAATGGCGCTTGATTTAAATACAGACAGTTGTAGTTGTATAAAGTTTAAATAGTAATTGTTCATTGTAGTGTAGAGTGTAGTAGTGATATTAATAATCTGTGCTATTTATAGTGTGTTAATAAAGATCACGATAAATGAATCCCACTTATCATTTTATATGCTAGTTACAATATTTCAAGTCAAATATTTGAATCTTTTTTATATAAATTCTGAAAAATAAAAGCTCGAAAGCTATTAAATGTAATTTTTTGTTATTGCTATCAAATCAGTGTCAAATATAAGCACCTATTTAATCTGTTTATTTTAGGATTTACCAAAATTACGGTAAAAATATCAATTTAACTCTGTTGAGCGTTTACGAATAAAGAGAGCTACATTAGGTTTATGAGCATGGTACCTAAGTCATAAGCATTTGACACCTATTTTAACGGATTTTGATGAATAATACTGTATAATTATTATATTTATTTTACAACGATATTGAAAATTATCATGTTGTAGTGAGTGTCACTGCGGATGGATTATAGATTATAGTGACAAGGGTAACGGCTCGAGTTCCAATGGGTGCCCTTTTTTCTCTACGAAATCACTTTCTTACTATTTCTTTATTGTTCCAGACTTACCAGATACTAATAATAACATTGTTTATTCAATATATAATCAATAAAACAATAATCTGGAATTTGCGACATTGAGTTGATGAAAGCAGAATATATATTATATATTAATATATAGATATATATATATATATATATATATATATATATATATATATAATATTAATTGTAGACGATTTTTAAGGCATAAAACGTGTACGGAGGAGTATGAGATTTCGCACAGTGAAAGTTTATTTGGTGAAGTAGTGCACACAGTTAATTTTTTATGATTTTTTTATGTAATAGTGTATACAAAGTAATGTTATTATTTTGAAGGATACATATAAATGAGAACTTAATGTAATTTATGCATTTACAACGAAGGTTTTGCGATGCAAAACATTTCGAATCTTAAGTCACTTTTGTGAAAGGAATTCTCTTCATTTTGTCTTAAGGGTTCAGTAATATTATCTGCGTTAAGTCTTTACAATAGCTAGCTGTCGTGTTTTTTGAACTGTTACTATCATTAAATTTTAAATTTCATATGTATTGCAAGGAATTAGGCAAACAACACACGCTAATGCCATTTTGTACAAGCTTACAATTCCCAAAAATTATATGCAATTATTATATCATTGACAAAAAAACCTCAATAACGTTTGAATTAAAAAAAAATCCCGATGGCCTGTAGTCAGCGGAAAGGTAAATTTTTCAAAATTCATTGAATTGAAATTTTAACAACCTTTTCATTGGTATACCTACATGTTACTACATAAAATTGTCGTATTTGTCATAGCCTTGCGGTAAGAGGTTTTTGTTTTGGCTGTTGAATATAAAGCAGACAGGGTTCGAGTCCACTTCAAAGCAGATTTTTTTTCGCCTATTTCTTTTCAATAAATATACTACATATTTTTTTAATCAGGGTCTATATCAAGATCTCCAGAAAATGTTCAATTACATCAAATCAATCAATCAATCAATATTTGTTATTTTTCTTTATTAATTTTTATTTTTTTACCTGTGTATTTTATGAAAAATTGCTTCGAACAAAAGTTGTAGGTACTGATTATATCTATAACCTAAAATTACTTTTAATAATATTTACACTACGGCTCTTTTTTGATATTTTTTTTAAATGTTTGAATGGTCGCCATTTTGAAACTACTTACCCGATATTGCCCAATAACAAACTCGACCGAGATATTTGAGAGATTGATTTTTGTAGCAAATTTGAACTTGATACCTTCAAAACTGCGACCTCTATCGTGTTAACAAATTTCGTAATATCCCATATATATATATATATATATATATATATATATATATATATATATATATATATATATATATATATATATATATATATATATGTCAAATTTTCTGAAAGATACTATACACAAAGATTCGTTATTTTATTTTATTATGATATGCATCTTACCTATAACTGCCATCGTATGCTTCTTTGTTTTCGGAACATATCTGTTTATAGATTTACCGAAAATATCTATATAGTATAAACTTTGCGTTTCTTCATCCCAATGTGGACCTTCACCAAGTTCGGTTATACCAACTTCATCTAATCGCTGGACTGTTGGAGACATTATTTGTCCGAAACTGAAATTGGTCCCATTAGTAGATGCTGCAGCGCTTAATAAATAATTTAGGACAGCACAAACTAAATAAACGGGAAACATTCCCCCGTATCTAAAGGTGAATACTCTCTTGTAGAGATTTGATCCACCACCATAGCATTCAGCTTTTTATAAGAGAAAGTGAAAAATAAGCAAACAAGCTCACACGAAGGCTCCAAAGTCCCAGCATAATAATGAAGGTCTCGCATTTTTCAAGTTCAATAGGCTATAGCTATCGATTAAATTCAGTTTGAGATCCTGTTTTTTGAAAAAATCAATATTATAGATAAATCTTTCTAATCTTATCAATTCAAAATTATCAAAATACCTATTATGTGATAATGTAATAACCATATTTTGTTCATAAGTTGAAGACTATGAAGCCTGTTAAACATACTTTTTTTAAATAACAATATATTTTCTAGCAATAATAATTTGAAACATAAATATGTACTTCTGTAGGTTTGTTTTTCGTTATTCACAATTATCTCTGGATCAAAGTTAAATATGAACTGCATGCAAATATAAAAAGTTTTTGATGGTTATAGCAGCTTTGATAGATTTCATGGTTAGGTTATGAAAAATATATATATAAGTAATATTATTATTTAGATTAGCTTTGTTAGTTATTTGTTTATATTTATCAACATACCAAATTAAAATGTTACAAAGGCCAAGCAATATGTTCACCGTAGCAAGGAAAACTAAACTAGAGGTTAGGTAGGTACCACTTTCCACTTTTCTACTGACTGCCGACTGCAGAGACAGATTATTACTTAGTACAGGCCAATCAGTGCACAGCGTCAACGTTACTACAGTGCTGATTAGCGGAGAGTTTCAATGAGATCGGCATTCAACTGTTAGTGAGATACGCACATATCACCGTTAAATCTTTAGCCTAGCCCTTAAACTGATCTAGTTTTGTGCCTTTTACATTTTCATTGCTTGTTTTACAACTGTTTCTTTACATTTTTGTGCAGCATTATGAATAACTCAAGGTAAGAAGATAATATTTTTTTCAAAAGAAACGTTACCTTTGGTTTATGATGAAATGCAAGACAACGGATTCGTTTTTAATTGCAGAAGCCGAAAACTATTGGAATGGGCGTTAAATGAAACTCACTGTGATAGGTACTTCAGATAGGTATCTACACACGTGTCGGACACAACAGGTAGGATTTTATTCAGCTCTAGGTATGTATTTTCTTTATCTAAGCCCAAAAATAATGATATAAAAGACTTTTCATTCATGATGATTTGTAGAAGAATTCGGTTCTATGGAATTTAAGATTATAGAAAGACAATTTCAAGAGCAATTTTTATTTAAAATACACATGAATTCTTCCTTTTATAAAGTACATCATCTTTAATATTTTATATTATTAATGCTATATCTGATCATTGAGACAATGGAAAGATGAATGTGCAGTGCTCTCAAAAATTATAATCTTTTGAATATATCTATTTTTAAATACCCATTATTTGCAGATAAGGAAACGCCATCAAAACCATCTAGTGAGTTATCTGACAAAGACCCAACTTTCATTCCAACAAAAAAGTTAATGAGAAGAGATTTGTTAAGCATATGTACAGAAAACCTGAAAGGTCACGGACAGAGTTCATCTCTAAAACCCACCGTATCTGAGACAATTGACAGTAAATCTTGCAAGTCTTACAATAAATGTCACAGATATCAGGGTTGTGAAACCTTTCGAGAATGTTTCTCAAAGAAATAGTTAAATTTCAAAATCAGAAAGAACCTTGGATTGGGTTACTCAAATTGTAAAAATTAACAATCATTCCAATGTAGACGTTGTGCCAATTAATGAATTTGAAAGGATATTTGAAAAGCACATAGAGCCCTATAACATTCCTTCAATAATGGAATAATCAATAGTGAATCTTCTCACCTAATAGAAGCATACGACTTTGACATGGATGTTAGGGGTTGGTAATTGAAGTTTTCTTCTAATACGTAACATGGATGAACATTTTCTGCATAAAGAAATATAAAAAATGTAGACATGGAAAATTTAGCTGCAAGGTTATTTCCGAAAATCAAAGAAATTTCTAAATCTGAGCAAATTTTAAATTGTGTTATTCACAGTAGAGAAACTGACAGTGGATTTTTTACTGAATCTTCTGAAAATGATTTTCAAGAAACTTCCAAACTTGCAGCAATACGTGAATTCATTCATCTAGCGCTAAAATTGATATTCGAAGAGGCGATATTTAATTGAATAATTTTTTTCGCAATATTATTACTAATTTTGAAAGGCATCTAAAACGGAATCATCAACAATAGAAAGAAGTGAAAGAGCTTCTAGCTTATCCTACAAATGTACCAGAAGGAAAAAAATGGAGATATCCTGTAATTATTGAGGAATGATATTAATTTCGAGCAATATGTCGTTAAGGGAGTTTAGTTCTAGTAAAATACCTTGTTCTCACTGTAAGAGAATTGTAGACAGGAAATACCTGAAGAGGCATTATAAAAATTGTTCTTTAAAACCAGATAAAAAGTGCAAGCGCATTTAGCAGCTTCACAAACCTTGATAGCGTTTGCAGCTCAACACGAAAATAATGCAGCCACTAAGGGTAAAAAGAGGTATTTAGTAAAAGCTGCCTGACGAAATGGGCGATCTAGCCCGGACAGATCCACTAATAATAAGGTATTTCGGAGAGGAATATTTGAAGAAACATAAAAGGGCACAACTAGCAATCGCCTGCTTAAATAAAATGAGAGAGTGCGCTAGATTGTTAAATGAAATAAGATAGAGAAGACACAAGTCTGACCTCAGCCTAATTGAAATTCTAAACCCTGTGATGTTCAATGATATAGTTCTGTCAATTAAAAATATTAGTGGTTATAATTTTGATACAAAAACATATAGGTAAGGCTCCCAGCCTGGCCGACCACAAGGGGAACCCCATTAAACGGATATCGGATTGTGCATTAGAGCTTCTTTTTAACGAAAGTCAATTTTTTGTGAGAAGTAAATGGAATTCCGATGTGTCCTCCTTAGCAATAAAAGATTTGGCTGAAAAAAGATGTAGTAAACCCATAATTATCTTTTTAATAGAAGATATTCTTATTTTACAAGCTCACATCTTGAAAGAATCTGAGAAAAAGTTCGAGCTCCTTCTAAATAATTGGCCAGATAAAGCTGCCTACAAAAGATTGGTCGATTATGCATTGGCTTTTACTCTTTTGTATAACCGCAGAAGAGGTGGAGATGTCCCATACTTAAAAATAGACTCTTGAACTGAACTGAATCAGAAAGGGTGCTTACCAGAACTTATAAGCGAGTCACTGCTGGTGGTGAAGATAGTCGAGCGGTGATCATTCTCTTCCCAACTTTATTACTACAATTTATCAAACTTCTAATTTATGTGAGAAATAATACCAATATGGTGCCGCAAGAAAACCAATAAATACCCTTTCGCGCACTCCGGACAATACAATCAATGGATGAGAAGAGAGAGATATAGTGTTACATAAGTTTGCGAATAGCTCTAATGCCAAAAAATCCATGTGTTCTTACTTCAAATAAGTTATGCAAACAGATAGCTACTGTGATGCAGCTGGCAAATTTGAAAAAAAAGATTATATAGATTTCGCAAAGTTTATGGGTCACACTGAGAGAACTCACCAGCAACTTTATGAAATCACGCAAGACTTATACCAGACCGCAAAAACAGCCAGACTACTCAATATGTTTGACAAAAGAAAGGGGATTGAATACAGAAATAAAGACATAATGACCGTGAACATTGATCCTAATAGAATAAGCGTCAGAAGATGAGTCCGATGACGAATTTGAAGAAAGTTCTGTTGAACTGAAATCTGACCCATCAACTAAAACTTGCTTCTCAAGAGCTAAAGATGCTTCTGAATTATCCGAATCATAAGGGATTTAGATGAGTCGGATGATTCGAAGATAATGAAAAAGAAAAAAAACAAAAAGCTAGTCACAGAGTTAAATAGACATTGCAGCAGAAATCTTTGATTTCCGAAAAATTTGAAGATTACATTATCATTAAAAAAGTTCCTAAAAAGGAAGAATGTAATGATTTAATTGGGAAAAATAAAGATCTATTGTCGAATTTGGACTGGGTGAACATAAAAACCTTTTTGTACAACTCATGGAGAAACACAAAAAAAGAATTGAATGATATGTTTGGTGATTTTATATCATAACAAGGCTAGATATATTTACCACCAAAACCGACATTTCTGGATGTCAGTGAAACTTTGCGCCAAGTACACGTTTCAAGTTATTCTGAGGTTTGTTCTCTAAAGCCAAATTGTTTGCGAGAAAGGAGATTAAATGTTTTTTTTCAATAATTTTTCAAATACTAGATAGGTTCGTTATCAGTGAAATTGCTCTATAATTAGTAACGATGTTGTTGTTCCTACATAAGGGTGCTAATATTTAAAATCGTAGTATAAATGCGATGGTCATGTTTGTTAATCCAGGTTCAGCTGGTAAATTTATATCGCTAAAAGATAGCCTTTCATTGTCTATAACTTATTTTAAGAAGCCTCAAAAAATTGAATAGGAAGTTTTTTAGGTGATTTTGCTGCGTCCGAAAGCTAGTTAGACATCAGTTTGAGGGCCTCAAGAGAATCATCTTTAAAAATAAGAAACGTAATTGCTGATAACATTTAATGGAATTATCTATCTACAATACCACTCTAACGCCGTTGTAACCCTTAGCGTTGATATCAGTCACCCTATAAGTTGCACCATGATTGGGTGGGGATAGAACGGCATCGCCAATAGTGAATTTGGCGGTGGTTACATACAATTCGTCCAAGTTGGGCCCTCCAAATGTTACAGAGGTGACCTTAAAACCAAGTATAATATATACATAATTGCAATCTCATATGCATTGTGTTAACTGTAATAATGTTTAATTTATTTCTTTCTTTTACAGCTAAAAATTGTAGAAGAGAAAACATGTCTTACTTGTTTTGCTGGAATTTCAATACTTTCTAATAACGTGTTGGGTTTTCGTGGATCTATTTTAATAATTCTGCTACCGTGAAATACAGCTACCCATAAATTACCATCTGTATCTATTGTCATACCATCTGGTCCGCCAATTATACCCATCTCAATAAAATTGAAAATTGGTTTACCATTTGCTGAAAGGATATTAGTTATTATTGAAGTAATCAAGTCTTAAAAATGTATTTTTCAGGATAAATCATTGTTTAAAGAGTGTGTCAAAGATAAAGGGATAGCATTGGTATCTCGGTAATAGATATGAAGTCTGTTAAATGAGGGAAAAACTTATTAATGTTATGAGCATTAACATCGTGTGCACCAAATTTTGGCATTTCAACTCACCCAGGTGAATTATTTTAAAGAAGAGTCTGATGAATACTTAGTGGTCATAGAAAGTTTGAAAAGACAAATACTTTTACTTGAAGAAAGTGTTCAAGACAAGGAATGTATAATTAGTGAGAAAGAAAGAAACATAAAACTTCTATTGAAAGAAAATAAACAGCTCCAACAAAACTATGATTTCTTGTTATCAAATATAGTAGATAAAGAGAGTATCATGGATAATTTAGAGAAAATTAACACAAAAATTGAACAATTAGAATCGTACCCGAGACAACATTTAAATAAAAAATCTTACTCCGAGGTTACAAAGGAATTGAAGGTTTCAATTAATAATTCCGTAAATAAGACTATGTGGTAAAACCTAATAAACACCAAACATCAGCACAAACTAAGAAAGATTTGGAAACCAGAATAGTAGTTAACAAATTACATATAGGAATAAATTCATTGAAACAAATGCCGAATGGAAATGTCGTCATAAAATGTGGTAGCAAAGAAATTGAAAAAATTCAAGATGAAATACAACAAAAACTACCAAACAAATATAAAACAGAAGTGAAAAAGTTAACTAAACCAAGAATAAAAATACCAAATTTGAAACTAGACAGTAATATTACAAAAGAAGAAATTAAACAAATGATAACAGATCAAAATTCCTTTATTGATGATGAAGATTTGCTTAATATTGAACATTTAAGAACCTTTCAACATAAAGATTGCCTGACTGCATTTGTGGAAGTCAGTGGAAGATTATTTCATAAAATTATGACAATTGGTAAAGGAAAATTATTTATTGGCTGGCAGAATCTGAAAGTTTATCAGAACAACAAACTTTCACAATGTGATAAATGTTTTCGATTTGGACATTCTGGTAAGAAATGCAGAAACGATATTGTATGTCCACAGTGTTCAGGCTCACATGAATTATCATCCTGCAAAAATATTCGAATTCTCAAATGCAGCAATTGTCTTTATTCAAATACTAAATATAAAACCAGTCACGATATCAGTCACCTTGCCACACATATAGAGTGTCCAACATATATTCATTATCGAAATCAGCTTGAATCACAAATCGATTACAGCAACTGAAATACTACCACATTCGACTCCAACCATTTTCAAAATATCAATGGCTCCGGAAAATACTCGCATAAGTGATTTTTATGAAAAATTTGACAAAAAAAATATCAGTATTTATGAGTACACTTCAATATCAGATTATCGCACTAAAATATGTGAGAGTCTTAGAATAATCTACTTTAATGCTAGATCAATGAAAAATAAAATGGAAGAAATAGAAATTATCATTAATACAATAAAAGCAAATATTGTGATCATTTCCGAAACTTGGATGAGTAAAGAAGAAGAAATTTATTATAATTTCAATAATTATAATTCATTAGATTCATCAAGAGAGAAACGTGGAGGTGGCATAGGAATTTTTGTGGAGAAAAACATAGACTTTGAAATTATGGACAAGGATACTGAGAATGCTTATATTGAAGTGAAATTACCAAAGTTCAACCTTATTCTTGGTGGTGCATACCGTTCCCCAAAAGAAAACGCTTCTACTTTTCTAAACCAAATCGATAAGAAACTTTATAGTATAAACGAAACTAAATTGGACTGTTTTATATTTGGTGATATGAACATAAATATTCTAAAGAATAACGATCAAACAAATTTTTATAGTGATATCTGCCATTCAAATAATTTCAAAATTTGCAATGATCAAATATCTACCAGAGACATTAAGAATACATCATCTTTAATTGTACATGTATTGACAAACTCAACTAAAGAATGTAATATTTCTATCATAAACAGTGCCCTTAGTGACCACAAACTCATAGTTACGGACATTTGTATGAAAAACATGCAAACAAAAAAACTGTTTTCTTATAAGAAATTTCATGTTTTCGATCAAGTAAAACTGAAAGAAGTATTGAACATTTTTCATGAAAACTTTCACAAATATGATGAAGTAAACAAGATGTATGATATGATATTGAAAATATTTGAGGATTGTTCCTGTGAAAAGGCAATAAAAATAAGAAAGGATTCTAAGCCATGGTTCAATGAAAAGATTTCAAAATTGATAAAACAGCGAGATAAATATCATTATAAAAATGTGCAATCAATAATTGATTCTTACAATTTTTTCAATAAACTTGTAAAACAAACTGTTCGAAAATCTAAAGAAAAATATTACGGCGAAAAACTCAAAAATGTTACTCCAAAACTAGCCTGGAATGCGATAAATGAAATCCTGTATAACAAAAGTAAGGATAATACTGAAAACATAAAATTTATTTCCGTTGATGGAAATATACTACAAGATCCACATGAAATTTGTGAGAAATTCAATAATTATTTCATCAATGATGGTCCCAGCTTAGCTGCCAAAATTCCCAGGAAAAATGAATATCCGATGGAGTCAAAGTCTACTACCATGTACCTGAAACCTACCACCCCAGAAGAGATTGAAGAAATAATCAGTTTACTGAATGCAAAAAAAACTCCAGGGTTAGACAAAATAAGTATCAAAATTGTTAAAGTAGTGAAATCAGAACTGGCACCTTTGATGAGCAAATTAATAAATTTTTCCTTTTTGACAGGCATAGTTCCTGATAAAACAAAAATTGCCAAGGTATAACCAATTTTCAAAACAGGTTATAAATATGAAATGACAAATTATAGACCAATCTCAATATTATCAGTACTTTCTAAAATTATTGAAAAAACTGTTCATTCAAGATTATTGGAATACCTTGATAAATCAAAATTATTACATAACGCTCAATACGGATTTCGAAAATATAGTGACACAGAATCAGCTGTTTTGGATGTGATAACTCAGTTCCAACTTGATCTGGACTCCAAAAAATATAGTGGACTCTTATCACTGGATCTGAGTAAAGCATTTGATGCAGTGGATCATAAACCGTATTATGTGGTGTTCCACAAGGGTCTATCCTGGGACCAGTTCTTTTTCTTATGTATATAAATTCGTTGATAAGTTTGAAATTGAATGGAAAAATAAATTTGTTTGCTGATGATACTTCTATAGTATATAGTGGAAGTAATTTACAAGAAATCAAAACAAATATGATGCAGGATATCAGCAAAATCTCTAGTTGGTTAAAATGTCACAAGCTAACACTAAATTATAAAAAATCATCTTTTACTTTTATAGCCAGAAAAAATATATCTACTGATTTAAAAAATCAAATTAAATTCAATAATGATAATATTAAATACTCTTCCACTGTAAAGTTTCTTGGATTATTCATAGATGAAAATTTAACGTGGTCCAAACACATTGAAAAATTGAGAAAACATATAGCTCCAATAATTGGAATTCTGTATAAAATTAGAAATTATTTACCTCTAAAATACCTGAAATTAATATACTTTTCATTAGTATATTCAAAGCTTCAATATTTAATTTCAGTTTGGGGTTCAGCAACAAAATCATTACTGAAACCTTTGAAAATACTTCAGAATAAAATTATAAAGTGCATATTCAAATTGAATTACAGAGAACCCACAGTTAATTTATATAAACCCAGGAAATTATTTGACATTTATTCATTATATAAAATTAAAATTTGTATATTCATTCATCTGGTCATAAATAATTTAAAACATTCAAATTTAGTTTTTCGGTTTAATTGTGATCAACACAATTATTTAACTAGGTGTTCCAAGAATCTTGTACTAATAAAAATTAAAACAACAATTGGCAAACAATCAATTCTTTATAACGGCATAAAATTATATAATGACTTACCGGATTTTCTTAAAAAAATCGGCAAAACAAGATTCAAAAATAGTTTGAAAAAATATTTATTATAATAAATAAGTTTCAACTTTTTTTTTAATTACATTTCTGATTTCATTGTTTATTCTAATACTTGTGTTTTTTTATTATTATTATATATATTTTTTTTACTTTCCCTGTTATAAACATTTATGTTTCTTGGGAAATAAACCATTATTATTATTATTATTATTATTATATTTTTTTAAATTTTCGAGATTTTAAAAATGTTGCTTTAGATTTGCTGAAAAGCAAGAAAATAATTGAAAAACTTCTGATCAATTTTCCCAATTAATCTACTCTGTGAATCAAATATCTATATCTATTCTGTAAATAAAATAGCTATCTATCAAGATACCAATATCCTGAGCTCAAGTTGAGACATACTCTAGGACAGATAATTCTGCTTACATATTGTTCCATTCTGAATGTCGAAATCATATTCTTGAACGCAGTACTTGTGTGTATCGATGTAGTAAAATTTTTTCAAAGCCTCATTCCATGCTAATCCGTTGGAAATTCCTATATCACTCAAATGCTTCACGGCTTTGTCGTTTCCAAAGGAATAAAGCGAACCTTTTTGCCTTTTAACTTCACCATTGACCGGTTCTCCACCCATAGTTCCTGAGAAAAAAATATGTATTTTAAGATCCTCTAGATTCGAGATCGTAAGGTAGATATTCGGGATATCGAGTTTCAGCCAAAGCCAATTGTTTGAAAATTAATTGAGAAAACGTGTATATGCCTACCTACTATACTCGTATGCTTGACGTCTCTAGGTAATGTCATGTATGTGAATAAGTATGATAATCAACTATCTACCTTTTAATAATTTATTCGAAATGTAGGTTCAATTTTCCAGCTAGGCATGAAATTATTATTCATATTCTAATATGGTCATCTGGTACGGATAGCTCTTCGTTTAATTATAAGTTTTAATCCAAGCTCTCGGTTAATTTATTAATTGTAACCATGTTCAGCGAAAACTACAAAAGGGTACAATACAGTCAATAAAATTGAAAAAAATGGTACTCTCAGCATACACCTATGTGAGATTGATAAAAAAAAGTTGACACTAAAAACATATTCTAAAAACATTGCACAGATAGGAACACTAAGAATTATATTTAATTATACACTATCACATCACATTATACATATTTTTGAGATGAACGAGAAAACGATATTGAAAAATTCTCCGGTTAACAACTGAATGTCAATGGGGGGCAGTGTTATGTTTACATTAATTGTTATTTCTAATTCCACTTCCCGAAACTACTGGTAGTTATATCGGCAAAATATTTATTATAATTATACGTTCAGTACCTATCCATCCTTAATAAATATTTGTACCTATAGTACACTATGTTTATGAATATCTTTTTTAGTATTTAGTCATCCGATTTGAAAATTTCGGCCATTTCTAAAAAAGTCTTTTGGTTAAATTCTGTTCATGACTTAATATTCTGACAGCATCATAGTTGTTACGTTTTGACCTTATAAAAAATTGTTAAATTGCCTTTGTTGTTTCGCTTCAAAATTCAGATGTGGAAGAAATAATTTCATTTTTCAGTTGATTTAACAGAGATTCTAAGTCCGGAATAATTTTATGAATGTTATATATTTCTACACTTAAAATACTTCTCATCAATTTATGTGAGTAATGCTCCATGTGTCTGTCCTGTATATATTGTCTAGTCATAAGATTCTTAATTGGATTGGTGACATGTGTGATGTGGTTAGGGTAGATTATATGTTCTGCACTGTAATAGAAAAATCTTCCTGTTGTATTCTTTGGCCAATTTCATTTTAGTTTTCGACCAATCCTTATTTCCACTAACTGCAATGTTACGAACATTGCAGATCCTTCGTTTCATAATAAAAATCTACACATTTTAGCAGATCTACTTATTAATAATGGCTACCCGATACATCTGGTTAATCGAATATTATTTAACACATCATTCAATTTACAACACGATTTGCAGAATAATATACAGAATAATCTATCAAATGTGAGCGATGTAGAGTGTTAACCTACAAACGTCCAGGAAGGTAACATTAACTCAACTGAATCTTTGTTAAATAAGCATACCATTACTAATCATAAATATCTTAGTTTACCTTGTATTAGAGAGATCACTCCTAAGCTTACAAGAATTTTCAGTGTGATGAACAACATAAAACTTGCATATAGAAACGTATTCCAAATAGGTTCCTTATATCCTAAATTGAAGGACAGGACCCCAGTGCTATCCCAGTCCAATGTGGTATACCTTGTGGCGAATGCAATAAAAAATATATTGGTGAAACTTCGAATATGCTATCAACTCGAATAACATCGCACAAAAGTGACTAGATTGCACCCAGAGAAATGTGCACTGGCCCACCACGTATTTTATTCCAAACATAACATGAACTATGATGCTGTCAGAATATTAAGTCATGAACAGAATTTAACCAAAAGACTTTTTTTTGGAAATGGCCGAAATTTTCAAATCGGTTGACTAAATACTAAAAAAGATATTCATAAACATAGTGTACTATAGGTACAAATATTTATTAAGGATGGATAGATACTGAACGTATAATTATAATAAATATTTTGCCGACATAACTACCAGTAGTTTCGGGAAGTGGAATTAGAAATAACAATTAATATAAACATATCACTGCCCCCACCATTTTGTGACATTCAGTTGTTAACCGGAGAATTTTTCAATATCGTTTTCTCGTTCATCTCGTAGTGTTCTCCAATCTGTACCAGAATTCCTGATGATGTAGCTACTTGGAATTTTTTATGTAAAAAATATGTACAATGTGATGTAATAGTGTATAATTAAATATAATTCTTAGTGTTCCTATCTGTGCAATGTTTTTAGAATGTTTTTAGCGTCAACTGTTTTTTTATCAATCTCAAATAAGTGTATGTATACTGAGAGTACCATTGTTTTCAATTTTATTGACTGTATTGTACCCTTTTGTAGTTTTCCCTGAAGATGGTCAGTCAATAAATTAACCGAAAGCTTGGATTAAAACTTACAAGAGTTTTCTTTACAATTGCTGCGTCCCCACTATTTTATCTAATTAACTATTAGTCAGCAACGATCAACCTCTACTATATATATGTATATAAATAAATGAAGAGCTATCCGTACCAGATGACCATATTAGAATATGAATAATAATTTCATGCGTAGACGACAAACCTCGTTCTTATTGTGGCACCCTACGAAGTGTAGGTTAAATTTACCAGCTAGGCTGTATCGTAAAAAACGCCCCACGCTGTAACTTCCTTATTTATTGGCAAATTTTAGAAATTCAAAAAAATAAATGAATGGTTTGATATATTCTACATTAACTTAAATTTATTTGATCTTTGCGCTTAGTGACAGCGATAGTAATTTTTTTTTCTTAATGGAAGTATGTGTTTATTTTAACGTCATATTGTTGACAATTTTTTTCTAAATTCAACAGCATAATATAACCTAATATTTATTCAAAAATTTCTGGAAAAAAGGTAATGCTTAGACCATTATCTTTAACTTGGAGCATGTCGGTCAATGTACTGTTATCCATCATAGAAATTGAAGTGATCTTTTCACAGTGTTATAAAAATAATCAAAAAATTGACAATTAAGTGACACGATGTGACATTTTTCTAAAGGCAAGTTTTCATATGCGGAAATGAATGCAAAACAAAAAGCGACTTATAAAATTATGTTAAATAATATGCAAATGTTGAATAAATGTTTAGTTATGTTATACTGCTGAATTCAAAATAAAATTGTCTACAATATGACGTAAAATTGAATACATGCTTCCATTTAGAAAAAAAGTTGACTATCGCTGTCACTAAGGGCAGATATCAAAAAAATGAAAATTACTGACATCTTTTAGAATATATCAAACCATTCATTGTTTTTTGAATTTTTAAAATCCGCTGATAAATAACGAAGTTACAGCTTGGGGCGTTTTCTACCATACAGCCTGTATATTGATTTTGTATTCTTGACTGGTTTTATAATAAATAATTTATTAAATTAATAAAAAAAGTTCTTGGGGATGCAGTCATATAATGAATACAATTCTTTGATTTAAGCCAAGCTTTCGACAATGTTTATTCTCTTCTTTGTAATTGATGGCTATGAAATCCCCAAGAAAGTCTTTATATATATTTATATATACTTATAAGAATTGCTGGTTTAATATAATATAATTTCTATACCTGCCCAAAGCCTGCCTGAAGGATCACATTTTCCATCGTTAAATCTATTGTCATTGACATCATCTTCAGTATCTACTTCGTAAATTGTTTTCATGTCTGTAACTTTTTCACTTTCTCCATCCCATAATACTACTACCAACTTTCTGCCAATGCTCAAGAGGAACTTATCTTTCTGGTCTTTCACCGGTATTATTAGAGAAACTTGATCGGTGCCTGTAAATAAATTTTAGGTAGGTTCGCGTTAAAATAAACTACAACGACTTCGTCAACGTCTGTCAAAAAACGCTTGACACCCCATGCAAAATAAAATATTTAAGGAAAATCAAAAATTTTGGTACCAGCACATGTCAACCACAGAGTTTTATAAGCCGACATGGGTTTTACTTACTTCTATGAAACTCCCGTCAAAATTGATTCAGCTGTTCACTTGATTTTTATTTATATTGTAACAGGTATATAAAAATGAGGGATTAATTTATCTTCAAATTCATTTATTTACACAATAAAATATCACAGACTATTTATATACACTGTACTTATATACTTAAACTGCACTATCGACTAGGTACTATGTACAATTTATATTTATTATTTACACTATTTACTACCTTATTTGAACCGAACGTTATTTATTGATGTTGCTGATGGCACCCTACTAGGAACACAACTACACCAGACTGCCAGACTGACGGTCTTCACCATACTCGCCGTACTCCAACGTACTTCGGTCTCCAGAATACTGCCGGTCTCCACCGTACAACACCATACTCCGGTCTCCACCGTGTTCACCGTACTGACTAAGCCTCGCAGCAAATCCTCTCCAATATATAGGCTAGCCCTCTCCATCTGGAAGCTTCCACCGAAATCTTCCAACGCCTCGTACATTCCACCAATTGCGCGAACTCACTAAATGTTTCGGAATATAACCTTGACCTTCGTCAAGATGCTCCACCCTCTGAGAAGTCGCACACGCCTCCAAGAAATAGCAACGACACCATAACACCATATCCTAAACTACTATAATATATATATATATATATATATATATATATATATATATATATATATATATATATATATGTTATATCCCAATATAATTCACCATATTCAATAATAACGATCAAGTCTCACAGGTGTCATATTTCTACGACACGTGTTTTATTATTTTTCTTTGTTGATATTTTCGCTCTCAGGGATAATGCTAACTTGCAGTTTTGCACATTCAGTACATTTTACATTCTCACAGAATATGCAACCTTGCAATTCCCATACTCTGGAATATTCCATATTCTAAGAATATTGTAGTTTTACCAGAATATGCAAACTTGCAGATCCCATACTCTAGAACTTGTAACGGACGAACCAAGCGCAAGTCACATGATGCTTAATCAACATAAAATCACTATAAATACGATTGCATCTGGTTCACCGAGGTTCTTGGTTCAAATAAGCAGTAGCTCTAAGTTCACGTTTTTTTTCTTCATTTTTATAATTGTAATTTTGTAACTTGTAAATTATAATAAATATTATTATTTTTTTAAGAGTTAAGTTTTAAACTACAAATATAATATATATATATATATATATATATATATATATATATATAAAGATGTTCTTGGGGATGCAGTCATATATTCAATAAAATTATTTGATTGAAGCCGAGCTTTCGAGAATGTTTATTCTTTTCTTCAGGGTAAAAATCGTGAATTTAGAATAAATTAGCCAAAAACAGGAAATATTTCATAGCCATCAGTTACAAATGTCGTTATTTATATAAATCGTATGAAACCTTTCCTGTTTTTGGCTAATTTATTCTAAATTCACGATTTTTTGCCCTGAAGAAGATAATAAACATTCTCGAAAGCTCGGCTTCAATCAAAGAATTTTATTGAATATATGACTGCATCCCCAAGAACATCTTTTTATTTATTATAAAACCAGTCAAGAATACAAAATCAATATATATATATATATATATATATATATATATATATATATATATATATATATATATTAGCTGTTTTACCCGGCACTTCCCGGGCAAACAATTTCGTCCAGATCCATCCACAGACATACACCAAGACAGAACAGCATGATATTAACCTAATACTATGAGGCTTGCTGCAGCAGTCGATTTAGTAAAGACTCGTACATATCACATTATAAAAAACATTCAACAAAACATTTTAGAGCTAAAATTATGGTTCAAGTAGTTTCAACTTCAGTACATTAAAATAAACAAAGTAAGATATAGAGAACGAAAAAATAACAGTAACAGTCATTATTTGCTATCGTAATCACGATTTTTATCAGGTGTAGATAGACGCTGTCGCTAGGCAATGGATAGGCATTACCTACGCCGCTGGAAAGTAGTCCCAATCTTTATTTATTTATTTTAGAAAAGCGATAAAAACATAAAATATAACCTTTATCGTCCGCGCAGATATAGAAAATTCAATAAAAAAGAAATTATTGAAATCGGATTAGTAGTTTTCGATATTTTTGTGGTCATACGAAAAGTCCTTACTCGTTAATATATTAGTATACAAAAGCTATAAAAACATATAATATAACCTATGTCATCCGCGCAGATATAGAAAATTTAATAAAAAAAATATTGAAATCGGATAAGTTGTTTTCGAGGTTTTTGGTGGTCATACGAAATGTCCTTACTCGTATATATATTAGTATAGATATAGATAAAAGGGTGCGTATGAGACAGAAACTTACCGAACCTATCGTCATCACCGTGCTAGCTAAGTAATAAATTATGGGAGGGTAAAAATAACAAAATCTGTTTTTTCATGATAGATGGATGATATTGGATATCTAATAGTAATTTTCAATTACCATCATTTGTTACTAAAGATTGTCGATATTTTGAAAAATAAAGGTACTCGAACTAAATTTACATTTTTCGACAAAGCTCATGTACGAACTTTTCATCAAGAATTACTTTTTTCATTAAACAAATACTAAAAATGTTTCTCATTTGGTGCCGACTTAATTGGACACACTGTATATTCAAGGTCATTTATCGGGATAAAAAACTATCTAGTAATTTTAGACTTTCAGCAGTGACTTACAAATTACAAAGTCAAATGTGCACCGGGAAAGGTGTATGAGAAGCATGCTTTTATCAAACATTATTTATCCATATTTATAATAATATTTATAATTTTATAATTACGTTAACAAGCCGATTTGACTTATGTTGTATCAAACACCCCTTATACCGATATTATACCTTATCGAAGGCTCTATGAATCCATAATAAACCTCTAATGGGGTAACATGTGCGACGTTGCTTCATATATGATTGACGACTCATTGAGGGGTTATGGTTATATCATAGCTTATCCACTATTAAGCTGTGGTTATAAAAATCCCTGTGTCCAACACACATCTAGCTAAGAAAGCGCTACAACATTGTTGACAGGATTTGTTGTTAGACGTCTTGCGCTCTTAAGCTGGTTTATAAAGAAGCTTTTAAAAATAATTGTTGGGGTATTTCTGATGCTGCAGCTTTGAAAGCGCAAGCGTTTTCTACCAAAATCTGTCAAAAATCTTGCAGCGCTTTTTTAGCTAGATGTGTGTTGGACACAGGGATTTTTTGTAAACGAATCGTCAGAAGGCGGAACATTTTGACGAGTGTGGACTTTAGTGAGGCCGGTGTTGCGTGACTTAAGGTATACTGCTAGTTGCTAGTGGTTACCGATACACGCCAAGGTCATGATTATATTCCAAAACGTCTAGTGAGTTCGCACTATGGGTGGAATGTTCGCGGCGTAGGATGAAGCCGGTCGAACTTAGAGATGGAGAGGACTTGCCTACTCCATCGAGTCGGGACCCAAGTATTGGAGCTAGCAGCAGCCAAGACAGATATAACCATATTGTTATATCATGGCAGTAGCGGAAATAAATGGCGCTTGTTTTAAATATAGACAAAATAGACCAATTGCATTATTGATTTAAATTCTCCGCATGCGCGACCCATCGGCCATAGGATACCTGTATTCAAATTTATGTAAAAGCAATTTTCTCTGGTGAAAGGCCATAGATATCATAGTACATAAAGAAATTGATAGAAACGGTCACAAACAGCCATTAGCATGGAATTATTTAGGCACAGGCGTAGGACATTCTTTTCAAAAGAGCAACATTTCAAATGAAAGTGACCGTTGCAAACTTCCTGCCGCGCATGAGGAGATCAATTTTCGCTTAATGCAATCGGTCTATTGTAGTTGTATATAGTGTAGTTTAGTAGAGATATAAATAATCTGTGATAATTATAGTGTGTTAATAAATAAAGTTCACGATAAATGGATCCCACTTCATTTTATTTGCCCGTTAAAAAATTTTAAGTCAAATATTAGAATCTTTTGGATAGAAATTCTGAAAAATAAAAGCTCGAGCGGTATCAAATTTAATTTTTGGTTATTGCTATCAAATCAGTGTCAAATATAAGCACATACTCTAGGATTCGCCAAAATTATGGTAAAAATATAATTTTAGTAATAACAGCTCTATTGAGCGTTTATGAATATAGAGAATGTTGCAGTAGGTTTATGAGTATGGTAAGTGAAAAGCATTTGAAATCTATTTTAACGGATTTTTATGAATAAGACTATACAATTATTATATTTCCTATACAGTGATGGTGAAGTGAATGTCACAGTAGTTATATTATAGTGACAAGGGTAACGGTTCGAGTTTCACTGGGTGCCCTTTTTTCACTACAAAATCACTTTTGTCCATTTCTTTATTGTTCCAGACTTACCAGATACCAATAATAACATTATTTATAAAATATATTTTCTTGTAGGTTATTGAATAATTAATAAAACAATAATCTGGAATTTGCGATATAGAGTTAGTTGATGAAAAGAGAATCTATATATTAATGCGTGATTGTAGACGATTTTTAAGGTATAAAACTTGCACGGAGTATGAGATTTGGCATAGTGAAAGTTTATATGGTGAAGCAGAGCATACAATTAAAATTTTGATTGTATTATGCGTTAAAATTCTAATTTAAATGAAATAAAAAAAATTGTTTCCGTCGTTGAAGTGAATAGTGTGTTGCATAACAAACCCAAATGCAATCCCTGTGTCCAACACACATCTAGCTAAGAAAGCGCTGCAACATTTTTGACAGGATTTGCTGTTAGACGTCTTGCGCTCTTAGACTGGTTTATAAAGAAGCTTTTAAATATAACTGTTGGGGTAATTCGGATGCTGCAGCTTAAATAGCGCAAGCGTTTTCTACCAAAATCTATTAAAAATGTTGCAGCGCTTTTTTACCTACATGTGTGTTGGACACAGGGAATGTGAAGTCACGAGTCAGGGCTGTCAGATTTTTTTATTCGTGAATGACATCCCCGGTCAAACACAAATTTAATTATGAATAGTGTATACAAAGTGATGTAATTGTTTTGAGGGATACATTTAAATGCGCACGTTTAAGAAGTTCTAATACTTTTGACAGTGAATTAATGCATTTACAATGCAGGTTTTGCACTGTTTCGAATCTGAAGTCACTTTTGCGAAAGAAAGGACTGCATTTATTACAATGCATTGTATTATAAAGTAAATATATAGCTGTCGTTGTGTTTTTTTACTCTGACTAATATTAAATTTGAAATTTCATATGTACCTATTGCAAGGAATTAGGCAAACAACACACGCAATTGCCGTTTTGTACCAGCTTGCAATTCCCAAAAATTACATGCTATTATTATATCTTTGACAACAAAACACTCAATAAATTCAAAAAATAATGAGTTCCGGTCGACCACTAGTATAAACAGTTCTGTGTTGACGCACGACGTTATGTTAGTAGGTTCTTAATATTCATTTGTGTTTTCTTTTATGATATATCTGCATAATATAAGAATTTCTAATTGAACTTGTTTCCATAATCCCCAAGAGGCGCCTTTTTACCATCTTCAAAAAAAGGACCTCTTTGCGATTTATCAACAACAACAAATTAAATAATACTAGTAAAAAAAAGCAATCTTACAACCGAATTGTATACCTTCTCCTTTTTTGAAGTCGGTCAAAAATAGGAACATCTTCATTACATGATGCACTGAAATCTATAAAATAGCAACACATTATGTAAAAAGCATCAAGTTTTTGAAGTTGAGACTTCCATCTACCTATAGCTGATACATCATATTTTGCGCAAAATGAGTTAATGCTGGTTATATATATATATATGCAAATTTTATCTCGGCATCTGGTCTACGGATTTCGATGAAAATTCATATGTATGGGTTTTAGAGTGTATTGAATCGATTGGTTGTATTCACATTCACAAAAAAATCGTGCAACCATTAAGGTACACATTAGCTATTTTAAGGAAGGGTTGGCAGATTTTGGTAAAAAATAGCAAAATGGGGTTTTCGGAGTCGAGAAATAGATTGACGATACTTTCATATTTCATTGGTGTGACCCTCGAGCTCCACACTAGCTATTTCAAGAGTTTTGGAATATTTATCATTCATAGAATATGTGAACAATAAAAGCAGTAATTATTTACCGATCGCAATAACCAGAAATATTTTTTCATAAGTTTAAATATCCTTAGTAACTCTTATAGACCCATCTTAAATCCTGTTTTACCCGAGCAAAGCTCGGTTTCCAGATATTTATTGTTAAAGAGTCAAATTTTCTAAAAGATACTATACACAAAGATTCGTTATTTTATTTCATTATTATATACATCTTACCTATAACAGCCATCGTATGATTCTTTGTTTTCGGAACATATCTGTGTATAGATTTACCGAAAATGTCTACGTAGTATAAACTTTGCGTTTCTTCATCCCAATGTGAACCTTCACCAAGTTCGGTTATACCAACTTCATCTAATCGCTGGACTGTTGGAGACATTATTTGTCCGAAACTGAAATTGGTCCCATTAGTAGATGCTGCAGCGCTCAATAAATAATTCAGGACAGCACAAACTAAATAAGCGGCAAACATTCCCTCCTAAAATATCTAAAGGTGAATATTCTCTTCTCGAGATTTCATCCACTACCATAGCAACATAGCATTCAGCTTTTTATAAGAGAAAGTGAAAAATAAGCAACCACGCTTACACGAAGGCTCCAAAGTCAAGACCCAGCATCAGAGGCCAGCATAATAATGAAGGTCTCACATTTTTCAAGGCCAATAGACTAACTAGTGATTAAATTCAGTTTGAAATCCTGTTTTTATAAATTCAATACCTATTATAGATAAATCTTCCTAATCTATCAAAATTATAAAACTATTTATGTGATAACATAATCTATTAACATATTTTGTTCATAGGTTGAAGACTATGAGACCAGTTGAACATATTGGTTTATAATTAAATAATATATTTTGCAGCAATAGTAATTTGAAACATAAATATGTACCTACTTCAGTAGGTATTTTGTCGTTACCTATTCAAATTTATCTCTAGAAAGTTAAATATGAACTGCATGCAAATATAAATAGTTTTTGATGGTATAGCAGCTTTCAGCTTTAATAGATTTCATAGTTAGGTTATGCAAAATATATATAAATAATATTATTATTTAGATTAGCTTTGTTAGTTATTTGTTTATATTTATCAACATACCAAATTAAAATGTTACAAAGACCAAGCAATATGTTCACCGTAGCAAGGAGAACTAAACTATAGGTTAAGTATTACTTTTCTACTGACTGCCGACTGTAGAGACAAATTAGGTATTACTCTGCTGACTGAGAAGAAACAATCTCTGTACTCGGTAGAGATTACGATTTCACTGATCAATCAAAATAACATTCTTTCTCGAGGGTATTACATAATGTTGCTTAATAATTAAAGGTCGAACAATACGAAATGCAAATGATTTCGAATTAAATTCGACCTAATCCAGATAAAGCCTTTTTGTATAGTTTCATGTGTTTTTTTTTCACCTATCTGTAGGTATTTAGGTACCTATATAAATGAAAATAAAATTGTCAAAAGTTTATATTTTTGGAAGGTAGCTAATGAGGATTCGCAGTAGTATCTTTTTGCCTCCTCATATCTTGGGGACGCCCTCACATTCATCTGAAGGTAGACAACTAGAATAAAATTTCTTGAATATGTAATTCTCGAAATCCACTTGGTACAGGCAAGCTGAGAGGGGAAGACATTTCTATCTTCGAAGAAATCGTCATATTTTGGATTTCTTTTCATCTTTTCATAAAAAGGGTGTGTTCTCAACTCCGTGCGTACAAATACTTTATACGGAAGGAGCATGTTCTACTCTAGACATACCTGCAGCAAAGATTAGAATTCATCTTTGCCTAGTTGCCGAATTTAACTCAATTTTTTGATGCTATCTGCCAATCAGCGCACAGCGTCAACGGTTACTACAGTGCTGATTGGTGGAGAGTGTCGATAGTATCGGCATTCAACTGTTACAGACACGCACATTTCTCCGTTAAATTTTTGGTCTAGCCCTTAAACTGATCTAGTTTTGTACCGTTTACATTTTCATTGCTTGTTTTATAACTGCTTTTTTACATTTTTGTGCAGCATCATGAATAACTCAATGTAAGAAGATTCGTTTTTAATTGTAGAAGCCGAAAACTATTGAAATTGACGATGAATGAAATTACTACTTCAGATATACCTACACGTCTCGGACACAAGTAGGTAGGATTTTATTCAGCTTTAGGTATTCATTTTCTTTATCTAAGCCCAAATGACCAATACTTTTCTAAAAATAATATGAAAGACTTTTCATTGATGATGATTAGTAGAAGAAGTCAGTAGTTAGATACCATTTTTATGTTTTACTGAAGAAAGTATTAAATGGTGCAATTATTCTAAATGGAATTTAAGATTACAGAAAGACAATTTCAAGGGCAATTTTAATTTAAAATGCACACCAATTCTTCCTTTCATAAAGTACATCATCTTTAATATTTTATATTAATATTGCTATATCTGATCTTTGAGACAATGGAAAGATGAATACAGTGCAGTGCTCTCAAAAATACTAATAATTTGAATATATGTATTTTTATATATTGTTTGCAGATAAGGAAACGCCATCAAAACCATCTAGTGAGTTATCTGACAAAGACCCAACTTTCATTCCACCAAAAAAGTTCATGAGAAGAGATTTGTTAAGCATTTGTACAGAAAACCTGAAAGGTCACGGACAGAGTTCATCTCTAAAGTCCACCGCATCTGAGACAATTGACAGTAAATCTTCCAAGTCTTGAGATAAATAATAAATATCACAGATATCAGGGTTGTGAAACCTCTCGAGAATGTTTCTCAAAGAAATAGTCGAATTTCAAAATCAGAGAGTACCTTAGATTGGGTTACTCAAATTGTAAGAATTAGCAATCATTTTGATGTAGACGTTGTGCCAATTAATGAATTCGAAAGGACATTTGGAAAGCACATAGAGCCCTATAGTATTCCTTCAAATGGGATAATGAATAGTGAATCTTCTCACCTTATAGACCTATACGACTTTGACATGGATGAACCTTTACTACATAAAGAAATATAAAAAAACGTAAAAGTGGAAAATTTAGCTGTAAGGGCGTTTCCTAAAATAAAACAAATTTCTAAATCTGAGCAAATTTCAAATTGTGTAACTCACAGTAGAGAGACTGATAATGGAGTTTTTACTGAATCTTCTGAAAATGATTTTCAAGAGACTCCCAAACCTGCAGCAATACGTGAATTCATCTGACGCCAACATAGAGATCTAAAGAGTAGATATTTAACTGAATGTAAATTTCGCAATATTGTTACTAATTTTAAAAGGCATCTAAAACGGAATCATCAATAAAAGAAAAAAGTGAAAGAGCTTCTAGCTTATCCTACAAATACAACAGAAGGAAAAAAATGAGAAGAGATATCCTGTCATTATTAAGGAATGATATAAATTTCGAGTAATATATGTCTTTAAGGGAGTTTAGTTCTAAATACCTTGTTCTCACTGTAAGAGGATTGTAGAGAAGAAATACCTGAAGAGGCATTATAAAAATTGTTCTTTAAAACCAGATAAAAAGTGCAAGCGCATTTAGTAGCTTCAGAAACCTTGATAGCGTTTGCAGCTCAACATGAAAATAATGCAGCCAGTAAGGGTAAAAAGAGGTATTTAGTAAAAGCTGCCTGACGAAATTGGCGATCTAGCCCGGACAGATCCACTAATAATAAGGTATTTCGGAGAGGAATATTTAAAGAAACATAAAAGGGCACAACTAGCAATCGCCTGCTCAAATAAAATGAGAGAGTGCGCTAGATTGTTAATTGAAATAAGATAGAGAAGACACAATCCTGACCTCAGCTTAATTGAAATTCTAAACCCTGTGATGTTTGATGATATAGTTTTGTCAATTAAAAATATTAGTGATTATAATTTTGATACAAAAACATATAGGTAAGGCTCCCACCCTGGCCGACCACATGGGAACCACATTAAACGGATATCGGATTGTGTATTAGAGCTTCTTTTTAAGGAAAGTCAATTTTTTGTGAGAAGTAAATGGAATTCCGATGTGTCACCCTTAGCAATAAAAGATTTGGCTGAAAAAACATGGAGTAAACCCATAATTCTCCCTTTAACGGAAGATATTTTAAAAACTCACATCTTGAAGGAGTCTGAGAAATGTTTCGAGCTCCTTCTAAAAAATTGTCAGATAAAGCTGCCTACAAAAGCAGAAGAGGTGGAGATTTCCCATACTTAAAAATAGACTCTTATATTTGAGAGATGTCACGTCGAGCAGCCAGGTGGAGTTCTCAGAATAATGAACTGAATCAGAAAGGGTGCTTATCAGAACTTATCAACGAGTCACTGCTGGTGGTTAACATAGTCGAGTGGTGATAGTTCTCTTCCCACCTTTATTACAAAAATTTATCAATCTTCTAATTTATGTGAGAAAGAACACCAATATACACTTTCACCAATTTATACAGAAAATAAAAATTGGTCGGACTTGACCCAATTTTTACATTTCTACCTAGTAGCTTATATAAGGAAAGTATTGTAATCGTAAAAAATTTTCGGTGTCGATATTTTCTCAAATGTTGACGTTTCAGAGTTTCCTGAGGCCAAAAACATATTTCCAGACAGGATTCTTTATGTAATACATTGCTATCAGTTTCAGATATCTATATCCTGCAAGGGCCAAGTTCTATCTGCGGAAGCCCAAATACTGACCCCTTTCCTGTTAGTTCAATTAAGCTGGTTTCTTAATAATTCAATTCTTTCTTCTCACGAGCTTTCTTCCGTACAGCACTCTTTCAAGCACGGAATACATGCAATGAATAGTTTTAACTATAAACATTAGTTATTAGTAGAAAAGTTTCAATCACTTTCTTCCAGTCTTGGATATTTTTAATGGGTCCGTCCCCACAAGCATTCAAGTCGAATGCAATTTGCTCACTCATAGAATTTAATTTTCTAATGACTACATGTAAGTTTTCCCGTCCTTAAAAAATCATTTTCTTCCAAATATTTCGAGTTGCTGTTTAGAAGTCTTTTTACTTCTGTTAATTTCATGTATTATTTTATTCTATATACGCAAATACAACAACTATTATTCATCAATATTCAAAAACTGATCAAAGAGCAAGTAAATTTGAACCAGAGAACACAACTAAGTCACAGCTTACCGTGACTAAGTGTTTTGTTTTTATTACTGGCCAAATGCACCAGATGGAAGCAAGGGCCATTAACCATAAAGAAGAAGAAGAAGTGTTTTGTTTCTAATTCTGCAACTTTTACATCTTAACTATTCAACGTTGAAATATAATCATCGTTGAGAAAAGTGGTCACCTAAATAACCTAAGTTTTCAACGTTTCTAAATGACATTGAATTAGTATTTCAATCTTTCCAACATTGTTTTTTTAATGTCCACGAGAATCACCCCGTTCTACAACTATGCAACCAGAAATTCATAAGCAGAGGAATATGTAAAACAGAGAATACTATGTAAAACTATTAGGGTATTTTGTAAAACTACCGTTAATTTTGTTAAGTGCGTTTAAAAACGAATAATAATTAATTTTCGATTTTAGTATAATAAGGGCAGATTTCATAATCAAATTTAATCTCCTGTTAATTTTAATCCTACATTAAAAATTTCATAATTTTTTTTATTGAACATATAATTCAAAGTTACTTTAAAATAAAAGAAGAGATAAGGTGTCTGACGTTATAAAAGTGATTAAAAAATGCACTAGTTTTATTCCGTCACCAAGAAATGAGTTAGACAAATTCAAGAATTAACTAAACGCCAATTAGGGATTCATTATGAAATCAGCCCCAAATATAATTCGATGTTTTGAATAAAGGTTACTGAGTTGAGATGAGAGTTTTGTTTTATGAATGAGGTAATAATTGAAAAGTCAGCAATTGATACTTGAATATATTTTGTTGCAGTTACCATATTAAAAGAATTGAGTTTCTGTAAACTTTAAACACTTACGGTTTCCATATGTTCATAGATTTTGATGAATATCTGTCTTTTGATTGATATCTTCTTCTTCTTCAGATTTTAATTATGGTGGCTTTATTCGGCTCTTTCATAATATATATAGAATGCAGAACATCAGAACCAAAGATTTGTGTCTATTCTTTGACGGAATATATAAATCTGGGCGGGACTGATTGAACCTTCGAAAGTATAATTTCGACAAATTATTTTCAAATTCCAATATTAATTCCGTGTGTACTCAGATGACATTTTCAATACTCCAAAATTTCACTTAACGGTAAAGTAGTTTAAAGGATATCTATTGTACAATTTCGAAAATTATATTCTTGCGTAACAATTTCCAACGGTCCACCTGCAATGTCATATATAGAGATTCAAAATTACCAAAACATTACAAAACTCACCGTCAATTTGTAACATACTTTACATTTCTTCATAAGTAGGTATTTATTGAATGATATACCTAATTAACTATGCTAGGCAGAATTTCTGTCGTAGGAAACAGTCCGCTGAAATTAAATATTGCAGAATTCAGAATCATCTCAATTTCGATGATGTCATTTGTCACGTAATTATTTTTCGTCTTTAACAGAGAGAATATACAATACATATAAATTGTATATTCTCTCTGGTCTTTACTCATTGAGACTGACGTAGGTTGAAACAAATGACAATAGAAAGTGTCCGAACAAGAAATATTTTTCAAAAAAGTTCGGAAAGTAAAGCTACTTTAGCTAATAACTTTATTCTTCTAAGATAAAAACAATCCATTTGTAGTTCAAATGAAATCTTTTGTAGATCTTCAGGAATGATATATTTTTGTATAAAATTTCGGCCTGTAGTACACTGCAGCCGTTTTTGAGTCTTATGGATTTCTTTACCTTTAGAGCCTCCGAGTATATTCCAGCCCCTGTTCCTCTTTCTGTCACTGACCCGTCTGTGAGAATGGAGGTTCCTGAATCCCACTTTCCTGGGTTTTCTTCCCACTCCTCTCTTGATGGTATGACTATCTATATGTCCTCCTCGAAGGTCAATTTGGCAGTTATGTAATAGGTCTTCTGTTTGAGACGACCTCTACTATTTTCGCTAGCAATATTTTCAATTTCTTGAAGTATTCTAGTGTGTCCCAAATTGGTCTGCGTCCAAATTTCGGATTCCCTCAGTCTTAGGGCTCCTTTGGCTGCTAGTCCTTTTATGGACAAATCTAATGGTTGTAGGTCCAATATCACATCAAGAACTGCTTGTTGTGTACTCCTTTGAGCTCCCGTTGTACCTATGGCTGCTAACCTTTATACTTTTATGAGCTTGTTCAGGATAATCTTTTTGTCCATGGCTTGCCACCAAACCACGGTTCCATATGTTATTATAGGTCTTACAACGGGCGTATACATCCAGTGTATAATTTTCGGTTGTAAACTCCATGTTTTTCCGAACATCTTCCTACATATGTAGAAGGCGTTTCTTCATCCTTTCTTCCACGTTCCTATTCCAGGAAAGCTTTGCGTCAAACATGGCTCCCAGGTACTTAGCCTCTTTCGAAATAACCAGAGTTTGCCCCCCTAGAGGTGGCCTATACCTCGGTATCTTATATTTACTTGTGAACAGGACTAGGCTGGTCTTTTTAGGATTTATTCCTAGCCCTTTTATCTCTGCCCAGCTCGTAATCTCCTCAAGATGTACTCTCATAATATCGCCTACTGTCTGTGGATCTTTTCCTGTGACTAGTATTGCAACGTCGTCAGTGTAAGCTACGATATTTATTCTTTTTCCTCTGAAAATTTTCAGAATTCCGTTTATCACCATCAGCCACAGAATTGGGAATATGACCCCTCCTTGTGGTGTGCCCCTGTTTGTTCTTTTCCTGGTTTTGTTTTCTCCGATCTCTGAGCTTATTATCCTGCTTTGCAGCATGTTAATTACCCAGTATGATATGGTACCTTCCACCTTTAGATCTTCCAGCGCCACCTTTATTGACTCCGTTTTGACATTACTGAAGGCTACTTCTATGTCAAGGAATGCCCCTAAGGTATATTCTCCTTCCTCACCACTTGATGTAATACACTTTCAACAGAATTTATTTTCAGGTAAGCATGCTGTGCTATACATTCTCTTTCCACTGCTGTATTCTCTTTGATATGTAGGTAATAGTCTCTCTAGCGTTTTTTGCAGGAACAATGAAAGACTGATTGGCCTGTAGTCTTTTGGTGTCATGTTGCTTGGTTTCCCCGCTTTGGGTATAAAGACAACTTTTACCTCCATCCATTTCTCAGGTACGTGTGAGTCAGTCAGTCAGGCAGTCAGAGAAAATCCTTATCAGTGTCTCCATATTTTCACTCCGGGCTTTCTGTAACATAATTGGTAGTATTTCATCCGTTCCCGCCGATTTGTACGGGTCTAACGAGTTTACTGCCCATGTAACTCTTTTTCTGAACCTCTCGTCTTGGTTGGTCTCCATTATGGATTCCATGGTCTCCCGCATGACCTCCCATTTTCTCTTTTTTATTTTCTTTTTGTATTTGTCATAGCTGGCTTTGTATTTTAGCCAGTGACTCTTTATATAGAAAAACCAGTAACAATTTCAATGAACTCCATTTCAAACGTGCATGTTCTTAACGCAGCTCGAGCTTTTGCAAAGAGGTGTGATCTATGTGTAAATAATAATGGACATCAGTTCGAACACTTACTTTGATTATAGATTTTAGTAATAAGTTTAGATTTTAATAGTTTATTGTGATAGTTTTTGGGTTTTGGCTTTTTGAATGACACGTGATTGACAGCCTCTCAAAAATAGATTTTTGGGGTTGTCATCTCTCTGGATACCGATTGAAGTATGTTTCTGATGCAATGCCAGAATTGCTGTTACCTACTTTGAATAAAGCTTTCCAACATATCATACTTTTCGTAGTTTTCATAAACCAAAATTTCCATTTTTCAACGTGGAACAGTCACCTTCTAACTCAAAAATATGTCTGAATTGACTATGACAGGCGTTTTCGAACACTATTTTAAATGACCTTTACGCCTTTTAGATGAATAGTCAAAAAAAATAACCAAATGTCTCAGGCGCCTATGATAAAATCAGTTTATATTGAAAAATGTAACTTTCCAAAATTTCTCAAGACACATGTTATATATTTTTGAAAAGAGAAAAAAATGTTTATTTAATAAGTCTATAGCCAACTATGATTTGCATTTGAAAAAATACAAGTTTATGTTATAACCGGAAAACAAAAGAAGATATTCAAAATATGTTAATTTCATTCGATTTTACTCAAAAAAGTGCATGAAGAATTTGTAAATAATTAATCGAAATCGTAAAAAATAGAACTTTTCGATATAGCTCGAAAACAAAAGAAGATAGCGATTTCTGGTTTTCACCATTGAGTTCCTGTCAAAAAATCCAACGAGAATGTACCATCCATTTCTCTATAGTACTTATAGTTACCGAGATCTCCAATAGAAACATAAAAAATGGCCCCCCCTGTACACACATGTTTCTAAATAAATTTACTTAGAAGTGAGATATTGATTTATTCGGTAAGAGTGATATTACTCACAAGAAATAATTACAACATTATTTCTTAAAAACAAATCGATGGTATTTAATTTTCTACATCTAAAATTAATAATAGTTTAACTGTTAAGAGAAAGGTGAATAGCCAAAGAATCATCATTTACTCGGACAGCCAAGCAGCTCTAAAAGCGCTGAACTCATATCAACATCAAGATCAATATGGAAATGCCGCAAGGCCCTGAACAGCCTAGGTAGTCACAATAGACTGACCGTAGCCTGGGTAACAGGGCTCCAGGGAATTAATGGCAACACAAAAGCTAACTAACTAGCCAAGCAGGGAGCAGAAGATGCCATGATTGGATCAGAGCCCTCCTGCGAAATTGCTAAATACCTCATTAATGAACATATCCATCAGTGGATCAAGAAGTAGGTATTGCTGGTGTGGCAAGAAACCACAGGGCAGAGACAAGCCAAATTATTCCTAAAAAGCCCCTCAGCCAAAATGTTGCGCGAAATACTAAACCAAAGACGGAAAACGACAAGGATATTGGTAGGGATGCGGACAGGACACTGTAGGCTTAGGAAGCACATGAACAATATGGGCCTGGACAAGGACGATCTATGTAGGTTCTGTCAGAAAGAGGAGAAAACCGCAGTTCACATACCCTGCGAATGTGAAGCCCTAGTAAGAGTGCGGTTTCAATTACTCGGGAAAGAGAAACCACACAAATTATCACAATTTTGAATTTTTTGAGACAAATATTTTTTGAACGATTATGAGATGATTTTTTGTTATGTACCTCAACAGTTGCTTGGATTTTTAAATATTTGACACCAACACCGATTAGGCAACCTGTCTTGAAAATAGACAGCATATTTTCTAACTCAATCTATTTTTTTGTGAAACGAAAATATAGTAATGGATTTCTTTTAATACTCTCTATGTCTCGAGGAAAATCAAAACGTATTTCCAAATTGTAGTGTTAGGAAATTACCTATATTTACAATGTCACTGTCTGTTCTCATAACAATTGATTAACTTGAACAAAAAGAAATTAATAAAGCTGAAAACTCGCGGGAATATTCACGAACAACGATAGATACGTTATTCAACCTACAATTTTGATATGAAATTCTTGTTTACGATTATGATAGCATCTGCTAACTCAACTAGTTGGTGCAAGTACTTATTCAATATGTTGCCGTATTTTCATTATGTAGATAAGTTTAAATCGTGAATTTTTATTCTTGAATCAAAATTATGTACTTCATTTTAATTCCAGAATAAAAAATCCAGATGTTTATATACATAATTCTAATATATAAATTATTCTTATACAAGAATATTCTTGATTGACGGTGAGTTTTGTAATGTTTTGGTAATTTTGAATCTCTTTATTATGTATATACAGGTGGACCATTGGAAATTGTTACGCAAGAATATTACCGTTTACGTGAAATTTTGGAGTACTGAAAATGTCATGTGAGTACACACAGATTTAATACTAGAGTTTGAAAATAATTTGTCGGAATTATAATTTCGTAGGTTCAATCAGTCCCAGACTGATATATTCTGCCAAAGAATAGGCACAGATATTTGGTTATGATGTTCTGCATTCTATATTATGAAAGAGCCGAATAAGCCACCGTAATTAAAATCTGAGGAAGATATGTCATAAATATATCAAAATCTATGAACAGATGGAAAAAGGTAATTGTTTAAAGTTTACAGAAACTCAATTCTTTTAATACGGTAACTGCATCAAAATATATTCAAGTATCAATTGCTGACTTTTCAATTAATACCTCATTCACAAAACAAAACTCTCAACTCAGTAACTGTTATTCAAAATATCGAATTATATTTAGGGCCTTATTTGCAGTGTTGCCATATTTTCATTATGTAAATAAGTTTAAATCGTGAATTTTTCCAGTATAAAAAATCCCGATTTTTTACTTATATACATAATTCTAATATATAAATTATTCTTAAATAAGACTAGAAACTCAAAAATTCAGGTTATATAGATAATGTTAATTCAATAATAAAAATTCGGAAATTATTATTGAATACATAATTCCAATTCAAAAATGGAAATAATGTATATATAAGTTTAATTTTCTAGTATCCTCTAACATCATATAAATAGAATGGAATGAAAAGTAACAAGAATATAAAATAATTGATAGTTAAGATGATTATGATGATGATTTGAAAATATAACAATAATTTTCTGAATTTGAATTTTATTACCGAACAAAACAAATCATTTATTTACAAATATTTCATGGAGAACTTTGAATGATTTAGCTGCAATTATGCTTTAATATAATTGCCGTATATTTCTATGGTCACGATTTTTTTTGTGAATAATATTCTTGTTTAAATATTTTTGATTATCAATTTGTTTTGTCATTAAATAGCAGAAGACCTTGCACTAATAACAACATAGACATCGCATCAGATGCATTAAAAGCATTGCAGTTGAATGCGCATAAGTATCATATCCGTTTTAAAGATATTAAGTCTACCCCTTGATACTAACCCAGAATAAATAACAACGGTATTTATTCTGTAATACAAGGACGAACAAGATATGCTCAGTTGGTGGAGGTTCTTTTGATTGCTGCGGGCATGTCGTTAGCATGTATTATGGCAAATTAAATTTATATTGTACTAAATCTTGGTTCGTTTATCCCTCATGATGTATGACACTATATTGCAGAAGCCACAAATATCACTAATTATTTATTAGGTACAGAAAAACTCAAACTACCGCAACCCAAATTGCAAGAGAGCACAAACTATTGAGACTATCTTTTGAAACAAGCATTTTATGGTTGTCCCTATGACGTTTTGTCACTAACTGACGTCATCGAAGATGTGCATGGCCATATCTTCCTTTACTTTACCCCAACCCTTAATAAAACAATATGATAAAAATAATAATTTTTGAAGACACTATATATCATTTTAACAATGTATAATCTGCATTACAATATAATTTCATCTCCTGGCAATCCCTTAGCATTTAATCCAGTGACTCTAAATAGAGCCCCATCCATTGGTCCTGGCGTGATACCTACTTGTCCAGTCGTAACCCATAATTCATCCAGATTTTTTCCTCCAAAACATACTGATGATATCTAGAATTTGAAACCATAATTATTGCTTGTGATTGTTAAGAAAATAATAGATATGAAATTTCAATAACATGCCATAAGATATATGTCTATCTCAAACTCAAAATCGAATTCCACGTATGAGTGCAAGCCTCTTTCAATTAACTCAGTACAAAAGTGCTAATTATGTGAATCATAAAGCTTCCTATTTTTAATGATTGTACATTTTTATTTGAAAGCGTAAGACAAAAGAGGGGTTCAAGAATAAGAAAAGTGCTGAGCTGTGAATCATGAAGCTTCCGATTTTTAATAATTGAACATTTTTTATTTGAAAACCTAAGGAAAAAGAAGAATTCAAAAATAAAGATCATATTAAGTAAATTAATAAAAACAAGAAAGTACTCTTAATTTGTTATTGTTTTTAGACAATGTGCTGTAGTTACAGATTTTTTTGTCTTATTTATAACAAACAATGATTTAAAAATGGTATGTCCAAGACTTTACAGACACTGTATATTTAGGTATGTATTTTACATATACCTAAGTAGGAATTAAGTAAGTTACTGAAATTAATCATTTCTTTCAAGCTAATGAAGTTATTCAACTAAAATAATTACATATTAAATACGCTTACAATCTTTGCTGGCATATGGATAGTATCCAGCAATGTCTCTGGTTTCTTTGGATCAATTTTGATGACTCGGGAACCCCATACGGCCACATAAAGATTACCATCTGTATCTATAGTCATACCATCGAATACCATTCCTTCCATACCATTTTTGCTGGCTGTGAATATCGGATGAACATTTGCTGAAATAATAAATATGATCCTAAAATAGAATATTGAATATCAAGAACAGGGTGCTTTATTGGTTGTCGCCAATCGCGAATATAGTCTGAAACTTGTAAATCTTATCTACCGATAGTGCGATTCTTATTCTCTTTATTTACAACCGATGTATGTACAATTCATATAATAGTTATTTATTACACAAGGGAAAAAAGTACTGGATTTTAAAACTGAGAGCTAAAATCTAATTTTTTTCCCGTGTATACCTGATAAACAAACTTTTTCTGTGACGGGAAAAACGATGATTTAATTAATTTAATAAAATATTACAAAAAACTGTTACAATATATTAAAATCAGAAAATTATCTAAGTGAAATTTGAAGTGGTAGGCGAAAATTAGACATGCGTTGCTAAGGAAACTTTCAAAGTGATCAAATAAATATCTGTCAACTTAATTCTGTGATTTGATTTATATTTATGTGTAGATATATATATAAATAAAAAGATGTTCTTGGGGATGCAGTCATATATTCAATAAAATTCTTTGACTGAAGCCGAGCTTTCGAGAATGTTTATTCTCTTCTTCAGGGCAAACTACAAATCGTTACAAAATTATTTCAGCAACAAATTAATAGTATTATAAAAATACTTACAATCGTGAATTTAGAATAAATTAACCAAAAACAGGAAAGATTTCATATCCATCAATTACAAATGTCATTATTTATATTTGTCATGGTAACACAATAAGTAAAAAAGTATCTAGATTTTGTTGATACAAATGAATATTACTGAATGATCTTTATATGTTTGTGGCTATTTGAACAAGGAGCACAATTAAATTAAAATTATTATTAAGGCAGATACAGGTTCAGTTTTAAAAAAATGTAATTTAAGAATATTGCATAAATACTTATATATATATACCCATACATAGACTAAATTACGTTTAATCTAGGCTTGAACTGACAGTTAAAAGAAAAAGATACATAATATTATTTAAAACTTCTATATAAGTGTAATCATATTCTCTCACAATACGAAACATATAAACATGATTATTCTGAAAGTGCACTGATACTTATTCACTCAAAAAAGGCCGATTTCTCTCACTAATCAACCTCTAAATTTTTGGGTGAAATAGATGTTTTGAAATCCTAAAACACTTTTTAATGTTCTTTCAAATATTCATAAATATTCAAAATAATATATAAAATCATATTCTCTCACAATACGACATAAGAATGAAACATTTTGAAAATCATTCACTTTTCCAGAAAACAAGCTGATATCTCTCACTAATCAGCATGCATATTTTCGAAAACATTAAATGTTATGAAAATCTTTCATAAATAGATTATACATTTAATCTCAAATAAACATATAATGAATTTTAAGAGAATAATTATCTTTGATCAACTAAATTTCTCTCACTAATAAGTTGATCTAAATATTTCTATTTTTTATTGAAAACTAAGATTCTAAAGTTAATTACTATAAAATCAGTTAAGACCAGTCCTTCGTCTATATATAAGTACATATATCCCATACACATATATTGGTTATAAATTGATTAATGTGTATGGGATATATGTACTTATATATAGACGAAGGACTGGTCTTAACTGATTTTATAGTAATTAACTTTAGAATCTTAGTTTTCAATAAACAATAGAAATATTTAGATCAACTTATTAGTGAGAGAAATTTAGTTGATCAAAGATAATTATTCTCTTAAAATTCATTATATGTTTATTTGAGATTAAATGTATAATCTATTTATGAAAGATTTTCATAACATTTAATGTTTTCGAAAATATGCATGCTGATTAGTGAGAGATATCAGCTTGTTTTCTGGAAAAGTGAATGATTTTCAAAATGTTTCATTCTTATGTCGTATTGTGAGAGAATATGATTTTATATATTATTTTGAATATTTATGAATATTTGAAAGAACATTAAAAAGTGTTTTAGGATTTCAAAACATCTATTTCACCCAAAAATTTAGAGGTTGATTAGTGAGAGAAATCGGCCTTTTTTGAGTGAATAAGTATCAGTGCACTTTCAGAATAATCATGTTTATATGTTTCGTATTGTGAGAGAATATGATTACACTTATATAGAAGTTTTAAATAATATTATGTATCTTTTTCTTTTAACTGTCAGTTCAAGCCTAGATTAAACGTAATTTAGTCTATGTATGGGTATATATATATCTATATATATATATATAAGTATTTATGCAATATTCTTAAATTACATTTTTTTTTAAACTGAACCTGTATCTGCCTTAATAATAATTTTAATTTAATTGTGCTCCTTGTTCAAATAGCCACAAACATATAAAGATCATTCAGTAATATTCATTTGTATCAACAAAATCTAGATACTTTTTTACTTATTGTGTTACCATGACAAATATAAATAATGACATTTGTAATTGATGGATATGAAATCTTTCCTGTTTTTGGTTAATTTATTCTAAATTCACGATTGTAAGTATTTTTATAATACTATTAATTTGTTGTTGAAATAATTTTGTAACGATTTGTAGCTTGCCCTGAAGAAGAGAATAAACATTCTCGAAAGCTCGGCTTCAGTCAAAGAATTTTATTGAATATATGACTGCATCCCCAAGAACATCTTTTTATTTATTATAAATCCAGTCAAGAATACAAAATCAAGATATATATATATATATATATATATATATATATATATATATATATATATATATATATATATATCTACCTGGGAAAGAAGTACTCACTTTTTTCCCATGGGAAAAATGATACTTTGTCACCTGTCAACAGAAATAAAATGTCAAACTTTTTCCCGTCACAGAAAAGAGTATATTAATTTTCATGAATATATTTTCGATCAATTGTGTTCAATGGAATCTATAAACAAGTCGTGTTTCATTAAAAAAAATCTGGTGTGTCCACTCAAACTACTTTCCAACCACTCGCAGGCAAATTCCAATGAATAAAAAATCGTCAACAACAATGGTTATATTACAATAACAATGGTCATGTAAATTTTTTTCGCAAGATGAAACGTTAAGCCAGAATCTGAAGAAACATTTGGAAAATATGGAATTTTATACAAGTATAACTTTTTTGTGCTTTTTCTCAGAGATGGCGCTGTATGTGGTGGTAAAGGGCACTCAGAAGAATACTTTACACAAGTTTAATCAAAATACTTAGAGCCATTTTTGCGCTACAGTCTTGAACAAATCAAGTTTTTGGCTATAGCTCAGCACCCACTGTATACAGGATTCTCATTCAGTGCCACCGGCGAGTGGTATTGGTACCAAACAAAATAAAAAAGAAAGCAACAAAATACTCCCAACAGTTCTCGAGATAATGCTGTCACAGACAGACAGACCAATGGCTGAAAAATGTTTATTAGACTTAGAAAACTCTGAAACGTCAACATAAATTTCGATACCGAAAATTTCACACGATTACAATAGTTGCCTTATACAGCTACTATAGTAGCGTAGGAAAGTAAAAATGGTTTTAGTTATAGTTTTTGCTTTTAAAATTGGAATATAGACCACAAAAATGAAATATTAGTATTAGGTACTTACATATTTTTCCAGATTTAATATCAAAATCGTAAGCGTCTACGGTCCCAGTGCGAGAATCAATGTAATACATTTTCCTCAACTCGGTGTCGAAAGCTATGCCATTTGCAATGCCTATTCCCCTAACATGCGGCGTTACAGTGTTGTCCTTAAAGCTATAAAGTGTTCCTTTTCCCAAAGGAATATCAGCAATAACTACTGGTGGTGCTCCCATTGTTCCTACAAGTTAAGAAAGATTAACAGAAAAACTAACAATATTTAGAGGAACAACCAACTGAATATCCTCAGCATACTCAGCTACATAAATTCATTCGTATTTCAAAACCCCTTCGAGTGATAGTAATATCCCCTTTTTTTAATGGATAGTGGGCTTCAAAGGTCTCATGTATGTCTATGGTTTTTCCATTATCTATGCAAACATTTTATTGTTTTTCAGTTTATTATAAAAAATATAAGCTTAATAAATAATACCGTTTTGTTTTTTTTGTAATGATAAAGTAAGACAAAATTGTTCCCATTTTCCTCTAGTTTTTTAGTCGGTTCCAGCAATATGGATGTTTCTAAATCAACGGTCGGTGAATCGCCAGCACGATCACCTGATTTTACGGCATTGTCATCTAACAGGGATAAGTGAAAAGTACCTATGTAATACAAAACGAGACCACTTCGTTTTAGCATACTAAAGAAGAAGAATTATGTACGCTTTTTATTTTTACATTATCAAGAACTGAACCGCATTACGCATTACCGTTTTTAGTTTGTTGTAATCATTGCGATAAATTTTGAAACCATAACTTATTTATGAATAATTTACTGATCTTTCAAATTATGTAGCACTAGCACCTACCTGAAACCCATTCAAACAAATGGCGGCTATGACTGTCAGTCGAAGGGTGTTTATATGAATGATTTTTCTTCGTAGCAGGATGTAATTTTATGATCTAAAATTGAATTAAATTTATTGAATCTGGTCGTTCCGCACTGTACACTGTGAAATGCGTTATCATCGATTAGAACTGTTCAAAAGTAGTTGCTTAACTCTAACCTGTCCAAAGTCTTCCTGATGGATCAGCTTTACCATCATTGAAAACATTTTTGGTGTCTTTATCGACCTCATAGATGACTTTACTGCTTGACAGCTTATCACTTTCTCCATCCCATGTTATCAGAACCAATTCTCTATCCAAAGAAATGACAAATTGATTTTTAGCTGCCTTAACAGGAATGATGAAGGATACATTTTTACCTGAAATAAAAACAAGGGTCTTTCCTTATTATAAATGGCTATTTTGAAATCAATTCTACAGTTACGTAAATCCAAAAAATAGTGGAGGCATTAAAGGAATCGTGTCTATCTGGCTATGTGCCTATCTGTCAGCCTGTTTTCTCTTATGCTTTTAAGGAGTCCTCTAAATTGAGAAATATAGGATCTCAATCATAGTCTTCACTCGAGTCCTACTTGTACGTTATTTGTTATAAATTAAAAAAAACTTATGTGGTTCCTCTGAATTTCGGATATGTGTAATGTAATAATGTAAATAAACCTATCTCTATGTCAATGGAGAAAAAAGGGTTTAAGTTTAAAATTTTGATAGACTATCTTATTTAACGCAAAGAAATAAATATGGTATTGTTTATAGGAATTAATTGTGCTCTTAAAGTTGTATAATTTGTATTCTATTTGTTTTTGTTATTCATATAGAAAAATAAAGTAACACTTCAAAGGTTTATTCTATATTTTTCGAGCTCCTTCGCCTGAATTCATTCATCTGTATGTTTGCTTTTTAGGTAAATTTCCTATAGAAATGTACCTATTGCGATCGTTCACACTTTCGAATTTCGAAAAAATGTTTGTTTTGAAAGTAGGTATATTATATATTCTTAAAATTTGTTAGGTTTTGGGCTCAGTGTTTGAAAAGATTATTTGGATTTGTTGTTCAAAAATTAATGTTATTTATTCTCTACGATACTTAAAAAAAATAATTATGAAAAACAAAGTTTCGAAGTTTCGACCATATTCGATATAATTTAATGCATAGTTCGGTATAACCGATAATCAATAAAAACTTAAGGAATATTCTACAAATTGGGTCGATTGAAAAAAAAATCGTATAAGTGCTATCTTGAAATAAAAGAAAAAATAACAAAAACTACAAACCGTGAAATTCACCTATCCTCTGGCTAAGAGGCTTTCTGGTTTTTTAATTTTTTTATTTTACGTATGTGCCCTCCTTTAGGATAGTAAACAAGCACCGATTCTATGTTTTTTTCATTAGAAAGAGGATTGTTTTAAAATGGTACCACAATAAAAAAATCAAATTAAAATCTAACATCCCCTACCCCTGAAAACTGCCACCAAAAAAGTCAAAGGTTCCCGACGTACAACACTAGGAATGTGAAAGATTCCTACCGCCGCATTTTTAAATCATTGAATATAAATTTTACTTCAACCATTTTTATGATTAACGAATCACTCAAAAATGTGAAACAAACTTTATTAGTTTGTGCATTTATTCAACATAATATTAAGTCTACTGATACTGGTAACTTTGCAGTTGGTGCCAAAAGTCTTCTATCTACCTATAACTGCAGAATTTCAAAAGGTACTGGCACCAGTAGAATTAATATTATTTTGAATTTTTCACTGAAAACTGAAAAGTCCATATCCAAATCTTTGTATTTTATTTAGGTTTCCATATATCGTACATCCAACTATAAATATAACCCTTACAAGATGACTAGGTATCTGACTGTTCGTCTATCTGCCATAGCATAGTATTTTATGAAATCCAGTTGAATTTTTGACCGACTTCAAAAAAAGGAGAAGGTATACAATTCAGTTGTATGTTTGCTTTTTTTATGGTTGTTCGCGCGTTTTGCATAGTAAAAGTATTCCTATTTAGACGATTTTTGTTTCATTTGAAAGAGGAGAGTTGAAAAAAACTCAAATGTAAAATCTCCTTCCCTCCAAAATCCGCCCCCAAAAAGGGTGTAGGAACTAATTTTTCTCGAAAATTGAAAATCCGAGACGGCAGAATTAAAGAAAATTCCATATCCAGAAACGTTTAAATTGAAATTTTTTTCAAAAGTCTGAAATATGTGTTAAGCATATTTCCATGTGGAAAATCATTTTTTGTTGAAAATTGAAAATATGAGACGGCCAAATTAAAGAAAAGATTATATGTAGCAACATTTAAATTGAGCTACGGTTTCCAAGTTACATCAGTAAAGTCTGAAATATCTATATTTGCGCCGCGATGTTTTGAGATCTCTCAATAATAAATAACAAGTACAAGCTAAGCCTATATCTTTTTGGGTATTAGTGAACATTCAACAATTTTCATGACTAATGTTACACTCAAAAAAGTGAAATAAATATTTTTTTTAAGAAAATTGGACTGACTTTATTAGTTTTATTATTTTTGCAATGAAAAATACAAAATAATATTAATACTATTGGTGCCGGTAATTTTGAAGTTGTGCCGTTGTAATTTGTTGCTGTAGGCATCAACTCCAAAAGAACGAGCACTAATAGAAATTAATATTATTTTGTATTTTTTAGTGCAACAATAATAAAACTAATAAAGTCGGTCCAATTTTTTGTAAAAAATATGTATCTTATTAAGGTTTCACTTTACGGTGTTGTGTTACATAACCTTCGGGATGGAAGTTCCACTGAATCTTAATTGACCATTATCGCCAACAAATAGCACAGATGATTGTTAATTTATGATAAATATGAACTCTGGGTTAAAAATATTAAATATTTTCATTTCGTTCTTTGGATCTCATCCAGTATAAATGATAATACTGTTGTTTATGGCAATAAAGAAGATGATTGTTCTTAGAATTAATATATTTTTGTTATCTTTTTCATAGCTACAGTTTTAAATGCTCTAATGATATCGCAATTTCAAACGAAAGATTTAATGAAATTTTAAATCATTAAGTTAGCAGTTTGTCAAAAACATGAATTTTAATTGTTGCTCAAACGCTTTTCTTATATTTTTCTTTGTAACTAAGTATAAGATATATTATAAGTGAAGTCCATGATCTCCTTTTTATAATAAAACAAATTAACAAATACTTCTATAAAAAAATTACATTAATTAGCAAATCTCTACAGTAAGGAGCCGACTTACATAGAACATACTATCTGGCAAACTTGCTTGAGATTATTTTCGGTAAAATTTGGAACAGATACCCACTTTTTTCGTTCTTAAAATTCGGAGAAAATAAAATGCGGCAGACGAAAAAGCCAGTAATCAGAGTAATAAGGATTTTTTTTATAGAATATGCGGGATTCCAATAAGAATCTATTTTTTCTGTAACAGGTGACAAAGTATCACTTTTTATATAATTACTTCCCACGGGAAAAAAGTACTTTTTCCCGGGTATATAAGTCAAATCACATAATAATTAAATTGACTGATATTTGCTTACTATGAAGGTTTCCTTAGCAAAGCAGGTCTAATTCTCGCTATAAGTACAATAGTCTACCAGTTTGAAGGTTTAAATTTCACTTCGATAATTTTCTGACTTTAATATATTGTAATATCTTTTTTAATATTGAATCATCGTTTTTCTCGGCAAAAAATTAGTGTATTACACGGGAAGAATAGTAGATTTTAGCTCTTGGTTTTCTGTCTCCCTCGGCATTCCGCATCGCGGAGCTAAAATCTAATACTTTTTTTCCTGGTATATTGATGTTGAAGATTATTAAATTGATAAAATAAGAAATAAAAAATGTGATTACAGACAACATTTACTGTAAGAATCATAAGGATTTTGAAATTGTCAATATCTATCTAAATCTGATACTTTATCTGTTGTACAAGAAGTGACCTTATTATATTAAATGAGCAAGTCTTGCTTATAATAAATAAAAAAGCTAACGGATAAAATGACATCAGGATCAGATGGCATTCCATCTTTTCTGGTAAAAGACTACGCTAGAGCATTTGTAACAGCTGTAACTATTATATTTAATGCATGTCTGCAGTTGAACAGATTCCCGAGTCTCTGGAAGATGGCTAGAGTTTGTCCTATATTTAAAGATGGTAGGAAATCAATTATTAAAAATTATACACCATATCTATCATTTGTATGTTTGCGAAAGTCTTCGAGATAATCATTTATAATCGTCTATATTTATCCCTAAATAACCAGATTTCGCAATTTCAACATGGGTTTGTTGCTAACCGTTCTGCGACTACCAACTTACTTATCCAAACACAATACATCACTGAAGCTATCGATATTACGTTGGCAATTAAACTTGACGTTATATATACAGATTTCTCGAAGGCTTTTAATAGAATAGATCATGGTGTTTTAATCAGTAAAGTAGATAGATTTGGTTTCTCAAGGGACTCTAAGCAGTTTCTAAAATCCTACTTATCAAATAAGAAACAATACATTGAAAATAATGCTTTCAAGTCTAACACGTATTTAGCATCTTCCGGAGTTCCTCAGGGTTCTATTTTTGGGCCAATTCTTTTTCTACTCTTTATTAAAAATAATGATTGAGAAAATTCAAAGAAAATTCTTAAAGTTTGGCATTTATCCAGAGCAGGGATTCAGCAATGATGAATTTTGTGGTCGATTTGATATTATTAGTTTAGATAGTCGAAGGAAAAGTTCATGTGTTTTATTTTTATATAAAGTACATAATAACATTGTAGACTGTTCCAAAATCGTAGAGAAATTAATTTAAATGTACCACCAATTAAATCAAGACTTTAATCTTGCAAGATTTAAGACCAACATTTTAATAAAATAATAATGTTATGTGTGAGAACTTTAACAAGATATGTAGTTATTGCAACAAATTTTGCTGTTCTTCGGGTCAATTAACTATGGTAGCAAATCTATATTTGTAGGTATCAGAAGTATTTTTTATTTGGATTTTCTTTATGATTTATTTATTTGTATGTTTTATTCTGAATATTTCTTAGGTATTTGTAATTGTTCTATAAATGGGTGACTGTTGGACAATAAAAGCTATTATTATATTTAGATAGATATATCTGTCTATCTATCGATCTATATTATATGCGCATAACCGCATAACTTATTGATGACACTCTTATATTCGTTCGTTTTTTTTATTTGTTCGTATCAACTTTCTGTTATTAGCTATCGACGTCGACCCCAAAGTTGTAAAACCACCTTACAAGTATAAAATAATCACCATTCACGAAAAATTGTCTTTTTTACCGTTTCAAACTCGTTACACCAAATATTTCTTTCTTCTTACAATTTATGTATGATGTTTGTAGTTATTTTTTTAATCCATGGTATATCCCTAAATTCATAAATCTAGTAACAAGATAAACAATATTAGGTAGGTACCTATTTTATATTTCTCAATGCATCTAAAACTCTGTTCTAGTTTTTGTAAAAAGATAATTATTATACTTACCAACGTAAACACTTGTATGTTTATTGGTAACTGGTACATATCTGTTGATGGTATGACCATTGATGTCTACAAAGTATAAACTTTGGGTATCAACATCCCAATGAGGAGCCTCCCCCAGTTTGAAATTTCCAACGATTTTCTCGACCGAAGGTGACATCTTCAACACTTGCTTGTATATTTGTTAAGTAAGTACTTACTTGAATGAGTGGCGGTAGGCAGATGATATATGAATATATATTAAATATTATAATATAAAAATCCAGATAAGAATTGCAGTGGCGGGGACATTATTTGGATTTAGTAAATGATGACGGTCGCATCGAATTATGGTATTTAATGTGGACTTTAATTAGTAACTTGGTATACCTATTTGTTATTACTCGACGCCATAACAATTATTCGATAAAAATGTGTTCTCTTTTTACAATCTCGTCCATAATGGCTTTTTAATTTACACTTGTTACACAAAGCGAAGCAAGATGGACAAGTTAGTCTTTCGTATCTTTTTTGACGTTCAAAACATTCACCATTGATAACTCTTTTTCTCGTGCTAGTTTTGTAGCTGATAACCTTCTCAATTTAAATTTAACAGTATCTACATTTGCTGAACTGGCAGCGTTTCGAAACATTTGCTGATTCCGTACAGTCTCATTATTTTGCGCTCGTAACAGCTTTTTCTAGAGTTAGAGTTGCTTTTAGTTGTAGTTCTTCTGGAAACTTGGAAAGTCACAATTCTGAGCTCTAGCGTGCAAATCATGAAATCTTCCACACTCTCTCCCTCTACTTGTCTTCGCGTGTGAAACAGTATTGCTCGTCAATGATATTTCGTGAAGGTATGTAATAATTTCTCTCCAAAACAATCTCGAAACTGGCCGCTTGTTCAGTACTTAGTTTTGTCGACGCAAGTACCTATTCTACCTGTGGTACCATTAAGTAAATTAACGAATTAATTTGGTCTTCCTTGGACTTAGTTTTCAAGCCGCTAGCACTTAGAAACCTCTTAAATCGCAATTCCTATGATTCCCAGTAGCCATCTTTGAAGAAAATCGGATCCGGTGCTGGAATCTGATATAAAACCGGAGTCGTCCCTTGATTTTGCATCTTTTCGAATCTTTGCCGCATCAAATAAAGTATATTAATTCGCAAACGAATACAGAAAAGTATATCTATACTGGAAATTGTTCAAAATGTGCTGTCAGATTTTTCAACGAATAACAACCCCCGTCAGCTCAACCTTTCCAAGTAGTGCAATTGTCACTACCAACCTCTTCAGAAGCAGAATCACTCTCCAACTCTAATAATTTTAAATTGTAATTTTCGTTCTTTATAATTGTTGTGACACACTACTATTATCTATTGTATAAAATAATCCTGTAAATATGTTTTCCTATGTAATCTATCTAATCTTATATATTAATACGAGCAATTCTTGTATATATATATATATATATATCTATATATATATATATGTAAATTTTATCTCGAAAACGGCTCTAACGATTTGCTCATCGTTTCTCTAAAAAAGGCTGTAACTTTTTCATCTATCCCATATATTTCAAGTGTATGTAGCAGCCAGCTGTGTGAGTCAAAGGCTTTTAAAAAATCATATTATCTATATTTTGCTTTGTCATTCATTATTTTTCTCATGTGTTTGAAGTTGAATTTTGTGTTTAATAGTTTAAGGGTATTTTTTTAAGAATATGAAAATATTTGTTATTACCTTTGATATTTGGTTTGTAATATTTTCTATTTTTATGCTTTGTTAATTTTCTAATGTTTACAATAAATTAAAATTATTTCTAGTTTTTCATTTTTGTTTTTCTGAATTAACAAGAGCTTTAAGCTATTACAGCACCTGCATTTTTTTGAGATCGAGAAATTTCGACAAAATTTCTCGATCTCGAAAAATCTTGAAGTATAGTTCTTGATCTCGACTCAAAAAAATAATCAGTCTCGTCTCGATCTCGTCTTGAAATAGAGAAGAGACGAGTATTCTCGAATTTCCAGTCTTGTGAAACCCTAGGAAGGTCCATATGAAGTGATGCAGAGTTGAGTTACGTCTTCTATCGCAATTTGGAAGAGTTGTACACATGAAACGACTCGCACTATATGTTGAATTAAACGACAATGAGAAAGCTACAGTGGCCATTCACGAACAACATGTTGAGAAGTATCATGCCAACTTGAGTGAGTTCATGTCCAGCTTTGCAGACCAGAAGAGAGTCAGATTCGATGTAACTATAAAGATACAGCTGCCAAACGACATTTTCATTGTGTAACCGAGGACCTTCGTATGGATAGAGGAATTTATCTTATTTTCAAAAGAATATATGCTCGATTGGATTATTAAAAGATCTGCTTCGAGCAGACGGAAATCGAATTCTATTCGATCTGATATCGAAGAAGATGTCTGAAGAAAGGGCTACTTAGACATCTGGCATTCGTATATCAAAGATAGGATATGGTTTGGACAAACTAGTGGGAAAATTACAATGGGATGTCACAACCCAAGTGAAGTATACCCAGATAAGACGAAAACTTCTACTTTTTTTAACAACGGCGTCTGCTGGGTAGGCTCCATTTCGATTCCGCCATTGCATGGACAAGCTGCTATTTTCTCCCTAAGCTGTTACTGATATTAATTAAAGGATAGTGCAGTATAACATGAGAAGACACTCAACATATAGCCGAAGCCCGGCTATCAGAGTGTCGTATTTGTTGCTAAAGTTCACGCATATCTACAACTATTTTTCTAGAAGAAGATATTTTAATATAAAATTATAAGACTGTGATGTCCCAACCATTAGACGTAGATTTATATAGAAAAAGATACTTTGGGGCCTCATTATTGGTATAAATTAGTGCAGTTCCGATGATATTGTGTATATAAATCTTTGTAGTCCTAGAAATTATACTGATATATATATATATTAATTTGTTAATCGATACACTCTCTTTTGGAAATTTCACTCAACTCAATCATTTTACTAATTCATCTGGAAATACGCTTGATCTTGTTCTCAACAACTGTGGTTACTTACGAAAGTTACAATCGCCTCTGGTTCGTGAAGATAAGTTTCACACTACCCTTGATTTCCTTCCTGAAGTATCACATATTGACTTTATTCGAAATATTGAAAATAAATTTCATGCCTACAATTTCAATAAGGAAAATTATGATTTGATCAACAATTTCTTTGCTGGGATTGATTAGTATATGTTCTCTTATACTCTTATACTCCAAAATCAATGTAGCGATAGAAAAATTTGTTCCTAAGAACCCAATAATTTGTAAAAAAAATCCTAATTGATTTTCCGTTAGTACCATCAGGGTGGTTAAAGAGAAGAATAGATATCACTCAAGATGGAAAAAATACCATAATGACATGGATTATCTCACCTTTAAAATATTACGTGGTCGTTCCAAATATTTGATACAACTTGACTATGCAAATTACATAAATTCATGTGAAAAAAATATATCATCCGATCCCAACAATTTTGGCAATATGTAGATAAAAAAGAATTCCTCTAGTAGGATAACATCTATAACCATTAACGATGATATTGTGACGGAAGATCAAACGATTTGTGTAGTATTTGCTGATCACTTCTTATCTGCTTTCAGCGTACCTTTGAAAGACCAGGGAAGCAGAGTATTCACTCACTCTAATTCCCAAAACATAAGTAACTATCACGTACCTGAAAACGTTATCAAAGCTAAATTACAATCTCTCCCGAATAAGGGCCCCGACCTCGATGACCTTCCGACAAATTTCATTAAAATGTGTACAGAAAGTTTATCATTTCCTCTCTATCTTCTGTTTAACAAATCTTTAGATAGAGGGCATTTTCCAAACCTCTGGGAAAAAGCATTTGTTGTTCCAATTCATAAATCGGGAAATAAACAGTTACCTCAGAATTATAGGCCAGTGTCCAAACTATGTATATTATCTAAATTGTTTGAAAGCATTATCTTCGATTATCTTTATCATGATGTCAAGCACATTTTGAATTTACAACAACATGGATTTGTCAGCGGGCGCTCTGCTGAAACAAATTTATTCGAATACACGGAATATATTCTGAAGAGCTTAAATAGCCGGATCCAAGTGGATGCCGTTTCACCGACTTCAGCAAAGCTTTCGATAAGATCGATCATGCATTGTTGGCACGGAAGATGGATTGTTGGTTTGACCCGCTCCTTATTGAATTGGTTTCAATCTTACGTGAGTAAAGGTTAGTTTATACAGTAAATAAAATAAAATAAGAAACAAATTAAAATTGAAATAAGAATAACCTCAAAAAAGATTGGTTTATACAGATGACGAAAATAAAATAAGAAATAAGTATGAACCAATCAAATCCCACCATTTTTGACAAAAACTTTTGTGCTGTATGCAAGTTAAGTGTTCTCTGGTGGTTGATCATGCGCATTATCAGTTTCCAAACAAAATAAAATAAAATAAGAAATAAAGATGAAAGTTGGCCATCTTTAGTTCTTATTCTTATTTCTTAATTTAGCTTATTTCGTGTATAAACGCTGCCATGGAAATCAGCATGTTCAACTTTCTTATTTTATCTTAATTTGTTTCTTATTTTATTTTATTTACTGTATAAACTCACCTTAATCGTGAACAGGCTGTTTGTATTGGAAACTATCTCTCAAGATCAGTCAACATAACGTCAGGTGTACGACAAGGTTCCCACCTAGGTCCCTTACTATTCAACATTTATATAAATGACATTTCAGAATGTTTTAAATTTTCGTATTTTCTTATGTATGCTGATGATCTTAAAATATTTCATACAGTTTCACACTTGAATGATTGTAAGCTCATGCAAGAAGACCTTCACCGATTTTCAGAGTACTGCATAAATAACGCACTTTTCCTGAACCTCAATAAATGCCATCAGATGACTTTTGGTAGAAAATCTAACTTAATAACTTATAATTATACCTTGCATGATCATAATCTTCACACCTGTAGCGAAGTGAAGGATTTGGGAATTATTTTCGATTCGAAAATGTCTTTCAACCAACATGTCTCTTATATATCTAAGAAAGCGAATAAAATGCTAGGTTTTATTTTAAGAACAACTTATCCTTGTAGAGATTGTAATACCTTACGTATTCTATTTATGCCATTCGTAAATAGTCTGTTAGGCTTCGCCTCAACCATTTGGAACCCCCACTATATAATATACATAAAAAATAGAAAGTATTCAGAACAAATTCATTTATTATATAAACAAACAATATTTTGAAAACATGCCCCAAAACCAATTCTTAAATCGAAAGCTCAATCTGATTAGTCTTGCTGGTCGAAGAGCTATCGCCATCAAATTTTCTTTCAAGATTATAAATAGTATCATTAATTCCTCATCTATTAACAACTTGATTTATTACAATATTCCACAATATTTCACTCGCCCTCTTAATCTGTTTCATACATCTATACCAAACACAAATTACTATTTGAATTCCCCTTTACATCGATGCTTGAAAATTTATAACTCCATTTCAAACATTATAGAGATTGATATATTTTCTGACTCTTTAACTACCTTTGTGAACAAACTTAGAAACATTTTGTTCCGCCGTCTTATTGATATCGATATGTGTAATATTCTTCTTTTTTTGTAAAATAATTCTATTCTGTAATTTAGTTGATAACAATATGATATTGTAACATGAAGACTTACCCGAACCCTACACTCACAAATGAACTATACACACACAATGCACATTCCAGAAAACACAAGAGACATCAAAGGCAACGAGAATAAGTCCTGGTCTATTCTTGAAGCCATATATTGAGAAATAACCTCCAGAAACAACGAAAACAACACTGGAATCATCTAGAGCTTTTTAGGTTAGATATATAAGGCTGATGGCATAGACTGGATAGTTAGTTAGTGATAGATAGTCAGCGAGTCACAGATCACAATCGGATATAGCTCATAGATCATAATATCGTAGAAAGTCGTTACAGTACGAGAAATATGTGTGAATATAAATGTGATTATAGTCGTGTAGTTATTGGTATAAATAAATAAGTGAAAATAAATCGAACCCAGTTTTAATATAAATCCCCGTTACATTATAGTTATTATAAATGTGAATACTGATTCTGGGTTCGTCCAGTTTGTATTCCTCTTTGAGAAAATAAATAAAATAAAAATAAAAAAATAAATATATGTAACAATTGCGAAAATAGATCCACCACAGGTATTTCCATTCTCATTACAATACTTGATATCTTGAAACTTGAAATAAACCCAATAGAATACAAGAAATTGTTTGAAGGGAAACTAAAAATAATAACCATTGATAAGAAAAGTTGCATTTATACAAAACTATTCTGAACTATATCATTAGATTTAGCGTAGTTCATCCAGGAAAACAGCCCTAGCACGTCCTGTCGGTGAGTGTAGCAGGTGCGCTATGGCAGTTGGTAAAGCAATGCTATTGGAGGACGCCACACATACCTACTTGAACTATTCACATGATTTTTACAAAATTTATTAGGTTGAAAATGGTGACTGAGCCCCAAAATTAATAAAACTTCAATAACATCTTTAAAAGTTTATTGATAAATATTAAATTAGTTCCCATGTATTTTTATACATTCCAAAATGTAATAGATATAATCCTAGTCCTAGAGCAATGTTAGATCGCTCATTCGCAATATCTGTAATAAAAATTCTTTATAAAATCAACCACCTATTAAAATGAACAAAATTAGAAACACTATTATTAAGGGTATTTTTACGGTTACTTGTTGAAGTAACTTATTAGGGTGTGAAATCAATCAAAATAAGGAGATTGAATAATGATAAATAAAGCAGCTTATTTTCTAGGATCTCTCTTTTTCTACACGGATAACAATGAAGTATGGTTCAGGTATTTTGGAATAGCCCTGTTCCAAATTAAAGTTTAATGGTGTAGGTACTTGATTTGCTAATATTGCATGAAAAATCATACAAAAAATTGACAAAATAAAACGGTGTTCCAAATTTGCTTCCTTTCCCTATACTAAGAATGCTGCCTAAACAATTGCTGTTACACAAACTTATCTTTGTCCCATTCATCTCATTAAAGTTAAACATTTTCATTCTTTGAATTATGGAAAGGAATTTTTAAACACATAGAAAATAGCAATGAACTTGTACTGTATATTTCACAGCTGTGTGAAATTATAGGGTCGTATTTAAGACGGACTCATTATAAGCAAACTTATATCTTAAATATTGATTTCATACCTACCCAAAAAGTCCACCAGACATATCGCAATGACCACTGCAACATTGAAAGGATAGACTACACGAATGGAATTGCCCATAACAAGCAGCACTGGCATAGCTCGTGAAAAATAAAATCATTATCATCACCAGCAAGCTAAATATCTGAAGAAAATTGCTCTCCATTGCCAAGAAAAACCGCAACTGTCAATTATTTCAAATAATCTATAACTGTACAATTTTCCGATTATTTATACCCAAGATATAACGCTAAAAACAGACAAGTAGGTATCTGAAGTAAACAATTTTTATTTCTTCAGTTTCCGATTCGAATTTAATCAAGAATAAACACAACAGAATGTCCACAAAGGTAGAAGTAGTAAATAAATGACTGATTAGCGATTAAAAATAGATTTTTCGATTGATAGACGTGAAAATCAAAATAAATATCACGTAGTTAGGGAAAACAATACATTGTACCCTACAGTAGTAAATAATAAATAATTTAAGTGGACAGTGACAGATTCTTTTACCTATGCTGTGCAGATACTATGTTCTTCATATTTCTCACTATTATTGGAAAAAGCTTAAATGAAACCTACCAATTGACTAGTTATGTAATATAAGCTTGGCTCAAAAATGAAAATAAGTCATATTCTAGTATATCTGAACCAATCAAAACCCATATTTCGTAACTAGCCAGTTGGTAGGTTTTATCTCGAAAACGGTAGGTATTTGTGTGTGAACAACTTAACGGAAGCAGGGTTAATGAAACTTAACATACTCATGGTGTCGTGATTACGTACTCTACTTCCAAAGGACCTTTTTCTTGGTTTAACAGTTATGTGAGACATAGTCTAAACCAAAGAATGGTCTAACCACACGTTTTATATAATCGATGATTGGAATGGCTGGAACCATAGAGAATTTAGTCTCTAAAGCCGGAACCGCATATTGGCCAATGTGTGGATAGTGTTCTCTGGAGTGATTATAGCGATGGTTCAATCGGGGCCAATGTTTGCTCCAACGTTTGAATTCATAAGTTTCCGAGTTACAGCAGTGGTAAAGTCTGAAAAATCTTGTCTCCGATATGTGGTGGGGGCAACTTTTTCTGAACATTGAAAACATAGACGTCCAAAATAAAGATCCATCTTGTGTCGGTTTTTTAACGAAATATCAAAGGTAATTGGTCCCAATGTTCGTGTATTCGGCCACATGTTGGCGTGAAAACGACAAACCAGTCTTAAAGAAGCGAGTGTGCACTTCAAAATAACTTTATTATTATTTAAAATAAATATGTCTACCGATGTACAAAAAGAAATTGAGAACTGTGATCTATTGTGAACTGAAGAACATGAAGCAGAAGTTATCAACAGTCTTTACTAGAGGAGTATCTCTAATGATGTTCCTAAAAATCGTCAGTATTGTTACTATAGAGCTAACTTTAAGATTGTAAACTTAGCCGGCGTTACTAAAGTAGCGGGAATTAAAGACGACAGAATAATTGCAATATCATCAAATACCTGCATACTGCATCTAGTCATAAGGGAGAGAATAAAAAAATTGGAGCACTATGGTAATATTCCAATGACGGTAATCAAATATTTCATTAGTCAGTGTGAAAGTTGTACTTAAAAAGCAAAAAAGAAATAATGCTGGTATTGTTGTAAAACCTATAACTGTGAATGAACTTAACCAAATAGGACAGGTTGACTCAGTAGGTAGACTTCCGGAGTCTCCCGAATGGTGAGTTTAAATTTATTTTTAACTACCAAGAATGCCTTACAAAATTTAGATTTCTGTTGCCGTTGAAGTCAAAAACGGCGTTAGTGGTTGCAAAGTCAATTTTTCTGCAGTTTGGAGCTCATCATGTGCTGCAATGGGACAATGGCAGAGAGTTTACAGCAGGAACTAGATTCTTTGTTGGAGTATGGATTTAGTTTTGGTCAATGGAAGACCCAAATACCCCCAAAGCCAGGGATCTTGTTGAGCCGATAAAGACTATCGAAGAAGAAAATCGGGCTGAAATTATAACTGAAAATATTGAGAACAGAATGAAGTGTTTTGAAAAATGTAAATATAGCAGAAGATACAGCGTGTTACGTGAAATCAGCAGACTGCTTGCCGATTTCACGTAATGGTGATATTTTATGTCTTTGGTTTTTTTGGGAATAAGGGCTCGGTGATTTATAATAATGTGGATGGGTTGTCGAGAAAATTAAAGTTTGCATTCAAAATTCAATACAACTTCAACTTCTCATTCAAACGTGCAATACTGCCGTCGTTATTGAAAACGCCGTATCTACAGAATAGGCATTTTTGGGAAATTAACATTTTCCATTTTTTGATATGCCATCAACATTTTTAAGTTATAGAATTTCAGATTTTGGTGATGAATTATGTAAAGATATCAGAATATATTAGTGAATGTTTTACACCAATAGTTTTAACCATAAGGTGACATTTGTATATACGGTATTTAAATTTAAGATATTCGTAATCGATGTTAGATTATTATCCCGTACCCCAACCTTTCGTAGATACGGTACGATACGATTTTTATTAAATATAATAAATGTTACACTTTTGGACTTATAAATAGCTGTCCTTTCATTTTCCGATGAAGTTATAGATCTAAGAAATCTATCATCGTGTGAACAATAGCCTATCGTACCCAAAAAGGTTCCCTTTTCACATGATGCCGTAAAAAACTTTTTTGATTGACCTTCGATGATTCCCAGTATTGTTCATTGATAATTTTTCTACGTCCTTCATTTCATTCAATTTCACACTGCATTTTAAGAAACAAGTGGTAGAGCAGGGGGGTTTAACTGCATGTTTTGATACTTTTGCATTCTTTTGACTGCTATGCGATCAGATAAGGGCGTATCAAATTTCTTTCGCTTTCTTAGAATACCCTTTTTCGTTAATTTGTTCGCAGCCTCAGAAATTGCTAAATCTATTAATTGTTCTACTATGGAAACTAGAATATCTAATGAATCCTGTTGTTATAGAGTACCATCATATCCACAATTTTCTTTTTCGTTTGAAATATTAATGAAACTCGGTTTATAATCATAACATGATGGGTCTGGAATGTCATTTGTACCCAGGATAGAATGGGTTTCACATCCTGAATTAGTTAAGTTTTCAAGTGTAGTTTTTAATTGAGTAGGATTATTAGTAGTATTTGAACTTAATATTTTGTAATGTGAAAGGATTTTAATAATTTTTTCACGCTGGTTTGAGAAGAATCGGAATAAAACAATAGTCGTGGTAATCCGTATCTAATTCATCATTATTTTTTCGATTTCCTTGCCTACTATTATTATCTTGGGAGTAAATTGTTCCCTTAGGTTTTTATTTAACAAGGCTAAAATTTGTTTACCACTTAACACCTTAAGATTCCCATTCAAACAGCGAAAATATTTCAGTGAAACAGCTGATTCACTTTGTTGCATACGGCGAGCCGAACTAGGGTTTTCCGCAGGAAAATAAAATAATTTAGACCATTTTTAGGCTATCTTACCGTATATGCACAAAAACATGCAGATACGGCAATGTCGTTAAAGAATTGTAGGTTACGGCAAATTTATTAACAATTACTGCTAAAAGTGTATATACGGTCAAATAAAATGGCTTCAGTCATGTAGTTTGAAGGCAGATACGGCATTTTGGTTACCAGAAATAGAATCAGTAAACATCGTTCTTATAGAATATGCCATAAACCAAAAATCGTAAAATTATTGGTTACGACGTTTTCATTAACGACGGCAGAATACGCCAAGTAAGTACGAGCGCTAAATAAAGGCACCTCTAGACGTGCAATAATTATTCTGCCTCTCCATTGTAAATCATATTGGAATTGAAGCTAGGCTACATACACACTATTCATTATAATTATCAGTATTGTATTTATACGACTTATTAGCCTCAAAGCAGGTTTTTGCCAATATAACTGAATATGTAACTCAACGTTCAATTCGTATCCAGATTGACAATAATTTGCGGAATGTTATCAATATTAATCCTAAACGTTCAATATATTTGCGCAAAGCGAAATATTGTTAATCATTTTGACAATATAATTTCGTGTCTAGGGGGGGCTTTTACACTCATATGGTTTTCCCTTTCAATCAGATTTATTAAAAAGAAAACAAAAGAGGGCCGATAATATATTAAATGCACCAAACAATAAATATTTTACATACTGTAAAGAATGACAGGTCCTAATTGCATTACCAAATATGTAAGAAAAAAGATGAATTCGACTACCATTTTGGGATTGTAGACTGATTTATCTGATAATCTCCTTCGCCGCGACTTTCTCCCGTGTGTGATCTATAGAAATAAATCCGTATATTCTCTATACAGTAATTGTGTACTGAAATAAAAGTATTAACATTTCGGCTATCATGAATCATCAATTTTTTTAATTTCAAATAAATTGGATATTTTATATAAATTTTTGAATCTGCAATATGATAAATTCAAATAAAATGTAGGTAGGAAAGTTTTATTTTGACAAATCACCACATATTATATATATAATCTTTATATTCGAATATAACGGTTCTATGGAGGATGTTTGTTTTATGTATAGGGTGTTTGTTTAAAATTTGCGTTTCTATCCCCTGCAGAGGTTAATATGAGTGACCTGGGAATACTTTTTCGATTCTCTTATATAATATATTCGAGATTTGCAAATAAACACATGCGCATCGCAAAGTTCGAAACCAATTTATTCTTACTACTACTGCCATTACTTTATGAATAGGTAGGTAGTTACCTTGTATATATTTAAATAGTGATTGATTGTATCTTATAATATAAACAATTTTTAGGGTATCAGTCATTAAATTCAAGTTGTACTTTTCAGAATGCGTCACAAGTACCTGTTCTTATTTATATAAACTACACAATTCTAAGGACCTTGAAACGGAAAAATATGCCTAAATTAGAATTTCGAAACATCGGATCCATTGCAATAACAACTTCCTATCTACTGGAAATAAACAAAGTAATGTCTCCTTTGAACACTATTGCCGTGATAATTTTATCTTAGCATCAAAATAAGTAGGTATAATGGTATAAAGAAAGTAAAAAAGTAGGTGTTTTATTTATAGCTATGAATAACAACAAATCATTATTTCCCAGAATTGTTTTAGTTTTGCCATAAAAGGCTTTTTCGTGGTTTTCGCCAATATATAGGTGGATACAAAAATAAATTCCTATATTGCTGACATGTAACTCTCTGTGAAGGATGACAATTACACAATGAATTCACAGCACCAAATTCAGCAATTATTGTAAATATATTGTACCTACTCCTCTGTAAGTCCCGTTTATTGATATTGCCATAATTATATACAGGGTCATTCACGATATTAGTTTTGCTTAAAAAATAGGGGTGAGTTGAGATCTGTAGGAAGTAAATTTTAATATTATTTAAATGTAGGTACAGAGTCTTAAAAACACGAAACATATCATAGTTTTTTTAAATGGAATGTCAATGCCATGTAAGTATATTATTGCATTTTCGGTTACTACGATCAAAATGAAGACGAATCTCATCAAGGTCTACAGTACATAAACCTCACAGTTTTGGAAATATTTCGTATCTTGTAGAAATGAATTAAGTATTTTAATGATCAAATTCTCAACAGATATTTTTCATTGTATAAACCAAATTCACATAAGGGTATCCTAACCGATAATATTCTGTATCCCACTTATGAAAAGGTGTCCAAATAGTAGGTACTATTTAATAAGTTTAAGTTTGAAATGTTGATAACTTGCTCAAATTAAATGGAACACACTGTCAATATCAGATATATAATTTAGATATCAAAAAGTATTATGCTTTTAAATTGCTAAGTCCTCACATTTTCATGAAAAAATGCAAATATTTTCAATATAGAAAATGTTTATTGACAAAAACCCGTATCTACTAACATTCTAGTTGGTGCACTGAATATACAAAATAATAATAATTATATTGGTACCAGTAATTTTGAACTTATGCACTTATAGGTAGATTGAAGACTTTTGATACTAACTGCAAAAGTACAAGCACCAATAACATTAATATTATTTTTTATTTTCACCTACTGATTAATTCGATCCTGATTGTTGTAAAAAAAAATGTTTCAGTTCAAATTGAACGTGCAGTGGTTTTAGTATATAGCGGTGACAAATTTTCACTCTTTCTTAGGAAAACTTGTGAAAAAATTTAAATAATCATATATATCATTAATCCTGTCAGATATATTAAAAAAAATCTACCCTTCTTGGAGATAGAGTCAGCTGACAGACAGATGGGCAGCAGAGGCTTATCAACAGGGTCCCATTCACCTCCTTAAGATACCTTTTCCGTCTTTCTGGATGATATCGTTTCGAATAATGCTCGCCATAAATTCGTCTTGCCATGAGTGTTATTTTCTGGCATGTCCCAAATATAAAATTGTTTATTACATGCTTATGTTTCAGAGACCCCTGAGTCCAAAAAAATATATTTTCAACCATTGTCTGAGAGAAGATTATCTCGGGAACGGGTGGACCCATTCTTGACCGACTCCCCAAACGGAGGAGGTATACAATTCGACTGTATGTCTGCATGTTTTTTTTATATTTTTCATCTGAGAATGGAGCATTGAGAATTGGTCCCCTCAAGGGGGTGGTGGGTGCAGTTTTTCCAGAAAATTGAGAATCCGAGACGGCAGAATTAAAGGAAGACCATGTCCGGAAATGTTTAAATTGAACATTTTTAAAAATAATCACAGGTTTCCGCGTTACAGTCTGAAATATGTGTTTCAGCTATATGAAAGGGGCATTTTTTTTCCGAGAATCGAAAATTCGAGGTTTGAAAGTTAGAGAGAGGACCATACGAAAATACCACGAAATGTTTAAATCGAACATTTTTTTGAAAAAGTTACGGTTTTTGAGATACAGCAATGGTAAAGTCCGAAATATGTGATAGGTGTAATTCCGCTACGAGGAAGTTTTTTCGACAATTGAAAATATGTATATCAGCGCCTTACTATACCATATTCCTCTGTGACCGCATTATGCTTAAAATGGGGTCCATCGGTTCTACTGTTGCTGGTAATTTTTAAGTTGTGCAGTTCGATAGATAGAAGACTTTTGGTACCAACTTCAAAAGTAACACCACCACTCATTAATATTATTTTTTAATTTTCAGTGCATCAACTAATAAAGTCGGTTCTAGTTTTTTGCTCGACATTTAAAAGGCGGAGGTCGTTTCTACTGTGTGTTTTTTTATTTCATATGTTAGTTTGCGCTGTTTGCATAGGAAGCATGCTCTGATTTTGATAATTTTTTAATTTGAAAAATGAGGGCTGAGAAAATCGAAAATCTGTGACGACGAAGAAAGACCAATCCTGCAATGTACAATAATACACTCAAAAATATAAATTATTTTTCTTACATAAAACTAGGACTGACTTTATTAGTTGGTGCACTAAAAAATACAAAATAATATGGTGCCAAGAGTTACTGCACTACTTCAAAATTACCCACAGCAGCAGAATTTATATTGGTTTATAGTTTTTGAAAAAAAAAATGATAAAAAGTCATCGAAATCATAGAACGTAAAACTCGGAAACTGTTGAATATTTTAAATAATGTCCAACATAAATGTTGAAGGATATGATGCTTTCTTTAATTTTGCCGTATCAAATCATCGATTTTCAAATAGAAATTGCCAACGCCAATCCCCTTCGGGGCAGTATAAAAAGGCACACAGTCGAATTGTATTCCGACCGCCTCCGTTTGACAAGTCGGTAAATAAAAAACAAGCAGTATAATCTAAAATAATTTCTCTAAATGGGCCTTATGTTACAAATGCAAATTGTAGAATATCAAATTTACTGAGCAATAGAAGACGGGAGCTGAAATGCAGGACCCTGTATACATTCCCTCTCTCTCTCTCTTATTCTCTCGCTCTCTCTTTCTCTTCTGACCATCTGTCGCCAGTAAGCAAAAGCCCACATTGCAACGATCGAAACACCACACACGCAACCACTTTCGAAAGCCATATAAGGAGCAACGAACGCCTTTCAGCCTTCGGATAAAAAAGACTTAAGGACGACCGCATATAGATATTGAATTGTTTTCAATAATACATATTATATCAACAAACTGTTTTTATAAAAATACAGTTAAGACTAGGGATCTACGGTAAGGTCCACAAATATACCTAGGTACTTTAAAATTAAATTTAACTATTTTTGACTTCGAAACGGAAGAGTTAGACCTACCCTTCGACTATTTGTTTTTTTATCGCTACTTTAAGTGGATTAGTAAGAAAAGTATTGTATACATTTTTCGTGGTCCTGTTTTCAACAGATGGATTTCGATTGAGAGCGCTGGGTTGGTCATGTACTTAAGTACTTACCGATTACGTTAAATTTCAAAAACTTGGACGGTTTCCGAGTTATAGCACTATAAATGAGCGAGATCGCGGTCGCTATATTGTGAAACCGCTTAATATAAGTGAACGTCCAGCAAATTTGACTTACTAATGAAACACTAAAAAAATGTGAAATAAATATTCTCTACAAAAATAAGACCGACTTTTATTAGCTATCTATACTAACATATATACGAGTAACGACTTTTCGTGTGATCACAAAAATTTCGAAAACTACTTATCCGATTTCGATAATTTTTTTATTGAATTTTTTGTATTTGCGCGGGTGACATAGGCTATATTTCATGTGTCTGGGCCTCCTAGCTCGAGGGTTCCATACCTGTAATTCCCAAAGAAGTATCTCTGAGCTTTATTCCTGAATTTTCGTGGATTTTTCGGTATATATTTGTGTGTAGTATGTCACTGGATTGTTTTGTGAGAGTCTGTCAGTGCGACCGGAATTTAAAGGTGGAGGGTTCCATACCGGAAAATCCTTAGACATATGTAGGAAAAATTATCCTGCTGTTCTCTCTCGGTGCATATCTGTGGATTGATCTGGGTTGGTGTTCGGACTGGTTCTACGTGCAAGTAGGTCTCGTAGAAAGATTCCATACTCAAGACTTTTAATGACTATGTTTTCGTAGCACAATCTACGAAAGTGTTTTCCCAGGAAGTGCCGGGTAAAACAGCTATTACAATATAAAATAATATTAGTTCTACCTAAAATTAACATTACATATTTTGTATTACGTAAGACACATAACACAAAATTGTAGATAAAAGTTACAATCTCAAACAACCAAAAATTTGATATCCAATTTGGGTAGCCATTCAAGAGCTGCGAGCCTAGCATCAAAGATTAGAGCGTCAGGATAAGATCTAGTAGGGCGGTCCTTCACAATGTTCTAGATACGATGATTTTGAGCTCCACATTCACACAGAGACGATGGCAGTACTCTCCATTTGAAGAGACTATCACCACAAACACCATTGTACCTGCATAATCTGTTGAGATGGTTCCACAGATGGTGGGGAGGTCTGAAGCCTTTTGGTTCTTGGTTAGGGAGATTCAGTTGGTTTACATCTGGTGTTGTTTTGGCGTATTCTTCCTAGTTAATGTAAATGTTGAACTCGTTTCTCGCAGGGATCTGAGATTATTTATATCAAGATAAGGAAAGATATTATTGAGGAATCGGATTTTTGCAGATGTTTTTTTAAACGATATTGTTTTATCTAGGTTACGTATAGATATTTGGGACAGTTTTGGAGCTGCAGCACTGTATTACTAACCTGGATACTAATTTATTAGTCGGGTGGAAGGCACTGGCACCTTTTTTTAGGATGAGCGTTAGTCTTCATTTAGAGAACTATTCCTCTATACTCTATAACTTGAAGCTTACAACAAAGCATATCTTCAGAAGTTTCAAACCTTTTATGTTTGGCAGCAAGTCGGCATAGGTAAATGTCCTGGCCCTCGTCGTTGGTAGATAAGATGTCTATAACTAAGAAAGTATGGCCTCAAGAACTGTACCTTGACAGACGCCGTTGTTTTGTATGTTTCCTCATTTTATTTTGCAGCATTATGCAGAAGTCTCTGTTGGACAGCATGTTACCGATAAGTTTTGTAGTGGTTTGGCATGGCACTATTTGTATGAGTAGTTAATGAATTTAAGTGAACGTTCGACGATTTTCATAATCATTAAAACTCAAAACTAAAATATATGTGTTTATATAAAAACATGGACAAACTTAATTAGTTGATAAACTGAAAAATACAAAATTACATTAATTCTGTTGTTGCTACTTCTAAATTCGGTACCGTAAGTTTATTTTCCACAACTTCAAAATTACCATAAACCAATAGAATAAATATAATTTTGTATTTTTTTAACAACTTTTATTTGATTATGTTAATGGAGTATGAGTCATTTCGTCATTTGCTATTTAATATAAATCTATAATAAATAAAACTACAGCGATGTAAGGATTATTATGATATAGGAAAGAAGCCTTTTCTACATCAAGTTATTTACTGGCGAATCCCACACATACATACTATAAAAATTGCTAATTAGATATCATATCACCCACATATTTATAGAATGGGTATATAATGTTTCTCTACATATACAGAGTGAGTCATTGACATTGTTACCTTCCTATTGTTAGATTTAATCATTGTTACAGGAAAAAATGCGTAAAATTTAGCACTTAAGATGTCGATAAAAGCAAAAGTGTTGTTATAAATTTACCCTTGAATTTCTAAGAAAATGTTGGAAGGAACTAAAAACAATGAATAAATCCTAAGTTTAATTTGTATGTATGATGGTTAATAGTAGGTATATTATATCAAGTTGCAAATACATAGCGGTTTATGGGTCGTGATGGAGGCCTGAGGCCCTTGACCACCCAGGACCGTATTAATCTTTTTTTGACTGTTTTGGAGGTCAGGATCTATATCCAAACAAGATATTTTTATCATTGGTTTATTGGTTTAAAGTCCATATTACATACTGTTACATACCTTGATTTGCTTAAAATCGCCAAATTTCACGAACACCTATTGTATCTAAATATTCGGTTGTTTGGATACTGTTACAGAACAGAATGCCGAGAAAAAAATATTTCGTTCTAATTCAGTCAACAGAAAGGCAAAAGATGTTGAAAAATTCTACTTTGCAGTCTTCGATTTAATGTGTGTAGTAACTTTTGGGAAACAACCTGTGAGTTGCTTTGAGCTCTAGCTATAGAATTTCATAAAAACAAACGCCATTCATATTAGGCCATACCTACGTACTAAGTCCAGTTTGCAATGTTTTTAATTTTCTACAGGTTATCACATTTAGGTACCTACTGATATCATTCCTTAGATTTATATTACGGTCAAATGAAAAGCATAGTAAGTACTAGGACTTTATAGGAGAAAATAAGAGTTATAAACTCATAAATAAATACATTTTTATAATAAACAACACAACCTCAGGATTTTTCTATAAATTTATGATATTCTGTTTTCTCATATTATCATTATATTGTTATTATTTTTTATGAGAAAAATATATTGAAGATTTAAAAAAAAGGAGAGTAAAAGTTCAGGGATCAGGGATTTGAACTCAGGTCCAAGCATTGAGAGATATATATTTTGTTCGTGGTGATGACTTACGGATCGTTTTCGGCTAGATGACATTTTCAACGTTACAGATTTTCTGAATTTAAATTCATTTCAACTGTATTTATTGAAGAGATCATTTTATTTCTTCTGCAACCTAAACATCAAATAATCCCACCCAGTTTTTTACAGGTTTTACTCTGCTATCGTAGGAGATTAGGGTCGACAAAAGCGAAAACATAAGGGTTCCTTTTTCCAACTTACCATAAAACCATAATTTATTTATTTTGCTCTTAAGACTGACCTATATTTAGCACATATTTTTCTATTATTTCCTCCCTCAGTCCGGTTCTGTGGAAAACATAATTAATTTGACAAATGTTTGCGTGACTCATGGCTATATACATGGATCTTTTTCGAACAATTTTGGACATTTATCTAAGGCTGATGCCACATGGTACCTACGTTGTGTTATATCGATGCTCGCCAAATCTATTGATCTAATAAATCGAATAATAGACAAAGTAAGTGTTTTTTTCCAATGTGCATGTTGAATAAATGTATTTATTCATTTCAGGAAACGATTGCAGGACTTAGACAGTTTGATTATTATTTTGTGTTCGTTCTAGCGGAACTCCTGTCTATGTGGGGAATATGAATATACGAATTTAAATTGAAAAATGTAAAATGTCGATTTGTTTTCAATGGGACCAATTCTCAATGGTCCTCTATCAAATGAAATAAAAATAATGAAAACATGAAAATCGGAGCATGTTTACTATTAATAAGGCGCGAACATATAAAAAAATACAAAAAAATACAGATAAAATGCAGACAAACAAAAAAAAGCGTACATACCTATGTATTACGAGCAAACGAAAACGAACGTATTTTCCTTAAAACTATTTTATATGACTCTCGGTACCCTGAAATGTGGAGGAGATGGAGAACAAACTAATTGTATACCTCCGTTTGGCAAATCGGTCAAAAATAACTTTTTTTGTTGAATTTTAAAATTATAATTTTGTCTTTAAACAATTCCATTGTATGTTTGTGTTTTATGTTCGCTCGTCTTGCACAGTAAACGTGCATCCATTTTGATGATTCCTTTTTTTATGCGAAAAAGGAATGCCTAGAGATAGTCTCATTTTGAACTTTTCTAAATGCAATATGTCCTTCCCTCTAAAAGAGGTGGAAGGATACAGAGCGACCTCCATCCTTCGGACTATTTGAAACCACGGTAATCCGGATAAGTGAATAATTCGGATTACTGAAGCGAGGCGATTATTCTATATTCTGGATCATTATCTAAGCCTAAGCAGTTTTTGTTATTCTTAAACATACAATAACATCATTGAGTTAGATATCATTCTCTTCCTCCCACTTTATGTAAAAATGCAGTTCTAACTTCTTCCTCATTCTTAACATTCTATCTATACTATGTCTACGTCTTCCATTAGTTACACATCTTCATCATTCTCAATCCAGAACTACATATTCCCAAGATCGTAGGATTCTGCTTAGGCATATCTGTAAAAATGTTCGGTTATTCGTCCACGAAAAGTAAATTTTGCCGAAATTTCCTCCCAGAAATCAAAACTTCAGCGTCATATTCAGTACCTGGGTTCTTATTTGCCACGAGATACATATTATTATAGGTATTGAGAAATCCGGATTACAAAGAATCTGGATTATCGAGATGCATCTATATTATTTAACAAAAACTAGAAATGATTCTATTTAAGTAGTTGTTGTCTGAAAAATACAAAAGAATATTATGTATATTGATACTGGAAACTTTGAAGATATGCAGTTAAAAGTAAAAAGAAGTCTTGGCACCAACGACTAAATTACCAATACCAATAATATTATTTTGTATTCTCCTATGCGCCAAACTATAATAAAATCGCTGCTAGTTTTTTGTAAAAATATATTATTACGTATTTCGCTTCCTGGTCTATCCATTTGTTTTTCTGTTCGTTTTGCAATCGATTTTAAATGATCTTCCCCTTGAGCTAGAGAATTGAAACTTTTTACATTGCTCAGAATTGAATGACATTAACATAAAAGAGAAATTGAATAATTTTGTAATATTTGTAATACCTACGTTTTCGATATGGAGTAAAACCTATAAAATTTATAATAATATGAAAATGAAAAACATGAGTTAGATATAAAATACGTTTTTTTGTTCAAAAAATATTTGAAACTATTTAGTTCATTTTGACAACGTGTTATATAAAAAAATTATTAATTTGAGAATTCGAAAGTCATAAAATTATCAATCAAGTATTAGATCAGTTGAGGTGGCTGCGCCTCCTAACCCACTGCGATCAGTTTTGGTCTATTGTGGTTCTCGATTGCATTAGAGTTCAGTATCAAGATTTATCCATTTTAACAGACGTCACAGTCTAGAAACCAAGTCCATCGCGTAGCTCTCTGCCTTTGGTTTGTGAACCGTGGTTAACTCCTTTTTGGAACAGAACCTAGATAGGTAGTCTTTGTCCAGACCCACATTGTTATGCTTCCTACAGTGTCCTGTCAGCATTCCTACCAAAATCCTTGTCGTTTTCCGACTCTGATTTAGTATTTCACGGAAAATTTTGGCTGAGGGGCTTTTTATAAATACGTAATTGCCTTGTCTCTTGGAGATGTGGTATTTAATAATTCCACAGGAGGGCTCTGGTCCTAATTGCTTACTCCGTTCCCTGCTTGGCTAGCTGGTCAGCGTTTCCGTTGCCATCAGTTCCTTGATTTCCTAGGACCTAGGCTAGGGTCAGCATATTCTGACAACCTAGACTGTTTAGTACGCCTTAAAAACCCTCTGATCTGATTGAATGGTATGTCTCTTAGAAACATATCGGTGGTTCGGGTTCCACCTTAAGCTGTAGGTCCCCTTATCAGTTGCAATACTGATAAGGCAGTGAAGAGGAGGCCTTTTCAGTAGTGAACACGAAAAAAGGCTGACGACGACGAGACTGTTTAGGTCCTTGCTGCAATCCCATATCATTTTTGATATTGTAAGATATGAGTTCAATCAGTTTAGTGCTGCTTGGCTGTCTGTGTAAATGATGATTCTCTGACTATTCACCTTCCGTCTTAGCAGTTCCCCCGCACATCATTGTATCGCCATAATCTCTGCCTGAAACACCGTGGCGTGATCCAATAGGCACAGAGATTATATACCTCTCTGTAGTAAGCCGTACATCTGACTCCTGTTCCAGATTCAGTTTTAGAGTCCTTAGTATACCAGTTGAGATTTGCTTTCGAGGGCGATCCTGTTACCCAGTCTTTCCTATCTGGTACTACTACTGCATATTCTTTTTAGAAATTATAGTTATATGTATTAGTTATTCCCTCATTAATCCGGTCAACTACCACTTCTAGGATGCCGAACTGCTACCTTTGGAGGTTGCTGACTTGGGATCCCTTTTCACCTCTTTTTCCTTGAACTTGGGTTCCGACCCTTTGACCTTGAAATAAATTTGGCCCATTCCATAGCAGGGACCACACATCTCCTTGGACCAGTCCCCCACCGTAAGATTAAGATATTTATTGAAATTGTCTCCTCTTAGTCCATGCAATCAAGCCAAGACCCCCATCATGTTCGTGGATGAGCTAGGTGGTGAAAGCACCAAACCACGATACGACGGCCGGGTTGGGGTTGGTAAGCATTGTAGGATTGTTAGGATTTCTGTTCCTCCTTCTAATATCATTTCGATAACTATTCCATCTTGTCCTGGTACTCTGTTCTTCTTCATTTGCCTTATTTATTCCGTTGTTATATCTGGCATGTCTTCTGAACCAACGTTAAGTATTTTTCTTTTATCATTGACAGAAATATTTTCTGGTTTTACTTTGGTGTCATATAAGTTAGCGTAAAAACTTTCCATTTCTTTTAATATTGTATATATATATATTTCTTATTTCCTCTCCAATGCTGTTCTTAATAGATATTATTTGCCGTTGCCCATTTCATCTAAGACATTTGATTCCTTTGTTGTTTTCTATTAGCTTTTCTACTTCTGACTCTTAATGTTTTTCTAAGTCTTTCCTTATAAGTAGATTTGTTTTGCCATTTGTCGGAATTCCCCGTACTTTGTCTTTTGTCCTATTGTCCTATTTTATCTCAAGTATTATCACTTAAGTAACTTCTCTTATCAATTTTCCTTTTTGCCCATTTATCTCCAGGATCTTTCATAGTTTTTGTGATGGTGTCACTCATTTCATTTATGTCTTTAGTTATCCAAGTGTTGTTTACAATATCAGATTGTTTATTAATTTCTGTTTGATATTGTATAGAGTTTGGTTTCAGTTTTTGTTGGTAAACTTTTGTTACTTGTTTTTTAAACATCTTCCTGTTTCTTTTATCTTTTATATAAATTCTAGCTCTTAGTAGCCTATGATCACTGCCTATGTTAAAAGAATTTAAAGCTGGACTATTTGTTTGTTACTTGATCAGATGTAGTCTATCTCATTCTTAGTTCTTGAGTCTGGGCTTAACCAGGTCCATTTTCTCTGTTCTTTTTTGTCAAATAAGAAGTTTATTGAGTACAGTCGATGTGAAGTTGAAAATTCTAGAAGCAAGCATATACCCCCTTTCGTTTCTATCATCAAAGCTAAAATTTCTCACGAATTCTTCATTTTCTTCCTGTCTTTTTCCGCGTTTTGAGTTGAAGAGATAATTGAGTATAGAAGCCCTCCATCTCTTCATTTGTGTGTCCACATATCGGGGCATAGCACTGAATCACTTTTAATTTATCTCTATTAGATAGTTGTAGGTTATTGATGCTATCCTATCTGACTCATTGTCGAATTTTCCAATGTATGGTGCTAATTTTTTGTTGATTATGAAGCCTACTAAACGTTGGCTATCATTTTCTGGGCCTTTGTAAAAGAGTGTGTTACCGTATTTGAGCGTCATATAAATTTCGCCTCTGAGTCTAATTTCAGATAGGCCTATGATATCTCATCTTATTTTGCTTAGTTCTTCTTCTAATTCATAGAGTCTATCATCGCTCAAAAGAATACGCACGTTTAAAGTTCCAATAGCCTATGACAGCCTTTCACCCGGCGATTCTTAACACCCCTGGTTAGTTGCTTTTCCCATCCGTTGTCTTTGTTGGAGCTACACTCGGGGCCACTTCGAAACTCTTGGAAAGGTATTGGACATTAAAATGCCACGCTTGTCCAGTTGCGTGTTGGCAAGTGTAGTTTCAGCCGCCCATTCTGGGTCAGACGTAGACTAGCAACCCCACAGGGTTGATGTACCTTAGCCAAAAGTTATCGTTATTTATGAAGGCGCCGAAGGTTCGCCTTCCACCTTTCTGATTTGGCGGCACAGTCATGCTGTACGCTATGCATTACCAGGATCTACTGCGAGGAAGTGCATCTACAAGACTGTAGGCATTTCTCAGGCTTTACCGGAGTCCAGCTCTGGCAATCGGGGCAACTGCTGAGACCCGAGATCAGATCCCATCAATCAAATGAATGAATGAATGAATGAATGTTTATTTCAGTAAAAATAAAGAATGTTACATTTAGTGGTAATAAAGATTATATAATTAAGTCTAGTTCATTCAATACCTTGTCTTCGGATATATTCTAAAATTTACCTTTAGGTATGTGATCTATTATTTAAGCACTAGAACTTATAGTAGGTACATACTAAACTAAACAAGGCAATAATCAACTTTAACAACTAAGGGTGCGACCTAATTACATAACTATTATACGGATAACTATATTAACTATTACTAAGAGAAGAGTTTTAGCAAAGAGAAAAAAAATAACAGAAATAAATAAATCTTAACACTAATATTTTTCAGTGCATACATGATTGTTAAATTGGATCAATAACATGCGAGAAATAATTTCTCTCAGTAGATAATATCCATATTTTCAGTTTAGTTTTGATAAGACGAGCTGACTGAAGTTGTTTTAAGTCATCTGGTAATTTATTGAATAATATAGAACCTATATACCCGAAATGTCTTTGGCCAACCGATTTCTTAGCAGTACGGACATAAATAGCTGATACGATATTTTGTCTGGTAGCATAGGTATGTGGTAGGCTGGTAGTGATTTTTCTATTCAAATATAAGAATGAAAGAGCTCTGAAACAGAAGAGTTGTCTAATATCCAACACATTAGCATCAAGGAATATCTAATCTGAGGGATACTTGCGAGGTTTTTTAAGTATAATTTTAAGAATCCATTTCTGTGTAACATCGATTTGATGCAAATATTTATTTCTAATACCACCCCACTGCACTTCTGCACTTCTTCAAAATTACCAACAACGGTGTGGAAAAAGTTATAGTCATAGCAATTTGAAAATTCGCCAATATGCCAAGTGGAATTCCTATTCAAATAGACCCGTAATGTTTACTAATTTTAAAACTACCGACGACTCGTAGACAGGTAAATTTCAAGGTTTTATTTTTTTTGATGTTTCGGGAAAAATGCTTCAAACGAAAGTTGTAGATACAGATCATATCTTTAACCCAAAAGTATTTTTCATGATATATTGTCAATGGTTATTTCATGAGAGTTTTCTTTTACTTATCATATCATGCCCGTTAACGGTTAACGAACTCGAACAAAATATTTGTACGATCGATTTTCACAGCAAATTTGAATTTGTATGCCTCTGTCGTGTTTTGCCGTTTTATTTTTCGAAAGTGCGAACGATCGCCATAGGTACATTTCTATAGGAAAATTAGCTTAAAATGTGACGTTATTTGAAATGTTGATTTTTTTAATATACCTGCAATTTGATTTGGCTGATTCTACACACATTTTATTTGAGTCTCTCTTACACTCAGGGGTCAGACCCGACGATAAAATCGTAACATCGCTTGATGAGATAGTGTTTGTTTTAACCAATATCATCCCAGAATCTGCAATTAATTTGTCATAGACTATGAAATACCCTAAAAGTAAGGTCATTCATAAGCAATGAATAATCTATTTGTTATAATAATATAATAATAATAATAGTGTATATAATCCAGATTCCTTGTAATAGAGCTGTAAAGTTTAAAAAAAATCATCTATCTGTCTATCAATCTATCTATCCCCCTAAAAAATTAAAAACCTATTACATAACAAGATTGGACCAGAAATCCCGCTCACCCCGCCACGTAACCGCGATCGCGATACCACGTGCTACCAAATTCCAACCTCAAAGTTTAATAGGAATCGACCTCTTCTCGAAATTCGATACCTTCCACTCTTCTGCCACGGTTTCCAATCCACTTCAGGAGCCATGCACTCAAGTCTACTACCAACGTATACTAACCATCATACGGAAACTTACAAAATTTAATTTCGACATGATGTGAGCTCGACCGAGTTTAAAAAAGTCTGGTAGTATTTTATTTTTCATAAAATACTATTACGTGGTGAATTTTCGCCCTAATTATCTAAGGAACCAAAAATAATTGTAACATTAATAAAGCAACTATCTGATTAGCTTATGGCTTCAAAATCTGAAAAAATGGCCTAATCTTAGAATTTATATTTTCTACTATTTTGTACAATCTTGTTATAAAAATCAGTCGCGTGAAGATTAGATAAACTTCTATGATCAAGTATTTTCATATAGAAACATTTTTGTTTGATTCATATAATTTTCAGTTTTTTTTGTAAATGAAATTGGCAGTAAGAAATCAACTACGTCCTCCGTTTTTCGTAGACAAAAAACTATAAAATCCAACATTCCATTATTGTTGTGTTAATCTCACCAATACAGCTAGATAATTAATTATCTGTAAAAATAGTTGCTTAGTTTTACGCCAAAACTAATTTTTTTCAACGTACGCTCTATCAATTCGATTTCATGAATATTTTTTTATCAGATTTTTACAAATAATTTATAATTTTCATCATTTTTAATTTTCTTCTTCTTATTATTTGATATTTATATTCCATTTGACAAGATAATATATCGTATCGATAAAATTATTATCAGATTAATCAATTTAAACAAAAATTACATCTAAGGATTGTTATAATTTGATAATTGGATAAAATTATAGCCTAACTCAATAAGCAATAAAGAATGCCATTGTGCGTTCAAGTAAGTATTACGTAATTTTCTATTATTAGAATGAAACAAGACGATCCTTATCAATTTTCCAGACTCGGAATGTGGAAATCAATAGCAGACTTCTAGTCTGGTAAGAATATTCAGATTTATCCTTTGTTTTAATATAAGTATGTTCCCTTTAACACTAACACCTACATAATTGAATCACAATATACACATTATACACGATATACCTACCCATAATTAGGTAACGTTTTAAAAAAACTAGGACCTACTTTAATTAGATGATTGAATGAAATGAAAAAGTCAAAATAGTATTAATCATGTTTTTACAGGTAATATTGAATTTTGTTGTTATAGGTGGACATCAAATCGAATAGTTCCAGTATCAATATGATGAACTATCTAATAAAATCGATTCTAGTTTTCGTTAAAAATAGTTATTTCTTATACAAGGGAAAAAAGTATTAGATTTTATCTCGAGAGCTGAAATCTAATATTTTTCCAGCGTATAATACATACAGTATTTTTTCAGTAACGGGAAAAACGATGATTTAATATTGAAAAAATATTACAATATATTATCGAAGTGAAATTTTCAGTTTGAAACTGGTAGTCTGTTGTGCGACAATTAGATGACAGACTAAAGAAACCTTTAAAGTAATCAAATATCTGTCAATTTAATTCTGTGTTTTTTCTGTGTATATATATATATATATATATATATAGATATATATATATATATATATATCTACCCGGGAAAAAAGTGAGATTTATTTATCATTTTGAATGGTTTATTTGTACGCCAAATCGTTGAGCGTTCAGTTATATTCGTTATTTAAATAAATAGCGAGACCAGTAGACGTTACTAGTGCTCAAGCTCAGGAATCCTTGTTTTTTACTATTTACAATTCATTTATAAACCCTTTTGGCGAAAGTTTTTGTGGGTTTTATATCCTTCATATGGTACCATCTCTCGGCGCTTCTTTTCCTCTTTCCTATGGTTTACTCTACAAAATGCACGAACATATTTATATAATGCGACCAACTGCAAGTGGAACTCACACACGAAGGGTTCCGTACTATTGTAAAAGAAACATTCCACTGTCTACATATTACTACATGAGAAACAGGCGAATAGAAGGACCTATACCGATAAGCCAAAAGCACGGTAAGGTCTACGAAGAGTTAATTAAGGAAATCAAGGCCGATCTAATATTGGGAATGTCAGCGGATAAAATGGCCCCACAATATAACTTCAAAATAAAATACGCGTTAGTCGTACCAGATAGGAAAGTCTGGACAGCAGGACCGCCTTTGAAGGCAAATCTCAGCTGGTCCACTGACAGCTCTAAAACCAACTCAGGAACAGGAGCCGGTATATACGGGGTACAAGAGAGGTACAAGACCTCCCTGAGCCCAGGGATTCACGCCACAGTCTCTCAGGCAGAGATCATGGCGATCCAATGGTGTGCAATAGAACTGGTAAGACGGAAGGTGGAAAACCAAAGAATCGTCATTTATTCAGACAACCAGGCAGCACTAAAAGCGCTGAACTCATATCAAACAACATCAAGATTGATAAGGGAATGCTGCAAGGCCCTGAACAGGCTAGGTATTCACAACAAGCTGACCCTACCCGGGGTCCCAGGGCACCAAGGAATTGATCTACCTATTACGGTTCGTAAGATACGGCCCGCTGACAGACGAACGAACGGACAGTAGTAGTAATAGGGTCTCCTGTTCACCAATTTGGCACGGAACCCTAAAAAAGCAAACATAAATTCGAATTGTAAGTAGGTATCTTTCTTTTGGTTCAAAAAGTGGTCAAGTTGCCACCTAACGGAAGTAAGGTAATCGAGCTAAGGTGCAATAGCAAAGAAAATTGTTTTGCTCAAGACTGTACCGACAAAACGGCTCAAACGATATTGATGAAACTTGCGTAAAAAATTACTCTAGAATCTTTATTACAAGGTATCACGCAGCTTCCGCAGATAAAAATCTCATGTGCATTCATACTTTTCCATCATCAATATTATTATTTTTTTTTATTTAATAATAAAACGCATCAACCAATTGGTTATTAGCGGTGGCTCCAGTTTTTTACAGGTGTAGGAAATTACAATGTTTGAGGTATTTCATGAGGTTCACAATGTTGCAATTTGGAATATTTTTGATAGAATTGTCTATATTGTATGTGATTCTATACATTTCAAATAAAGGACACTCTACTAGAATGTGTTCGACAGTTAATGGCACTTAACATATGGCACAAATAGGTTCGGGCTCTCTGCTAATGAGGTGTCCGTGGGTAGCTCTTGTGTGTCCTAGGCGGAGGCGGGTAAGGATCACTTGGTCTCGTCGAGTGTTGGTGGCAGTATTCCATGGTCCGAAGTACGGTTTCACTTTGATTAGTTTAGATGGGCTATTCATCCTTGTTCTGTCGAAATTTTCCATTACTTTGAGTCGAAAGGAGTTCTTTAAATAACTAGCTGGTAGATTGGATGTTGATAGGGTGCATTCATTGACTGGTTCTTTCGCGTGGTGGTCAGCTAGCGCATTCCCGGGAGTACCTATGTGTGATGGGGCCCATAGAAAGAAGATTTTTTTATTTCCAAAGAGTTTATGTATTTCTTCTTTTATTTTAATTACGACTGGATGTTTGCTGTACGTTTTCTTGATAAGTGTTAGGGTGTTGATCGAGTCTGTGATGATGATCCACTCTGTGTTGGGGTCGTTTTTTATATAAACGGTGGCCTCATATATAGCTTATAGCTCACCGGTTAGTATTGTTGCCTCGTCGGGTAGCTTTGATTTTATGACTTCTGTAGGTGTTACCACTGCCGCTCCAGTTTTTGAGTTAATTCTTGAGGCATCTGTACAGATTTTATTGAAAGTACTATATCGATTCAATTCGTCGTGGAATCTTTGTCTGAGTAGTTCTTCGAACGTATCGTGTTTGTTGCTTTTTGTTATTTCCATATTTACGGTAGGAGGGTGCATGATCCAAGGGGGAGTAATTGAGGTGTTGTCCATATATGTTCGAGGTAAGGTGTATATGTTGATGCTTCGCATATTCTGTCGAACCCTATAATTAAATGGTATAGACTGTGGCTTGTTTCTTGGGGTTTCTGTGTTGTTTGTAATGAGGGTTCGATGTCCTGGTATATTGGGATTGGAGTTGATTGTCACTGCGTGTTGAAGGCTCAATATTTGTCTGCGTAAGCTTAAAGGAGCTTCTCCTGCTTCGCAGTGAAGACTGTTTACAGGAATAGTTATGAAAGCACCTAGTATTAATCTAAGTGCTGAATTTTGGATAGTGTTAAGTGGTTTGAGAGCTGAAGCAATTTTGCCAGGATTCTTTCTGTGTTTTGTTTATTAAATACCTTGCTATAGCGCGTTTACTCTTGAGATCTATAAGGTTTTCAGGTGTTTTATGTTTTTTATATTTATTAAGCGCTTGTTTGGTTGCTTTGATAGCTTCTTCACATTCTCTATTCCACCAAGGTACAGGGTTTCTATTTTTAATAGGTTTAGTTTTGCCAATGTGAGTGTATGCTGCTTCATTGATGAGTTCATTGAATATTTTTATTGTTTGATTTATGTCTTCTGATAATTCTAACATATGGCTTTTGCTTTCTATGTATATGGAAAACCTGCTCCAGTCTGCTTTTTTGAAGTTCCATTTTTCTGAGCACGATGTGTTGTCCTCATATTTAGTATTCCTAATAATAATTGGGAAATGGTCACTTCCATAGAGATCGTCAATAGTACTCCATTGTAGGTGAGTCATGAAATTGGGTGAACATTATATTAGGTCAAATGGTGATAGTCTACCTGATGCCAGGTCGAATCTGGTGTTACTTCCGTCATTTAACACTATCATGTTGGTTGAATCGATCACGTTTTGTATGGTGTTACCTCGAGTAGTGTTCTTATATGATCCCCAAGAGAAGTTGTGTGCATTTAGGTCACCGAGTATTATTTTAGGAGATGGTATTTGCTGAAGTAATTCTTCAAGCTCCTTTTTTTTAAGTTGTAGCTGGGTGGAATATATATATTGCAGATGTTGATATTGTTTGGTGTTTCTAGGGTGATTGCAACTGCTTCTATATTTGTGTTGAGATTAATAGGCTTAACCAGAATGTTTTCTTTAACGTAAATGACAACTCCTCCACTGACAGTGTTTTGATTCCGGTTTTTGAAGAATCCAGTGTAATGTTTAGGAGTGTTTACTTTAGTGTCATGAAAATGGGTCTCCTGTAGGCATATTACATCTGGGTTGTGGTCAGAAATGAGTTTTCGAAGCATATTCAAATGGATATTATATCCATTTAAATTCCATTGAAGTATGCAGTTGAATTCTGTATCGAAATATTATTAGTATGAAGATTCTATGGATGAGGTATTGCTGAGTGCATCGTTGGTATTGTTTTCTATGTAGCGTTCTAGTTTCTTTCTTAGTCTTGTGATTCGATTTTTGATCGTCTTGTCTGTTAATTGAGGATTCGCTAAGAGCAATATTTCGATTAGTCCTTTTATATCTAAAGTGTATTCGTTGATTACGTTTATGACATTGGTTGCTCCATGTGTGTTTTCCAAAAGGCTTTTCAACTGGTTAAAATTCAGTACAAGTGGGGGTGCGTGGTTGTCAATAAATTGTTTGATCGAGTCCATTGAACTATACGATATGGGTGTAGGCTGTTTGTCTGACTTGTGTTTTTTTGTATTGAGGTTCATTGGTGTTGCGAAGGCAGGTGTATTCGGTTGGGTTTGATTTTCTATTGTGGGCGATAGGGTTTCTGTAAATGTTCTCTTGTTGTTTGTGTTGATATCTGTATTAGGGTTTTCTTTGTTAAGATTTGCTGGAAGAGGTTCAAAGTTGGAAGTTGAGTTTTCTTCTGTTATTGGTAGAGTAAGTTGAGGTGGTTGGTATGTCGATAAATGTATGTTGCTTGTGGCATTTTCTGTGTTAGCGGGTTGTATCGTGGTTAATGATGGGCATTGGGCGGCGATAAGCCCTGTGAGTTTGCATTATTTCTATTGATTCGGGAAAGTGATCTTGCTCAGTGGGTGCAATAAATACTTGACGTTTGAAACTTAGGATATGATTATATTCGGGAAGGGTTGCTCCGATTCTAAGGAAAGAAATGGGAGATATCAATTTTAGACCCATTTCATCTAACTTCTTTCCGAAAATTCCGTGTGGTATAGTTGGACAAACGTTTGACATCACAAGTCGGTCTGAGGGTGTTACCAGTCTTCTTGCTTTAATTGGTTCACCGTTTATTATAATTTCTCCTGGACTTTCCAGAAATTTTTCAACAATTTAATTATTAGATAAGTAAATACATATTCGATTGTTGGAAATTCTAGAAGAAAATATATATATATATATATATATTGGTATTTACTATGGGCCCCAATTTTAGTAGGTAATCCTGAATTCTTAAGCCATCGGTAGCGTTGAATACTGTTGCTTGCTCTTTATGAGGGTGATTGTATGATTGTAGGGATAATGCATTCGAATATGATTTTTTAGATGTAGTATTTGATGATGTCGGTTCATTTTTATCAGACATTTTATTTAGTGATGTTGTAGATTGATTTTTATCAGACATTTTATTTAAAGATTTTTAATCAAATATCGCCATCGACGACACTTGTTGAACGGTGTTTATTTTCAAATTAACTACGTGATGATAGGAATTTTAGCAGGTGTGTCCTCACGAACAGATCGATGTAGGTATTCACATGAAAACAAGGTACATACCTTATGTTCACCTGAGCTCCACTTTACACTGGTGATTATGGCTAGTTCACACACGATTAATGATTAAGAATTAACAATATTATGACCACATCCACACTTCACCAAAACTCGACTTCGAATACCAAAATGTAAATATTAGTTTCAAACAAATAATGTATTTCACTTTGAACATAAAGAATCTATATTGAAATATAATATGAGAACTATTCGTTATATAAATTAAGAAGTACCTACCTGTAGTATAAGAAATTGTTTTATTTTAAGTAAAATATTTCTCATGCATACAAGATTTATAACTACATAAACACTGAGACAATTCCAAAGAAAATGTATTGAATGCAAAGATCTACCACTTTTTATTTTTGGACATTAGATAGCTACATAAGTAAAGTAGATATATGTCAATGTTGAATATTTGAATCTGAAAAAATGATATATGTATTATTATGTATACATATTTAATTTATGTGAGCTAGTGAAAAATTCTTTGTTTTAAAATACAAATATCCAGATTATCATTGGGGAGGCTTTCAGAGCTTTGGCAACGAAATTATAATGAAGCAAAAATACTCGTGACCCTCGTTTTTCCACCTAGCTGTAGGAAAGATAGCGCCAAATAGAGGATCATGACACAAAAATTCCCAAGGGTTAATTTTTATGTCAAAATATGTTGAGGTTTGTCCACTATCCACTAGGACTACATCCAAAATTTTTATTTCTGAAAGAAGAATTTTATTTTTGCCGCTATTTTTAAAAAGTGTTTTTGAAAATAAGTCGTAAACGTCGTACAAAAATAACCATAACGATTTTTTGTAGGAAATTATATTTTCTATGATTTTTATATAATACTTTTCTCTCTAGACGTAGTTATGTATCAGTTGAAAAGTTTTAATTGTGTTTTGTCAAATATGTTGATAATGGTTTGGAGAGGAAAAAAAATGTTGGAATAAAATTTCCTAAAAAAAAGTTTTATAGTTAAATGAAATTCTACTCATTGAAATAGTGTGATAAAAGTTTCACTCACGTAGGTAGGTACCGCGAAATCACCAACGAGTGCCAAAGAACTATCATTTTTATATTTTGTTATTACATGAGGAGAATGACAAATAGCTATGACTGCGAAACAGAACAGCAATAAAAAGTTAAGAAAATATTCTCAATAAATATTTCTCACAAAAAATTGGACTGACTTTATTAGGTGTTGCACTGAAAATTACGCAATAATATTATTTCTACTGGTGGTGGTACTTGTGAAGTTGATGCCAAAAGTTCTCAATCTAACTGCAACTGCTCAGCTTCGAAGATACCAGCACCAATAGAATTAATATTATTTTGTATTTTTCAGTGCAACAACTAATAAAGTCAGTCCAATTTTTTGTAAGAAATATGTATTTCTTTTTTTTGTGTGTAACTTAGTCATGAAAATTGTTGAACGCTCACTAGTACCCAAGAAGATATAGGCTTAGCTTGTATTTGTTATTTATTATTCAGAGATCTCAAAACATCGCGGCGCAAATATACCTACATATTTCAGACTTTACCGTCTTACTCGAAAACCGTAACTCAATTTAAATGTTGCTACATATAATCTTTTCTTTAATTTGGCCGTCTCATATTTCAATTTTCGAAAAAAAAATGATCTTCCACATAGCGGAAATCACATATTTCAGACTTTACCATTGCGAAACATGGAAACCGTAACTCTTTTGGAAAACTGTTCAATTGAAACGTCTTCGCATATGGTCCTATCTTTGGGACTGCCTTCTCAGATCTTCGATTTTCGAGAAAAATTGCCGCCTCCACCCCCATTGGGGCGGTTTTTGGAGGGAAGAAGATTTTGTATTTGAGTTTTTCTAAATCTGGGCCAATTTTCAACTCTCCTCTTTCCAGCCATAAAAAAGCAAACATACAACCGAATTGTGTATACCTTCTCCTTTTTTTGAAGACATTCAAAAAGGGATAGGCAAGACAGGAGAAAAATCCCGATAATATAAACATTTTCAGAAATTATTTAGACATGAAATAATATTTTCTTGTAACCTACTGAAAATAAGACAACTTTTTTATATTAAAATTTTTTCTCAATCTTATCAACTAGCGGGTGGGAGGAGGGGCACATGTTGGTTTGTAAAAAACTGGATAACTTTTTTGCATGACCTATTTTGAATAACTTTGTTTCATTTCAAAGCGTTTTTTTGGGTGCTTCTAATGGAGTAATAACATTTCGAGTTTGTTTATTTTCCGAGTCTATAGCATAGTACCAAAACTGTAGATAGTGACTCATGTTTGGGCGTGCGGATAGGGATTTCATAAAGCATTATTATATACATAAATTATTTTTAATAATAGCCGCACGCCTATGAATCGTCGATTTCCTTTCCCCTCAGACCCGCAAAGGTGTTTGTTGAAAATATGAGTCACAATCTACAATAGTGGTACTGGACAATAGATGGCGTTTTATGACAAAGTCGCAGATTTTCATGAATTTCTCGAAAATTTCGAATACAATGATATTTTTATTTTTCATTATGAAGAAAGAGCGTGAAAAATTACAAATTACAGATACTGGTGAAAACCACAACTCGATATGATAAGTCCTTATAGACTTATTTAAACATATGTTTAAACCTTCATTTTTAATTAAGAAAATTAGAGAATACTCTGAGTATCAGTTATTTTCATTGGAGTCACCTATATTTTATATAACCTACTTTAACAATAACTATTTTTTTATTACATACCTATGTTGCTCTAGATGGGGTAATTTAAGTTAAGTGTAATTAAAAGAGTATTAAACACAAATAATTGCCTACAGCAGGTTACAGCTTTGTATTGCCGAGGACGGACGACACTTTGAGCACATTAGGCGTCATTATGATTTTTTTATTCTAGTTCTAGGTTCTAAGTTATTTAGCTCTAGGTGTCCAGATTTTTTCTAAATTCGGTTCTCTTATGGACAACCGACATTGTCGAGAAAGAAGTCGTAAAATAACTGAAAAAAAAGAATATGTCAAAGTTTTTGTTATTGTAATGATGGATATATCCTATTTTCGCTTCTATTGTTTTGTTTTTGTCATATCAAGGCCTACCGGACTTATTATAAATTTCTTGTATAAATTATTAGGTTGTTGTTACAGTTATTTGTGTTTAATTCTCATTTAATTACACTAAAATTAAATTACCCCCTCTAGAGCGACATAGGTAATATAATGTTTTTGTTATTGTTAAAGCAGGTTATATAAAATATAGGTAACTTTAATCAAAACTACTAAAACTCAGTGTCCTCTAATTTTGATACGTAAAAATGAAGGTTTAAATATATCTTTAAATAAGTCTATAAGGATTAATCATATGGAGTTGCGGTTTTCACCAGTAACTGTGATTTTTCACGCTTTTTCTTCGTATGGAAAAATAAAAAAATCAGTGCATTTTAAATTTTCGAGAAATTCATAAGGATCTGCGACTTTGTCATAAAACGCCATCTACCGACTCGCAAAATAATTTTATTCAAAATGTTATTATTCCAGTAGAACCTCCCAAAAAAGCGTTTTAAAATGAAACAAAATTATTCAAAATAGGTCATACCAAGAAAAAAAAGTTATTCAGTTTTTTCAAACCAACATTTGTACCTCCCCCCACCCGTTATTTGACAAGATAGAGAAAAAACTTTAATACAAAAAAGTTGTCTTATTTTCAGTATGGTAAAAAAGAAGTATTTCCAATATAGGTTAGTTTGGAAAAATTTTGAATAAAACAGCGTTTTTTAATTCGCAGAATGAGTTACGCCCTCTAGCGGTAGACTTAGCAACTTATAAATATTTTCCAGCTTTTTCTTTTGACCGATTTACCTCTATTTTTTTTCTCCGGGTGGTGCCATTAACGGATCCTGAGATATAGCTGGCGTCCTTTATTAATGGGCCACCCAGTACATACAAAACCTTTGGCACGAACTTGAAAAGTAGCTGCATCAACACAAATAAATACCTACTTATTATTTTGTATTTTTCTACGCAACTACTTATAAAAGTAGATCTTTATTTGTAGGGCGGTGCGGGGTAAGTGTGATTCGGGGTTACTATGGAAACAGTCGAAATTCTCCAAGGTAGTTCAAATTTGTGAAATATGCCTGAACTGTAGTATGAATATATCAATCAACAACTCCTATTTCAAATCTGAAAAGAAACCACTGAAGTTTATTATGTTTTTATGATCTAATTCAGCAAGCATCACTATCATTATTTTTCAATGTCTAATGTCGATACGATGATAAGTAGGTATATATATTCCACCTCCTCCATGTTCCTCCATCAAAAGAGGAAAGTATTCCTTCAAATTTGAATTTAAAAGTTTAAGAACCTAGATAGAGTAACTAGGAGTAGGATCGGTTATTGTCAGTAAATTTTGGAGTTTGGCTAAATTGTTTTTTATTTTTCAGGTATTATTTTATCTCATACTGTTCTTCAGATTTGAAATCCTATATACTACATATTTCATTCTATGGAGAGATTTTTTGTCGTGTACAGAATATCATAAAATTAATTTGTTTACACTCCACACTATCCCAATCAAGTTACAATGCGTTTATAATGAAGAATATTTCAAATTAGTCCAGATTTCAACATGTACTACATAATTTATGGATAATTTTGAAAATAACTAATGGTCGAGTAAACGAAATTGGAATCGAATTGATCAATATATTTCTACTACGACTAAATAAAGGTCATCATTTTTTGCCACATTTTCCTCACTTCACTCTACAAAATATTTCTTTCACATTTGTGTAGGTATGTTTTATTAGTTAGATATCAAGTTAGTTAAAATTTCTGTAAACTTCTTCTTCTTAAACGTTCACTTAGGTATATTTGGCGGTTTCACAATATGGCGCAGCAATCTTGCACACTTATAGTGCTGTAACTCTGGAAAGTTTCTGAGTAAGATTTTCAATTTGAAGCTATCCCGAGATGATCTCTCTTCACGTTTGTCATCTTAAATTTTCAATTTTTGATGAAAAATTACCCCCTCAACCACCTTTGGGAGTTTTTTTTGGGGTGGGGGTATGTTGAATTTCTATTCTGGAACAACTCTCAGCAGTCTTCTTTCAAATGAATAAAGAATCATCAAAATCGGAGTACCGTCTGATCAAGTCATGTTGCCATTTTCTCAGCTTAATAAGATAAGCAAGAATAGTCATATTCAATTTTGACCGTTTAACGTGTCAGTGACAAACCTCTTCGATGCCTTCAAAAAATAAAGCAATAAAATCGTTCCATCTGTTCCCGAGATAATCTTGGCACAAACAGACAGGCAGACCAATGGCTGAAAATATGTTTTGGACTCGGGGATCTCTGAAACGTAGCAGTAGAAGATTAAAAACTTTTTCACAAAAATTTTGAAGTTGTGCCGTTATAGGTAGAAAGAAGACTATTGGCACCAACTACTAAAGTCAGCCCTAGTTTCTGTGAAAAAAATGTCACACTTTTAAGTTTATCATTATTTATCAAGTTCGTTCAACGTTCACTTATACCTACAAATAAATATTTTTTACAAAGAATTGGACCGACGTTATTAGTTTGTGCACTGAAAAATACAAAATAATATTAATTCTATTGGTACTGGTACTTTTGAAATTATACAGTTTCAGTTACAGTTATTTTTTGGCACCAACTTCACAACCAGCACCAATATAATTAATATTATTTTGTATTTTTCAGTGCCCCAACTAAATGTCGGTACAATTTTTTGTAAAAAATATTTATTTTTACACTTTTGAGTGTAACATTAGTCACGAAAATCGTTGAAAGTTCACTAATACCAAAGAAGATAGTACTTATCCTATTATCCACGTATATTCTTTGCTTGTACATATAAGTATTTTAGATTTTGCCATTTCACCACCGCTCTAACTCGAAAACCGTAACTCTAAATATGTGGTTGCGAAGATACATATATTTCAGATTTTAACATCGCTATAACTCGAAAACCGTAACTCTTTAGAAAAAATGTTCAATATGATTCCGGATATTGTCCTATCTTTGATTCTGCCACTTCAGATTTTCGATTTTCAAAAAAATTGCCCCCTCCACCCCTTTCGGGGATGTTTTTTTAAGGGCAGGAGGTTTCGGATTTGAGTTTTATGAACATGGTACCATTTCTCAAGTCTCCTCTTTCAAATGAATCAAAAATCATCAAAATCGGAATAGGTTTACTATATAAAGCGCGCGCACAAACCCAAAAAAGCACACATTCGCATTTTATAGCTCCTCCAAAGATTAGAAATTTTATCTTTGCCTCCTCCGTTTGGGTTTGTCGGTCAAAGATGGATAGAAATTACCTTGTTTTTATTTTATTCAGCGATTTCATATGATCGCGGAAATACACATTTTTCAGATTTTACCCCTGCTGTAACTCGAAAACCGTATTTTCGGAAAATAACAATCCAAATGTTGCTACATATGGTATCTTCTTTATTTTGGCCGTCTTATAGAAAAGATTAGCCCACTCCATATAACGGGAACACACATATTTTATAATTTACTACTGCTGTACGTATGATATTTCTGGATATGGTATCTTATTTAATTTTGTCGTCTAGAATTAGAATACCTCCTCCGTTTGAGAAGTCGGTCAAAAATTATCAGCGTCAATAGAATTAACCTTATTTCGATTTTTCTGTGCACCAATTAATAAAGTCAACCCTATTTTTTATAAGAAATATTTATTCATAAAGACAACATAATCTCCTACAAAAAACACTCATCACTTTTATACTTATGCGGTTTTGGGAGATTTTTACGCTTTTACACCTGGGTGCACGGTACACTCCCTAAAATATTTTCGAGGAAAAATCAATCATGGAGGTTTTCTGTTTAACAAAATCCTATTTTTCCTGGACTACGTCTCTAGCGCGGAACAACCACGCAGGATATTGAACGTTTTGCAGAGAGATGTACGAAATATAATTTACATATTACATATACAGGGTGTAACACGATAAGAGGACTCACATGCCAGAACTTTATTTCAAATAAAATAGGTACTATGTTGTTTATATCGAAATATGATTCCAATCCTATTTTTGAGGTAAATTCTATCAGAATTCGTTATCTTAACAAATATATTTTTGATCGACTTCCCAAACGGAGGAGGTATACAATTCGACTGTACGTATGCTTTTTATGTTTGAGTTGAGTTTGAGAGTGTAATGTTTTTGAATAAATGGTAAATCATTGTACATATTCATTGAAAGCCTTATATTTAATATATTGCTGCGTATGCGGGTTCGCAGATAAATGAAACTAATTTACAATTAAATAAACTTTATTTAAAAAAATTACAAATTCACTTTACTATTGAATATTCTTATTAGGTTACTCTGACTCACAATACAAATATATACCCAGTTGTCCAACTCAACGGCGGCCGCCTTAGATGATAGTTTCGGAGCATCATTTTTTGCGGTCGTTTGTTTGTCAAAGGCCACCGCGATTCCATCAAAGGACACCACGATTTCGTGTCTCCCGTTTATAAGTACGGGAGACACGGCGGCAAAGGCGGGTCACATCAAAGAATGGCTTGAGTTGGACTACTGTGTTTATCTATACTGTGCTCTGACTATTCTATAATTGCACACTGTCTTTTACTCTCTGTCTCTCATGCCGACAATTCTCCCTAATATATACCCGACAAAAACTCTAGATCTTTCGAGCCGCATCTGGTCTTTGATTTACCAGCCGCCTCTGGACTTCTCTCGAAATCCTTTGTCGGCATCCTAGTGAGCAAATGCGCCCCCATGGCTCGCACAAGAATCAAAAGGACGCCGCGACTTTGTGGCCGGCGGCTGTTCCCCTTGCACGTTACAATATTTTCTATTGGAACTCAAAGTTGAATTACCAACGAAGTGGGAATTTTGTTAAAATTTGATAGGACAAAATATTTAACTAAAAAAACTTTTCAGTTAAAATATAGGCACTTTGTTATTTTAGGAAAAAAGTATTCAACCTTATTTATTTTTACTTACTTATTTAAATATTTATAATAGTATCCTACTCAATATGCAATCATAGTATATAAAAAAAATTGACATCAAATCTCATCTCATCTCATTCACGCCGGGTTAAAAAATCCGTTTTAGTCCAAATTGTTACTAAAACTATTTCTAATCACTCTAATAAGTATAGATGTTTGTAATGGAAATTTCCGATAAAAGTTACCTTAAAAAAGGAGAAGAATCAGTATAAAAAATCTGATATTCAATAAAGTTAGCGCATATTTGTAGTATGAATGACGGCAAGTCCCACTTATTTTAGTTTTAGTTAAATAAATTATTCGCTAGAAAGTCAAAGTTTAATACGCCTTTCACTGAGAAGCACCCTGTATATTATGTGGTCCCACCTAATGACGTCATGCCGCTGACTCACCCAAAAGCAATAGAAAAGTAGGCTGTCTGGTTCGTCCGCTGTTTCTGAACAATGTGAAAGAGAAGGAAACCAGACTGGATCAATTACAGGATTATCTCCTCCCTATCGGTCTATTCTGTATGAAGAAGCTGCAGTAGAATACATCATACGAGAAGGCTTTTGGGTTGGGATGTTGATAAAGAGTTGAAAGTGGACTTGAGAATATGCATTAAATCTGAATTGACTTCATAAATACCCTAGTTCACAAAAATTCTACTGCTGCTGCTACGTCGAAATAAAATACCTACGTACGATATCCCTATTCGATTCGTAATGACAGCTGGAAAAATGTATGAAATAGGAAAGTTTCGAACCAGCAATGAATAATTATTGCAATGCAAAAGTTATAAGCAATTAAAAACTAAAAAAGCGATATAGCATTATGCAGAATGACGTTTCCAAACAAAATGTCGTCTCTTTATTATTAATATTTTTAGGTAAATTTGCTATTACGAAATTTGTAAACACAATTGAGGTCGTATTTATAAAGATATCAAATTGGCTGAAAGAATTGATCGTAAATATATCACAGTCGGTTAACGGGCATGATCGGACTAGTAACTTCAAAATGTCGGCCGACCTAACAAAAAAAACTCCCAAAGTAACATGAGGCTAAATGTGATTAAAAATATTTTTGAGAGATATCATTTATGAAATAAAGATTTGCAGGTGTATTCTTACTGGAAACTTAGTACGCTACTAAATTAAGTGCGGAGGTCTAACCTTAAATTAGGTTTTTGACTCTTATGTCAGTGTTATGGTAGGATAGTGTTTTGTTTTTTATTTTAATACGATACTAATACTCGATAGTACCGAACTAAGATTGGATTATGGATACGCCTGAGAGTGTTTTGGTCTACCATGTAGAAAGTCTATTATTGTCTATTGTATATTTCTGAACTCTTATGATTGGATTTTGATAGGTAGTCTTTTTACCATGTTATGTATTACGTATCATCACGTATCATCATTAGAATGATCTGGTAGTGGTTGACTGGGTCTCCTCCCTTGTGGAGGGTTCCATATCTGTAATATCCAAAGAAGTATCTCTGAGCTCTATATCTGAATTTTCGTGAATTTTTCGCTATATTTGTATGTAGTATTTGTGAGAGTCTGTCAGTACGACTGGGACTTAAAGGTGGAGGAACCCTCCACCGAAATATATCGAAAAATCCCTAAGACATATGTAGGAGAGAGTATCATGCTCTTCTTTCTTGGTGTATGTCTGTGGAAAATGAAATAACATAGGTGTTTTCATTAGAAAAAATTAAGTTGATGGTCGTAACATATTTTGGGCTACCCTATATACATGAACTAATTCTGGGACGCACTGTATGTTAGGTACCTATTTATACTAAATGATATGCATAATTCCTAAAATTTATATTTTTATCACGATTTTTTCAGTATATGTCATGACTCATTTTTCATCTTGAATATGACAATAATTATCGATTGACAAACAGAACTATTTGTCTTTCATTAGTGTACAATAATAATAGTCTAATCAAATAACAATTCTTCTATACAAGATAAAAAGATTTTTTTGTGCTTTACGCTTTACCTACCTTGTAGATTTAATTTTGATCAACAAATCAAAAGGATACCAACAATAGAGAATCATAGAGAAATTGAGAGATTTGATAATGATATTAAGATACGTTAAGTATATTATCGTCCAGCCGTTTGTTAGGTCCCAGTGCACCAGGGAATTGAAGACAATGAAAAGACCGACAAACTAACCAAGGACATGATTGGATTTAATGAATTGCCATATTAAGGGACATATCCAACTATGGAAACCACGTGTGAATCTGGTGGCAAAAAAGACCAGGACAGAGCCAAGATAAGCTCTTCGGCCAAAATATCTCGTAAACTACTGAGTCAGAAAATGACAAGGATACTGGTGAGGATGCTGACGGAACAATGTAGGCTTAGGAAGCACATGGAAAATATCGGCCAGTTCTTTGGCATCCTCTGTAGGTTCTGTCGGGAAAAAGAAGAAACCGCAGTTCACATAATATGCGAGCGCGAAGATTAAATATATGGTGCGAATGCCTTGTTTGGGTGCTTTTTCAAGTACCGGGAAATGGAAAACGAATGCAGAGAGCTACACAAAGAATTTGGTATCTTAATTGAGACGCCTGAAAGGGACAAAACTAAATACTGAACTCTAATAAGATGAAGAAACACTATACACCTGAACAGGTCGCAGTGAGTTAGGACTTGTAACCACATCATCAAAATCTACATCTAACTCATGAACACTGAATTTTCAAAGTTGGTGTTGCACAAATATTATTTTGTATTTATCAGTACATACCTGATCTCATAAAGTCGGCCTAGTTTTATACAAAATTATTTCGTTAACATTTTTGAGTTTCAGCAGAATCACCTTAAACGTTCAGTAAATATTTGCAACGGTTTACAAATTTTTCAAAAGCCCCCCCTTTCCAAGGCATCTGACTCTAACACCGTTAAAGTTTTTGTGTTCATTTTTTTTTCTATTCTCCATATGAAGGGTATTTTTGGAAGAAAATACATGTAGGACTTCTTTTTTATTATTATGACCATTTCTCAAGCAGCTCCGTTTTGAATAAAAGAAAAATCAAAATTGTAGCACGAAACGCGCATACAACCATACAAAGATTTGGTGTTCCTAATATTTGCCTCCTCCTTTTGTCGAAGCCAGTATATGTTTCTGACTTCGAGTAGTTCTATTGCTGATAAGTCAATGTACCCTAAAAATATTTGCTCTTATCTGAAATAGATTGATATGTTCTTGTCCTTGAAATGTAAGTCATCATTATATCCCAGGTTTTAATGTTCAATTTATCCATGAGGAATACCAAACGCTCTCAAGAATGTAGAATTAGTCGCAATAATAGTTTTTTTCTATTCCATAATTATCACAGTGCATTTGAAACCATTTACAATGGCAAGTGAACTAGACCGGAAAGTTATACACCTACTATATAAACATAAATGTTATTTCAAGGTACCCACTCATTAGCTTTATATCATCCGAGGTTGAAAATTAAATTGATCCATTTAGAAACAATTTCATGTGGGAGCATAGCATACGGTTGAATGAAATATAAGTATATATATGCATGTACAAAATACATAATAATATCTGTATATTGGATCTTGAATAAAACGAAAAGGTGGAAGGCCACAAAAATCAAATAAACATGTCCAACATGGGAACACCGAGGATGTTTAAGGAATTATCTAAGAAAATACTGATCATGTTAACATAAGTAATGCCGTATTTAAAATAAATTATTAGTCCAAAAAGAAATATGATGACGTAAAACGATATTATATCATACCAACTAATTAACCTTATCATCTACTAGCTTTTGCCCGTTACTTTATGCGCGTTGAAAGCTGCATTCAATTCCATGCCGTAGTTTTTGCGTGTACAAACATACAGACAGATAGAAGCGATAAAATGTAGCCTACATTTTAAGTTAGACTTCTATTAATACATCGGTGAAAACTGCATTCAATTCCATGCAGTAGTTTTTGCGTGATGTGCGTACAAACGTACAGACAGATAGACAAAAATTCAAAAAAATGTTGTTTTGGCTTCTGTTGCTCTAATAAAGACCCAAATTATTTTTTCTTAAATATCTTCAATATACAGACATTGTCCTATTACAATTTTATTTTATATGTAGGTATCTGTAGATGTATATACTCCATTTGAGAATGGTGTAGAGTAATAAATTATGATTATGATTATATTTTATTATGGCGCTTATATGGCAGAATACAAATACATATGCCTTCATTATCATGAATGTATAGATGTATAAATTTATAGATTTATAAAAACTTATGAAAGGTATGTTAGAAGCTAAGTGTCAGCAGAAAGTAGTTCGGATTCAACAAAAAACTCAATAATAAATAGTCTAATCGAATTGGTTATACCATCAACACAATTATTGGAGGGAATAATACTGCTCATCAGCAGCTTTCATAACATTAAACTTGTCTGCCTAATCTATATCTCACACTACTAAAGTAATATTGATCAAACCAAGTATTAAGAACAAAAGTTATTTTCTAGATATTCAAATTCCAACCAGCAAACGCAGAGGTTCCTCAATGCAGTGTCTTTGGATACACTTTTTGCATTTAATATATACGTCGGACACACCTGCTTTAGACTGCACTAAAATTTTCAGCTGACATGACATGTTTGATATTGGCAACACACAAAGATCCTGCAAGAACCTCTGCTAACATCCTTGAAAACACATTTCTTCTTGAAGGGTGGCTAGGAACTGGATAATCAAAATAAATTAACAGAAATCCACAACACACACACACACAGAAAATACATAACTTTTACCTTGAGAAAAATCATTTGTCCTCTAGTATACATCAACAATTTCAAGATACCTGCAACATCTTGTGTAAAATACCTGGGATTAAATTAAATATATTTACTTCATTCAGAAATTTTGATATTGATATTTAAATGGAGATTTTTTTCAAAAAACAAACAAATGTTTTAGATAAAAAATAAATGCACCGACAAAAAAAATACCGAGTTCCCTATGAAGAAGCTATACAAAATAAAAACCGACTGTATGTAAATGGATGATGTAACCTCGTTCCGCATACCTAATAAACGTGCACCGATTTCAAAGATTAATTAAATACATCAATCTTTGCCGATTTTGTGCATGAGAATGTCTTGATACATATAAGGGATCTGTAGTGAGAGATCTTTAAATATTTTTCTTACTCATAACGGAATCAGCTGCTTAAAATTCGACATATTTTTGACCGACGAACCCTGAACGGAGGAGGTATACAATTCGACTCATTTGAAAGAGGAGGCTTGAGAAATGGTCCCGTCCCCCAAAGGGGGTAGAGGGTGCAGATTTTCTCGAAAATTGAAAATCTGTGGTGGTATAATTAAAGATAGGACAATATCCGGAAACGTTTAAATTGAATATTTTTTTCAAAAGAGTAACGGTTTTCGAGATAGAGGCATGTTAAATTCTCAAATATTTTCGCTAAGTGGAGAGGGCGATTTCTGTCGAAAATTGAAAATCTGTTTGCAGTACATGAAAGACATAATTATTTGTAGCAACATTTATAATGAACATTGTATCCTTACAGTTACGGTTTTCGAGTTAAATCGGTGTTAAAATGGTAATAACTAAAATTTCCGCAGCGATGTTTTAAGATCTCAATAATAACAACTACAAGCAAAGAATATACGTGGGTAATACGATAAGTACTATCTTCATTGGTATTAGTGAACGTTCAACGATTTTCGTGACTAATTTTACGCTAAAAAGTGTGAAATAAATATTTTTTACAAAAAATTGGACCGACGTTATCAGTTAGTGCACTGAAAAGTATAAAATAATATTAATTCTATTGGGGCTGGTACTTGTGAAGTTGGAGCCAAAAGTTATCAATCTACCTGCAACTGCAACTACACAACTTCAAAAGTAACAGCCCCAATAGAAGTAATATTATTTTATACATTTCAGTGCCCTAACTGATAACGTCGGTCCATTTTTTTGTAAAAAAATATTTATTACAATAAAGTTATGTATCCGAATCTCACTGGTGGAGTTTTCTTCCTTGTTCTAGATTCTAGAATTACTAATCTGATACTGGTCCTGATGAACAACATTGATTATAAAATTGCATGTAGGTATCAAAATTATCAAAAGAAGAAAATAATAATATGGTATCTGAGTCAGTAATTTTATTGATAAAAGGAACACATAAATACTTTTTCACGGGTACTCACGACGTTGTGTATAATTTTCACTGATTTCTCAAACGGAGGCTGTTCACAATTCGACTGTCTGCTTTTTTTTAATCATGATTATTTTGGGTTGTACGCGTCTTTCGCATAGTAAACGTGCTCCGATTTTGACGGTTTTTTTTCATTGGAATTAGGAGCATTGAGAAAAATTCAAACCCAGCCTTTCCACCAAAAACCACCCCAGAAGAGGATGGAAGGGGCAATTCTTTTCTTTGGAAAATCTGAGGCAGCCGAATTAGAGAAGAGAGCATATTATGTTTTAATGTATGTAATGTTTAAGTTGGACATTTTTCAGAAGTTTTAACGGTTAACAAAAATAGGATCAACTTGGAGCACTGAACTATTAATAATAATATTAATTCTATAACAATGTCAAATCGCTCTAGTTTCTACCTTCCCCAAAATGTAGAGTTCACAGCGCATTTATTTACCGCTATCAAACAAGAGGCCCCTTTGTGAGTTATTAACCATAATCACTCAAAATTGTAAAATGCGTACTTAGGAAACAAATAACTAAAAGAAAATAGGATCTACTTTTAAAGAAAGAATGAAATAACGTATAAAGTGATAATCCTAAGGAGTTTGGTGTCATGAGACTTCTGTCTATAGCTGACATAAATCATCTCTTGCAAAACGTCAAAATCTTCTCAACATTAGGTACCTATCTGTTGTTTCATTATTTTCAGTGCATCATCTAATGAAGTAGTTTCTATTTGTTTCAAGTTATTTGTTCGATTGTTCAATGCTTCATAAATTTACCATGGTTGCCAAGGTTTTATATTTTCAAAATTAAAATTATTGCACTGACTGTAATCTACGAAGAAATTCTTAACATTCGTAACAACAAACACAAACATAATTTATATTTATACCTATAGGTATTTGTAAATGTTATCGTTATAAAAAAAGTTCATATTTATTTTTTGTAAGTATTATACCTACATGTTATAAAAGGAATGAAAGTATGTACATATGTATTATTATATTATATTATTATTCATCGCCCAAAGAACCCACATCAGCGTTAAATCAATCCAAAAATGTCCGTGCAAGAAAAAATCTTGTTCGTATTCACTTGAGAGAATTATACACCTATGTGTGGGAGAACCTATATATTGTGAAGCAATAGCCTCGAAGCAGCTATTCATTTTAGTTGAAGATCGAAGGCAGTTGTAGTGTGTACATACGAGATATCAAATTAAAAGAAAAAAATGCGTGAAATTGTCCATCTTCAAGCAGGCCAGTGCGGTAACCAGATTGGTGCCAAGGTGAGAATAATAGGCTTTAATATTTTTGACGTTGTGGAGTTTACATAGCCGCGTATTCCTGTTCCCGGATTATGTAGGTACTTTATTGACCGACTTCATCAAATCGAGGAGGTATACCATACGGTTATGCTTGTACCTACGTCAGCTGTTTTTATGTATTTTCACGTGTTTTGTATAAACCTGCACCGATTCTTATATTAGTTTGAAAGGACATTATAGAGATTTTTTTTCTATATTCCACATCTTCCAAAAAATCCACTCAAAAGAGGTGGAGGGAGCGAATTTGGTAGCAAACGGTAAATTTTATCTGGCAGGATTGAAGAAAAAATTATTTCAAGCAACATTAAAAAAAATCAAGGTTGTTCCATTTAGCACTTGGAAAGTTTAGGATTATTGTCACTATATTTTGAAATCATTGATTATAAAACAGAAGAGATAAACTGTTAGGTACCTAGTTACATACTTTCAAAAGCAAAATATACGAATTATTTAAGAAAAAATAGTTAGAAAAATATTCCGGTGCTGCCATTTTCTAAATAAACACTAACACATTTTTTTAGTGATAACAACATGTTATTCAATCGTTATTCAACAGATCTCAAAACTCAAAAAAATATCTTTTGTACTCAAATAGCAATTTTTTTACCGACGAACCCAAACGGGGCAGGTATAGGTACAATTGGATTGTGTGCTTTCCGATTTTGATGATTTTTGATTCATTTGAAAGAAGAGACTTGAGAAATGGTCCCATATTCATAAAAACTCAAATTCGAAATCTCCTTCCCTCCGAAAGCCGCCCCCGAAAAGAGTGGAACATTTTTTCTCGAAAATCGAAAATCCGAGACGGTATTAAAGATAAATATACGGAAACGTTTAAACATTTTTTAAAAGACCTGCGGTGGAAGGGGCAATTTTTTCGAAAATTATACTTAATCTCAGTATCAATTATTATATTAGGCTAGTATTACAAGAATTTCGAAGTGCCAAGAATCTTCTATCTACCAATAATTGATAAATGATCTTTTTTGTACAACTTAATTTTTTTTTTCTTTTTTTCGTAATTCCAGTAGTACCTGAAAAATAAATATTATATTGTACGTTTCAGTTACTTATGACTCAAATTTATCTACATAATTATATTGATTTATCGTCTTGCAAATTTGAAATGGGTACCGTTTGGAATGTGAAATTCCACTTGATAATGTACCGCTTCTTTCTACCGTTGACCGAGGCTTGATACAAAAAAAATACATATTATTCTCCTCGAACTTGATGACCGTTTTGCGGTGTGCATCTTTGCAAGTCTGCTGATTTTCTAGACCGACCCAATCCAATTAATTAACGTTCCAAAATTTTAATTTCTAATTTGAATTTCATCAAATCTAAGGAATAATTTACTGATGCTGTATTTAATAATATGTACCGTTTACAAGGATAATATCAAGTGGAATTTAAAAAATATAAAACTAGTTTTTATTGGGTGAAAATACGACCTAATTACGTTTGACATGTTAGTTGACTTTTCACAACAGATCTACCTTCATCGCGAAGATTTGGGCTTAGAGGTTTAGAAAAGTTCCATGCTCATGGTTCCACTAACCAAACTTATAAGTGTTTCTTGCATAGGATAGGTATATGAGTCTCTATGGTTCTATGTCGCGCAGTAAAGGTCAAGCAGTCTGATTGAAAGATAATATTAATTAATCTTCATTGGCTCATTATTAAATGTGACAGGCAGCGCAATAATGGCTGGCCTCTGATCTAGGTATGAATAAGAAAATTTCAAGTCTAGCGCATACCTATTATGAGACCTGAGAAATCGCTGCGGACAGCGGACATACCTTATCCAAAATTCCGAGTGTAATAAAAACTATTAAGAAATATTTTATAAAAAAATAATACATGTATCATAAATAGTCAGCTGTATATGTGAATTACCCCTCTGAAATTTAACAACAATATGACTTTTATACATCAGTTATTTAAAGTCTTGGAAATATTGCCACCAAAATCAGTTGTTTATTGCAACTGTATTATAATTTTTGTAGGTAGGGGGTTCTTATAAAAGTTTGAAGTTTTTTATGTCAAATAACAATACTGGCAACCAAAAAAAACCTAATATCTATAAAAAATAACATCCGTATTATCAAACTAAAATTAATACTAAAGAGACAAAATTATCAAAAGTTTGATTGGTCATTTATATTTATATAAAAGTTGAATGTATAAGATATATAATTTGATAAAATCAATAAGATGTGAGAAATGAAGTAAAAAAATTCGAAAGATAATTCCCATTGATAATATTAGATATGTTAAAAGTTGATAAACATTATTGGGAAAACCTCAAATAAAAAGTAGGTAACGTCATATCAGTGTAAAATGTATATACATATAAACACATTTATCTAATACTAACTGTTACCCGCGACTTCGTTCACGTGGAATTGAGTTTCATCTTAAATCTTGAAATTGAAAACCACATAAAAATTCTTTCAGTAATTTCGGAGATGTGCACGAACAAAAAAACAGACTGACAAAATTGTTAAATATTGTTTTGGGTTCAAACTTTCATCCCCTTTCTCACCACTTTAGGGGTTGAATTTCCAAAAATCCTTCTACAGTATACAACGAACCAGCATGCAAATTTTCACGGTCCTAGGCCCCATTACTTTTGAATTGTGAGTTGATATATTAGTCATTCATTTATATTTTTTGCTCGACGAACCAAGCGGAGAAGTTATGCAATTCGATTGTTTGTCTGCATGTTCTTTTTTTGTGTTTTTTATGGATGTTCGCGCCTTTTAAATAGTAAACGTTTTCAGATTTTCATGTTTATTTTCTCATTTCATAGAAAACAATTGAAAGCTGGTCCCATTGAAAAAAAATCGACATTCAACATGCCCCTCCTCCAAAAAAATCTCGCAAAGGGAGGTGGAGGGGGCATTTTTTTCGAAAATTGAAAATATGAAACGGCCAAATTAAAGAAGAAAATTATATGTAGAAACATTTAAACTGGATATTTTTCAAAAAAAAAATACGGTTTCCAAGTTTCAGAAGTGGTAGAGATTGAAATAGGTAAAGTTCCTGCCTCCTTTTGAAATTTTGGAATAACTATAAGCAACGTATTATCTTCTTTGGTGAACGTTATATGATTTTGTTTACCAATGTAACTCAGAAGTGTGAGATAAATATTTTTTACAAAAAATTGGACCGACTTTATTAGTTGGTGGCACTGAAAAATACAACATAATATTAAATCTTCTAACCACAACTGCATAACTTCAAAATTAGCAGTACCAATAGAATTATGTAATATTCTTTTGTATTTTTGACAGACGAACCCAAACGGAGGAGGTATACAATTCGACTCTATGTCTGCATGTTTTTACGGCAGAATTAAAGATAAGAAAATATCCGGAAACGTATAAATTGATCATTTTTTCAAAAGATCGTGTGTATTTTCGCTATGTAGAAGGAGCAATTTCTTTCGAAAATTTAAAATCTGAGAATGTTTTTTTTTTCCATAGAGTTACGGTTTTCGAGTTACAGCAGTGGTAATGTCTGAAATATGTGTACATAAGTATTTCCTCCGCGATGTTTTAAGATCTCCAAATAATACTCGTAACAAGTACAAGCTAAGAACATACACGATTTTCGTGACACTCAAAAGTGTGAAATAAATATTTTTTACCAAAAATTGGACCGACGTTATTAGTTGGAGCACTGAAAAATTCAAAATAATAATAAGTAATTCTATTATTGGTGTTGGTACTTGTGAAGTTGGTGCCAAAAGTTTTTAAACTAACTGCAACTGCACAACTTCAAAAGTACCAGCACCAATAGAATTAATATTATTTTGTATTTTTCAGCGCACCTACCTATAGATAGATAGATTTTTGTTGGGGATGCAGTCATTTAATAAATAAAATTCTTTGGATTATGCCAAACAATATATACATATACATATATATATATATATATATATATATATATATATATATATATATATATATATATATATATATATAATAGGCGATATAAACTTCGACAACCGTTTACTTTAAATTTTTTATTAATTTATTCATTCAATATGACTGATTAATTAAAAAATATCATTTATATCTATTACGAAAACTTTATGCCCTGTTAATAAATTCGTAATATTTTTGTTTTCGAATAGAATGAGCTGTTATCAATATACCTACATATTATTATTTTCAGCAAATCTGTATCAAGAGAAAAATCTTTAGCTCAATGTACTTCCATCTTATACAAGGAATTGATCAATTTTGCTAAAAAACGAACCTATTATTTTATAAATAAACTAAGTAATATTGCACCAAAATTTTAACTTTATTTTTCTTTTTTCATTTTCATTCTAACGCAATCAGATAATCACAACAACATTGAACAAGTTATCCTTGAATGAGTAGTAATTATTGATGTATTCATGACTTGAATCTTACATCTCTGGTTCTGGTTACAGTGACATCATTTTCTATAAATGGTACTGGTACGACATGACATTACCAAAGATCGTTACTGTCCGTAGTTACTATAGTGCAACAAGATAGATCATGATCATATAAATAATTCAACCAGATTTGAGGATTTTATTTAACGGTGCATAATAATAACAACGAATCATTCAGGGTTTGAAAAATTTTTAATTGAAAGTTTAATGAAATGTGTAGATAACAAAATAAACTTGCAAATTATTTTCATAAATCAATGAATTATTGTGGTTAGTGGAAGTTATTTAGAACTAACCATAGAAATAGGTGGAACTAACAACTTATACCTCGACTTATACAGCATGTCTATGGCAAACAAGCGTTCCAAATGGAGCGGACTGGCGCTTAGAGCCGTATATTTTGAATTTGAAGCGTGTTCTCATAATACTATGGATGAATATATTTTATACTTTTTTCTCGTATATGCTTTTATTTTCTTTCAATACAGACTGAATGAAATAAAACATACAATGTGTAAAAAGTCCCGGACCGGTAAATTATTTCGAAGGCGCACATTATCAAAAACCATCCTTTATAAAAGTTGTAAGGTTTTGAAAAATTTACAAAACAAAGATACCTGTTATTATACAGGGTGGCTCAAAAAGTCCTGTACCACTAAAATATTGTTTTTTAAATAGAAATATTATTTCTTAATTGCATTTTCTGATTCGAATAACCTGTCATATGGCTAAACCAGTTAGTTTATGAAATAAATCGAATTAAAGAGCATATAATACGATTTACGGATATTACATTCATTTCATGTTTTTACAACCTGGTGCCAAATAGAACTGGTTGACGCCTCCCGATTATTTTCTCTGGGGACCTTCAAAAAATAAAGTGTAGGTTACAAAACCTGCCAGTCTCAAGAAATTAAGAAGAATTATTGAAGAATGTGATTTAATTGGTCATGAAATGTAGCAAAATATCATTGACAGATTTTATTACATCTTAGCTCATTGTCAAGCAGTTGGAGGGAGACACTTTGAGCATTTAATTTATTAACGATTTAAATTTATTTTTGTTGTTGTAAAGATGATAGTTAATTTGTTACTTATATTTTTTATTGTTATTATTATTAAATTATTGAAAAATCTTGTATGTGCACATTTAGTATATTTTAATTTTCTTTCTTCCGTTTATGAGATGACACTAAAAATTCTGGCACCAATTTGAAAAAACATAAAATGAATGTAAGATAATAATTATTCAGAATGTTTGTTCGAACCAGATGCGATTTAAAAATAATCATTCCATTAAAAAACATTTTAGTTGGCCAGGACTTTTTGAGCTACTCTGTATAATTACAGGTATCCTCGTTTTGTAGGTTATTCAAAACCTTTTATACAAGATTTCTTACATACAGTGTATATTTAAAATACATGTTCTCAAGATTCAGAGACAACCAGTCTGGTTGGAGTTTGAATTCCATGGCGGCTGTTTAGTCCGCTCAAATCAAGATTGATTTCACCATTCATGTCGTTCCAAGGTAATAGGTTCGAGCCCGACTAGGTAAAGGACTTTTCAATTTCATGAATATTTCCTGAAAAATTTTGGGGGTGATAGGATCGCTCGCAAATGGCAAAAAGTAACGGTCGAATGGTTCCCTTGTCAGTGGTATCACTATTAAGGCACTGAAGGGGAGGCCCCTTCAGTAGTGGACAGAAAAGGGCTGACGCCTACATAGACGAAAAAGGATGAGAAGAACACCATAGTTTACTAAATTAGTTTTGGAACAGTTTGAGTAAATAATTACATTATTTTTTTATATCCAATAGTTGTCATTTTACAAAAACGCGAACATACATACTTAGATAAAAAGCAAACTTACAATAAAATTATGAACCTCCTCTTTTGTTGGTGTCGGTTAAAAACCAATGATTTTGTTATCTAAGTAATCTGCAGTTATCCAATAGAGCATCATTACGTCATCATGTAAACCAAGTTTCACTATATTGACAATCATTTTAGGTATCACATTCATTGTAATATTAATGTGTGGAACATAATTTGTCTATAAAAAAGCAAAAGTGTGTGACATAAGTTCTACGAAATCGGATGTAATCCAAAAACAAATGTCAAAATATTTTTTATCTAATTTTTCTGAAGACATTGCCTTAAAAATTTAATATTCCCCATAACTTTAATAGTTTTTAATCTCTCAAAAACTGAAATAAACTTTTATTCAATTTGCAAAGGAGGAAGAGTTTTCAACTAAATTCTAAACAAGTCTTTATATCGATGTTTTTGTTTTTTTTAAAAATCATTCTGATATTTCTTTCAGTTCTGGGAAATAATCTCCGATGAACATGGCATCGATCCCACTGGAGCATACCATGGTGATTCAGACTTGCAACTTGAAAGAATTAATGTTTATTACAATGAAGCAGCCGGTGGAAAGTATGTACCTCGTGCCATATTAGTCGACCTAGAACCAGGAACGATGGATTCAGTCAGATCAGGTCCATTTGGTCAGCTGTTTAGACCTGATAACTTTGTTTTTGGGCAGTCTGGCGCTGGCAACAACTGGGCCAAGGGTCATTACACCGAAGGTGCAGAACTAGTCGACTCAGTATTGGATGTTGTAAGGAAGGAAGCTGAATCATGTGACTGTCTGCAAGGATTCCAACTTACACATTCCCTTGGCGGTGGTACCGGGTCCGGTATGGGTACTCTACTAATTTCAAAGATCCGTGAAGAATACCCCGACAGAATCATGAACACATACTCAGTAGTACCCTCGCCAAAAGTATCAGATACAGTTGTAGAACCCTACAATGCTACCTTGTCAGTACATCAACTCGTTGAAAATACTGACGAAACTTTCTGTATTGATAATGAAGCGCTGTACGACATCTGCTTCAGAACATTGAAACTTTCTACGCCAACATATGGTGATTTGAACCATTTGGTTTCTCTTACAATGTCCGGTGTAACCACCTGCCTTAGGTTCCCTGGTCAGTTAAATGCTGATCTTCGTAAATTGGCTGTCAACATGGTACCATTCCCACGTCTTCACTTCTTTATGCCTGGATTTGCTCCACTCACGTCACGTGGAAGCAGGGAATACAGGTCATTGACTGTTCCTGAACTTACTCAGCAGATGTTCGATGCCAAGAACATGATGGCCGCCTGCGATCCCAGACACGGAAGGTATCTTACAGTTGCTGCCGTCTTCAGAGGAAGGATGTCAATGAAGGAGGTTGATGAACAAATGCTCAACATCCAAAACAAAAACAGCAGCTACTTTGTAGAATGGATTCCCAACAATGTAAAAACAGCAGTCTGTGATATTCCTCCAAGAGGTCTCAAGATGGCTGCTACTTTCATTGGTAACTCTACTGCCATCCAAGAACTTTTCAAGCGTATATCTGAACAGTTCACCGCTATGTTCAGGCGTAAGGCTTTCTTGCATTGGTACACTGGTGAAGGTATGGATGAGATGGAATTCACTGAAGCTGAATCCAACATGAACGATCTGGTATCTGAATATCAACAATACCAAGAAGCCACCGCTGATGAGGATGCAGAATTCGATGAAGATCATGATGTCGAAGTAGATGAGAATTAAGTTCAATGGAATCTCTCGAAAATACGATCTGATATGAAAATGTCAAAATTATTATTTATTAATTCACCGTTTGATCGATTCTCATAATTTCAAAGTGATTTTCTCATCCAAAAACCCTTGTTTTACTCTGAGATTATTATTTGTTACAGTTGCATATTTTACAATGTCGTTTTAATTGAATAAAAGACTTATTCAAGACTGACTTTTGTGTTTTACTCCACGTTCTGCCTTTTCGATTTATTGTAAGAAAGATACCTTGGCATATAGATATTTGCTTACTATATAATACCAACAAGATTATTTGAAAAAGAAATAGTTAAACAATTGAATACCTAGTTAAAGTATGTATAAATACATATTAAATTTTCAAAATACGTTATTCCTTCGAGAATACCAAGAACAAATGAAGTTACTCATAAGCTGACAAGTATTTTTGGGCTATAAGACAGTACTTACCATATTTATGTATGTTGCGTTTACACATATATCGGAGTAGTAAACTATTAGATATTTTCGTAGATAAAATATATATACCTATACGGGGATATTATGCCCATGGCACAACTTATCATTTATTATGGTCAGCTGTGCCCATGTAGTAAATAGGTTAAGTTGAGAATTTAGTATAAAATAAAAAATTGAAAATGTATTAACATGTCTCTAAATTAATAGTTACTGTTTTCTACTTGAAAAGAAACATTAAAAATATACCTAGATAGGTACCTAGCTATCCTCCCACCTTGATTTACATTACTAATCATAGGTTTGATCTATAATGGACTTATTCTGTTTTCCCAATAATTAGGTATATCGGGTTGTTATCAATGTTGATAATTTAATTGTTATACCTAAAAAGATTAATTATTAGGTTGTCGGTTATTAATCCTCATCTTGTGTAGCAGTGTTGCCAGTGTTAGTGTTACTCATTGAAGATAGGTATATTTGATGAAACGATATTTATCTAGGGAGCAATGCTTCTGACATCTGAGACGTTTTCAAGATGGAAGAATTTATTAGAGATACTGGTTATTGCATACAGAAATCTATTTACCTAAATAAGATCATCAAATGCAATGGAATACATATCCCTAACATCTCAGAAGCTCAAATGGACCATTGGCCAAGCCTTATGCCTCATTTCATACATACTTCAAGAATATCTTCAACATACATAGGTATATTGCATTGCTCAACTAAACATGCTTAAATTCATGCACATATTAAAGAAAGATGTCCTAATGTCTGGTTCAGAAGTTGAACTTGTTGACACATAAAATCGAAGTAAAACAACCTTGTTTATTCGTTTGTTCAGAACCTATAAATAAAGGTAACTTACGTAGGTACGACGTTGATTCTGTATTGATCAACGTAATTTATCAATACTTTCAAACTTATACAGGTCTCAGAAGAACAGAACTTAATAATAACAATTTTATTGTCATATCTAATCTCTCCAATTAGGTATAGTTTGATAGTTTTTCTCTAATTTACTAATATTAGAATCATTGAAAATATGTGTTTTTTGTGCTGTGTTAAGTGTGTGTATGTGTGAAGTGTATGTTCTGCAGTTCAGCCATCAGTAAATAATTGAATCTTGAATCTGGCATCTGGCAGCTGGCAACGTGTGTCCGCGCCCAAAGTCGATCAACGGCTGTTCGAGTTCGCGCAAAAATGGTGGGGGGTTCATATAAAAGCGCGAAAGCGCCGCCACCATTGCACTTCAGATTAGAAAAGAGTCTCTCGTTTGTCAACTGTAATCTTATAAAAGTTTTTTATATATTCAACATGAGGGAAATTGTACACATCCAAGCCGGCCAATGCGGTAACCAGATTGGAGCAAAAGTAAGTACCATATTTGATTCATTTGTATTACTTACCATCTTTTGTCATCAATTTTGATAATATTCCGTTCAGTGGAAGCGGCCATCTTGATCTTCTACCTGTCCATTCGCGGATCGATTTTCACTTCCATCTATATTTCTGGTTTATTCTATATTATATTTCCCTTTATTCAAACTAGTACGTTAAATAAGTATTATTTCATAGCTGTAATATCCATAATAGTAATTCTAATTTTAAGCCGGCCGGCGTATAGGTACAGACCGTTCAGAAAACATCGACAAGACATTCGAATTAAAGTGAAACCGTTAATTTCTCAACGTCCTACTTGTTTTTGTATTTATCTTCAATTTCTTGAACTAAGAAATGTATTCAAATTTCTTCTGATATTTCTCATTCTAAAAATAATATTCATGTATATAGCCATTTTTCCGTTTTAGTCTTATTAGATTTAAATTCAAATTAGAACCCTACTCACACATTCTCAATATGGCTAGTACAGATGTAACGGTTCAAAATGACGGTTATAAATTTCTTCAGCGCGCTTATTGAATGAAAAGTACGTTAGTGAGAATGATAAAATTTTCTTTTTGAAAATTGAATTAATATGATCTGTATGATAACAGTAATTTAATATCTATAATATATAGAACTGTCGAATAATCGCTTTGTTTACGGAATTTTAGAAATTATTCATTGGAATGAGTAACTTGAACTTGTATTGATCGTAGGTACTAGGTGTGGTCACTTGTCAGTACTAAGTTTATTAGGAACGAGACCATAACACATAACATTCCTCTAATTGTAAAAGATGAAACCATAATAATGTTTATATGTTCTAATCAGTTTCTAATTATAACATTCTATTAGCATAATTGTTTGGTTAGCCTTAGTCATATCTTATATCGCAAATTATTTTTTATTAATACTATTGGAATCATTGCCGTCCAAAAATTGTTGCTGATCAATTTTAGTCTCTAATTTCAGGATTTTTCTTGTGTATCGTTCAGTTCCTATATTTTTATACTTTGATGATAGTGAAGTGTATTACAATCAAGTTATATGAACCAACTCAATATTTGTATGATTATATTCTCTATTAATTAAAAACATTGAAGGGGAAAAGTTATATTATCCATAGAGACTATTTTTTATGCGGGCATCTGTTTTAATCATCTCTTGAAATGGTTCACTGAGTATGGCCTTCATTTCTTCAATATAATAGTTCAACAACCTTGGGAACATCGTTGCTATCCGACTATTTATAAAAATGCATTTCGCGTACAAACTAATGTCATCTTAAATTGGAATGGAGATCGAAGTGTTGAGCCTATTAGATGTTCTTTTACTAATTACGGAAATAGAATTGAATGTTTTAAACGGCAAATCTCTCGAACTTGAGAATCAACTAGCTCATGATTCAAGTAATCATGAAATCAATCAAATAGGTAGTTTACTTTTCGGCTTTGTAATTTTGGTGTTTTTTATTAAAACTCTGGAATTTCTAACGCGATATTTTCAAAGTTGGCATTATTTTTTGTTGCAGTCACTTAATTGCATTATCTGTAACGGAAGCTCTCGAATGCTGTGTGATGTATCTGCAGTCTAGGAAGTAGGTATTTGTTGCCAAAAGTTGTTTGGATTTTTGCCCAGTTTTTTTATGAAATTATTTGCCCAAGTTTACTATCACTGCCCTCGAGTTTTAATTTATTTTTTATTTTCTTATGAAAAATTCAAGTTATCGGAACAGCTGTTCGCAATATTTGCTAAAATTGATTTAAACGTAGAACAATCTACTTTGGTTTGAAATCAATTAAACAAGATCACTTCAAGTTTTTTATCTAGGTAAACAAGCTCACTGTATAAGAATTAATATTGACCGTAAAAGCGTTATCACGAAAGCGGTCTGCTGTAACAAGTCTAAATATAGTTATGACTTGAATCGCATAATGCTGCCGTCGCTATTTCCATAATTGGTTGTCCTCTTATTAAGGTTCGCTGCCTGTATGTACTCCGGGTGACATCACTACCTGTTTGATCAATTGTGTTTTATTATTGAACAGTTAGTTATATTAGGATGCATACGACACCTTTTATTGCTTGAATTATTTCAAGGTAATGGTTTATTTGTGTTGGTAATTCAAATTCTCAACTTCATAATTTATTATAGCATTTGTATTCATGGTAGTTTGCTCATTATGCATTAAGATAATTAATATACGCTCTTGTATTACTAATTTGGATTTACTACACCGTCAATTTGTTTCTAAATTCAGTATTTTTATTCCAGTTCTGGGAAATTATCTCCGATGAACATGGCATCGACCCCACTGGAGCATACCATGGAGATTCAGATCTTCAATTAGAAAGAATAAATGTATATTACAATGAGGCATCCGGTGGTAAATATGTACCACGTGCCATTTTGGTCGATTTGGAACCTGGTACCATGGATTCAGTCAGATCCGGTCCATTTGGTCAAATATTCAGACCAGACAATTTTGTTTTCGGACAATCCGGTGCCGGCAACAACTGGGCCAAGGGACATTATACTGAAGGAGCCGAACTAGTTGACTCAGTATTGGATGTTGTAAGGAAGGAGGCTGAATCATGTGACTGTCTGCAAGGATTCCAACTTACACATTCCCTTGGAGGTGGTACCGGGTCCGGTATGGGTACTCTACTTATTTCGAAGATCCGTGAAGAATACCCCGACAGAATCATGAACACATACTCAGTAGTACCCTCGCCAAAAGTATCAGACACAGTTGTAGAACCCTACAATGCTACTTTGTCAGTACATCAACTCGTTGAAAATACAGATGAAACCTATTGCATAGACAACGAAGCTCTCTACGACATCTGCTTTAGAACATTGAAACTGACCACACCAACATACGGAGACTTGAACCACTTAGTATCACTAACAATGTCTGGAGTCACAACATGCCTTAGGTTCCCTGGTCAGTTGAATGCTGATCTCCGTAAACTGGCTGTCAACATGGTACCATTCCCACGTCTTCACTTCTTCATGCCTGGATTCGCTCCACTCACATCCAGAGGTAGTCAGCAATACAGAGCCCTCACAGTTCCCGAACTTACCCAACAAATGTTCGATGCCAAGAACATGATGGCCGCCTGCGATCCCAGACACGGAAGGTACCTTACAGTTGCTGCCGTCTTCAGAGGTAGAATGTCTATGAAAGAGGTTGATGAACAAATGCTCAACATCCAAAACAAAAACAGCAGCTACTTTGTTGAATGGATTCCCAACAATGTAAAGACTGCAGTTTGCGACATTCCACCCAGGGGTCTCAAGATGTCAGCTACTTTCATCGGTAACTCGACTGCCATCCAAGAATTGTTCAAACGTATTTCTGAACAGTTCACCGCTATGTTCAGGCGTAAGGCTTTCTTGCATTGGTACACTGGTGAAGGTATGGATGAAATGGAATTCACTGAAGCCGAATCCAACATGAACGATCTGGTATCAGAATACCAGCAGTACCAAGAAGCCACCGCTGATGAGGATGCGGAATTCGATGAAGATCAAGAGGCTGAAGTAGATGAAAATTAAGCACGATTTTTATTTTTTCATTCATCTCATCTTAGAATTTTCATTTTTTGTACAAATTGCAGACTATTTATAAATTTTCAATTTCATAAATATTGGTTTTATTTATTTTTTCATCATTCAAGACTGATTTTTTAACATTTATTTTCCAAATTGTATTACCTAGTATTTGATATATCCCATATCCCTAAACATGATTTTGCGTATTTTTGTTTTGAGAAATAGGCAATAAAGCTACTGTCATCATTCATGACACACTGAATTTTATTGTACCTCTCCTGTCCTAAAGTAAAGCAAGCCCGAACATAACTCGAGATATTAATAGCTTCGGCAGAGTCTTAAATGTAGTTTAATATCTACAAAACATAGATTAGAGATGTTGCGTTTAAATATATATATTATAGAAGATAAAAGCCAAGAATTTCAGATTTGTAATGGGATGCCGTAAAAAAGACTTGTGCACATTGCAAATGCTGGCTAAACCTTACGAGACAAATCAAACTAATGTACTACTGAATTTAAGTAGCCTAGTTTTGTTTCTCCTAAACAAGTAATTATCCTGAATAAAATTGTGTAAGCTTAATGAGAAGAGAATCGAAAAATCACAGGAAAAATAAGAATTTCTACGATTTGAATTGAAAACGTTTTTTTGTTATGAATAAAACATATGATCGCGATTCTACAGTGAACTCCAAATATATTTGTTCTTTGAAAAAAAATTATTTCTAAAAAAGAGTGGAATTATTTTTTCTAGTTAACTATCGCTATACCCGCTACTGTTCATTAACACTACCTGTAATACACTTACTAAGGGTTGTCGGGTATTATATGTGGATCATACTTCACATCGGGGACTTTAAATAGAAAAAATCGCGATGGTATATGCAAAGCTTAATTAACATAAGCCGTGGTAGGTATATGTCATCTTTTAAGGTTGACACATAATAACCATGTAGTGTTTAACCGTGCAAAGCAGGAGCGGTTCTCTAGTTAATTAAATGAGGATTGTTAACGAAAAGATCTTCATAATTCGTAATATTTACCCTGTCCAGTATTTTAGCAGCAATTTATAGTTATAAAATGTCTGAATCATAGCAAGACTTGCACTTGTACCTGTCCTTAATATTTATTGTCATTTAATGATGACATACCTATACCAAAGATTGGAGAATTATTTTATAATCTTTTCTTTGCCATGTTTGTTATTTAGGTGCCAGGAAGCTATTTTTCACAGCACACCCAGTAAGATTATAACATCCGGTGTAATCTATTTTAAACATCTAATATGGTTAATCTTCGTTATTGGTTCAACCATAAATAAATGATCATTATTGACCTGAATTCTTTTATATTTAATATTTTGTAGTTTTAATTTCCAACAACAGCAACTACCTACATATGTACCAAATAGATAAAAATATTTTTTTACAAAAATTGGACCAACTTTATTCGTTGGTGCACTGAAAATTCAAAATAATATTAATTCTATTGGTACCTACTGGTAATTTTGTGCTGTTGTGCGATTATAGTTAAATAGAAGATTCTTGGCATCAACTTCACAAGCACCATAGAATTAATATTATTTTGTATTTTTCAGTGCACCAACAAATAAAGTCTATCCAATTTTTTTTTACAAATAATTATTTCACACTTTTAAATGAAACATTTATGAAAATCGTTGAACGTTCACTAATACCAAAGAAGATAGTACTTATCCTATTACCCACGTATATTCTTTGCTTGTACTTATTATTCAAAAAGTTCAGATATCTCACTGCTCTAACTTGAAAACCGTAACTCTATGGAAAAAATGTTCAATTTAAATGTTGCTACAAATAATCTAGTCTTTAATTTGGTCGTCTCAGACTCAATTTTCGAAAGAAATTGCCCCCTACACACAGCGTAAATACACATATTTACAACCGCAAGTAACTCTTTTGAAAAAATGTTCGCCGTCTCCGATTTTCAATTTTTGAGAAAAATTGCCACCTCCACCTCCTTCGGATGTGGTTTTCGAAACGAAGAAAATTTCCTAGGTATTTGAGTTTTTATGAGTATGGGACCAATTTTTTGATGAAAAATCATTATCAAAATCAGAGCACGTTTCCTATGCAAAGGATGCGAACAACCATATAAAACAACGTTTTCTTTCTTCGTATAGGCAAAGATAGACCTCCATTATCTTTGGTATAGGTATGCAAAAATAGCTGATCTGCCTTTGGGCTTAGAGTGCTGGAAACGTGCCTGGCCGGATAAATAAATGACTTTACAAAATCTTGGATCGACTTTATTAGATGATGCACTGAAAAGTACAAAAAATAATATTGGTATCGAATTACAAACTTTGTAAAATCGCATGAATCAACTCAAACATCGAGAAGATCACAAAGATTTTGAAATGGTGTAAGAGATGAAGTAGGTATAGTCCAGTCAGAGCAGTGGTTCCATTAATGAACTCGATAAAGATGTCATATTATGACGCAACAGCACAACTGTTCTGACTGGACTATATCAGTGATAGGTAGATAGAAAACCCTTGACACCATATTTCGTTCGTAATTACATTTTGTTTAATTGTTTAGCATCGTCAGTAGAATTAACATTTTTTGTATTTTCAGTGAACCTAATCAAGTCGGTTTTTTGAAAAAATGCTATTTTTCATATTTTTGAGAGGCTATTATACAAAAATTATACTTAGAAAGTCCAAACACATATTTGAAATGTATCTTATTCTTTAAAAAGTCAATTTAGGAACATTTATCTATAAACAAAAACGCACCCTTGAAGAGTTACAGCCCTTCAAAGTTGCGTTACATCGATAAGTTTTTTGGCGGTAAAATCCACAGTACAAAATATTAGATTGAAATTAGGGACTCGACCATTTCTTAGATTCGAAAATCGTTTGCGAGTAGAGTTGAAACGTTCCAGTGAAGACAAAGGGGTGGGGTGCAGCTTGGATACCAAGTTACACCACCATCTTGTTTTCTCACCCTACCAAAAAAAAACAAGTGGTCTTTATCATCTAAACCTTTATTACAATATATTGCAAAAAAATCACTTACAAGGAGTAATAACCAATTGTTTATTGCTAATTTTTATATGTTGGCCCTAGTTGCAAAATGTGTAAGTTGCACCCGGAACAAGCTAGAGGGTTACGACCTGACTTAATTTACTCAAGGTAGCTCAGTCATTTATCACTACGTATTGAACCAAAAAACATTTACTGCACATTGTTTAATGCTAAGTTTTCGCTAAATAACTAATACTGCTAATTGCATAATTCGTAATTCTCACGCTGGAAGGCCCAAAGAGTCGAGAGATGGTTCAAACTATTCAGAGGCCTCGAGGCTACCATTTTGAGCATCTTTCACAGGCCAATAATGTGGCGCAAAATACCAAAATGCGTTCAAACGAGTCCATTTTCAAATTCGTGGAGAGGAAAGTATGAATTCACGGCCCGCTAATTTTTCTCGACTCTCTTACCATAATATTATCTACCCGTACTTGATTGTAATAAGCACCACCGCGTTATAAAAGCGGTGTTTCTGACGCGCGTTTCTAAAGGATTTACCCGAATTTTATGACATCCCAGGTGACGAAGAAAACTCCCTACAACTTTTAGGAATAGCGGAATACTTAGATTATGGGCGTAATAGAGAAGCATCCGATATGATTTCAAATGGTCATTATGTCGCAATTTCTAAGAGAAGCGATAAAAAATGTATGAAATACGATGACTTAAAGCACAGTATGAGTTGCCCTGTAAATATTTCAGCCAAAATCGAAATAAGTTTGATAGTTCTTTTAAATAAAGATGAATAAATAAATTTTATATTATTTCATGATGAAACATGTCTTGAAAAATTTCTTTCGAGATGTTTAAGCCCACGCTAACTCTTTAGCTTCTTCTGTGGTGTAAGAAATTATGTGCGAACAATCGGCACTGGGTGCATGTGTCAATAAGGTTGCCTATACCAACCTGAGTACTTTGAGCCTCGCATCACCCCTTTGCAATCAGCCACATTCGATAAATTGCAATAGATTAGCAATAAATGATTAGGCCATGGTTAATCTTATCGAGGTGGTTGCTTGAGCTCCAGCCGCTTGGTCCTTGTGTGAGTTATAAATTTTGCAAGAAAAGCCGACATAGAAAAAATAGCAATAAACAATTGGACATTAGTACCGGTGGTCAAAATGATTGAACGGGCTTTCGACTCCTTGGGACTTGTAGCGTGAGAATTACGAATTATACAATTAGCTGGATTTGTTACCTCGCAAAAACTTAGCAATAAACAAAGTGTAACAAATATTTATTTGGTGCAATAAGTTGCAATAAATGTGTAGAAAAATATGGATCACTTTTTTTAGTAGGGTGAAAAAACAAGATGGCGGTGTATTTTGGTAACCAAGCTGCACCACCGCCCTGTAATTCGACACCGGAACGTATAATAAATATTCTTTTGTGTGTAATAAATTGTTATAAATGGGTAAAAAAATATGGACCACTTGTTTTTTTTTATAGGGTGAATTATCAAAATGGCGGTGTAGCTTGGTATCCAAGCTGCACCGCCACCCTGTAATTCGACACCGGAACGTGTAACAAATTTTATTTTTCGTGCAATAAATTGTAATAAATTTGTAAAAAAATATGGACCACTTGTTTTTTTCGATAGGGTGAAAAAACAAGATGGCAGTGTAGCTTGGTATCCAAGCTTCACCGCCACCCTGTACTTCCACACCAGAACGTGTAACAAATTTTATTTTTCGTGTAATAAATTGTAATAAATGTGTAAAAAAATATGGACCACTTGTTTTTTTCGATAGGGTAAAAGAACAAGATGGCGGTGTAGCTTGGTATCCAAGCTGCACCGCCACCCTGTAATTGGACACCGGAACGTGTAACAAATTTTATTTTTCATGTAATAAATTGTAATAAATGTGTAAAAAATATGGACCACTTGTTTTTTTCGATAGGGTGAAAGAACAAGATGGCGGTGTAGCTTGGTATCCAAGCTGCACTGCCACCCTGTAATTCGACACCGGAATGTGTAATAAATTTTATTCTTCGTGTAATAAATTGTAATAAATTTGTGGCGGGCTGAAATGGTCGGTGCAGCTTGGAATCACTGCGATATTATCTGTGATATCTCATGTCCCAAAAATGGATTATTGATTCAGATAAAAACAGAAGTTAATCCTTATAGTTTGTGATTCACCACAAAATCAATTCATTCAATTATCTGAAATTTGTTCAGGAGACTTGAAAAAACTGTTTCGAGGTAACAAATAAATACATATTTCTCTGATTCCAATATCTCTTAACAAAATAGGTCGAAGCGTTTCCGCTCTAATGATATCATTTGGGTAACTAGAATGTTGCAATTCATTTTTCTATAGCCAACAGCTCAAGCCATACAAATTTTTAGATAATGAAAATAGTAGCGACAAATCTTCAACTGTAGGAAAAACATTTTTTATTCATAAAAAAACATTAAATCAACAAATCACTTTGATCTAAGCTATATTATTTTTGATTTGTTCTTATTTTTGCTAATTAATGATTTTTTAGTAAAAAATATACTTTTATTTTTATGATCGCCATCATCGTTGTTACGTTTTATGTTTCTTGGTTTGAACAAGGCAACATGTTTTTTACCATTTTTTGCATTCAATTCAATGGCATTCTTCATGACATCTATGGCTTTTTCTTCTTTCCTTTCCTGTGGACGGTTCATGTAGGCTAGAGAAACATCCGAGGTCAAAGGATATCTGCCACTGAATCCTTTGAGAAATATTGGGTATGATAAAAGAGAAGCCAGCTGTTTTCTTTTAAGATCTGCAACTTTCTTGAACTGTCTTGCTTCCTCAGTATCATATTTTCTGGAGCTATTCTAAATTAAGGCATTGCACACAGTAGATGAAAAAGAAAGAAGTATGAAAAAAATCCTAAAGTTTGGCATACATGGTTTTAAGTTATTTTGTCATATATGTATTGTAACGTGGATAGGTAGTCATGTACTTACGGTTGTTATTCGTTTATTAGTTATTTATTCTACTACCTTGTTTACAATAGTTGTTGCATGTATATTTCATTATGTAGTTCTAGAATTATAGTAGATTTATTCTCGATCCTTCCAGAAACTATATGTGAGGTACAATTTGTCATACTATTGTCAGTTTGACAAGGATCTAGAACATTAATTATGTGCGTCTAGATAATCATAGAACATTCTCGATGAATGTCATATCATGATTCAGATATATAAAGCCGTGACGATCACGGAACAGTCAGTGAGTCTTATAAACTAAGTTGATAACAGTCAGTCTGTGGAATCAGATGTTAATAGTAGTTCAGTCGGTAAAGACAGTGATAGTTTAGATTGTCAAAGTGACAAGTGGTGACAGTTGTAATACATCAGAAGGTCGTGTACAGAGTGTTCGAAAAAACCATTGTAAGCAATTTGCGAACTTTTGAGTCTTACGCAAGTGAACTCACCCCACAACATTTAGCACAGGGTTAAACGTTACAGTATATTAATACGTGAAATTTTTGGACCCCATTTTAAAAATAATGCAGTCACAGAGGAATATGAGATTTGGCATAGTTAAAGCACAGCTTACTTAACAAGCTATGGCTAGCGGGAAACACAATGAGCACGGTATAGACGCTCTGCAGACGCCGGCATATGTCAAAATTACGCTGGCAAAAATGAAGTGCTCACAATGAACGTTGCGTGATCAGCGCGTTTAGTTGTCAATCTTTAACCTATATCAAAGGATATATAATAAAGATCTTTATACTGTGCCAATATGTAAAGGCAAAGACAATCATGACGTTCGTGGATGAGACCAAGAGATCGGTCAAAAGATCGTGATAGTTATTTTGTTGGTAGTTTAAAAAAATGAAAGATATGGACCCTGAAATTTTTTTTAAGCATACCAGGATGGCTCGTTCATTATATGATATATTCCTCTTGTTTTTTAATAATATTCTTGTATTCCCTTTGCTTTTTGTCATAAAGAAATGAGTAGGTAAAATTTACATTTTTCAATTAGCATTTCATTGAAACCTGTTGAAGACGTCATTATTAAACACACTCCCTCGACACTGGAATCTCAAAACAGAGAAGTCTTTTGCTTGAAAATGAACTGAGAGAACTTTTATATACCTTCCTATACTGTATTTCATTTAGTAAATGAGAATAATAACAGTAACCAATTCCCTTCTCAGTAATTACAGTTTCAGGTAATATGAAGGATCTTTGAATTCTGCATTTTGGTATTATTGAAATGAGCTCATTAACTAATTTACTAATAATTTTATTATATATATTGGATTGTAGGTAAGGGCTAAGTTTACAACATTGCGGACGAAGGGTTCGACTTGTCAGTTGTTAAGAATGAACTAATTACCTATACTAATATTACCAATTAATTTTTCGGCTCAAAAAAACTCCAGTAATTAGTTGTTATCAAATTTATTTCCGAAATACCTGCGCATGTGTGCATAAAAGAATTGCACGTACTTTTATACATTTCTAGATTCCCCGAACCATTACTTAGTGCTGGTATATTTCGTGAAAGCTCTATTACCTTCAAATGAGTAACATTTTCATTCAAATTCAACGATACCCGCCATTCAATCTCCCCGTATAAAGAATTGTGAGGTTATAAGTAGCCGTTCAGCGCGTAAAAGTTGGATTTTGCCCAACTTTCAAGGTCAAGACGCGACGCACGATCTAGAGAACGCTCATTGTGGTCAGAACCATAGATTGACGTACATCCAACTTTTGCCAGCGTCTACAGAACGTCTAGAGCGCGCTCAATGTGTTTCCTGCTTAAAGCTTATATGGGGAAGGATTTTTGATAAAATTTATTATATCCAATAATTATAGAGACATAATCTTTGACAGAAGAATCTCAATTGTGTTCAAACTTAAATTTACGGTCGAATTTCGAACACTGGGCAATCTCGTTCCTATAATTATCTATAGAAAATTCCATCACAGTGTTGATGATGTGAAGTCGACTTAAATGAATTCTCGAAATGAAGAAAGGCTTACAACAATTCAAACCTAATCATTAATTTTGTAGAATAATAAAAATAGGGAATCACATGTGAAAATAAAAATGCATTTAAAAAAGGATACAAGTCATCCACAATTATATCCATATCTTCAGCTGCTTTCTGGAACCAACCAGTCTCCGAATTGGCTTTTCGAACTTGTAATTGAAGTTTATCCAATTCTCTGGCCAAATTTACTCTTTGTTTCACGGCATTTAGGTAATTTTGTTGAATAGGGAAGATGGGAAGATCTTCACCTATTTGGCAATAATATTAATTAATAATTATTGTTATTTATTTCCCAGATTTGCATAGAATTGATTGGAGATATTTTAATATACGAGTGTACACTTAGAATTATTATACAATTTCAAGAAATCAAGATAGTAGCTAAAAGTAGATGGAATCTATTTGCTTCAATAATTTGATTTGACTGTATCACGCTGCTGGATTACGAAGATTTCATAATCTTGGCGCTGTCAAATGAAAGTGTACCGTCATTTGAAAGAACAGGGTTTGTAACTGATCTACCAAAATCTGGATGTATCTTTAAAAACCTAAACCGCTGTTACGGTCCAATTCTCTCTGAATGGTGGAGTCAATACTCAAAATTGTCTAATATGGTCAAAATAGAATCCATATCAAATAGTTCAGGAAGGTCTCCATTTGGAGCAGTTTTAATGCTAATTTCATCACCACCATTCTTTTTTATACAGAATGAAGAGGTAACAATACCGCAAATGTTACCCATTCCGCGAAGACAAAACGAGCAAGAAGATATTGATTGAATGAAACAATTTTTATGCTGAATGGGACAAGTTCAAATAAAGGGTGTCCCAAAATTTCGTGTACATACGTACATTGGTGATATCAGAATAAGTGGATTGAGCCAAAATTACCTATATCACAAAGGGCTTCGTTTGACTGCGAGGAAGCTTCAAAGTTGAAAGAAAATTTAATTTTTTTTTCAATAACTCAACAACTCTTCGTTCAATTTTTATAACATTTGGTATGTGACTATTTTAATTGGTCATTGTTCAAAGCAAGAATTACACCAACTAAAATCATGTAAGGGTCAAAACCACTCTAATCCTCCCATAAATGACATCGTATTTTTTTTCAGGGCCGCCCCTGTTCCTTCAATTTTTTTATGAAGAGGTGTATTCATTTGGAGCATTTTTATTTTTTTTCTCCAAAAAACAGGTATCTCTCATGGTATTTGAGTAATAAAAAAATGTGGACGGATGGACTTAAAATTTTCACGAAAACTAAATTGGCGGTTACTATCGCATACCGAACACTGTCGATTTTAACATTATTACAATAGAAAAAATCATCAATAGGCATAGATATCAACTGAAAAATAACAATTCAAAGGATAAATTTTCTTTACAATTAATGCTCAATATGGCCAACTCCTTTGTTCATGCAGATTTCAATTCGTCGCAAGAAACTGAAGTGTACCCTTCACAACATTTCGAATCCTACCCCATAATTGTTCAATGTTGTCGATAGGAAAATTCATAAACTTTGATTTTCAAGTAGGTGTTAATGATACCCACGCATACATTCATTTCAAACTCTCGTTGAAAATGTTTCTCTTTAATAGCATGTAGATTTTCATCTGCATAAACATGTTCGTCATGTGCATTTTTTATACCACGTCGTGTAAAGCATGATTCGCCTGTAAACCAAATTTTTCTGTGAAAAATTGAGTCGGCCGCTCTGCACTCTTGAATGACTTGTACAAAATGTAAACGAGACTCATAAGCAAAAATTCCTGGACAATTTGAATGTGAAAGGGATAAATAAGTTGTTCTCTAATTAGTCTGTTGGATGTGCTTTTTGAAACCCTAGTTTGGCGTGCCATTCGTCGGGTACTAATTCCGCGATTATTTTCAACTATTTCAAGTATTCCCTCCTGCAGCTTGACAAGGTTGTTCAGCATTATATTATTACTGTTCGGTTTCAGTTGACCAGTTTCACGAAGTCACCTCTTGATAGAAGCAAAAGTCTGGTGATTCGAAATCTGTCGATTTGATGATCTTTCATGGTATACCCGAACATTCTCAAGACAGTTGCCATTACAGAAACCAAGTACTAGCAACATATCAGTTTCTTCATTGAATGTGTACTCCATACCAGGCACACAATGTTTGAAATAACTCCTTCACAAGAACTTTGAATCGAAACAAAAAACTACAATACATAAAATGTGTAGTATCGAGAATTTTTTCTGCACCATATCTGTCAAAATTATCATTTTTTTATTAGTAACGTTGACAAGCGCCAACTTAGTTTTCTAAGTCCATAAATTATTTTTTACTCATTCACCATGAGAGATACATGTTTCTTATAAGAGACAAAAAATGATGCGAATGAATACAGATCTCCATAAAAAATTGAAGAGACAGGGGCGGCTCTAAGAAAAATATGATGTCATTTATGGTTAGGATTAGGGTGATTTAGGTAATTTTGGCTCAATCGACTTATTTTGATCTCACCAACATACAGCTGCTCTTTATACACGGAATTCTGGGACACCCTGTATAAAACGACCAGTTAAAGTGTTGAAGGATTGTTAACTGCTGTTTCTCAAGAACGCAAACATTTTGTATATTCATGGCCTCTAAGATAGCCTTATCGTAACCTAACGGATTACTAACTTTGGGTTTATTTAAGAAATTTGATGTTCAGACCAAGAACACTTGCGTTGGAAGAATTAAGAGATCCTTTTCATCAGAAATATCATTATACGACTTTCTTCTATATCCGATTCTTAATTTGATGAAAATACCTTTCTATAAGTCCAAATATATCCCATACTTTATGATACTTACTTTTACCAAGTGTCCTACATAACTTTAAATAATTTTTCAATTCTTGTGGCTCAATCAGTAATACAGTTATACCCTGCCTAGATGCTCTTGCAGTCCTTCCAGATCTGTGTACATAACTTTCGCTTGTTCTCGGTGTCTGATAGTGTAGTACATGTTCAACACATGGTATATCTAAACCACGGGCTGCTACATCAGTTGCGACAAGTATGGACTTTTCCGTGTCTCTAAATCTATAAATATTTGAAAATTATTTTTAATAATCACTTGAAATTGATATTTATGTTTTTTCCATCACCTTTCCAAGTTTTTTATCCGTTGTCGTTGTTGCATAGATGCATGTAAAGGTAGTGGATGACAATCTAATAGACTAAGCAATGTCGCTAATCTCTTAACACAACCGATGGAATTGCAGAAAATCAATGTTCTGCCAGGATGTTTTTTCAAGAAATAATAAACATAATAATCTTTCTCATCAATGGCACATGTAATTCGACATTCAGTTAGGGTTTCAGATGTACCTGCAAGTATATGGTAAAATATACTGTGTAAATACCATGGCTAAGCCAACTAACCTTTTCCTTGAGTAACGTCAAACACTTTGGGATCAGTAATTCCTAGTAATTCTATGATCTTTTTGAGTTTTTGCTCCGGTGTCATGTTTTGGATTTTCTTGGACTTTTTTAATTTATTTTTATACTTCAAATGACTTGGCAAGTCATGAATTAAAGTTAAAGTTGCAGAAAATACAAAGTTCTGTCTTAATTTCTTCTTATTTTCATCTAAATTGATACGTTCTAATATGCTATGGAGCTCTTGAAAATGACCTCTTTCCAACATTCTGTCGGTCTCATCTATTGCAAGATACCTGAAAATATTCATTTCTATATACAATGTACCATGTACCCAAGATAAGTATGGGTTAAATTATAATGGAGAAACTTTAACAGCTTATTCAGGAGATAAAAATAATTTAAATAGTTGATATAAACTTCTCTCCCAAAATGCTTTGGTTTGGAGATACGGGGTGTTGAAATATTGCGAAAAAAATTGTTTTTTCTTATTTAAAAAAAACTTATCTAGATTTTGCTTTCAAACTTAGTAGTTATTATTGCCACTTAAAAACAAATTTATAGCATAATAAACTTGTTTTTGTTTTACCAGTGGGGTTCGTGAGACCGTTTTAAATAATTTAAATGATACAAAAAGTTGTACGCCAATGGTGTATCGCAATTTTATGAATAAATTTAGATATTCTGATCTATTCTAAAACAAAAATGGTCTCTCAAGTCTTTTCACTAGAACGAAACGTTTTCGAGAAAAAAAAAATTTGCTTGTGCACTTAATATCTGAGGTTTGCAAATCAAATTAAGATAATTGGCGCTATTTCGATTCGTTTTTAGTTACATAATATTTCCAGAAATTATAATAACTGATTATTATTATTAGAAAAACATATTACAAAACAAGTCTAGAAATTAGTATTTTTTAAATTAAAGGTTAATTAATACGAACTACTGACAACTAAAAATAAATATTTATGATACTAAAAAAGACATTAATAAATTACAGGAGCTGTCCGGAATGCATGCCATTTACTTCTATACATTTGCAACATCTTCTGTGTATCGAGTTCACTGCCGCTCTGATTTGATGTTATTTTGAAGAGTCTGATAAGCATTTTGAATTCTAACCACAAGTTCTTACCTTGTATCCACAGGAGTAGAATAAATTAAGTCTACAAGAGCCCCCCATAAAAAATCTAAAACATTGAGGTCTGGCAACCTCGGTGGCCAAGCAACAACGGCCTCTCCATCGTTGGGGAAAATTATTATTACACCCATTAACCACATTTAACCCATAAAGGGCTGGAGCGCCATACATTTGAAACCAATCTTCTTGTCTTTGGTTGAGGAGATTTCTTCCAAATAATTTATAAAATCATTTTCCAGGAAATGTAAAAATAGTTGAGAGTTAAGACGGGGAGATAGAAAATAAGGACCACATAGATGATTGTCTTGGATTCCCACCCACACATTCACGCTAAACTCGGTTTGTAACGAACGAGGCCTAATTTCGTGTGGATTTTCATGCGACCACACGTGTAAATTACCACACCACTACTGGTAAACGTGGCTTCTTCGGTCCATATAATTTTATTTAAAAATCTATTATCTGCATCAATTGATCTTAGAATTCAGTTGCAAAAGTTTATTCGTCTTGGACAATTTTCCAGCAATAAATGTTGGACTGGCTGCAAATGATAATGTTTTCTTCCATCTCTACGAAGTATATGCAAAACTTTGGTTTTGAACACAATCACGGTTCGCGTACGTGACTGTCTAACAGCATTACGGGAACTTAATCGATTATTTTCTTGGTTTCCGATTCAATCCGCATTCCCTAAACTGGGAATGTACCTGTAAAAAAACTTGGGCAGTTGGACGTTTTCTATTGGGAAACCTTCTTCCATACTTTCTTGAAGATTCTGCAGCGTTTTTAAAAACCGTAAATAAAGTGAATATCGACATACTCAGTATTTGTGAAAATATTTTTCATTTTCACTGATTAATTAAGACTAACTAATGAATACTAGTATTGTTTCGTAGAACCTTGACACAGGCGTCAAAATTTTAAAACAAAGTGTAAATCATGGCCAACAGTTTGATGCGTCGTAAATGCATTGCTAATGGTATGCATTTCGAACAGCTCGTGTTATGTATTAATGTTTTTATTAATATCTTTTATTTTTAATTGTTCGTATTAATTAATTAAATTTATTTTTAGTTGTTGGTATAAATTAATATTAAATTTAAAAGTTTTTATTATAATTTCTGGAAATGTTATGTAAATAAAAACGAAATGAAATAGCGGAAATTATCTTAATTTAATTTGCAAACCTCAGATACTTTTTTTTTAAAAACGATTCGGTTTAGCGAAAAGACTACACCTTTTTCAATTGTATTTCAGAAGTCGTCAACTGTAATTCAGAATAGTTAATTGTATTTTAGAAAGCATCACATGTATTTCGGATTAGTTAATTGAAATTCAGAACTAGACAGATGAATTTCAGATGGTTCAATTGAAATTCAGAATTCGTCAAATGTATTTCATATTGGTGAATTGCAATTCAGAACTCGTCAAATTTACATGAGAACATATCAAATGTAAAACAGAAAGCATCAGATGTATTTCTTATCATTGTAGGTCTGCAAACTCCACAATCTGAATTAATTCAGAAAGCATCAGTTTAACTTCAGAAGGTATCAAATGTAATTCAGAAGGATCAATTAAATTTTAGAAAGCGTCAAATGTATTTCATATTAGTTAAATGTTTTGCATACTAGTGAATTGTAATTCAGAACTCATCAAATGTATTTCAGAACATATCAATCAGAAAGCATCAGATGTGTAATTTAGACATACTACATAGCTTTCACCCGCTACTTCGTGCGGGTGCATTCAATTCCATGCGGTAGTTTTTGCGAGTACAAACACATACAGATAGACGTGGTAAAATGGAACCTATATTATAAGTTAGACCTCAAATAATAATGAATTACATTTGATGCTTTCTGTTTTACATTTGATATGTTCTGAAGTAACATTGACGAGTTCTGAATTACAATTCACCAATATGAAATACATTTGACGAATTCTGAATTACAATTGACCCATCTGAAATTCATCTGAAAAGTTCTGAATTACAATTGACTAATCCGAAATACATGTGATGCTTTCTAAAATACAATTAACTATTTTGAATTACAGTTGACGACTTCTGAAATACAATTGAAAAAGGTGTAGAGGGACCATTTTTGTTTAGAATCGATCACGATATCTAAATTTATTAATAAAATTGCGATAAACCATTGGCGTACAACTTTTTTTATTATTTAAATTAATTAAAACGATCTCACGAACGCCACTGGTAAAACAAAAACAAGTTTATCATGCCATAAATTTATTTTTAAGTGGCAATAATACCTACTAAGTTTGAAAGCAAAATCTAGAAAAGTTTCTTTTTAATAAGAAAAAAACATTTTTTTCGCAATATTTCATCACCTTGTATCTCCAAAACGAAGCGTTTTTGGAGATGAGTACGCTGTTAAAGTTTGTCCATTATAATTTGTACCACTCTGTATATTATTGCGGTTAGTAGCTTCAAAATGCATATCTGAGTTTCCACTAACACTAGCTAACTATTAACGGGGCAAAAAAGGCCAACCCTTAAAATTAGGGTAGTTTATCTTGTATTCCCAGCAAAATTTTACCTACTTATAACAGGTGACTCAAATTAAATAAGTTGAACTAATGCAACGGGCCTTTTTAATAAAAAATAAATATCTGATTTATCTTTACTTGATTACACGATATGCATCCTGCATTTTGTGCATTTATATTCCTTGGGTAACCTGACATTTAATTCCTCACATTCGAAATAATACCAATGATCACAATTTTCACACATTATTAACGAATGATAACTTTTTTGCATTTTTCGCCATGGTTGCATATCTGTGAAGTTCCATCCCAGTAGTTTTATCACTTGTGCTAAAAATGTCATTGTATACCCCACATGTGACGGCTTCATATATAGTATTATATTGACATGTTTTAAAGAACAAACTACCCTAATTTTAATAGTTAGCTAGTGGAAACTCAGATATGTATTCTGGTGCCTTTATTTCAGATAAAGGTAGACGGTCAGCATTTTTTTTCCCAGTCCGTAAATTAGAAATTTCCTTTGGAATCAATTGAATGGGGAAAGGTTGAGAAATACGATGTTATTTACATCATTTTCACAAAATTTTAGTAATTCTTTTCGTTTCTAACGAAAAACATTTTTTATAATTTCATTTAATTAGCACATAATATATAGTTTGTTTCAAGAATGATGGCGTCTGCCTTGAAAACACGAGAAACGGATCAATTCAAGCAAGTGAAGTAAATCAGTGGCGTGACGATTTTGAGATGAGATCTGGTATTTCATTTTTTTATATGCTTCAGGGGAATTCGATTGATTAAATAAGCAATTATATGAAAGATGTATTATTAACAATAATGCAGAAACATAAAATACAAATCTTTTGATTGAGTTATCTATACATCTATACATATATAATAAAATTATATGTCTGTACATTAAAGATATTCAAGAAAAAATAATTTATTGGAACAACAGAAGTCAAAACAGTTTTAAAATGTTTGTCTATCTGTCTGTATGTTTGTACGCGCATCACGCAAAAACAAAAACAGTTTTAAAACTTTTGGTCTAACTTGAAATAAAGGTTTCATTTTCCGCGTATGTCTGTATGTTTGTACACGCATCACGCAGTAACATCGCATGGAATTGAATGCAGTTTTCCAAGCTAGTAAAATATAAATTTGTTCATCTGAATTCTCTGAAATATGACTTTGACTTTGTGACGCCTATGAAATAAAGATTGCGTTACCTTCGGACATACGAGCGGCGCCATATCGTCTACTTATACCTATACCTACAGCGCTCTACTTATACTACGGCCATATCATGGTATAATGCTTGAAATACTGTCCTAGCTTAGATCGACAAACGTAGTAGAAAATTTTAACGTCCGTAAAGTTAGGACTACCATTTTAAAAAATCAAAATTTTATATCGGGGATTAATTGCCGCTTAATTTCCGTTTATATACCGTGAAATCGAAAAAATTATTAAGTATCTCATGGAACGGCAGAAAATGGCAGAGCGTTTTTCCACAGATGTGAAACTATTTATTATTTCGAGGGAAATGAAACCAGAGGCGTTGTGACGTAATGTAAAATCCCATCAGGTAGCAGAGCCTCTCATTTCATCTCCCTCGAACTAATTAAAGTTTGTCTAAGTTAATCGATTACCTCGCGATTTTGACGGCTCAATTTTTTCGCATTTCATTAAAAAAGCGGAAAGAACTGCACGATTCGATAGATTATGCCAGCAAGAATTGAGTAGAGCGAGTTAGTCGCAATTTCCCATAACAATTACCCTCCTTTGCCGGGTTGGTAATGCCACGGAAAATGTCAAGTTAGCACTACCAGAATCTTATTTATTGAAAAACAAATATTTATTTTTTATTTTTTTTCGTTTGCACTATTTGATTACGGTTAAAAAGCGGCAATTATTGTCTTTACAAATTAAGAAAACGTGCCTATATAGGTGGTAAAGCTAACTTGACTGTCAAGTTAGCGTTACCAGGGCTTATTTTTAAAAATATAAAAACGGTAATTTTTTCGATTTCACTATTTTATTACGGTTAAAAGGCGGCAATTATTGTCGCAAAGTTTTTGTCTTTCTGAATTATGGAAACGTGCCTACGTATGTGGTTATGCTAACTTGACTATCAAGTTAGCATTACCAGGGCTTATTTTAAAAAATATGAAAACGGTAATTTTTTCAATTTCACGGAATATAAACGGCAATTAAGCGGCAATTAATCCACGATATAAAATTTTGATTTTTTGAAATGGTAGTGCTAACTTTACGGACATAAAATTTTATGACAATAAGATGCGATGAGTTGAACCCGCCCGTGGAGAAATACCATTTTACCATTCTGCTATATGAGACACATTGTATTATTTGGCGTAGAGCTAAAATTTAAATGAATAAGCATTCCATTTATGAAACTTTACAATATTGTTTGCGTTTTATGATTCTGTTTTAATCGTGATCGTGCCAATGACCTTATGTTCAGTTTTGGCCAAGATGACATTTTAGAAAAGATGTATTTTCTGAATTTAAAGTCTCTTCAACTATTTTTGTTAGAGAAATCATTTTTTTTTCCTACTACCTACAAATCAAGCTATACCGAACCACTTTTTTCAGAGGTTTTACTTTCCTATCTTCGGAGATTAGGAGGGGAAGGAGATCAGACAAAAGAACAGCCAGACTATAAGGGTTTCTCTTGTCACCTGGTACGAAACCCAAAAATACAAAGCTGATTAAAATTCTTAAAAAACGAAACGTAAAACTGCAAAAGTACTTTTCGTTTTTTTGCTAGCTTTTCAACGAAGAAAATAAAATAATGTAAAAATCAATCAAAAATTTCTCAGGTGTATCCACCTATCTTTTCATCTCTTAACCTTATCTTTCACATGGCATACAGCAAATAAGCAAATACAGTGGAGTGGATTTATTTAGTTCGTAACAAGTTACCTTATACTTTCGATTTGTGAGAGATGAGCATTGCCTTCCTGAATTAATTCCCATAACCTTCCTGGTGTTGCAACAACTATTTCTGGACCTTTACTCAATATTCTCGCTTGTTTAACAACAGCCAATCCTCCTACTACAACTGCGATATTGACATCTAGAAATAACAGAATTTATATAAAAATATATTTATAAAATATTGTAACGTTTAACCCTGTGCTAAACGTTGTGGGGTGAGTTCACTTGCGTAAGACTCAAAATTCGCAGATTGCTTCCAATGATTTATTTTCAAACACGCTGTACACGACCTTCTGTTGTAGTACAACTGTCACCACTTGTCACCTTGACAATCTAAACTGTCACTGTCTTCACCGACAACTACTATTAACATCTGATTCCACAGACTGACTTTATAAGACTGACTCTGTCCCGTGATCGACACGGCTTTATATACCTGAATCATGACATGACATTCATCGAGAATGTTCTATGATTATCTAGATGCCCATAAGAATGTTCTAGAGCCTTGTCAAACTGACAATAGTATGACAAATTGTATCTCACATATAGTTTCTGGAAGGATCGAGAATAAATCTACTATAATTCTAGAACTACATAATGAAATATACAAGCAACAACTATAGCAAATAAAGTAGTAGAAATAAATAACTAATAAACGAATAACAACCGTAAGTACACGACTACCTATCCACGTTACACTGCCCCCTTCTTAGCTTTGATCGTCCCGATCAAACATCATCCCAATACATTCTACAATCTCATCTGGGGGAGCTTCTTGGATCCTCTGGTCCCAATCCTCGCTCTAGCCTCCCGAGGTACACAGGTTACTTGGTGGTACTTGTGATCCTCTTCTTCGGCCATCAAAATATTTCAACTACTTCCTCTTATAGGTGAACACCTTCGCACAGGTGATTTGCTTCTACACATGCTAACACTATTCCTTGTTGCCATACAACCTTCACCACAATGTGATCTTGAATTGCGATCATGTGATCTAGTTATGTGACAAGAAAACGTCAATTTATGACAGAATATTCCATCGCATCCAGGATTGCAGCGAATGTGTCTGCACATTCGTCTGCGGCTATTGCACCAGCTCTTTCGTCGTAGACTGCTGCGTTTCGTGCATCGGTCTTTCCGTAGACTCATTCGGCTTCTTTTATTGCGGCCGTAGCACCTTCTACCTCCTGGACCTCTGAGTAGACTACCACAATATAAAATGTTTTTCTTACGACCACTGTTGCCCACACATTTCCTGATACTTCCTCGAGATCTGGATGTAATGCGCCTTTTAAAAGAACTTTTTCTTCTACTATTTGAACTCTCTCCAGAGATATTGCGCTCCTTAGAACCAGTTCCGGGATCTTCCCTCTTAGCATCAGGCTCGTTATTTAAGCTGTCCTTGTTCGAGCAGTTCTTAAGTTTCTGTTGGTCGCTGTTTACTATCTCATATTGTTGTCTAATTCTAGCCTGTCCTTTATATTCTCGTTTAATTCTTGAAAGGTGTTCTTTATATTCTTGTCTAATTCTTGCATGTTCGTCTTTATATTCTTGTGTAATTCTTGTCTGTTTTTCTTCATATTCTTGTCTAATTCTTTCCTGTTCTTCATTATCTTGTGTAATTTTGGTCCGTTCTTCTTTATATTGTAGCATAATGCTTGCATGTTTTTCCTTACGTTCTAGTCTAATTCTTGCCCATTCTTCTTTTTCTTGTTGTCTTTTTCTTGCATATTCTTCATTTTCTTGTTGTCTTCTTCTTGCCCATTTTTTTTCTCTTGTCTTTTTCTTGCATATTTTTGTCTGTTTCTCTCTTGATTTTCTAGAATCTGATTTAGTTTTGATTGATTTTCCTTTCTCATTCTTTCTTGCTCTTCTTTATTTATTTTTTTTTTCAGAAATTCCATTAGATCTTCAAAAGTTACCATTTCGTCAAATCTTTTGATCTGGTATTCGCCATATACTCTCAGCAAAATGCGAAGATTCCTTTTTTCTGACACCAATTGTAACGTTTAACAATACTTCCCTTATTGAGGGAAGTAAATAGCAACAAAGGTTGGCGATCGCCCGCTATCTATATTTTTAAATCGATCCCTCATCAAGTTATGCTTACCTGTATATTTGGCAATGGCAGTCAAGTGATTCTTCACTTGCATTGCTAATTCTCTTGTAGGTGTCAAAATCAATGCATAGAGTGGTTTCAATTTCACCGAGTTCGACATTTGCACATTGTTGATAAGCTTTACACATCCTGTATCTGTAAATTATATATTATAGAATACTATGAAGAACATATTTTCCGACTCACCGTTCCTATCTATATTATTTTCAAAATCTGATTCTTCCGAAGCCAAATCTTCTTCATTTGATAATTTATCAGAGACAAATCCTCTGTTTTCTTTGAGATTTAGGATACCCGTCAATATGGGAAGTCCAAAAGCTAAGGTTTTACCGCTTCCAGTTTCTGCTGCACCCAAAATATCTCTATGTCCTACAAAAATAATCCCGTTTTTCATATAGGTTCGCAGTTCGGAAAGGGTAAAATTAATTTTAACGCAAACGCGTCTCGAAATTGCGAATACTTTTTTCGATTATATCATATGTTTCTATGTGACGAACAAAACTAGTTTTATTGACCGGAGACAAACCGTTCCAAAGATACGCAAAGATCAAGAATAAATACCCCTGATATTTTCAGCATTTCCTCTCAGGAAATAGTAAAAAGACTATTGTAGGATAAGTTCAGATAAAAAAATAGGTGAATGTGTAGATCAGAAGCGGGACTCTGTGTCATATAGTATTCTATTAATCGACAAAATTCAATGGTAATGTTAATAGAATCTTGTCGATTAACATTGTCATTGAATTTTGTCGATTAATATAATACTATATTGCACAGAATCCCGCTTCAGGTTCCAAAATATGGATAATTTCAATTTAACGGAGTCCTTAGGGAATGGTCATAGGGATCCATTCCCACTAAAAATTCTGTTTGCTATTTTCACCTCGAATCTCTCCTAATGTCGACTCATATGACGCTGCTGCTACTATGATGGTGTATTATGAATATTTCATTGGTTATTTATTTATTTATTACTTTATTCCTACAAATTCAACCTCATGTATCGGATGTCCGTATAAACGTATCGTTGTGGCAACATCGCACTATGGCTGTATCTACAACATAAATAGCGGCAGGCTGATTTTGATTTTTCCTTCCCCTTATATTTATTTTCTAGCTGCTAATTGCAGCACTCTATTATTTATCGGGTTAATTTATAGTTATATCAGCCAAATGACTACTCAAAGTATATCACTAACACTTATTTTCCCCACCCAGCACCCCTATTCATTCCACCCTCCCGTAACCTTGTTGGGGTTGGTGCTTTAAAATTTTCATTGGAATGAGTTTCTTCAATACAGGCCTACATAACAAAGCAAAATAATTGCCAAAAATCCTTTGGAACCAAAAAATATTAGGCAAAGGAAACCATAATACATAATATACCTAAAATTGATGGTGGAAGTGTCAGTGCCTGAATTTGAGTTGGATTTGTAAATTTGAGCTCCTGAAGAGCTCTCAATATTGGGGAAGGCAGACTATAAGAACTCCATGCCTCCATATTATCTGTGATGGTATCATTATAACTATCTTTGAAGTCCAATGATTCTTCAATTTTTGAAGTATTTCCAAACGTGGATGGTGCGAAAGATTCATATTCATGACCTTTTTTCATTACTTCATTAGCACGCGGATTCTTCTTTTTCTTCTTTTTCTTTTGAGAAATTTCTGTGATTTTGTCATCCACATATTTTCTTTTTTTGTCCTGAGGAAGAGATATTTTATAAGAATACGATCCTAGCTACAAGATACTCACATTATTTAATAAAATATCGTTCAAATTATAATCGCTACATTCTTCGATTCCAACTAATCCTTCGATCCCATTAGAAAATAAACTGCCGTCAAGCTCAATCGGTTTCCATTTGCAATTATTTTTCATTTTATAAAGAGAAAATCGTAACCTTATTTCAAATAAATAGTTAGGTTAAATGAAATTTCAGATTTTTTTCAAATTGACAGTTGACAACCCTCAACATCAACTGTCAATCAGTCAAATTCAAAAATAAAGCCTGCTACACACTATGAGCAGAATGGAATATAGGACGAAAATTGGCTGTGCTCTCGACAAGTCAGAGATAGCAAGTGAAGCCAAGTGAGCACTAAATCAATGGCCGCCAATAGACGGTATACTTGCCAGTGGCATTTCATCGGCTATGGTTTAAACAACGCAAAATATGATTAAATATTAATTGAGGGCTGTAATTATTCAAGAAAATTGATCGAGTGAAAGTACAGAATAGGTGGTACCCTGGGAGCCAAGAAGAAGGATGGAGGTGATGTAAAAAAATAAATTTGATGCAAAATATGGCTACCGTAGTATTGTTCAAAAAAACCGGTCGACATTACAAAAATATAACAATTGATATCTGCCATTTTGTATGAGGTATCATCTGAAAGTTAAATAGACAGACACCTAGTCCTCAGAAACCTCTTATTTTAAACGATATTTAATTTAAAAAATTCTTTGTCAGCACGCCACTGGTGGTGCCTATTCTGTTCAGAGAATTTCAACTTTTAAACTATTATTTATTTTTCAATTTTAAATATAGATACCGTTTTTCATTTGAAACGTTTACGTTATAGTGTTATTTATTACAAATTTAACGCTTGAAACGAGATACCAAAGTATAAAGAAGTGTTTTGGATATTTTAATGTTAATATATCGGTAAACAATTTTTATTTACCTGTGAAACGTAACACCATATCCTTTTTTTCGATAGCTCTTCGACTCTTGTATCCAAGAGCCTCGCATTTCTATTGAGTTAAGATGAAAAAATCGTCGTTTTTATTAAAAAATAGCACACAAAATGAAAATCAAACATAAGCTGTAAGCACCAAGGTGAGAACTAAAAAAATGGCTGCCGACGAAAAATTGGCTTCACTTTCGTTCGACGGTGGCTATGCAGAGCAGCATCTCCTGTCGTGTATGCACGTCTTTTCTCTAGTGTCGTTGCCAATTTCTTAAATAAGATTCTTGATTTGTACTGTACTGAATTCAAGTTAATTTCAGAAACAGTAAGCGAATCATTTATTATATAATAAAAGCAATCAAACGAATGATTGTCTCTGAGATTAATTTTAAACAGATACCAGCCACTGACACATCGACACTAGCGACTAGCGCCACACCCAAAATGGCTATAATTCAAACTAAAACTATCTTCAATATCCATGACAATTTGGACTACCCAAACTCCGTGTAGCTGGAAGACCTTACATTATACGACTGTGCAGAATGGGGAAATAGCAGAAAAAAAGATAGGTTATGATAACATTTTAGGTAGGTGCAGAGAGAACATACAATATTATTGTATGTTCTCTCTGGGTAGCTTTTATGTGACTTTTGTAGATCACAGGGGTTAAAATTTAATATGTTTATAAAGTGTAAATAGGTATGATGCTGATGCATTTTATTATTATCATCATAAGCCCATTTGTGTTCAATGTTGAACATAAGCCTTTCGTAATCTATATCCCACTCGTAACGGTCAACAGTCATGTGCCGACTGCATCCAATTTTGTTGGATGCGTTTTATTTATATCATCGGTCCATCGTGTTGGCAGGCGTCCCCTACTTCGGTAGGCCTCATTTTTCGGTCTTCATTCAAATTCCATCTATTATCTGTCATCTTTGCGATGTGCCCAGCCCAATTCCATTTCATTGTAATGATTCTTCTTACGGCATCCGCAACACCAGACCTTCTTAATTCGTTATTTTGGATTCGATTCCTAAAATGAAGCCCAACATTGACCTTTCAGTAGAACTCTGCGTTACTTGTATTTTTTTCACTTCTTGGTTAAAGTGGGTGTCTTTGCACCATATGTCATCACTGGCAAAAGGCACTATATAGTTAAATGCTTTTCGTTTTAAGCTGGGGATTTCTGATTTAAACACATCCTTAAGGTTACCAAATGCCGCCTATGCCAGACCTAATCTTTCTCGGTTGTTCGATTGTCTTGGTGTATACGGTGTTCATGATATGGTATGATAGTTGTATTCTGGTTGTATGAAGTGACCTGTTCGATTTCACCGCTTAGTTGTCTCTGCCGCTTATCATGGGATTTTTTCCACTCACCACAAGATTGGTCATAAATTGGGTCTTCGAAATATTTATCTTCAATCCGGTCCTCATCCCTGAGGTTTGTTGAAGTCTTTCCAACATTTGCTTTGTTAATGCTGTATGATATTAAAACAATATTAAAAACAATCAGCGTTTCCTAAATACCATATATCTATATATGCTAAATACAAACCATTAGCCTGGCCCTGGAAGAAATTATGTTCATCAGTCATATTCCCAACAGTGTGTTCCTAAATACAAAACAAGCCTGGCATGGTTGTCTCTGGACTGGGCCAGGCTTAAATTATGTCATCAGTCAATGTCATATTCCTATATCGAGTCCATATATCTGTCAATTTTCGATGGCCATTTTAACCTGGTCAGGCTAATGTTTTGAATTTTGGAACAGCCAGTATATTGAGTCCATATATCTGTCAATTTTCGACACCATTTTAACCCTGGCCCTTAAGCGTATTCTGTACATTTACGTAAGTCTCAGAGCTAGAAGTTGAAAGTCAGAATTCAACTAAACTTGGTACAGAATACGCCTACAGGTCCTTCGGGCTTTACGTAGGTATGTGCTCGTTTCTTTGGTGTGTTCGGTCTAGTAATCAATGCATCTGTATCTGTCTGAGGTTTGATAAGTTCTTTAGCAAGCTACTGCCTAAATTTTGTTATGCCTAATTTTGTTGTTGCCATCATATATTGTAGACCATCCAAGCTTTTACTACACTGGTGCCAAGTATTACTTGGAATATCACCTTACTAAAAAAATACTTTATGTATATACTCTATACCCTCACCCTCCATAGTATATGTAACCTATAGGGTAATAGTCTAGTTTAGCGGCTTTTGCTATAAAAGCCTCAAAAAATCAAATGTTTGCTATAATTTAACTTTGAATAAAATTGAGGTGGAAGACGCTATTTTTAATGATTTTTTAAAGAAGGGAAAAATTGTGTTCTTAGTACTTACGACTTTTAGCGGGAATTTTCGATTTGCAAGTGTTTTTCAATCCCAAATAGTTTATAATCATCCTTGTATTCTATTAAATACCAACATCATTAAAAATAAGCAAAAATATGCATTAAAATAGTAAATATAGCTTTGCGAAAAAGTAATGTTAAACAATTTGTTGATTGATTTATGTAGTATATTGACATTTTGTACTTTCAAGTGCTATTTGATATCATGTTGCCAGCTCTGTCAGTATATGTTTCGTGGTATTAAATTATTTTATGAATTCGATTTCCAAGGATATTCTAAAAAAATTAACAATATTTTTTAGTTAAATCAATCACTAAATTCATATTTTTGAAAGCCTGAAGACAGAGTTCGTCACCTTCATCATCAAAAGCTGCCATAATATCGTAGTTTTGCTCTAAAGCAAGTATTTGTGAAAAATAAGTTCTAAGTGAATTTTAAACATGGAACTAAACCTTCAGTCATTTAAAATCTCACCATTTTATGCTTAAGGCATACTACATAAATCAAACATCAATTCGTTTTACCTTACTTTTTCGCGAATATATATTTACTATTTTTACGCATATTTTTGCTTATTTTGAAAGATGTTGGTGTTTAAAAAATACAAGGTGAATGTATAGAACAGGTCCTTTTCGGTTTCGGCAATTTCCTTTTTACAACAACTTTATAACATGTAATGAAACTGTTTCTACCAAAAATTATCGTGCGGCCACTTTGCGTATCCGAGAAAAAAATCTAAAGTTTACTATTTTCACCTCGAATTTCTCCTAATTCCGACTCATATAATAGGCCTGTCCGCCACTACACTGCTGGACTGTTTACTTTGATGGCGTATTATTACTATTTCATTGGTTATTTAATTATTGCTTTATTCCTACAAATTCAAATTCATGTATCGGATATCCGTACAAACTAGTCATTTTGGCAACATCGCACAATGGCTGTATCTACAACATAAATAGCGGCAGGATGATTTTCCTTGCCCTTTTAGGTAAATTTCTTATAGAAATATACCTATTGCGATCGTTCACACTTTTGAATTTCGAAAAAATTTCAACGGCATGTTGTTATATGTCTATAAGTTAGTCCAAAAAAACATTTGGTTCAAAAGTTTATATATATATATATATATATATATATATATATATATATATATATATATATATGTATGGGATATTACGAAATTTGTTAACACGATAGAGGTCGCAGTTTTGAAGGTATCAAGTTCAAATTTGCTACAAAAATCAATCTCTCAAATATCTCGGTCGAGTTCGTTATTGGGCAATATCGGGTAAGTATTTTCAAAATGGCGACCTTTCAAACATTTAAAAAAATTATCAAAAAAGAGCCGTAGTGTAAATATTATTAAAAATAATTTTAGGTTATAGATATAATCAGTACCTACAACTTTTGTTAAAAGAAATTTTTCATAAAATACACAGAAAAAAAAAATTAATAAAGAAAAATAACAAATATTGATAAAACATGAACACTCAATATAAATTTGATGTAATTGTACATTTTCTGGAGATCTTAATATAGACCCTGATTAAAAAAAATATAGCATATTTATTGAAAAGAAATAGGCGAAAAAAAATCTGCCTTGAAGTGGACTCGAACCCTGTCTGCTTTATATTCAACAGCCAAAACAAAAATCTCTAACCGCAAGGCTATGACACATACGACAAATTTTTGTAATAACATGTAGGTATACCAATGAAAAGGTTGTTAAAATTTCAATTCAATGAATTTTGAAAAATTTTCCTTTCCGCTGACTACAGGCCATCGGCATTTTTTACTTTGGTATGCTACTATAGTAGCTGTATAAGGAAAGTATTGTAATCGTGTGAAATTTTCGGTATCGAGATTTTTACAAATATTGACGTTTCAGAGTTTTCTAAGTTTAATAAACATATTTTCAACCATTGGTCTGTCTGTCTGTCTGTTTGTGACAGCATTATCTCGGCAACGAATCGGTGTATTTTGTTGCTTTCTTTTTTATTTTGTTTGGTACCAATATCACTTGCCGGTGGCACTAAATGAGAATCCTTTATACACTGGGTGTTGAGCTATAGCAAAAAAACGTGATTTGCTCAAGACTGTAGCGCGAAAACGACTCTAAGGATTTTGATTAAACTTGCCTAAAGTATTCTTCTGAGATCCCTCTACCACCCACATATAGCGCCATCTCTGAGAAAAAGCACAAAAAAGTTATGCTTGAATAAAATTCCGTATTTTCCACATGTTTCTTCAGAATCTGGCTAAACGTTTCATCTTGAGAAAAAATGTTACATGACCATTGTTGTTTGTCTTGACATGCTGAAAAAATTAGTGGTAGCACGATTTGACCAGAGGATTTTTACTTTCCTACCGCTATTATCGTCGCTATGTAAGGAAAGTATTGTAATAGTGTAAAATTTCGGTATTGAGATTTTTACAAATGTTGACGTTTCAGAGTTGTCTAAGTCTAATAAACATATTTTCAGCCATTGGTCTGTCTGTCCGTATGTTTGTCTGTCTGTGACAGCATTATCTCAGGAACGGATCGGTGTATTCTATTGCTTTCTTTTTTATTTTGTTTGGTACCAATATCACTCTCCGGTGGCACTGAATGAGAATCCTGTATACACTGGGTGTTGAGCTATAGCCAAAAAACGTGATTTGCTCAAGACTATAGCGCGAAAACGGCTCTAAGGATTTTGATTAAACTTGCCTAAAGTATTCTTCTGAGAGCCCTCTACCACCCACATATAGCGTCATCTCTGAGAAAAAGCACAAAAAAGTTATGCTTGAATAAAATTCCGTATTTTCCACATGTTTCTTCAAATTCTGGCTAAACGTTTCATCTTGCGAAAAAATGTTAAATGACCATTGTTGTTTGTCTTGACATGCTGAAAAAAATGAGTGGTAGCACGATTTGACCAGAGGATTTTTACTTTACTACCGCTATTATCGTCGCTATGTAAGGAAAGTATTGTAACAGTGTAAAATTTTTCATTCACTGGAATTTGCCTGCGAGCGGTAGGAGGTAGGTTTACCAAATACAAGGATGCTTATATACTATTTGGGATTGAAAAGAAAATTCCAGCTAAAAGTCGTAAGTACCATTTTTCCCTTATTTTAATAACAAGTCATTAAAAATAGCGTCTTCCGCCTCAATTTTATTAAAACTTATTTTAACTCCCATGTATTTTTACAAATATTTGATTTTTTAGCAAAAGCCGCTAAACTAGACTATTACAATATTGTTACGTGGGTAGTTTATCATGTACTTACTGTTATTATTTCTTTTAGCTTGTATTCATTCTGTTACCTTGTTTGCAGTAGTGTTGCTTGTGTATTTCATTATGTAGTTCTGGAATTGTAGTAGATTTGTTCTCGATCCTTCCAGAAACTGTATGTGAGGTACAATTTGTCGTGCTATTGTCACCTTGACAAGGATCTAGAACATTAATTATGTTTGTCTAGATAATCATAGAACATTCTCGATGAATGTCATATCATGATTCAGATATATAAAGCCGTGACGATCACGGGACACATTCAGTCTTATGAAGTCAATTGGAGACATAAGTCGAAAGTAGTTGGAACGCGATAGTCAAAGTGACAAATAGTGACAGTTGTACTAAAATAGAAAGCCGTGTACAGTGTGTTCTAAATAAATCATTGGAAGCAATCTGCGAATTTTGAGTATTACGCAAGTGAACTCACCCCACAACGTTTAGCACAGGGTTAAACGTTACAATTGGTGTCAGAAGTGGGATCTTCGCATTTTGCTGAGACTATATGGTGAATACCAGATCCAAAGATTACGTCGAAATGGCAAATATTCAAGATTTAATAGAGTTCCTGAAAAAGAATAACGAAGAACAAGAAACAAAAATGAATCAATTCCTAGAAAATCAAGAAAGAAGTAGACAAGAACAAGAAACAAAAATAAGTCAAATTCTAGAAAATCAAGAAAGAAATAGACAAAAAGATAAAGAAGAACAAGAAAGAATTAGACAAGAACAAGAAGCAAAAATGAATCAATTTCTGGAAAACCAAGAAAGAATTAGACAACAAGAAAAAGAAGAACGAGAAAGAATTAGACAACAGGAAAAAGAAGAACAAGAAACAAGAATAAGACAAATCTTAGAAGAACAAGCAAGAGTGCGACAAGAAGATAAATAGAAAGTTGACCAGAAATTAGAGAAAGTTGACCAAAAATTAGAGAAAGTTCAAGAAGAAGTTGAACAGAAATTAGAGAAAGTTGACCAAAAATTAGAGAAAGTTCAAAAATTTCAATTAATAGAAGAGAAAATGTTGCAAACGAAACCTGAAGTGCCTCTGAGAAGATCGTCCAATGAAATTCAATATGGTGTAGTTAATCCAGTAAAAATTGAAACCCCAAAATTCGATGGTAAACAGTCTTGGTCTACCGTAACTGGCGGCGAACCTTCATATGAGATTTTAGTGGATCAACTTGAAATGCGTTACGGTGACCAACATCTACAACAAGTTTATCAAGCACAGTTAAAGAATAAGCAGCAACGGTCTGGAGAAACACTACAACAATATGAAATTGATGTTGCCCGGCTCGTTCGACTGGCATATCCTACAGCCCCAAAAGACTTTCTTGATAGGTTAACGGTACAAACATTCATAGATGGTATAAGAGATATTGAAATGCAACAAGCCCTTCGGTTAAGTAGTCCTACAAGAATTGAAGATGCCCTTGCACGTGCACTTGAATACGAAGCTGCTAAACAGGCGTCCAGAAGTCATCTCAGACTGCGACAGACACGATGGGTCAATTCAACCCAAGAGAAGTCGTATGGTAATGGTAATTCCATAAAGCACATTATTAAAATGATACAAAAATTGGATGGGCAAACAAATGAACAAAGAACTAAGACTTTGTGTTGGAATTGTGGACAAGAAGGACATATAAAGAAGAATTGTCCACAGCCACAAAATAGCAATGTGCAGGAAAACTCCAGTTAGCCAGTCTTGCGGGGCGAAGACTGGCTTACTCCAACCAAGCCCCAACATCATTAAAAATCAAAATTTCCCGACTGAGTCATGAAGGATCCAGCTTGGTTGTGAAAGGAAGAATATGCGGTCGGGATTGTAATATTGTTATTGATACTGGTTCATGTTCTACCATTGTGCGAGCTGATGTTATTCCTGCTTGCAAAATTGACCATCCCAATAGAAGTTATGTACTTGAAACTGCAAATGGAGTGACAATACCTGTCATTGGTACACACGAGGCAGATATTCAGCTGGGAAAATCAAAATTCAGACATAAAGTATTTGTTGCCGAGATTTTGGACGAAGTTTTATTTGGGCTAGACATCATGAATAAATTTGGCTTCAATCTGAACCTCCAAGACCGAATACTCAAAGTTAATGAAGAAGAGTTGTTTATGTCTGAATCTAGAATAAGAAAAATTAAGGTAAACAGGACCATTACGTTACCTGGATGGTCTGACAATCTCATCCATGTTAAAATAGAAGGTTCTAAGTGCAAGGAGGCACTGGTACTGGAAAGTAATCCAGAATGTCTAGCAAAGGAAATGATTCTAGAAAACGCATTAATAAATCCATCAACTGAGCATCCAATTAAGGTGAGAGTTTTAAATCTGTCAGAAGAACCTAGAGTTTTAATGAAAAATGAAGTAATTGCCTGTGCGGAACCTATAGTATCTGTCAAAATCTCAAGCAGTCAAGGGAAAACCATGTGCCAGAAAGGGAGAGAGCTGAAAGAGAGAATCATTTCTCAACTTCATAACCAACAGAAGGCGAAATTTGGTGATTTATGGGAGAAATACAAAGAACTATTTTCTTTTTCGGAAACAGATCTAGGACGAACTAATATGGTACAACATCGCATTAACACAGGCAACCAACAACCAATAAAACAAATTCCTAGAAGGGTACCATTAGCAAAACAAAATGAAATGGCAATACTTATAGATAACATGAGGAAACAAAAGGTAATTGAACCTTCGAACAGCCCTTGGTTGTCACCGGTTGTCTTAGTCACAAAGAAAGATGGCTCGACTAGGTTTTGTGTTGATTATAGAAAATTAAATGAAATCACAAAAAAAAGACAGTTATCCTCTTCCTAGAATAGACGATACACTGGATTGGTTGTCAGGAGCTAAATGGTTTTCTACATTGGACTTGAAAAGTGGATATTGGCAAGTCGAAATGCATCCTGAGGATAAAGAAAAGACAGCATTTTCAGCCAATACTGGTCTATGGCAATTCACTGTAATGCCATTCGGATTGTGCAACGCTCCAGCGACTTTTGAGAGATTGATGGAAAGAGTACTACGTGGACTCATTGGAAAGAAATGTTTAGTATACCTTGATGATGTAATCGTTTTCAGTGAAACATTTGAGGAACACTTGAAAAATCTAGAAGAGGTATTTCAACGATTCTCACAAGCAAATCTTAAACTTAATCCCGAGAAATGTGCTTTCCTAAGAACTGAGGTGAAGTATTTAGGACACATAATATCCGCAAATGGTGTAAGAACAGATCCGGAAAAGACAGAAGTGGTTCATAATTGGCCTGTACCAAGGAACAAAACAGAACTGCGAAGTTTCTTAGGCCTGTGTTCATATTACAGACGATTCGTAAAGAATTTTGCTAGTATTGCCCGTCCATTACATCGACTAACTGAGAAGGAAAGACCGTACAATTGGACTCCAGAATGTCAGAATGCTTTCGAATATCTGAAAGGTGCTTTGTGCTCTTCTATTGTTCTGGCTTATCCCCAGAGAGAAGGAGAATTTATCCTAGATACTGATGCCAGTAAAACAGGAATTGGGGCAATTTTGTCCCAAAGAATCGAAGGAGTGGAGTATGTACTAGCATATTATAGTAAGAGTTTATCAAAGGCTGAACAAAATTACTGTGTGACGCGGCAGGAGTTACTAGCTGTAGTCAAGGCAATAAGACATTTCCACAAATATTTATACGGTCAGACATTTGTTCTACGGACCGATCACGCATCACTTAAATGGCTGTTTCAGTTCAAGAGCCCAGAAGGTCAGATAGCGCGCTGGCTCCAGCAACTTCAAGAATATGACTTTAAAATTGAACATCGTCCTGGTATTAACCACAGAAACGCTGATGCATTGTCAAGACGGCCTTGTGCAGAGGACTGTAAAAACTTTCAAGACTTGAAAATAATGTACCAGAAATTCTTAAAGTCAAACGAACTTTGATAAATGGCGACCCAAACTGGAGTTCGGAAATACTCAAGCAAGACCAACTGGATGATAATGATATTGGACCAGTGATGAGGTGGAAAATGGATGGAGCAAGACCTACTTGGCAGGAGATATCAGATTTGTCTCCTGTCATAAAAGGATACTGGTCACTTTGGGAATCTTTAGTAATTGATGATAACGTTTTAAAAAGAAAATGGGAAAGTAATGATGGTAAGACTGTTCATTTGCAAATAATTCTTCCACGGAAAAGAATTGCACAAGTACTGCAAGAGATTCATTGTGGAGCAAGTGGTGGCCATTTAGGTATCAATAAAACGTTATCGAAGATTAGAGAGAGGTTCTACTGGTTAGGAAGCCGTGCTGACGTAGAGGACTGGTGTCGGCGATGCGATACCTGCTTTACCAGTAAAGGCCCAAATACCAGAACTCGCCATAAGATGCAGCAGTACAATGTGGGTGCCCCATTTGAGCGAATAGCCATCGATATTACGGGGCCATTTCTAATAAGCAGCTCTGGAAAAAAATATCTCTTGGTCATCATGGATTATTTCAGTAAATGGCCAGAGGTAGTCGCAATTCCAAATCAGGAGGCAAAAACAGTGGCCGATGCCCTAATTGAACATTGGATAAGTCGGTTTGATGTGCCGTTAGAAATTCACTCGGACCAAGGTCGAAATTTTGAGTCGGAAATCTTTCAGAGTGTGTGTAACCTAATGGGGATTAAGAAAACTCGTACAACTCCACTGCATCCACAATCCGATGGAATGGTAGAGAGATTTAACAGAACACTAAAAAATTATTTGAGGTCAGCAATCAATGAACACCAAACAAACTGGGATAAGTGTATACCGCTCTTCCTACTGGCCTATAGATCTTCCACTCATGAATCGAACAAAGAATCCCCAGCTGGCATTGTTCTTGGTAGAAATCTGAAACTTCCGTCTGACATCTTGTTTGGTTCACCAAGCGAACCTCCCACATCTGTAGATGCCTACATTCAGAGTTTGAGAAGAAGACTCGAGGAAATACACAATCTGGTTAGAAAACAGTTGAAGATTTCTAGTGATCGAATGAAGGCCCGATATGATATTCGTGCAGAAACCGGACAATTAAAAATTGGTGATAAAGTGTGGTTGTACAATCCACAAAGACGAAAAGGTCGTTCTCCAAAGTTTGACAAACAATGGGAGGGACCATATACCGTTATCAAGAGGATAAACGATGTGGTTTATAGAATTCAGAAATCCCCACGCAGTAAAATGAAAGTGGTTCATATCGACAGACTTTCACTGTACAAAGGGACTGAGGTGACATTTGATCGGGACGATCAAAGCTAAGAAGGGGGCAGTGTTACGTGGGTAGTTTATCATGTACTTACTGTTATTATTTCTTTTAGCTTGTATTCATTCTGTTACCTTGTTTGCAGTAGTGTTGCTTGTGTATTTCATTATGTAGTTCTGGAATTGTAGTAGATTTGTTCTCGATCCTTCCAGAAACTGTATGTGAGGTACAATTTGTCGTGCTATTGTTACCTTGACAAGGATCTAGAACATTAATAATGTTCGTCTAGATAATCATAGAACATTCTCGATGAATGTCATATCATGATTCAGATATATAAAGCCGTGACGATCACGGGACACAGTCAGTCTTATGAAGTCAATTGGAGACATAAGTCGAAAGTAGTTGGAACGCGATAGTCAAAGTGACAAATAGTGACAGTTGTACTAAAATAGAAAGCCGTGTACAGTGTGTTCTAAATAAATCATTGGAAGCAATCTGCGAATTTTGAGTATTACGCAAGTGAACTCACCCCACAACGTTTAGCACAGGGTTAAACGTTACAATATATAGAACTACTTACACAAGTACTCTAAAACTTACCGATACCATTTAATGGTCTTAAGAATACAAGTATGATAAGATAACATTTGATCGCTATAGTCCACTCCTTTTTTGGATTTATTGTAATCGATGACAGCTTTTGGTTCCAAGTCGATTCTTTTCTTGGGGATGCAGTCATATATTCAATAAAATTCTTTGACTGAAGCCGAGCTTTCAAGAATGTTTATTCTCTTCTTCAGGGCAAAAATCGTGAATTTAGAATAAATTAACCAAAAACAGGAAAGATTTCATAGCCATCAATTGCAAATGTCTTTTTTTTTTAACATTACTTTTGAACCAAAAGTTTTTTTGGACTTACTTATAGACATATAACAACATGCCGTAGAAATTTTTTCGATATTCAAAAGTGTGAACGATCGCAATAGGTACTTTTTATAATTTACCTAAAAAACATAATATTACGTATTATATTTAAAATATCGTATTACCTGTACTTATTAGAGAAGCATCGTGTGAAGGATCAGTCGAAATCATTAATACTGGGCGTTATGTTCTTCAATAACCTCATTTGAATTGTTCGAGTGACCACGTGGAAAAGCGAAGATTAAGTTTATTCCTAGAAAGGGCCAATCAGAAGTAACAAAAGTGAGTGACTCACCTTATTACTAACATCCTTTGTTTCCTCTCTAAGAAATCAATAAAGGTTAAATTAATTAGGTATAGATTAAAATTTATTTCAATGATTAACCCGGAAGGGGGGAAAGACCCCCCTGAAATTAACATAGATGAAAATAAACGCACAAGTAACCTATACTCAATAAATTCATTACCTCCTTATGAGGTATATGTACAAAACACAACTAATAAAAATATAGCTAACTACGGAGTAATCTCCATTGCCAAGCGGATTCTAGACCTCACACTCGATTCAGTGGTGAAAATAAGCAAAAAAGGAAGGTATCGCGAGGAATATAGACAGGGAAATTACGGATTTAGAACTTTTAAAACTAACATCAGTTTCCAAATACCTGCACCCCAACACAAAAATAGTCAATGTTAGGAGAATCACGACAGAAACAACAAAGACACGCCAACTTACAAACCGTCATTAACAGTATGCTATACCTTCTCGGGAACATCGCTTCCGCGGGAAGTTCTGATCTGTGGAATACCATACAGAATAATCCCCTACATCAGCCCGGTTATCCAATGTTTCAATTGCCTTTTATATGGTCACACAAAGAAACTATGCAAAAACAAAAAGAGTAAATGTGTCACCTGTAGCAAAGAAAGACACGAAGGGTCATGCCAACAATACTGCATGTTTTGCAATACACCCGACCATTCTAGCGCGAGCAGATCCTGCCAAGAAAACATTAGACAAAAAAGAATCAAAGAAATAATGGCACTTGATAACAAATCGTTTTTTGAGGCCTGCGAAATAGTGCTCAGAACAAAAACTTTCAACCAAAATCGAGACGACTTCCCGGCTCTCCCTAATAGGAATAATAGCCAATCCGTAGATATAGCACAAAGAAGAACTGAATATAATACCAGTAATCGCGAAGCGAATAAATATACAGCCATAGTAAAAAAGACCGTGAAAAAAAAAAGAAAGTTATCCCCAGGATACGACATTGTCGCGCACCAAAAACTTATCTTTTCTCCCAATGGTAGACTTCCTCGGCCAGATATCTCGGCAATGTTCCCCTAACTCTGTTTACTGTATAAGGGATACCCCCAATTCGCGAGATACTCCTGACACCGACTCTGACATGACCAACCTTTTCTACCGAATATTTAAAGATCTCTCAACTTCAGACAAACAAAAAATAATCAATACTATGACCCAGCTAATCACCAAAGACACCACGGATAACTCCTTATACTATGACCCAAAACCTAGTAGTTCTTCAATGGAACATCAATAGTTTCCTTAATAACAGAGACAACCTAATAATTCTCATAAACGACATTGATCCTGATATTATCTCACTATCTTACTCAACGAGACTAGACTTAAACATAATCTACAATGTAACATTAAAAACTTTACCTGCTACAGACAGGACAGAAACGATGGATATGGAGGCATAGCAACCTTCATTAAATAATAAATATCAGTAACGCGCCACTCAACTTTCAAATTCAAGCTTTCGTCTTAATTGACAAAAATATCACCATTGCAAATTTATACTAGCCTCCTAAAGTTAAGATAACTCTCCAGTTCTGGTCTAACATTATCCAATCTCTGGACAACCCAAAAATTTTAATGGGTGACTTGAATTGTCACCATCCCACTTGGGGATGCCAAACTAGTGATAGCAACGGGAAAACTATTATGAATTCTTTAGATGATCTAGATCTTTGCATACTGAACTATTCATCGGTCACAAGAGTTACATCCCCTAGAGTCAAAAAATCAGCCCTAGACCTATGTTTTACCACCTCAATCTTAAGCACCCGGTGTACGTGGAAAGTCTATCCGGATTGCGGAAATAGTGACCATTTACCAACTGTTTGTTCAGATAGACTCCGAATTGTCAGTCGGCATAAATGCAGAGATTAAACGGAATGTTAAACTAGCGGATTGGAAACGATTTCAAGAAATCGTAGACAATGCGTCTGTCACAGACTCACATTTGTCATATGCGGAATTCTGCGAGGTTATTATGAAAGCGGTGTCGGTTTCCATTCCGACATTCCAACATAATTCCAGGAACAAACTAGTAACCCTATGGTGGGACATGGATTTCGCAGAGGCAAAGGATGCTCTGAGGCTCTATCTATACTTTACCACAACATTCTCTACTACTACTCTAAAAATTATCTCTCGGTAGCAGTATTGCTCAAAGCTGCATATGACAATGTAAATATTTCTTTACTGTATAACAAACTTGTTGAATTAAAAATCCCTACATATCTAACTCGGATAATTCTGGAATTCTTGATGAACAGGGAAATATACACAAAAGACAACAAAGGCAAAATTATTGGCCCGAAATATACTAGCACAGGATTGGCACAGGGCTCTCCCTTGAGCCCTACACTATTCAATATATACACGCTGTCTCTTCACTCTCTCACACCAGACAATATTATATGTATTCAATATGCGGACGATATAGTGGTCCTAATCTCAGCGACTAATTTACAACGAATAATCGAAACAACAAACATCTTTTTACCAAAAATATCGAGGTGGTGTACAGAACATAACTTTATTATATCCCCTCACAAGTCCTCTGCGCTGATCTTTAGGAAAGGTAGAACGCGAACAGCCCCACCAACAATCTCTATAGATCGAAATATTATCGAGTGGAAGAACAGCGTTAAGTACCTGGGTGTTACGTTCGACAGTAACCTCAGATGGACTGAACATATAGAATCGGTGAGGATCAACTGCCTCCGGAAGATGAACATACTTCGAGCCCTATGCCGAACCTGGTGGGGAGCGGACCCAGAAACCCTTTTACTGCTATACAAAAGCACAATCAGATCACAATTAGATTATGGGTGCCAACTACTATCCAACCTCAACACACTTAATGAAAGAAAATTACGACTCCCTGAGAATAATCATGGGTAATATGCAGTCCACCCCCATACTAGCCTTGTTAGGGGAATGCGCGGAATGGCCACTAGAATACTGGAGGAAATGGCTTTCTGTTAAATTTGTTAACAAAAATCTTTCGGTTAATAACAATTCGTTAATTCTCTTAAGCTGGAGAAAAAGGAAGCCTCCTTATCTAATAGAAAGTCTAACCTTGAATGAACTGACAGGCAATCGGTACGTAAATGATATTATTCCATGCTTCAACCTTGACATCCACTCGCAACTGGAGCATATCAATACAATTAACATTGTCGGCAACAGGGAGATGTTCCTAAATAATCAGAATTTCTTAAATAGTATTGCCAATAAATTTTAAAAAATTACCATAGCTTTTACTGACGCTTCAAAAGAACCTAAACCGCAAAAAGTAGGGATTGGAGTATACATTCCAGAAATCGATTACAAATTCTCAGCGAGGTTACACGACGCCATACAAATCTGTACGGCCGAAGTAATTGCGATCAACAAGAAAGAAAACAAAAATATCATAATCTCTTCAGACTCTAAGAGTGCAATACAAAAGATCACCAGGATTCAAAGTAACGACAAAAATTATATAGTAGGACTTACTAGAAGGATGATAGTAGAGGCTGGGAGCATAGAGTACGACATAAGGTTAGGCTGGATTCCTGGACACAAAGGCTTAAAAGGTAACGAAACGGCGGATAGAATGGCTTTTATAGGGCGAAATTTGAATACCCCTCTGGGAATTCTGGTGGACTACAGAGAGTACATGCCAATCTTGAAAAAGCAAATACTTCCCAAGTTAATAACTACTGGAATAGTAAAATTACAGTAAACAGCACTCAATACCTAAAAATTCAAGCTAGATTTCCCGAATATCCTTGGTTTGAAGCTGTACCATTTTTAAACCGTAGAATTGTCACCACTGTGTCCAGGTTGAGGTCGGGACACTGCTTGTCTCCAGAACACTTGGAAAAAATTAAGATTAAAAACAATAAACTTTGTGATTGTGGGGAGGTTGGCGACCTCAATCATATTATTTTCGCCTGCCCTATGAATCGAGCCCAATTCGACCTGTATCAATCGTTGGTTAAAAGCGACATACCTAGCCCAATCTCGGTAGTATCACTGCTCAGAAATATAAATAAAGACTCTCTCGTTTTATTAAATAAATACATCCTACAAAATGATATAAAAATCTAGATTTTAAAAAAAACCTTCTATACCCTATCATCAAACTCTTACTTTGTTGTGCACTGTGTAACATATAAGTATTTCCAGATATCCAAATCCTCAAAAACCTCATTGTGATGTTAATATTGTGTTGTGTTTAACAACCTTTCCAAAGTTAGAGAACAAGAAAAGCCAGGAAATAACAAACAACAACCTCAAGGCTAAAATTCAATTCAAAGATCGAGAGTGAGATACGGCTTCGAACCGGACTAAGCCGCACTCTTATATAATCTTGAAAGATCTCGAATAGGATGAATTTTTAACTTCATTGACTCTGGGTAAATGGCCTTGTTGCCCAGCCCATAAAACAAATAGAATAAGAAGAAGATAAACTCATTTTTTGCCAGTCTTATTTTTGAATAATCCCTTTCGGTTACTTTTCAATGTTTCGCAATAGAGCATTTTTGATTGATACAGTTGTTTTACCAGGTCTATGCTGGAATAGAAATTCATAGATAAAATATTTATATACGGAGTAGAAATTGTCCGCGAACAAGATTCTCCCTTCCTTATTTATTACTTACAAAAGTTTATGAACAATCTTGTATGAATACCATAGACCTTATAATTCATGGACTGCTAATCCTCTATGCTTGCCAGCAAATCGAAGCGAACCAACATACAAGGCTTTAGTGACGTGTTTCAGGCAAACCATGGTCGTAACAACGACGTATATGCATAGCTGCATAGGGTCTGCGCGTAGATGATATCTAGTTGCGCGTAGTGACAATAACAATAGAATCAAAGGGTGATGCTCGAATATGCGAAACATTTTCTATATTATATAGCTTGGAAAGGCCGAAATATAGAAATAAGTAAGAAATATTTTTCTTGAAACCTTCTAAATGCACGCATACCATAGATGTTATAGTACCTACTACCTACTACTACACTACACTTCTGCCATCCAGCTGGCTTTAACCAATACGGTCGGTAATAAGTAGGATTGATGGTTCAGATTATAAATTAATTTGTTGTAAAAAATAGCATTTAATTTTCCAAAAACAATAAATGTTCAAATAAAATAAAATAATAAATAAAAGTTCAAATAAGTACAGAAAAATTGAGGTAGGTAAACAAAACAATTAAAAGGAGGAAAAATGCATACACGTGGAAATTCCCCGGAGCAGACTGTTGAGTATATGCCCACAAATTAGACAAAAGTGTACGTTGTCCAACATTTTTCACGACTGATCCTTAGATATTGCACATACTATTGTATAAATCAATTATTTCAGCCCCACTTTTAATATTTAACCACAACGAGAGCACTAGCATTAGTAGGGATATTTCCACAGATTATTTAGATTTTTCGATGTCAACAAAAACAATATGAATATTATGACTTCTGACCACAGAAGATTCTATATTGGTGGCAGAGAACACTACCTCCAAATTGGTAATCCCTGCTATATTGTATTATTGTATTTGCTCTCTGCTTCTGACATCTGAAATATCAGAGTCGTAACCAGGTCGTAACTGCCCGTAAAACATCGGATTTGCCTGAACTGCGTCATTCTAGCCTATCATGTTGGGCCCAGGATTTTCTGTCGATTAGCAGTCCATGGATATAAGGTCTAAGATGAATACCCCACGTTTTCCACTTCTGCATCTTTTCCAGTAAAAACCTTAATATTTAACGTATACCCAGTTGGAGTGCACAATTTATAAAATTTAATCCCATATTTATATGTTTTGTTTGGAATATATTGCCTAAACAGAAGTCTTCCTCTAGAGGGAACCATAGACTCGTCAATTACAAGGATTCTTCCTGGTTGTAAAATGGTTTGATAATTTATTATTAATATTAAAGAAAGTACATTATCAATTTTTGCCAGTGTATTATTATGATCAGCTTTTCGTTGTTTCCGAAATGTATGAATCTTAATAAGATGAGAAATCGATCACGTGGCATACTCGAAGATATAAATTGATTATTAAACAAGGGATCTTTGGACCAATATAAATTCAGAGCCAGGTACAGATGTTAAACACTTAGCAAGTAATATCCCAAAAAACTTACGGATTTCATCTCTCTGTTCGTATTATTCCAGGATTTAATTCTTGATTTGTTTTCGGCACCTGCGTTTGTTTGTTGCAGAGCATATAAATTGATTTCACTTAAATAATATCTAATAGGTACATATCCCCGGAGATATGTACCTTAATACACATAACGGCATATTCATTAATAAAAGTAGATTATAATTATATAAAAATCATTAAAATATCTTGAGAATTGTTGATGTTACAGCTTTCGCAAATTGGACATATTACTTGTTTTTCGTGCCGTTGGTTGTTAATGAAAAGTACATATCTCCGGGGATATGTAACGCAGCTAAGGTGTTATACATGAAAGACAAAATAATAGGGTTCAATTTAAACTTTAAGGTATTTTTTAATTTAATATGTTAGTTAAAGTTGATCAAAATTATACATAAATATATTTTTCTGTGACGGGAAAAATGTTTGACATTTTATGTATGTTGACAGGTTACAAAGTATCACTTTTTTCCCGGGTAGATATATGTATATACACAAAAATATCAATCAAAACACAGAATTAAACTGACAGATATTTGATTACTTTAAAGGTCTCCCTAGCAACTTTTGTCTAATTGTCGCCTACCACTCGAAAACGTCAAATTGTACTTCGAAAATCTTCTGACTTTAATATACTGTAATATTTTTTCATATTAAATCATCGGTTTTCGTGTCACAGAAAAAAATAGTGTATTATACACGGGAAAAATATTAGATTTCTGCTTTCGAGCTAAAATCTACTACTTTCTTTCCCTTAATAAATAACTATTTTTCTGTGACGGGAAAAAAGGTTTGACATTTTATCTCTGTTGACAGGTGACAAAGTCAGACAAAGTAACACTTTTTCCCACGGGAAAAGAGTGAGTAGTTTTTTTCCGTGTGGAACACAATTAGGATTTTTTCGCGAGTTCCCGGTGAACTAGCGGGAACCGAATTGTACTTCCCGGTGCGTTTTCGCGACATAAACGGTAATAGGGGAATATTTTCTGACGTCACTAATCTTATAAAACGGGAACTGATTTGGTTCCTGTCCTCGGGTCATTTTCGCGACAAACATAACCGAGAATAGACTTCAAGTTTATTTATGGTGGGGGTATAACCGCTCTATTACCGACAGCAGATCACCGAGAACCGAATTGTACTTCTCGGTGCGTTTTCGCGACATATACGGTAATAGGGGAATATTTTCTGACGTCACTAATTTTATAAAACGGGAACTGATTTAGTTCCCGTCCTCTTGAGCATGGTAACTGGCGGCTATGAATGTCAAAAGTGCCAAAACTGTCAAAAAATAAAATTTAGCTGCCAGTATCTTTGTATTCGATTTGAGTTTTGGGTTAAAATTATTCATATTTCATTTATTTTTTCGCATCATTTTGTTGATCATAATGAATGAAGAATTAATTGAATTTGAATTAAATAACGTTCATCCTGATGAGGTGAAAAAATACTCCTTTTTATATCTGGTAATTCAGTCTGAATTGAACTTAAAACTTATCAATCAAAACCACACGCAAGCTAAACTACAAAACAAAATATTTGTCAAAAAACTAAACGTCATTGATAATTTGATAACCGGGTCATTTTCGCGACTAACATAACCGAGAATAGCCTTCAAGTTTATTTTAATGTGGGGGTATAACCGCTCTATTACCGACAGCAGATCACCGGGAACTCGCGAAAAAATCCTAATAAATATAAATCAAATTACAGAATTAAATTGACAGATAATTGATTACTTTAAAGGTTTCCTTAGCAACGTATGTCTATATCGCCTACCACTTTAAAACTTCAAATTTTCTGACTGATATATTGTAATATATTTTCAATATTAAATTGCACAGAAAAAATAGTGTATTATACACGGGAAGAATATTAGATTTTAGCTCTCAGTTTTTTGTCTCCCTCCGTTTCGCGTCAACACAACCTCGTGCTAAAATCTAATACTTTTTCCCTTGTATGATAAACTAGCTGTGAATGCCCGCTTCGCTGGCTAATTTTGATCAGAAAGCTGAGATACATTTTGGAGCTTTCTAGTTCATTGGAGGAATTTCTATATTGATCAGAAAATTGGCATACAATCTAGATCAATCTAGAAATTTCTAGATCATTCTTAATGATTCAGAACCGTGGCATCTATTTGAGAGCTTTCTAAATCATTTCTGGAAATTTCTAGGTCATTCTAGGATCTTCTCGAACAATCCAAATCATTATAGTTAAATGATAACTACACATTTTTAGAAATCCCATGTTTCAACCCACTTATCTTCTGCACCCTTATAGGTATCAACTTGCAACCACCATAGTGCACGATGGGAGCCTTGTACGTATTGCGACATATAAACACTATTGCGTCTGCGATGTGCAGTTTTAGCTGCAAAGTGAAATATAGGGACACACACCTCTCATTTTATATATATATATATATATATATATATATATATATATATATATATATATATATATGAATAATCATTTCACGCCTAGCTGGTAAATTGAACCTACATTTCGTAGGGTGCCGCAATAAGAACGAGGTTTGTCGTCTACATATTGCGTTTGTCTGCATTTTTTCCACTATACTGCTCAATCAGATTGATTACCAAACATAGCATCAGTCTCCCAGATATATATCATGATTTCGAGGTTGTTGCCTCTCATCAGTATATCGTAGGGTGAAGAGCCATATTTGATAATCAATCCTTATTTGGAACTCATACTTGTATCAATCTTCGGTATAGAACTGTCGGTGAAGACAAGTATGAGCGATATATTAAGCATGTATAATGGTGGATATATATATATATATATATAGATAACTATTGTTTCGATTCTTCAGTATGTAAAAACTATGGATATTCTAAAATATTGATCAACCATTCTCCTGGATACACAAGCAAACTTTTTCAGGCCATATAGGCATTTTTTCTGGACTAACTATCGGTATTTCATACCCGCTTATCAAAGTGAAAATTCGTGTTTAGCTGAGTTATCATCACTGACAATAATATAAAAATTGATTTTTCAACAATTTTATTACTATGAAAAAAACATTTAGATAATTATTGTGAGCTCGAGGACTTCTTTATATCGACAATCTATAAGGCCCGTTTCATACATACACGGCGACCGTATAAACGGCACAGTTTACACTGTCAAAGGATTCACGAATTTGTGTTTCACATGCACCGGTACCGTGCAGCTGGTGTCGTTCGTCCGTGATGTTGCCGTCATAGATAATATCAAAGATAATAATAATAATAATAATTTCTTTATTAATGGGCGAAATTTAGCACAGTGCTATTCTTAACCCTTTGATAATTAATCTTTTTATCTAATCCTAATCTATGGCTGCCGTGGCTTCCCAATAAAAGCGGCTATTGGCAATACAAGTAACCTTGTTATTTGATCAAGGAGGCCACGATCTCGTGGGATATTACCACACACGACATAGGAGAATTCAGTGACTCTACTTATTGAAACAGTGTATAGGCAAAATATGAATTTTATTCAAGTTATATTTGTATATATGTTCATTTAACGAAAGCAGTCTTTTCTGTGTGTATGATAATTAAAATCATGAATCAATATAAGTTTTAGAGGTTACGTTAAGCGGTAAAACGCAAGGAGGATAGAAGATAAGGAGGGTGTACTTAAGTTATAAAGTGAAGCCGCGCGGAATGTAGGCAACCCGTCAAGTATGAACACCGGTTCGTAAAGAAACAAAGGGAACTTGCAAGAAAATCATCCGTTTTGCTGATGTTCTGATTTTTTGCTTACTATAAGGAAGAAAAATCACATAAAAAGTGACAACGTTTATTGTATCATCGTTTAGAGTACCTAAAATCTTATAATATACATTTTATATACGATGCTTATAAAATTAATTACTACCTAAATCCGAAAAGAAACTAACATGATTGTACAACATAAACAACACATTAATGTCCTTTAAAATACACAATAATGTCCTTTAAATAAAACTACCTTATTTTAAAACTGCCTATATGTAGTAAACATATAGGCAATATATATGAGAGTGGCAACCGGTTTAAATTCAGGTCTACGGTCTACGTCACACGAGCGCTCGCTCCCGATTGGTTAACTGCTGATCGAGACAACCGTATCCCTCTACGGACCGTGAATTATGACTACATCAGACATGGATCGGATCGGCGGGTAAAGATAGTGAGACCAGCATGGAGGGCTTCCTCCACGGAGAGCAGAGAGTGTTCTCTGAGTGGTCTGCGACTTGCGAGTCGACGATCGGGCGATAGTCGCTTTTCGATTGTATTTTGTGTTATAAGTTGAGGTTTGAGGTTAGTTTCTGTTCCACTTTCCTGGGAGAGCGGTTGGCGATAGTTTTTCCATCGCCAACTATTCATTCGCATTATTGTAGTTCTGTTGTTTGTGTACTCCCACTAAATATACTAGCAGTACTATTCTTGTGGCTATTGCTATTCCATTCATTAATCGGGTATTACTACCAACGATAAATTATTGTGAGTATGTACCTATACTTTGATTTTATGCACCATTAAAAAGTAATTACATTAAAAATTGACACCTTTATGAATAATTAATCGATTACTCTGTTAATTGCTCTTGCCGGTTGTAAATGATATGTTGTGAATAATAAATTAATCGGTAGTAAAAAGGAATATAACAGCTCATATCCTAAGACATCGATTATGTAGGTACACTACAAATTCAAGCCTTATAATTTAACCTTGTATAGGTACCTATTTACAAAATCAGTTTTTTTTTTAAATCCAATTTTCTAATGAACCTCAATGCCTATATGTATCCATTTTTTGGAAACTCAAATTATTTCTGATTATTTCCATACTAGTCCTTGAATACCTACGTCAAAATTATAAATACAGTATGTATAAGGTAAAGGTTAAAATAATTACACAATTTGAAGTTCTCATTTATGGAATTTAAAGCAGTTTGACAGTGCGCAATCATTACATTGATATTGATTTTTTTACACTGAATTGGTGTAGAATGAATAAAAACTGTTAAACTAGATGATTTAAACTTTCCATTTTATAATGACTTTTTTTATCAAAATATCAGAAAAGTGAAGCATCAAGCCAAAATACTACCAAAGTCAAAATTGCGCAACGTCTAAACTCAACGGTTCTGGTACATTTGAAGTTGGTACCAAAATTTTTCAATCTAACTACAACTGCACAACTTCAAAAGTACAAGAATCAATAGAATTAATATTATTTTGTATTTTTTAATGCTCCAAATAATAAAGTCAGTTCAATTTTTTGTAAAAAATATGCTGTATCCATTGGGAGATAGGCATAATAGGAATAAAAATAAATATTACAGTTTTGAACATGACAAAACTGGTGCAGTTTTATGTGCTGCCATCTTTTGAGAGCTCGGGCAAAGAGAAATAAAATTAATTATTACGGTTTTGGAAATGATTGCTTACGATTAAGTTTTCGGTAAATATACATTTTGTCAGCTTTAATTTGGTGTATTTTATATATATATATATATATATATATATATATATATATATATATAATTCTTCTGATAGAGGGTATAGAACAGTGAAGACAATTTAAAAGGCTAGCTATTACTCAAACTCCTGTCGGAATCGGTTTAACTGTTACGGAGATTCGCCAGAACAGACAGACAAAAAATAGCAAAATGTTTTTTGTTATTAGTGACACATATACTTCCATATGCAATTAATTAACACCTGTTATTTTGAATTTACTAACACACATTTCGTTTTTATTTATTAGTATATATGCAGCTTAAAATTACGTCAGATACTAGTTCCATAATTTTATAAAAATATTTATGCAAAAAAATGAAAATTGCAAGTAAAGTCTTATTAGGATTTTTTCCGTTGGAGGAAATTAAATATGATATTAAAAAAATATTTGCATAGTTTATTACAAATAACGTCACAAAACTAGAACCCGCTGTATGATAATTTTGTTTTACAAAAAATAGGATCATTAGTCATCAAAATTGTTGAACGTTCACTAATACCAAAGAAGATAGTTCTTATTCTACTTATTACCATATATAAGGCTTAGCTTGTACTTCTTATTATTCAAAGATCTCAAAGATATGATAAAGGTGATAATTGTCCGGAAAATTGCGAAAAACCTATCATGGCGCCAATATACGCTCTTGTGATTGGGTTTTTTGCATTTTTCTGGACAACTATCACTATAGCAAATAAATATAATACGGTCTAGTTCATCAACAAATAATCCAGGAAAAATCATAACCCATGGTTATACTTCTAATCTAAACTTAAGCATGTAATCCGAGGGATTCGTACTAGTAGACTTATTGAAACATGTCATGAGCATTTCTTCATTTTATTTTTTTTAATTTCTATGAACCTATTCATTCGCTCTTGTCATTTTTTGGCCATCATGGATTTTGCGCAATTTTCCTGACAATTATCACTAGGAAATAAATATAATACGATATATTACATCAGCAAATAATCCAGGGAATTATTTACTACCACCATAAATTGGAAAAATAGGTTCATCGAACTTATTTTTGTCATTTTGGTGCCATGATGGGTTTTTCGCAATTTTCTGGACAATTATCACTCTAGCAAATAAATATAATACGGTATAGTTCATCAGCAAATAATCCAGAAAATCATAACCCATGGTTACAATTCTAATTTAAAGCATGTAATCGGAGGAATTCGTACGAGTAGACTTATTGTAACATATCATGAGCTTCTTCATTTTATTTTGTAGAATTTCTAAGTTGTATTCAGAATTTCAAAGTAGACAATTAGCAAATAATTCTGGCTATCGAAAGGAGTCCTTACAAAGTAAATATATTCATTTTTTCAATATGTGCTCTTACCTATAGGTAAGCTAAGCTTAATATTAAGCTATCAGGCCTACTGTTACGTAATATGGGCTGCAGCAAAAAAATATTCAAACGGCAGAAAAGCAAAAAATTAGGAAATAAATACAATCTATACAACATTTTATTCGGATGATTTGCTGTGGCAGTTTAATATACCTAGATCTCAAAATATCGCGGCGCAGATATACGTATTTCAGACTTTACTGCTGTAACTCGAAAACCGTAATTCTTTTAATGTTCAATTCAAACGTTGATACCTACATAGAATCTCTTCTTTAATTTGGCCGTCTCATATTTTAAATTTTCTAAAAAACTGTCCGTTTTATATAGCGGAAATATCACATATTTCAGATTTTTGTTTTGAAAAAATGTTCAATTTAAATGTTTCCGGGTATCGTCCCCTTTCCAATTTTCTCAAATCTTCGATTTTCGGAAAAATTTGCCTCTTTCACATATCTGAAACACATATTTTAGACTATAACGCGAAAACCTGTGAATATTCTAAAAAATGTCCAATTTAAACGTTACGGGATATGGAATTTTCAATTTTCCGTCTCGGATTTTGAATTTTTAGGAAGCATCGCTTCCACTAGGGGGGAGTTTTTGAGGGGAAGGACATGTCTATTATTGATTTTTTTCAATGGGATCAATTCTAAATACTCCTCTCTCAAATGAAAAAAAATCATCAAAATCGGAGAACGTTTACTATGCAAAAGTCGCGATCAAATATGTATATAAATAAATGCAGACATACAATCGAATTGTATACCTCATCTGTTTGGGAAGTCGGTCAAAAAAGCAGACCAACAGTCGAATTGTTATACCTCCTCCGTTTGGGAATTTGGTGAAAAAACACTGGTGATTTGACCGTTGAGTGCTTTGTTATTAATTTTTTTTTGTAGTGAAATATAATTTAAACAATTTCAGTTATCCGTATTTAAAACATTAGATCTTTTAAAAGGTATAATAATAGCTTTTGAAAATATTCATCTTCACCCATCAGTTCCAAATGATGTGGTTCTCAGCGTCATGTACGCACATAATACCTATCCTTTATATCTTATAGACCGGCTGAATATTATTAATTTATATCATATTGTGTAGATGCCTGATTAAATGAAGGTCACATTCAATAATAATAATAATAAATGATCCACCATCAGTGACTATGCAATTATTTAACATGTTATTATTCATTTTTATCATAATACTGATTGCTTCAATGTAATTACCTAGGTACCTACCTATTTGATATATTTCGGAATATATGTTCTGGCGATCGTAGAATTACATATTCTGAAGCAGCTGAGCATTTGCCTAATGGCCTTGATCAAATCAATGAATATTAATAATCATATCTTAAAAAAGTCACATCAACCACCGGTGGAGCTGGGAAGAATGAGTAAATTAGGCGTCATCTAATGGAGTTTGCTTCATTTATTTCGTTTTTAAACTTCCTAATGGCTTTAACTCAGAAGTTCTTCAACTTTTTGATAAGTGTCAAAGGCTTCTGGGAATGATATATTATATATTATATTATATTATTATATTATCATTATTATTATATATATTATAGTATATTAAAAAAGTACTCCAATTTTGAAGAGTTTTGATTCGTTTGAAAGAGGAGACTTAAGAAATAGTCCCATATTCATAAAAGCTCAAATCCGAAATATTCTTTCCTCCAAAAACCGCTGGGATGGGGCAATTTCTCTCGAAAATCGAAAATATGAAACAACAGATACAGTTAAGACAACACCCGGAAACGTTTGTTTTGAACATTTTACAAAAGCGTTACGGTTACAGAAATGTTAACATCTGAAATATGAGTATTTCCGCTATGTGGAGAGGGCAATTTCTTTCAAAAATTGAAAATCTGAGACGGCAAAATTAAAGACCAGATTATTTGTAGCAATATATGAATTGATTTTTTTTCCATAGAGTATTTCCGCGACGATTTCTTTATTAGATCTCTGTGTAATAACAAGTACAAGCAAATAATGTACATGGTAATAGGATAAGTACTATCTTCTTTTGTATAAGTGAACGTTTTTCGTGACGGTGGAGACCGTATTGGTCTGGGTGGCGGTGCTTTGGTAATCAATCTGATTTAGCATTTATAGTGGTATTATGTAGTATTGTGACAATGTAAAATTGTAGGTACGATAGGAAGATAAGATTCTCCATATTTTTTATACAAAATGAATCCACTATAATACCAACGGTATATAAAATTCTCAACAATCTATCACTCCGACGGTCATGTGGTGCAATTAATGTCACAGTCTTTTAATAATATTAATATATTCCTATTTTTAGGTTTCATTTGAATTTACGATGAATCCACTAGTATATTGAAGTTGGCGCATTTTACTCTCGATTTTAATTATTGTGACGTACAAACAATTTTGCTGCTCTATGAACAATAATCTCCCATTTTAGAATATGCTCACTGTTTAGCTCATTTAATTAAAAATGTTGATTACAAATTATGCTGAACCGAGTTAATAGTTGATAAACACATATTGTGCAATATTGGCAGTATTCAAGTTAGAACTTGCGATTATAAGAATGCATTGAAGTTATTCAAATAATTTAGATCATGTTAAAACGGCTTCATAATTAACTTTGAAATTAGTTTGCAATACTTACCTTGAGAGTTCAGTTTTTGATAACTGATTATCGTGACGAAAGCACTTCATATCCACGCAGCCTTGACGATAACTTCTCATTCCATCACACTAGTGCACAACTTATCTAGAAAATTTTCTATAATTTTGAATTAATTTACTCCACTAGTGCAGAAAACGCATGCCCTAAATCATTTGTCAATCATACATGGAACAAATGCACACACAAATGTTTTTACTGTTTGTTCAGTTTATGATTTCCAACAAGAATATTCAAAAACAAACTTGTTTTACAGACTATAGATGAAATTTGATAACATTAATTGATAATTCACTAATTTACTATATTATTATAGCAGTAACAGGATTAGTAGATTATGTATATAGTCTATTAGTCTATTTAAATGAGGAATGTACTGTACGTCATCAGCTTGGACCACTTAATGGACCAAAGCTTCTTTAAGGACGATACACCCCGCTACACATCTGTTACTCCACACAAGACCAAATCTTGTTTTTCAGTTTTTTTTAAACTCGCCAGATGGTAAAAATAATCTCTTTTTTCTGTGTGGGGAAAAAGTTTGACATTTTACAGGGATGTTAAAATCTCAAATATGTGTATTTTCGCTATCTGGAGGGGGCAGTTTCTTTCGAAAATTGAAAATCTGAGGCAACCACATGAAAGACCAGATTATTTGTAGAAACATTTATAATGAAATTTTTTTCCTTAGAGTTACGGTTTTCGAGTTACAGCGTTATAAATTGGTAAAATCTAAAATACTTATGCGTATTTCGCCGCGATGTTTTGAGATGTCCAAATAATAAGTGCAAGCAAAGTATATACGTGGGTAATAGGATACAGAATAATACAATTATTGTTTTTTTGTTTCCATGGCAACATGAAAAAGCTAAGAATTTTCCAAGAGGATAAGATATCTTGATTTTTGACCGTCTGCATTATTTTTTTTTGTTCGTGCGCGCCTTTTATATAGTAAACGAGCTTCGATTTTGATGATTTTGGATTCATTTGATGGGGGATGCTTGAGAAATGGTCCCATATTCACAAAAACGTAAATCCGAAATCTCCTTCCCTCCGAAAACCTCCCCCGAAGGGGTGGTGGGGGCGAATTTTCTCGAAAATCGAAAATCTGAGTTGGTATAATTAAAGGTAGGACAATATCCGGATACGTTTAAATTGAACATTTTTTTCAAAAGTGTTACGGTTTTCGAGATAGACGCATGTTAAATATGTATTTTTGCTATGTGGAAAAGGCAATTTCTTTCGAAAATTGAAAATTTTTCGATACTGCATGAAAGATATAATTATTTGTAGCAACATTTATAATGAACATTTTTTCCTTAGATTTACGGTTTTCGAGTTAAATCGGTGTTGAAATGGTAACATATATAAATATTTTTTACAAAAAATTGGACCGACGTTATAGTTGATGCACTGAAAAGTATAAAATAATATTACTTCTATTGGTGATGGTACTTTTGAAGATGTGCAGTTGCAGTTAGATTGATAGCTTTTGGCACCAACTTCACAAGTACCATCACCAATAGAAGTAATATTATTTTATACTTTTCAGTGCATCAACTATAACTTCGGTCCAATTTTTTGTAAAAAATATTTATTTCACACTTTTGAGTGTAACATTAGTCCCGAAAATCGTTGAACGTTCACTATACCATATCAATGAAGATAATACTTATCCTATTACCCACGTATATTCCTTGCTTGTAGTGGTTATTATTGAGATCTCAGAACATCGCGGCGGAAATACGCTTGAATATTTTAGTTGTTACCATTTAACACCGATTTAACTCGAAAACCGTAATTCTAAGGAAAAAATGTTCATTATAAATGTTGCTACAAATAATTATATCTTTCATGTAGTATCGAAAAATTTTCAATTTTCGAAAGAAATTGTCCTCTCCACATAGCAAAAATACATATTTAACATGCGTCTATCTCGAAAACCGTAACACTTTTGAAAAAATGTTCAATTTAAACATTTCCGGATATTGTCCTATCTTTAATTATACCAACTCAGATTTTCGATTTTCGAGAAAATTCGCCCCCACCACCCCTTCGGGGGCGGTTTTCGGAGAGAAGGAGATTTCGGATTTGCGTTTTTATGAATATGGGACCATTTCTCAATCCCCTTCTTTCAAATGAATCCAAAATCATCAAAATCGGAGATCGTCTACTATATAAAAGGCGCGCATGAACCAAAAAAAAAAAAATAAAGCACAGTCGAATTGTATACCTCCTCCGTTCGGGGTTCGTCGGTCAAAAATACGCAGGCGTATTTCCGCAGCGATGCGTTGAGATCTCAATAATAACAACTACAAGCAAAGAATATACATGGGTAATAAGATAAGTACTATCTTCATTGGTATTAGTGAACGTTCAACGATTTTGGTGACTAATGTTAGGTACACACAAGTGTGAAATAAATATTTTTTACAAAAAATTGGACCGACGTTATTAGTTGCACTGAAAAGTATAAAATAATATTAATTCTATTGGTGATGGTACTTGTGAAGTTGGTGCCAAAAGTTATCAATTTAACCTCAACTGCACAACTTCAAAAGTAACAGCACCAATAGAATTAATATTATTTTATACTTTTCAGTGCATCAACTAATAACGTCGGTCCAATTTTTTGTAAAAAATATTCTTATTACTAAAATGTCTCGATAAATGTTGAAATGAGGTATCGGGAAGAGTTAAGTAGCTCATCTTGAAATTCAATTTCTTTTGAACGTTGTCAAAAAAATGTAGTTGGCTGTCATAAGAGTTCCATACAAATGGGCCTAACACCTTCCTAAATTTGGATTTTCTATTCTGAACAGATACAAAATACAAGCCGCTACTACAGCGGTAATTAAAAAAAATTGACATGTAAAAACTGTAATAGATAAGCTATTACAACGGAGCCCTTTCGTTTCTATCTGTCGAATTGGACGAAAAAAGTTACAATTTTGACATAGACCTACACCGTTAATAAGTGATGATTTTAGAAGTTTTTTAGGGAGGGTAAAGGAAAATCTGAGATGGACTTGTCTATTTTTTTGTACATTTTAAATAAAATTATTCAAGTTGGTATATCTCATGAAAAGCAATTTGTTTGCGCTCAAGAGGATTTTTGAGGACGAATATTGATGAAAAACAACTTTTGTTTATATCTCGTAGAAGAGTACATAGGTTTGTCAGGGTCAAAATATTTTTCTAATACATATTTTAAAAACGTATCTATCACTGTTTGATGAAAGTTTATTGTATTGATCTTAATGTTTCATTATTTTTTGTAGTATTGCCAAGACTCAAGAGGAAAAGTCATTGAAATTTTAATAGATATACATGTTGCGATAATCAATATTTTACTTTTTATCCAAAAATTGAACCTCTATATTATGACATATGACACTGACTCAATATTATGTGATCAATTGGAAGATAACAGAGTATCAATTAAGTAGCCTTGTTGCTTGGGAATTGAATAATCGCTTCTTTATTTAATAAATTTAAAACAAAATATGTAGTTCGATAGAAAATAATGAGTACCCTCTCAGGATAATAAAGTACCAAGTACATATGTATTTGGGCTAGGACGGCCATGCATTTCTTTATAACATACAAAATCTGTACGTCATGAATGTTGGTCAGGTTTCGAAATACATATAATATTTTTTTAATATAAAAACTTTTGGCACCAGCTTCAAAAGTATCAGCACCGAGAGATATTACATTATTTTGTAATTTTCATTACTCCAACCAATAAAATTGGTCCTGTTTTTGTAAAATATATTTACTTATTAAACATTTTTGAGTGTTTCATTTGTCATGGAAATTGTTGGACGTGAACTATTGTTTTTCAAAATAGGGCACTAATAATTTTGGCCTTTCCTAGTAGGTAATTCAGAAACCGTTGATTTTTTTTCAAATGTCCAACTTAAATGTTGTTGGAAATAATCTTTTATTTAATCCTGCCAGATAAACGTTCATACATACATATTTATTGTATACCTCCAGCGTTTTTCGAATTCGGTCAAAAAGAACTTCAAAGGATAGAACGTTAAGATTAATACTAAGTTTTATTCAGAGCACTCAATTTTATCTCGTGAGATATTATTTCTAGCAACTTTTCAATTAGATATTTTTAAAGGATTCAAGGGTTTCTAAGTCAAGGCCTTTATAACATTGTAGATTGCAGTTATATATTTTATGTTTCGAATTTGTATGCAGAATAGGGAATTCCCATAGTAGACGTTCATCGATGTTGCTGATTTTTCAACCTCTCAAAAATGTGAAAACTTTTTTAAAAACTGCTTCATTACGTGATAAAAATAAAAAAATTATATTTATTCTATTGATTCTAAAATTAAAAACTTGGGTATATCACTTTAATCAAACAAAATGTATTTACAGACAACTTATATTGTGAAAAAAATTATTAGAAAATTTAGCATTGTATTACTTTAAATACATTAAATAAAAAGCAAGGTTGCATGTTCTTTTTTTGTTTGACCTCAATTTTGAGAGAGTTCATTTGTCATTTGTCTTGATTTTTATCCTCTTTTAGTGTTAAGATACAGTATGTCCAATATAAGAATGGGATAGCGTAATAGGATCCCGAGAGTAATGGGTGCAAAGTCATAAAGTCAATCGAATGGGGAAAAAATTGAGCAATCTGATGGTTTCCTGTATCGTATTTACTAAAATTCAATAGCTATTTTGGTTATCGAGATTATATAGAAAAAAAAATCTAGTTTATTTTTTTTCACGTTTGCTGAATCCTTATTCAAAAAACACAAAGTATTTTTTCATGACTTTATAAAATGGCGCTCAAAATATTATCCGGCGCCGTTCGTTTTCTTGGAACCATCATGAACTTTTTTTTATATGGAACGAAACAAAAGTACACACTGTATTAGATAATCGTTTTTTTTGTTAAATCAACTGTGTTTATTATGATAATTTTATGTGCTTTTACTAAAAATGAATTTTTTGTTTTTAGCAAAAAATTACGATTTTTGTTAGTATCTACCGAAACGATTCTTATTAAAAAAAAATTATTATAATTATTGTTGAATGTTTACTTCCTTCCCCGATCATCGAATCTTCTGATGTTTATCTTTGACCGACGAACCCCGAACGGAGGAGGTATACAATTCGACGTCTGCTTTTTTTGTTTGACCGCGCGTTGTTTATAGTATACGAACTCCGATTTTGATGATTTTTGATTCATTTGAAAGACGAGGATTGAGAAATGGTCCCATATTCACAAAAACGCCGATCTGAAATCTCTTCGAAAACCGCCCCCGAAGGGGATGGAGGGGGCAAATTTTTTCGAAAATCGAAAATCTGAGTTGGTATAATTAAAGATAGGACAATATCCGGAAACGTGTAAATTGAACATTTTTTCAAGAGTTACGGTTTTTGAGATAGAGGCATGTTAGTTTCTCATTTTTGCTATGTAGAGAGGGCGATTTCTTTCGAAAATTGAAAATCTTTCGATACTACATGTAGCAACATTTATAATGAACATTTTTTCCTTAGAGTTACAGTTTTCGAGTTAAATCGGTGTTAAAATGGTAACATAAAATTCTTAGGCGTATTTCTGCAGCGATGCAATAAATACAACTACAAGCAAAGAATATACGTGGGTAATAGGATAAGTACATTTCTATAAGTGAACGTTCAACGATTTTCGTGACTAATGTTACACTCAAAAGTGTGAAATAAATATTTTTTACAAAAAATTGGACCGACGTTATTAGTTGGTGCACTGAAAAGTATAAAATAATATTAATTCTATTGGTGCTGGTACTTGTGAAGTTGGTGCCAAAAGTTATCAAACTACCTGCAACTGCACAACTTCAAAAGTAACAGCACCAATAGAATTAATATTATTTTATACTTTTCAGTGCACCAACTAATAACGTCGGTCCAATTTTTGGTAAAAAATATTTATTGTTTAATATGTAGGTATCAAAGTAAGTTTCAAACGCAGACAGTTAGCTTCAACATGTGATAGAACAATTATTTCAGATGATCAGTTTCACCAGATAATGTTGGAACTGTTGATAAAACAACAAATAATGGAATCTTTAACCGGCGTAGTACTCACTATTGGTCAAGAGACAATCCCCGAATACACCGAACGGCTAGACATCAACCAACATCGTCTTGCTTTTAATATATGAGTGGGGATTTTTGGAACACGTTTAATAGACCCTTTTTTTACAATGATTCTCTTACCTCGGAGAATTACCTCAATTTATTGGAGAAAGGTTTCGAAGAAACCTTGGACAACTTACCGATTGCGAGGTTAGAAACTGTTGGTTTCAATAGGGTGATGCACCCCCGCACAACGCCCTTATCGTGTGTACCTATCGGACAGATTTCCGAGAAGATAGATAGGTACCCATTCAACCGTTCCGTGGCCCCCTTGTTTGCCGGACATCACTTCTCTCGATTTTTTCCTTTGGTGTTTTTGCAAAAATTATGTTTACCGGTGTGTTTTGCATCTGAATATCAACTGAGACAACTAGTTTTTGAAGCATTCGGACACATTACACATTATACTTTGAGAAGCGTTATTAATTCGACTGTTAGAAGGAGTTATCTGTGTTTGGAAATTAAAGGTCATTTGTTAGAACACTCTATAGTCTACACTGATATTTTTGTTGTAAATAGTTTTTAATTAATTATAACTTATTATTTTACCTATCTAATTAATCTTCAATGACGTTTTTAATTTAATCTTTTTAAATACAATATCTTATTTCATAATAATGAATATATACTAATAGACTACACTATTTTCAGCGCCTATTACACCAAAACGTTCGAAATTTATTAAAAACACTTTTTTTTCTAATTTAAATAATATAGAATGATATTGTGTTATGCATAGTTCTGTTCGTAATAAAAAATGCTATAATACAGGGTGTACTTTTTTTACGAACCAAATAAAAAAATATAGTTGATGATTTCTCCGAAACGAAACGTCGTACTGAAAAAGTCTTTTAGAACTGAAAAAGTGGCCATGAAAAAGTTTATTTTGTTTTTTTATATCTCGGTAAATAACATGAGAAAAAATAAAAAAGAAATCGGCAAATTTCGGTTTTTTTACATTTCTTCGGAAGTAAGCGGAATTTGTCGGTTCTCAATCGCATGTTTTTAACCCTCAAGTAACGCAACTTTTCTCTAATTTAACCATCTTCGTATCTTTTATGGTTTCGGAGATCCACATGATAGACATTCTTATCTTGGACACATTGTATTGTGTGCTAGAAACAGAGGTAGTCGGTACAATATGCTTAGAAAGGTGTCTAAAGAATTCTCTTTGTGTATTAATTTGTGTATAAGTTATAAGATAATGAAGAGAGAAGATATACGGGATGGGCAAATATGAAGAACCATCTTGTTTCATGCTAAACTGAAGGTACATTATATAAGAAACATACTCTAACAGAAGTTTATTTAGAAAGTAGAAATCAATTATTTTCACTAGCGTACTATGACGCCATCGTTGTAACCATCAACCCTGTATATTTTTGCATTTTCAGCTAATCACTTTCGCAGTAATTTAAATGATATGATGGTATATATGGACTGATGTTTTTTTAAATGATAAATAAAATATTAACATTGGAGAAGTTATAACTATGTATTTATTAGTGTATGAAAAAACTTGATAAAAAAAGACTTAAAACAATACAAGACAAGTCATGGCTAAAGCGATAAATAGAAATTAATCGAAATAAACATAAAAGTGCACATTTCACGAGAACGGTAGGAAACAGATAGCAATAATGTTATATCAGGGGTAAGGAAATTGAATTTTGCATTCAGTGTTGCAAAAAAGTAGTATGTTCCATTTGAAAATAAAAAGTTTTTGATGTTTTTGAAACTGCAAAGTTAGTTGATTCCTTAACAAAGCAACGTGCGAAAACCGCATTCTTTTAAGTGCCCTAGTTTAAAAAAAAATAAGATGGTGCAGACTAATGCAATCGTTGATTGTTTTATTTAGTGCCCATTTTCTCGAAAACGGTGCATTTGAGACACAATGTATGTTTACTAAAGTGGCCCTAAAATTATTCGAGGACTTCAAAAATGCAATAATATAAGAGGTGTTCCATATAAAATAACGAAGTTGGAATGGGTTTCCGGTATAACCGGAAGTGGTTTATCTTCTAAATTATTTTTAAAATATGCAGTTCAAGCATCTGGACAACTTTTGTAAAAGAAAGTTTTTCATATTTTAAGGGTTACGGAGTTATGCGGGAAATACGTTCATTTGGACAACCCTGTATAAGTGAACATAGAAAATTATGGTTACCTAGTGACAGTGGGGAATTTGCCTATATTTTTTTATTTCATTAATAAGTATGTTTGTTTATGTATAAAAACACCCTATACCAAATATAAGCCGTTAAATCGCAGTACTTATTATACAAAAAAATATTAAAGTTAAAATACTCGCAAAGCTAATTCAAACCAGGCCAAACACGCGGGAGCTGCTGTGACGTCACTCCTTGCATCGAGACAAGCCGAGCCGCCGCAGCCATGCTATTTGCCATTGTGCCGTCGTGTCGTTCGGCAAGCAAGGTCTGACGAGAACGAACCATTGGCAGCGCGTTTAAAGCGGAGTTCAAAATAACAACATTTTAAACCCTTATATTTCAGTTAAAGATTTTTTTCGATTTTCTTTCTTGACCCAGGGGTGTTTTTGATGATAATAGCTTACGATTTTGACTATTTCTACAAACTTTAATTTTTTTGGCAAATTCCCCTATTCTGAAGACGCTAACTTTGCTGGCGATACAAGTGGTGGGTGAGAGTAATAAAAGTGTTGGTGTGTAATTTGTGTCTTGTAAATAAGCAAATGTTTAACAACACTCAAAAATTCTTGAATTGAAAAAAATCATAGTTTTTGACCCTTTAGCATCGCTTTCTAATAAATTTTAATGCTCACTGTGAGAAATACAAAAATGGCGTTTTTAGTAAGAAAATATAAAATATGCATATAAGTGGTATCTAATACAGGTTGCGCTTTTGTTTCGGTCCACATAAAAACAAAATTAATGACGGTTTCTCGAAAACGAAACTTCGCACGATATTGTTAACAACGCCATTTTATGGACCTGCAAAAATAGGTTTATCTTCAAAATTGAGAAAACAACCAAGTTTTATTGAATGTCTGGAAAAAAATATGACCATCAAATAGCTCAACTTTTTCGCTATTTAATCGGCTGCATATCTGTTATCGTTACTGAGATCCTAATGCTAGACTAACCTTATCTTGGACGCACTGTATATTTCTCTCCTAGAGTGAAATATGAATATTGAATAAATTATCATAACATTGAAGCTACCTCATACTTGAAAAATATTTTTTTCTGATACCTAAAAGTAAAATTCATATTTAAATATCGCCAAAAAAATAATTTGTTCATGTCAAAGAGAGGAAATAAAAAGCTGCTGTAGAGGTCACGAGTCGTGCTACTATTAAATATTAAATATATCTTGTGATCAAGAATAAAAATCAACCTTGAGGTGTTACTTTATTTGATGTAATGTCCTCACTTAAAGAGGTTCTGCCTATACTTTGCGGGAATAAACCTATCTTAATAATTATTTATGATTACAATGAAAAAATAAAAAATTTCTCTTTTCTACTGAAATGGAATTATTTCAACGAATAAAACTTAGGCATAGGTACATTAGACTTCCGTACATCCGAAGAAATATGGGAGCCAGTTTGTCCATCTGTCACAACCTACTGATACAGGTGAACGCACCACGGACGTATAGTATAAATATAAAGCTTCATTTTGTGGAGCAAATTGGAATATGCAAAGAAAAAGTTTCTTCAAGTACATCATGTGAAATATCAAATGAAATGGCTCGTTACGAGTCATCCAAATTTATATTTTTCCATTATCCTAATAAAAGGCTTAAAAGATATCAAGGAAAATATGCCAAAATGTCAATATCAAAAATGTCTTGTGTATCATTTATTTGAATCTGTCGTTGTTATATTTATAAAAACATAATACCATTCTGGTTCCTTTTTTGAGTGTCATTAAGTTATTGGCTGGCTTATTATCTAAAAATAGCCCTGTTGCTATCGCATTGTGGTCACGTTGCAATTGTAAACTGGTTGCTAGGCGCAAAGAAAATCGTATTGTAACGTGGATAGTTTATCATGTACTTACTGTTATTATTTCTTTTAGTTTTTATTTTTTCTAATTCCTTATTTGTTATAGTAGTTTCATGTATAGTTCATTAATTAGTTCTAGAGTTGGTAGATTTATTCTCGATCCTTCCAGAAACTATATGTGAGGTACAATTTGTCATAGTATTGTCAGTTTGACACGCCTCTAGAACATTATTATGTGCATCTAGATTCTAGATAATCATAGAACATTCTCGATCAATGTCATATCATGATTCAGATATATAAAGCCGTGACGATCACGGGACAGAGTCAGTTTATTATAGCAGTCAATAGCAGTCGAAAGTAGTTGAAACGCGATAGTCAAAGTGACAAGTTGTGACAGTTGTACTACAACAGAAGATCGTGTACAGAGTGTTTGAAAATAAACCATTGGAAGCAATCTGAGAACTTTTGAGTGTTACGCAAGTGAACTCACCCCACAACGTTTAGCACAGTGTTAAACGTTACAGTATTATGTAAGGCGGGCGGTTGCTTGCTATATAGTCGCTTGTTGATAATATGCTGAATTCAATGCAATTGTAGCTCACTGGTTGTTCGGTAGAGGCAGCACTGTTTTCAATTGAAATTTAGTCGCAGTCGCAGTCACGCAGTTACGTGATACCAAAATTGACGCCTGACAGCGCCGATTGCAAAATTCGCGATGCGGTTGCAAGTTACATGATAAGGGTGCTGGAGTACCTTTGAACATTTTTCAAGCAATTAAATATTATGTGAATATTTCCGGTTCCTTATTTTAATCCCTAGAAAAGTACATTTTCCATTTTAGGTTAATGGAGTTATTTCGAAGAAGTATCTAGGTCCATAGTGCATTTCACACTGAGAATGCTGTATGGAGCAAATCGTTGCCAGCGCGTTGTTGTCGATCAATCATTAGCAGGTTCGGTTTCTCGCAGATTTCACCGCTCGGCTCAAAATTTTTATATTCAATAATTAATAATAATAATAAACAATGAATTTCAAAATTACAAACAAAATTATTATAAGTTATGTTCTGTTTAAGAGCGGTAACACTGTGTGGCGTTTTTAAAATACATTGCCTAAACCCGGCCACACTGCATTTTGAGTGTGAAACGCAGTATAGACATCCTTCTAAATCATAATTTTGATGATAAGTCGATTTTGAAAAGTTTAATTTGTATCAAAAACTGAATCACTCAAAAGTGGATAAGAATAAGACTTTGTGTTTGAACTAAAGGATTTTTCATATTTCTATTTCTCATAGCATGTGAATATTTCCGTTAAACTCTTTCGAAATGTTAGAAATGTAGGTTATTAAGAAAAACTGATTATACCATTCTTGTAATAATACCTGCACTACCTACTTGCTACTTAAAAAGGTTATTTGAGGTTCCGGTTGTCGCTGTGAAGGTATTGAGAAGGAAGGGTGTTACTATTAGACAGGCTGACAAAATCGTCGTTATGTTACTTTTATCCCACCTCAAAAAAGTAGTGTATTAAGCATGACTTTTGAAAATATTTTTTTATAAAAAATTCTGCCGACTTTATTACTTGGTGCACTGAATTCTATTGGTACTGACAATTTTGAAGTTGTGCAGTTGTAGTTATATATGTAGTGACTTTTGGCACCATATTTAAAAGTACCAGTACAACACACAACATATTTCAGACATTGCCACTGCTGTAATTCGGAACTATATGATTTAAAAAAATCAATTTTAAACGTTGCTGGATATTGTGTTTTCTTCAATTTTGTAATCTCAAATTTTTGATTTTCATAAAAAATCGCCCCCTCCACCTCTGTTGGAATTTTTTTTGGGGGGAAGGACATGTTGATTGGAGATTTTTTCAATACAACCAACTCCAATAGTCCTTTTTCAAATGAAAAAGAATAATGAGAATCAGAGCACGCGTTTACTATTTAAAAGGTGCGAACATACAGAAAAAAAACTTACAAACAGTCCAATTGTATACCTCCTCCGTTTGGGTCGTCGGCAAAAAAACGAATGACTATCGCTAATTTTGTCTGAATTGAGTAGGTCATAAGGACGATTTTAAAAAATATATTATTTGTTGATTAGTTTATCTAATAAAGAAAGCTTCTAATCCACTACAGCAATAATTATATTTTTAAACAAAGAAATCTCACGGTAATCATGATCATGATACTTAATTATTGACATCGCAGAGACAATTATTTATATTAATGAGCGGAAAAACATTGCAGGAAGATCATCAAGTCAAGGAGGACATTGTAACAGTTTTTAAATAATAATCTGTTGTTGCCTTAATCTTTATAACAAATGGAAACAAAATCATTAACTCGTAGGAAATTATTTGTTTACATTTACATATCTCACTGGGAAGTCACTTGTTACGCTAATTGTAATATGTCTAATAATTAGGGGTTTTCTACACTTTAGATAATAATGAACTGATCTAGTCATAATCCGAAGGAAATTTCTGGTAGAGTATTCATAGAAATCTACTGCGGTTGATCGCTGTTTTGACCTTTTGAGTTCCAGCTAAGTTTATTTTTTAGTAAAAATAAATTAACTACTCACGGAACCCTTCATATATTATTATGATTAATGCAGAGGAAGAGAAAATATTGGGCATATTTAAATGAGAAACGCGTCTAGGAAATCTTTAGTATATTCATAGATAATTGGAGAACATTGACTATGATAACCTTGGTATAACTAATGTATATTTTTTATAGTGAAATATATCAGGTTTAATATGTAATATAGTTTTAACCATTAAAATCTATTTCCAATTGTCATGTTTATTAGGTCTAGGTTCACACTATGAATTTTAAATTAGATGGAGACAATAATCAAGAATTCCCAACTAAAGGAACATTGTGAAAAGTTGAATTCCATAAAAGAAATAAATTAAATGAAATAAAGTGCATATATGTATCCCAGTTTATAATATTTTAAAACTGACAATTTCTTTGTTAAATGTGGAACTACCGGGGTTCTCAAATTCTAAAGTTAAAAACGCAAGAGTTATACCATCTATTCCAACTAAATAATCATCTCCAAAGGAAAAATGAATCATTAAAACATTGTGCAACCATATCTTACCACATTTAAGTTTGATTAGAAATTGTTATTAAAAAATGACAAGTATTTCGGTAATATCATTATTTTACTTGATTAATTTTTCGTACATTCTTTTTTCTTATTCACAAATTCAAAAATAATTTCAGCTTCTCTATTGTGATTAGAGAAAAAGTTTGTTAGGAAAATTTATTCTAGAAAGTTCTTTAATAAATAGCTTTCACTCGAATGTAATGATGTGAAAAAGTTTAAATATATTTGATGAATTATTACAGGGTATTTTCGGAAGTTTTCTTAATATTTATTATTATAATTATTATTTACATTAGGCTCAATTAATATTCCACTTCTTTAAAAAAAAATAACCTTAAAATCAAAGCTTCAAAAGATATTCACGGAAAAGACGTAAATTGACCATCCCCCATTATATTCGAAACTACAGAGCGCAATATTTTTTGACCGACGAACCCCGAACGGAGGAGGTATACAATTCGACTGGCTTTATTTTTATTTTTTTCTTGGTTCGTGCGCGCCTTTTATATAGTAAACGAGCTCCGATTTTGATGATTCTGGATTCATTTGAAAGAAGGGGATTGAGAAATGGTCCCATATTCATAAAAACGCAAATCCGAAATCTCCTTCCCTCCGAAAACCGCCCCCGAAGGGGTGGTGGGGGCGAATTTTCTCGAAAATCGAAAATCTGAGTTGGTATAATTAAAGATAGGACAATATCCGGAAACGTTTAAATTTTCAAAAGTGTTACGGTTTTCGAGATAGACGCATGTTAAATATGTATTTTTGCTATGTGGAGAGGACAATTTCTTTCGAAAATTGAAAATTTTCGATACTAGATGAAAGATATAATTATTTGTAGCAACATTTATAATGAACATTTTTTCCTTAGAGTTACGGTTTTCGAGTTAAATAGTAAACGTTCAACGATTTTCGGAACTAATGTTACACTCAAAAGTGTGAAATAAATATTTTTTACAAAAAATTGGACCGACGTTATTAGTTGGTGCACTGAAAAGTATAAAATAATATTAATTCTATTGGTGGTGGTACTTGTGAAGTTGGTGCCAAAAGTTATCAATCTACCTGCAACTGCACAACTTCAAAAGTAACAGCACCAATAGAATTAATATTATTTTATACTTTTCAGTGCACCAACTAATAACGTCGGTCCAATTTTTTGTAAAAAATATTTTTAAAGAATATAGAATACAGGACTTATAACCCTTATAACTTATATCCTATAAGTTACAGTTTTATCCTTGAGAAGAACATCGTTTCTACAGTAAGACTCAAAAATCAACTACCTGAATTAAATTGAAAGATTATTTCCGATTGCAAAATTTTCTGCTGGATAGTTATTTTACAAGTTTTCAAAACAATATGGCGCAGCTAAGTTTCAATTACATGAAGCAGTAAAATAAATTTGTACCCAAGTGGCAAGCTCTATAAACAGTCATGGTCACGACACATGGAAGATACGGGCATCTTCTAGAACGAAATAATATTAATTCTTTTGGAGCTGGTGCCAAAATGAATCTTTCTACCTATAGCTACAATAGCTACACCAACTAATAATGTTGGTCCTAGTTTTTGTAAAAAGTTATTTTCAGTCGTTTATTTATGTTTGCGTTCTATAAAATAAAATTTCGGCTCTTGATTTACAAACACGATAATTGAAGGACTGCTGATGTAGAATAATTTACAAAAGTATTTAATTCAATCATGAATTGCATTGTATCAATGAATATGAATAAGGAATATTATTTATTTTTATTAATGAAATATGAATCATTATTTTAACTTATTAGAACTATTTACAACATAATATATCTGGTTATCAATGGATAGCAGTGAAATCTAATCAATTATTTGTATAATTAAGCAATGACGCCATAAGTTCTCCACAATTTCATAGAAAATGATATTTATATTCTGGAAAGTATATTGTTATAAATATTGACAAAAAATAATTTTTATACACATTTGTTGATTATAAATAATATAAATATGTGCAAAATTTTCTTCGTAGTTTATTTACGAGTTGATTCCTAATCATTAAGTTGTTATAAACTTGGAATTTCTATTGCGATTGATAAATGATATCAAATTAAATTTACAAGTACACCTACGAACCAGGAGTCAGTAATAATGCCCAAAATATGCAAGGACCTTGTTGCATTCATTATTTTGTTACTAGAAGATGCCCGTGACTTCGTTCAGGCATTCTGTTTGTAGCGTTTATGTACGCAATCAATTTATGAATATAATCACTATTATTTTACCTCCATCAGTGTGAACTCCATAGAGTAAATAGATTAGGTTAAGTTAGTGAACTTGGTTAATAATATATTCTGTGAACCTGGAGTTAGTAGTGCTGTATTGTTTTGTGAGCTTGTTGATTAACTATCAGCAACAGATATCGCTACCGGTAGAGGTATCTTGTAAAGGAGTTATTTTTTATTTTTAGTTAATTTTGTAAAAACGGTTATCATCTTTGGGATATTATTAGAATGAGATTTTTTCGGAATTCTCTATAGTGTCTTCTACGTAAATAACTTACCCATTCTACGTAACGATTCATTATTTTTCAATATATTTTAATTTAAACATACACTGTAAAATTATTTTGATTTTAATGTGTATTAATCGTGTTAGTGTTTTGTTTTACAACATTACATTTATTACGTAAATTAAACAAGTTGAGCCATATTTACATATTTTTTGTTTTAAATGATCATATTTTTAGCCAAAGATTTTCCAGTTGAAATATTTCCAACGAATACGAAAAGTTGTTTTTGGATTTCTGGTGTACAAAAGATGAATAATTATTGTGATACTGTATCTCTTTAGATTGGCGAATTCGCCAGAATAAATACGGTTGGATAAATTTGATCTGAGCTAAAATATATCTGTTTGCTTTATTTTCGCAGGAAATACATACAAAAAAACCATCGAACGCCTCTACCGCGTTCCGTCCATGGCTCAATTTAATCTTGTTACGCTGTATATGTATGTGAAATCAAGTTATTACCTATTTTTAGCCTGTTTCCTCCGAATCTATAGTCCATTTGGGGAAGGTTAAGATACAACACTGCTGTCAGTTTTCGCTTTTCTGCCTGAAAATGTTATTAAACCATTGTAGAAAGAGTATTGACAAACTGTTTTGCAAAATTTCATTCATACGGCGGCGGCTCGGAAGTAGCAGAGTATACCTACCTACCACCCTAGTGGTATTACGTTACAGGTGAATTGTTATACCGGAAATTTCCAACGTTGTCATATCAAAAATCATCCGAATGTGCTGATTACCTGTTTAATCAGTTATGATAATCTTCTGCCATTTTCGGCATTAAAAATATTTGACATAAATGAATAAACGAACTTGTATTGTGATGGGTTAATAGTTTAATAGGTATTGAGAAGTATCATAAAAATTAAATACAAAATATACATAATTAAATGCGGCCAAGTGCCATTCGAACTCTCACAGGAACGGTTCTGTACCTTCGTAAAAGCAAAATTCCACTGTCTATCTATTACTGCTCATGCAATACAGACGGGAAGACGGATGGATGTTTTTAAGATAAAAATATTCTTATAAACTATTTTCTGACTCAATAATATATTATTACTAGCAGGAAAGATACCTACCCATGATTCCAAAGATATATAAACCTGTTGGTTTTTTATGGATCTTTATGTACTACGTGAAAAATAATTGATAGATATGTTTTGTTGAAACTTGTCATAGTGATATCTTAAGTTACAGTTGTTAATGATGAATTTTATCCTGGAGAAGACCATCGTTTCTGGAGTAGGACTCAGCTACCCGAATTCAATTCAAAGAATAGTACCGATTGCTGAACAGATATCAACAAAACAATAGGGCGCAGTTAAGTTTGAGTTCTCAACATGAGTTATTGATAAAGTTCAGATTCCACATGGATTATTGAGGCGATGAAATTTACAGAAGCGACAAGCGTTACAAACAATATTCATGGACGAAGTCACGGGCATCTTCTAGTAACAAATATATTTCTTCTACTTATTTTTTATATCAAGCTATGAATACATCAACGAATTAGGTACTAGTTTCAGCTATATGAATTTAAAAATAGTACTCAACAAGAAACGAAAAAAATTTTGGTAAGATTGTCTGTTTTGAACAATACCTACTCAAATTTTTAGTAACAATATATTATGGAGGAAATTTTGACCGTAAAAATAATTAATTTGAATATCTTATCTTTTTTTAATTTCTATATAAATATTTTAGTTAATGTATAAAAATATATACCGTAAATGTATTTTTTAATAATCGTTAACAAATTTGGATATCATCCTAATTCGTTTGTTAAAATAAATGTCAACTAGTTAACCCTTGCGAATATTTCGCACAGGAAAATGGTCACTGAATGAGAATATAATAAATGTGAAAGCAAGTATTAGTTAGGTATTTTATTTTCTAAAAAAATTCTTTATCAAAATGTTCAGTTGTTAAACATTTTAAATGTAAATATTTTAAAAATAGGTACCGGATAAATGCGGATTGCTTTCGCTGTCTTATCACGTTCTGATAAATCAGTGTATTTTTCTATTTTTGATCGATCAATAAATATTTTTTACAATAAATTGCACCCACGTTATTAGTTGGTGCACTGAAAAATACGAAATAAAATTAAATATATAGGTGCTGTTACTTTTGAAGTTGTGCACTTGCAGTTAGATTGGCACCAACTTCACAACTACCAGCACCAATAGAATTAATATTATTTCGTATTTTTCAGTGCACCAACCAATAACGTCGGTCCAATCAAAAAAAATATTTATTCAACACTTTTGAGTGTAACGAAAACCGTTGAACTTTCACTAATACCAAAGAAGATAGTACTTACTTATCCTATTACCCACGTATATTCTTTGCTTGTACTTGTTATTTACCTATTTAAGATTTAACCATTTTACCACCGCTGTAACTCGAAAACCGTAACTCTAAGAAAAAAGTATTCATTATAAATGTTGCTACAAATATTTTTGTCTTTCATGCGGTACCCAGAGATTTTCAGTTTTCAAAAGAAATCGCCCCCTCCACATAGCGAAAATACACATATGTGAGATTTTAACATGAATGTAACTCGAAAATCGTAACTCTTCAATTTAAACGTTTCCGGATATTGTCCTATCTTTAATTCTGGCATCTCGAATTTTCGATTTTCGAGCGGTTTTCGGAGAGAAGGAGATTTTGGAGTTGAGTTTCTACGAATATGGGACCATTTCTCAAGTCTCCACTTTTAAATGAATCAAAAATCATCAAAATCGGGGAGTACGTTTACTTAAGCCCGCTGCAGACGAAATATGTTTTGCTGCTAGTTTCCTTGACGGGAGCTAGGCATGGTGCTGTGCATGCTGCCGTGTAAGAAAATGACATCACGTGCACGATTGGTTGCTTGAACTCGTGCATGATTTGGTGATAGAACCGATGCTATTTTCGGTGACTGTTTTCACGCATCGTGCCTTGTCGGAGCACTCGGAACTAGTCGAGTCGTACTCAAAGTTATTTTGCACATGATAATATGTTATTTTTGATTGTTGGGACATTTTCTCTGTTGTAACAATTATTAGAAATAGAGCTTGATTAGAATGTTCGATATTTTGCATCATTGGTCACAGTCATATTTCTCTGTAAGATCAACAAAAAAACTCGAAGTCTTCTCCACAGTTTATTATTAAGGATTAATTAATTACTGAGACATGTTTCGAGATTGTACAATCTCATTTTCAATCGAAATATAGAAATTCTGTAACAAATTAAAAGGAAATTTTAACATCGCCCATTTGGGTAAATAATCTTTCTTAATCGAAATCACTTTATTATTTATTTTTTATGTTCTGTAGTATCTAATAACAACATAAGTTGCAAAATATTCTTATTTGCAGCAGAATTATTAAGAAAAAAATAGTAAGGTAGATATTGGAGTAGTGAGTTTACTGATATGAATGGCACTTTTATGATTTATTAACCACGATGACTAAAAATAGTGAAATAAATAAACTAGGATCGACTTTATTAGATCTCGCACTAAAAAGTATTAATTAACGACACATAATGAAGAAATTTGGAAATTGTTCCAGTCAGACTAGTTGTGCATTTTTATCTAGTTCATTAATGGATATCGTAAAGATAAAGATGTCATACTATGACATCTTTATCTAGTTCATTAATGGATTTCGTAAAGATAAAGATGTCATGCTATCACGTAACAGAACAACCGTTCTGACTGGACTATAGCTGATACATAATCTTTTGGCACCAACTTCAAGAATTTTATGATTACTACATTATATGTTTAGCTTTTTTACAGAACTAAATAAATGTAATTTATAAATATTTCTTAATTTATGCGGTGACCTAATTTGCAATCTAGTTTTCATAGAAATTTACCTTATCGCAGAAGTTTTGACTTTTTTAATATTTGGAATTTTAAAGTGATACAGTGAAACCTCTGTCAACAACCACCTCTTTATTGCCACGACCTGCCTTTAATGACCGATTATGAATTCCCCATGTTTACCCCTTTATAGCGACAGCCTCTGCTTAATGGGACTTTTTGATTCTTTATAATGCTGAATAATACAATAAAGAAGGAATTTGATAGACACAACCAAGGAGGATAGAACCTTCTTTCCTTCTTGGACACAACTGTAAGTGGAAATGCCGCAGCGATAGAATAAACAACAACCTCTATCAATCTTCTGCTTTTTTTTGAAGATTTCAGTTTTTCTTATGACATTCCAACCTACTGTATTAACTCTATGGGGATGTACGTAGGTATACCAGGCATTCCTGAATAACTTCAAAAGTTGAGGGTCTGTTTCCTTAATAGAAATTTCTGGACAAATTAAAGCGTCTCTACCTACGTAGCTTATCTTTTTTGATTCAACAACAATGACATAACCAAGACTACACCAGTAAGTATTTTTTAAAGATCATCTAATAAGCCAATTTCAAATGAAAAACCTTAGACCTTAGGTGTATGTTCAATTCTTTCAGATGGTTTCAACTGAGTGGTCCAGTTCACTCGGGAGTTGCATGCCATTGTGAGAAAGAAACAACAATGGCGATCGAGTCTTGAATGTGAATTGTGAATGCTTAATGCATCTCAAGTCTCTAAAAAGAGACCCCCATCGCTGAGCCCTTCTTCTTTCGTTATATGTTAAAAATATTGTTTTTCAAAGAAGACAATAATTTTAACCATTCTTGTTAATTTTCGTTATTAGCGGGGAACCTATTCTTCAAAATGATGATTGAATCAATAATTTTTAGTATATGAGAAATGGCATCATAGCGATTAAAAAAACACCTTTGAGAAATAATTTATAAGAGATTACCCAGTGGCCGAAACTCGACTGTAATTCATTGGATTTAAGTTTGAACCCTATTGAGGCTCTTCTATAAAAGTATCGCTCTATAATTATTGGACATATTTTTTTGAATTTTGTTTATTAAAAAAATAGAAAAAATGTGATTGCCCAAAATTGAACCGGGGGGGTTATCATGTAACTAGCAATTGCAATGCGACCGCGACTATTGCACAATCGTCGCTGTCAAAACGTCGATTTTGTACAGTGTTGCCGCTCATTCAATGTAGAGCCTAAATTGATGCTTGAATAAAATTATCAAATGTCATATTCCTCTGTGACCGCATTATTCTTAAAACGGGGTCCAAACAATTCTCTCCACGTGATAATATATATATATATATATATATATATATATATATATATATATATATATATATATATATATATAAAACAGAAAAGTCAATTATTTTATTAAACTGATTTTTTTTAATTATTAGTAAACGTGCTGCAATTTTTATGATTCTTGTCATCTGAGGGGACAGCTGAGAAGTAGTCCGATAAAAAAATAAGAAATCCAACATGTATTATTGCTCCCCAGATATCAGTAATAGCCTCAAAGTGGAGCAGAGGTTTTCTTTAATTATTTAGCAAAATTGAAGAAAATATTATTTCACTTACGTATTTATTGAAATTTTTTCTTCTAAAAGTAACTATGTATGTCCCTTGCACTAAAATTTTAAAATCCTATTTTTCAAAGTAAAATTGTCTTGCAAATATTTAATTTATTAGCAAGATGTTTCTATTATTTCTTGATAATACTTTTCTTATCTATATTTTTTTGTTAGTGCGGTTATTTACATACTCAAGTATAAAGATAATTTCATTTAAAGTAAGCGTAATTGTTGAAAGTGATCCATTCATTAAACTCGTGTAGTCTGAGTGTGAGTAATTGTTAAAAATTATACATAGCTTTACAGAATACGCTTGTATATTTCAAGCGCTGTTTTAACAATAAATTGGTAAGAAAAAATCTAAGAATTAATTTTACACCTAATGTCTTCCTTTGGATAAAATGGCTTTCAAACGACTTTTTACAAAAAATACCTAAGACAGACTTTATTTGATGGTAGGTCAAGAAAATCTATTTTCTTGTGGTAGATGCTATCTAATATTTTATATTTCTGAAATTATGGATGGAACACTTTTAGCGCCAATTTCAAAAGTTCCAGTACTTACTAATAAAATTAATATTAACACAATTAATTTTCATTGCACCTGCTAATAGTTAGAACTCTTAATCTTGGAGGTTTCTAAAAGGTTCTTTATTTCACATTTTTTAGTTGTTTGATTCTTTCCTTGTCAGAAATCTTCTTTCTCATTAATTCTGTTAAAGATTTGACAAAAATACTGTATTTTTTGGGAAGAGGAAATATTAGATTTTCAACAATTCATGATTACCATTTCTCAACACTTCTCATTCCAAAAAAAAAGAGTTATCAAAATCCATGCACTTCACTCCAAACATGAAAAAATGGGCCACGTACGAGTCGGACTCGTATGGAGAGGGAAATATGAATGGAAAGACCAATTATCGTATTTTTTCATTAATATAAATCAGATTCATAGTATTTCTATTATTATTTAATATCTAATATTATCAGACATATTTATACTTATTTACCTACTTCTTTAAAGGATATGGAATGTTATCATCCATATATTTAGAATGTGCAAAATCTCATTATCAATTATTATCAGTTTCTTTCAATTATTCTTGTCTTTATCACAGATGTATGTATGAATTGTTATGATTGATCCTTTCATCAAAGTTTTGGGAATCCTTTTCATTCGTTCCACATGTCCGACCCATCTTAGTCTGGATATTGTGATTATGTTCGCTTGTTTCTTCCTTCGTACAGTTTATATATATTTCGAGAATGTTTATTCTCTTCGTCGGGGCAAAATTCGTGAATTTAGATAAAATTAACCACAAACAGGAAAGATTTCATAGCCATCAATCAGAAATGTCCGACATTCTCGAAAGCTTGGCATAATCCAAAGAATTTTATTTATTTAATGACTGCATCCCCAACAAAAATCTATTTTATATATATATATATATATATAGCATTAGCGAGTATTATTTACGATATTTTACGATACGATACGATATTATTTCTTTTGGGGTTATCTAAAGTCATTACTTTACGCGACACCAGTAGAAAATTTGGACGACTTGTGAAATCGGATGATTGCTGGATGTAACTCCATTACAAACGAACCTGGTGTGTTTGAGTTTGAACGAGTTCGGCAATCACTGATGAGACGATTGCATGCTTGTATCCAAGCTGGTGGAAGTCCGTTTGAACCACAGTTTAGATAAAAATATCTATACTGTGTTTTGAACAATTATTGTAGATTAAGCAACTTACCATGTACTTTTTGATAATAAAATATTGTAGCTCTCGCAAAGAATCACAGTTTAAATTTTCGCCGCATGTTTAGTAAATACCCTGTATAACAACTGGTCTTATCAATGTTTTATTTTGATTTTTGTATGATTTCTGATAAGTTTAGATTTAAGTGTTATATGAATCGCGTATACTAGGGCTTTATTAGGTTGAGTTATTCTACTTAATAATTTCTCATTATCTCCCTCGCTGAAGTTTTTTCCAACGTTCGTATTTTCAGTACCATTCCTTTTGTTTTTGAAGGATTAATTTCGAGACCAACTTCGTAAGCTTTCTCTTTGATTTTTATATGTGTCTTTTGGCGACGCTCTGCATTATTTCTACTATTATTTTATGTAGCGCGATATTTAATAATATCGGAGCCAATCCATCGCCTTGGCGTAAACGGTTTTATATTAAACTCATCTGTGAGCATCTATTGTATTTTAACCCTTGTTTTTGAGCTCTTCATCATCATTTTTGTTAAATTAACACATTTCATTGGTATTCCCAAATCAACCATTGCCTCAAATCCCTATCAAGGCAGACATACGTACATATTTACGCCATTCATTACAAAATTAAACAATTTAGTATTATTTAATTGAAATAAAGAATTGTAATATTTTACGTGCTCAGTTTTGCACAAAATAAAACTAGTCCACCTCGTATACATGTTTTTTCAAATTAAACCTTTGTCATGGCGACTGTCATTTAAGAATTGTTTTTTGTGAGAGTTACATGTTAGATAATGTACTCTTACCAAATACATTAAATGGCTTTTTTATTTTAGCCAGAAGCAAAATGAAGAACGACACCAACAGAGACATCATATATAAGGAAATAGTCATCGTAGGTGAGTGTTTTACTTTTTTTATTAGGTACCTAATTTTGACGAAGATTTTAAATTCGACTCCAAGATATCATTATTTTACATTTACAATTCGAGAACTTTTAAGAGAAATTAAATCATCCGATTCATTTATTTATATATCTAAATCTTATCCAGCTAAATTACTTAATAGAGCAAATTATGTCCAATCTTTTCCGACATAGGCAACTCACCAAACACAATGAAGTATTTTTTGTTATTAGGGTCTTCCATATACATGTGTAGCCTGATATTATATAATGAACTTTTCTATCTCTAAACAAAGAGCATATTTAACAATTCAGTTATTTAAAAATCAATCGATATGGTATTGTGGTATTAAATGATTGACGGACGGCATGAGTAATGAACAGCAGGTAGAGCGCACAGAGGCTCAAAGGCACTTTATTTACTTCATTTATTTACTTGAGATTTTTTAAATACAGTCAGCCAACTTGCCTTGCTTTCAACGAACCTGTGGATTGTTGTTTAGAAACATATGTTAGTTTCTCGATTCTTCGAAATTTTCTCGATTGAGAATTTTCATAAATTGTGCTCTTAGCAGCTACCTAAATATCAATTTGATTTTGCTTGTATGAAATTTCGCTAGAAGTTTCAATTTCAGTGTATAAAATTATCATTATGTATTTAATAATTGTCTTTAAATCGAAAATAATACCTCTTATCTCTGCGGTGATCATTTTAGATAGAAAAAAAATATTTATTTATAGAATTATCTGAATAATAAATAAATTGTGATAGAGTTAAATAACTTTGTTTGTTAAGTCTTAAAAAAAAACTTTATTTATTAACAAAAGTATATTTAACAAATTTATAGATTCGATGTGCTTCAAACAAGAGTAACTAATGATCTGAATTCTATTACAACTCTACGTATATTTATATGAAAAAACTGCACATGCAGCACTATGTCTAAGGTTACATATATATCTCTTATATTTATTAGACTAATCAGCTATAATGACCATATAACTCCTCCCTTCCTAAGTTTGAGAAAAGGGGGTAACCTTTTCGAGGGTTTTGAGTTCTATGCTCACTTTAGGTTTTCGTTTATTTTTACAATAATAATACAATATAATTATAATTATTACAATAATTATGATAATAAATATTACACTGAATACAGAAACTCCTGTTTCTACAGTAAAGTGTTTAAGGGGGTGAATTTTAAGGGTGTCAATATGTTTTAGGTCATCGTGAATAGAATCTAAGTTTATTTCTTCTAATTGTAGCGGTTCAATCCTTTGAATTAAAGCTTTATCTATCTGTACTGGTGGTAATTTCAATCTTAAATTTATAGTATTTATTTCTTGCGAGTCAAAATGTTTGTTTTTAATTTTAACCATACATTGTTGCGGAATTATTAAAGATGGTTCATTAATTGTTTCGATAGTTTGTTGATTTGGACATTGGAAGGATAATTTCTCTGTTGGTGATGGCAATACTATAAGAGAGTTGTCTGGTAGTTGAGTTATAGACGTTTCTTTATGATAAATTGGGGTTAAGGGACAATGATTTGTTAAATTAATCGTTTTGGCTACACAAGGTTCACTCTTACTCAACTGACTCTCAAGACATAAATTTATTTCTTCAATCTTTTTACATCTTTTATTAATATTAAAATAATCATTTACAGATATTAGAATATAGGGATTCTTTAAAATCATTATTTTGTTGTCTAGGGGGATTGGATATAATCGATGCATCATATATGGCTTATTAATTATTAATGGTATGGCAATATAAAATATAATTATGTTATTTTTAATAGTTACATCGACATGTGCTACTTCATAGAATTTAACGATATTATCAAACGGTATTCTTTCTTCAATTTTAATCTTAGAGACAACCTCTTTTAATTCATTGTACTTTAGAATACTATAATGCATCACGTTGACTTTAGCAAAGTTAATTGCAGTTTGGAGATTCGTACGTATTTCTTCTAAGGTCCGAATATTATTTTCAATGTTATCAATCAATAAAATAAACTCCATCATTGATTCGGTTAATTTTATTAGTTCATTTAATCTTTTTTGTATTTGCTTTTGATTCTGATTAATATTAATTAATTGTGTATCGATAGTTTTAGTTACTTTTTTAAGAATAGTTTGAGTGGACGAAATGTCTTGTTGTAAGGTATCTTGGTTCTCTTGCAATATCTTAATATAATTATCGTACCTTTCTCCGTCGTCGGCATCTAAAGTCCCGTAAAGGTATTTATGTACTGTTCCGACCACATTAAGTAATCCGCGTTTAATTCTTTTTGAAGAATAGTGATTTATAAATTCTTCAGTTGTTCTAATGTGTTCTAGTAAATTATTGGTTCTTACTAATAATAGGTCATACAAGGAGTTTGTTTGATTTTTCAATGTATTAGAAATATTTAATAATATTAATTTAGGCGTTCTTGCACATCTTTTGAAGTTGGTTAGATTTACATGATAATATATGTGATGATAGTTATTAACAATATATGTAGTTCCTAATTTGATTGGCAACACAGGATTCGTCAGCTTCTCTATTTGATATTGGGTGCTGGCTAGAGGGAGTAACAATATCACCAGAAGGATAATGTTCATTGTTCTGTAAAAGAGTTATCTTCTTTTAATGTCTTTTGGATGTCTCTGTCCTTTGAATAATTCTTTCGAATATTTAGGTTTTAATTTGTCTTTATGTATTATTTGAGGGGTAGTCAAAAATTGATGAGTTCCCTCAGGAATTTCAGGGTCATCTTCACGATTATTGTTTAACTTTGATAAAACATTAGCTTTTTTGGCATTTAGTTTCAAATTAATATTCTCATTCAGTTCTGTTAAGGTTTGAGCTAATTCATAAATATAATCTGTCTGAATCTGGTTCAGATTTTTCTCAAAGTTTAATTGATAGTTAAGATTTCCTTTAATAATTTGAAAAGGTGTATACTCGTGAGAAGAGTGAATGCTATTATTATAATTCAGTATAGCAATGTCTATAAGTTCTTGATTGGTTTTTGTGTGATGGTCTTGTTTTAATGTAACTAAGCTTTCTTTAAGGGTTGAGTGGAATCTTTCGATGGGTGAATTGGAATTTGGGTTATATGGAGTTGTAAAATGTAATTCAATATGATATAATTTACATAAATCCTGTATTAAATTACTTTTAAAATTTTGGGCATTATCTGTTGTGATAATATTAGGGATACCATGGTGTGAAAAGTATTTTATTAAATTTTGACAGATTTCAATAGAGTTCTCGTTTAAGGGGTAAGCTGCTGCAAATTTTGAAAAGTTATCAATTATTGTCAAATATTTTTGGGACATAAAGGAATAAATGTCAATGTAAAGATGTTCAAATGGTTTCTGTCCTATTGGTGTTGGCTTAAAAATTACTTTATATGGATGTCTGTCATATTTAGATTTTTGACAGATTTCGCATGTGTTAATAAAATTTATAATATCTTTTTCCAATGTTGGCCAATAATAAAATTGTTTAACGTTTTTAATATTTTCTGTAATTCCTCTGTGAGAAGTTTTAACAGTGTGATATCGCTTAATTATCTCTTTTTGTTTTTCTAAGTTGGTTACATCTTCAAGTAATGTATTAGAAATTACAAGCTTGTAGGTATTATGCCTAAAAGTTTCTTGAAAAATTCGTAGAATTAAGGGTTCTAGTTCTTTATGAGGAAAATATAAGCAATATGTATCTGGAGGTAAATAATCTCTTAGAGTTTCTTGAATTGTTATAGTATTAGGGTTATCATTGATAAATATGAAAAATCGTTTCTTTGTTTCGAATAATTTTTCATGAGTTACATAGGGTTTATCCTTATTTGTCCATTTGAAAATAACTTGATTTTTATAAACATTAATACTTTTATTAACATAAGCAGCTCCTAAAATGGGATTTTCGTGAGAAGAATGGATCGTTTCTGTTTCTGAAGAGTCATGAGTATTATTTTCTTTGTTTATAAGGGAATTGTCAAAAGAAGTTCCAGGGATAGGATTTTGGGGTTCATTAACCGTTGTTAGTGGGGGTTTAATTTGAATATCCGAAATAATATTAATTTTGGGTTCTCTTTGTAAATGGCATACAAGGATTTCAATGTTCTGATTTTTAAAAATACAATTAATCATGGATTTAACTTTTTCCCATTCTAACCTATCATGACCACATCCTAATTTAGGAATTGCAATTTTCTTAACGTTGTTTCTAATTGCATGATTCTTCATTTGGTGTAAGGATTTCCATAGCATGTAATAAGTAGGTTTTTGATAAGATTCTTGTTTTGTGACTAGATAGTATATAAAACGATTATTTTTATCATCGAATAATACTGCGATTTCTCCTGGTTTCGCGTTTTGTTTAATTAATTTTTCCACATTTTTGAATTTATATTTAAAAACTACAGCTATACCTTTTTTCATCTGTAAATCTGCTGAAACACAATGAGCTAGGGAATAGTCATTAGGTTGCTCAAATAAATTACTATTAATTTCTTTAATTATTTCGGATTCGTTGACTGGTTTCCAATTTTGATCAAATTTATCAAATTCTGTCTTAAGATTTATCATCGGTTCAAAGGTAGGTAGGGGATCTTGATTTTCAAAAAAATGTTTTATTCTATCATGCCAAAGTTGCTGGTCATCTTCATTAGTTTTTAATTTCTCGCATGTTGCCGACATATGTGTCAAAATATCATCTTTTTCGATAGCATATATATCCATAGGGTGTCGAGAAAGAGCATCAGCATTTAAATTTTGCTTACCTTTTTTATAGGCAATGGAATAATCGAATTCTTCTAATTTTAAGCGCCACCTAACAAGTTTCGAATTGGGTTCCTTGATAGAGAAAAGCCATTGAAGAGGCTTATGGTCGGTTATAATGGTAAATTTCCTACCAAATAAATACGGTCTAAAATACTTAGTTGCCCAGACTATCGCGAGCAATTCTTTCTCTATTGTTGAATAATTGCATTCTGCTGCATTGAGTGTTCTGCTTGCATATGCAATTGGAAGATCGCTACCGACATTACCTTGAGATAACACGGCGCCTATTGCGTAATTTGATGCATCTGTTGTTAATAAGAATGGTTTAGTAAAGTCAGGGTGTTGAAGAATAGGTCCATTGATTAAGATATTTTTACATGTGTTGAAGGCCTCGATAAAAGCTTTGTCATGAATGACTTTGACATTTTTCTTTAAACAGGCAGTAAGGGGCTTAGTAATTTTCGCAAAGTTCTTTATAAATTTTCGGTAATAACCGATGAGTCCAAGGAATGATTTAATTTCTTTTTGTGTATGAGGAATTTTGAAATTTTTAATTGCTGATATCTTATCGGGATTCGGCTTAATACCGTCCGGAGTAATTACATGTCCTAAAAATTCAACTGTACGTTTTAAGAATTCTGACTTATCTAATTGGATCGTCATATTAAATGAAATCAGTCTTTCTAGAACTTTTTGAAGTGAATTTAAATGTTCCTGAAGGGAAGTAGAATAGATAATTATATCATCCATATAGACCAAACAGATATTTCCTTGTAGTCCACGTAATACATTGTCCATGGTTCTCTGAAAAGTAGCAGGGGCGTTCTTTAAACCGAAAGGCATACGTTTATATTCGTAATGCCCATGTTCTACATTAAAAGCTGTTTTTTGGATTGAATCTGGATCCATCTCAATTTGGTGAAATCCACTAGCTAGATCCAGGGTAGTGAAATATTGTGAACGGCCTAATTTATCTAAAATATCTGTTATATTGGGGAGAGGATAACGATCATCAATAGTTTTATCATTCAACTTTCTGTAATCAATGACAAGTCGCCATTTCCTTTCGCCTGACGCATCTAATTTCTTTGGGACTATCCAAACTGGAGAATTCCAGGGGGAATTAGAAGGTTGGATTATGTTATCTTTAAGCATCTTATCAATTTGTTTGTTTACCTCATCCTTATGGATATGTGGGTACCTATAGCTTTTGGTATGGACGGGAATTTCATCAGTAGTCTTAATCGTATGTTTAACCTGATTAGTGAAAGTTAAAGGATCACCAGGTTTATGAAGAACTTTATTGCATTTTTGAAGTACTTTAAATAATTGGGCTTTTTCTTCAGAATTCAAATGATCATGTCTTATCAATGACTTTAAATCATAATTTTCATTTCTATTTTTCAAAGGGATCTGTGGTGATTCTAAATGGAACATTTCAAATTGGTCTTCATTGAATGTTTGCATTTGTAATAGTTGTTCATTAATATTGTAAGAGAAGGTAAAAGTTTTGTCTGTAAGATTAGTAATTCCTATTATATAAGAATTATTTTTTATTACAACGATTGTTGGTTGTATTTCAATATTATTTGTTTTTACGTGGGGTATTAACCAAGAGGTGTTATTTGGCAATTTTGTATGTATTTTTACATTTTGTGATGTACGAGGTGGTATTTCGAAAGTATACTGATCAAAATTTTCTCTAAAATAAAGCGGGATTTGTATGAAATCATTTCTTAGTAAATTATTTTCTAAATCAATATTTAAGTTAAATTTCTTAAGGTCTTTAATTCCTAATATTCCATCAAAATAGTCATGAAATGAAAATAAAATAAATTCTATAGGTTGAGAAATTCCGAAACATAAAAATAGAGGAATATTGGCTTTACTATTTGCTTTTTTTGATCCGGCACAAGTTTGTAATTTAGTGACATGTGGTTTGGTTAATTCTGGAAAATACATTTCTGCTACAGAGGGTCTAAGTAAGGAAGCATGAGAACCAGTATCGATTAATAAACGAAGTTTAAAGTTGGGAATTTCTATATAAGGTAACTGATTTATTTGAAAGCTATTCAATTGGAGGCAGGGCTTGTGTTCTCCGAGGCTTGCATTCGAAAATTTCCAAATTGATTTTCGAGTTGTTCGAATGATTCGTCGCTAATGTTTTCAGGTTCTTCCTGATAATTAGAATAATCAGAGGTTCCTTGGGAATCTATTTGATAATAATCTGGAGAATCTATTTGATAATAATCTGATTCAGAGTATTCACCATCTTGTTGATAAGGATTTTCATTCTCTAAATGAGTAAGTTCTTCGAAAGTATATTTTGGAGGGTTAGATTGATATCTAAATGGCTGGTTGTTATGTTGGAATCGATTATTATATTGAGAAAAATTATTGAACTGTGGTCTAATTTGGCTAATTGGGCGTCTTGGTTGTATGCTCACACCTGACATTGGTTGTGGATATGTTTTTTGTTGGGGTTTAAAAAGATTGGTTGGTGGATTTTTTCCAAATCCGACTGGTTTATTTCCAAAAGCTTGATGTGTTGTTGGAAAATTATGCTTAACAGGTTGTTGATTGTTAGAATTTGTAAAATTATGTTTCAAAGGTCTCGGAAATTGAAATTGACTAAATTTGGGGAAATTCGGAAATGTATGGTTAATTGGTTTTTGTTTCGCAGGCATATTTTGGATAAAATTATTTTTAAAAGTATTTTGACTGGTTAAAATTTCATAATTAGATATGATGTCGATAGCAGCATTTAAATTTTGAGGATTTTGTACAATCAGAAGAGTTCTCAATTCATTAGTAATATTTGCAAGTAAATTTTGAGTCGCTGTTAATTCAGTTTGCGTTATAAGAACATTTCTAGCCTCAACATTTTGTATTTCGAAACATAATTTATTATTAATCTGAGTAACCAAAGCCTTAAGTTTAAGTATGTAGTCTTGGACAGACTCGTCTTTATTTCTGGTTAAAAATATAAGCTGTTGTTGTAAATTGATTCTTGTTATTGGATCACTGAATTTTTGTCTAAGGGACAATTTAATCTGATCCCAAGTATCCAAATCTGGTCTAGTTAGTAAAAATTCTTCGGCTGCATTAATTAATTTTGATTTGATGGCTAAATTGACATACTCTTGTTGTGTAATGTCATTATTGAAATATCTAGCATGAAAGGTGTCTATTTGTTTAATAAATGATTCCAGACGAGCTGGTGTACCATCGAAACATTTTAATAAACTAACCGTGGATCTTAAGGCGTCGGCCATTGTAAAGTTATTTGTAAAATTAATATCTAATTCAGTTATAGTTTCTAATTGAATTTGTTCAAAATTTATATTTGGGTTATCAATATCAAAATTTTGAGAAGATTTTCCAAATCTAGGATACGTTATATCTAGTACTTTATTTCTAAATTTTTTCATAAAGTTAAGAGTATATATGTATAATAAATAATCAATAAAAATTAAAACATAAAATCAATAATAAATATTCAATAGATAAATTAATAGATAATAATTTCAAATATAAAATCAATAATTAACTTAATTAAACGGAATTACAACTATAAGAAAAGTTTTAAACTCACTCAGAAGCAATGTCTTTTCTCAGTTTGGCTTCCGTTATCTGGTAGATACTGCTCCAGGAAGATACACGTCCAGGGGGTAGCTACTAGTAGTGGATGCTAGTTAGACCAATACATCCGGTGGACTTCCAAATACTAGTCAGACTATTATATTTGAAGTCCTTGGGGTTGTTACTGACTTGTTGTGGATGAATCCAAAGGCAAATCAGGAGATCACAGCTATCTCTTTTGTCGCACTACACCTTAACTGTTTGAAAACAGACGGTATTACTGTTAACAATTGGCACTTTGATTTTCACTACGAAATCCGCACAATTTATCGATAACTGATACCGGGTGTATCCTACTGACTGCGCCAGTTAAATAACTTTGTTTGTTAAGTCTTAAAAAAAAACTTTATTTATTAACAAAAGTATATTTAACAAATTTATAGATTCGATGTGCTTCAAACAAGAGTAACTAATGATCTGAATTCTATTACAACTCTACGTATATTTATATGAAAAAACTGCACATGCAGCACTATGTCTAAGGTTACATATATATCTCTTATATTTATTAGACTAATCAGCTATAATGACCATATAACTATAGACACAGCAATGTTGCATACCTATATACAGTGTGTACCACGTAGAGTTTGAATTACTCGTTTCTAGAAAACCACTCAAGTTAATACTTTTAAAATATACTTATGGGGTTTTCTTTTAATTTACAATCGATAAAAAATATTGACGTTAGAACAGGACTTCCTTTTCTACCTTAAGTCGAGATTAACTCTATTTTAAATGCAACATGCTACTTTTGTTTCATATTTGCATTCTGCTATAAAATTAAAGCTAAGTTTCATAAAAATAATATTCCGAATAGTTTTCGAGATACTGAGATTTTCTTCAAAAGTAAATTAACCCACAGCAAGCTATTATTATTAAGACACTTATATTAAAACTTAACAGGCTAAATCACTTTCAATCAATGACAATAACTTTGTTAATAAATAATGACATCATTAGGTGATACTCAAATATTTAATTCCACAAGCGCCTGAGGGATTATTGTCATCTGTGCAGTAATATTCAAATTGTATCTTTAAATAATAGGTGACAACATTTAGGTATGAATAATTTCAACTATTGGTATTGTAACGGGGATTTATATTAAAACTGGGTTCGATTTATTTTCACTTATTTATTTACAACAATAACTACACGACTATATACACATTTATATTCACACTTATTTCTCTGACTGTATACTACTGTCTATGATCTATGACCGATTGGGATCTATGACTGACTGACTATCACTAACTAACTACTACCGTGGTCCGTGTGTTTATATCCACTTAACCTCCTATCTCGAAGGTTCTCGTCTAGAATAGACCAAATCAGAATATTCTCCATGTTTCTGGATTCCCAGGATGTTATTACCAACATTCTCCTTCAAGAGCAATCGAGACGCTTCCAGGGCTCCAGATATTTGTGTGTGTGTGAGTGTCTTTTATTATTTGGGTGAGCTCTCACGTTACAGTATGAAAAACTAAGATTGATAGACTGTGTTTATTGAGATTTTTTTTGAAAAATCCCAATATCTCGAAAACTATCCAACAAAGGCAGTAAGCCTTCATGGGCATATGGTGATTCGTCACTTGCGCGCACGGTCAAGTTATTATCGGGTAATGAAGGTTTGATTTGCTATAATCTGTCACTTGCGCGCGTATGTAGAGTAATCCGCTTATCTAATGAGGTCGGGATTTTTGGGTAAACTTCTTTGGTCTTTTGAAAATACCGGTCACCATTGAAGTGTTCTGTGACTTTGAGATTTCTCTTCATTCTAGTATAAAGCATACATGGCCATCAAGTGATAAGTGGCTGAAGATTCCACTTAACTCAAGCATGGTTCAGAAAATTGCAACATCTAGGTTTATCATCAGAATACCAAAATCCAAATTCTGAAATTGGACTTTCGGCCTAATATTTTTTAATCCTGACGAAGTTAACGACAGTTTTGTAGAAGATTTTTATTCTATCATTCCTAATGAGAGTAGATTAACGCAATATGCAGATTATATTGTTAATAATTATTACATTGACAAAAATGGTTTGAAATGATTTGAAAAAACTACAAACAGTTGTGAAGCTTTTCGTAGTCATTTGAATTCTTATTTTTATAGTCCCCGTCCAGACATATTTGAGTTTATTTCTGCATTAAAAGATGTACAATCACATACTTATGTAAAAATCTGAATTGTAGGTATTCTACGCAAAGTTACAAATTCTGAATCTACAAAGCGCATGCAATACATTTCCAATTTAATTGAAACGTACAAAAATGGCAATATTTCTCGTTTCCAGTTTTTAAAAACTGTTATATAATTATTTTAAGAAATTAAATAATATGATTAAATACAAGTACGCAGTGATAATTTATTCTCATTTTCCCTTAGGTGATTGACTGAATTAAGATTTTGTCAATTTGTATTTTGCTGATTAGGTACCTGCCTAAGAATAAAATTAACCGCCATTAAATTGCCCCCCATATTAATATTTTGCTTTATAAACTACTGTGCAAGCTTGCACACACCTAGCACTTTCGTTTAGAATATAATAAGAAAAGAAGGCCGGGGGGGCCATCTTAACAGTTGCCCCCCCATAACAAATTTTAAGATTTTTTATGCTGTCAAAATATGCATCATAGCTTGCACAATCTAGCACAAGCAAATTTGAAGCTAGCTCACCTCATATACCTAACTTAAGGAAAAAAATTCAAAGAAAAAAAAATGCCCCCCCACAATAATATTTTGGTTTCAAATAAATTGTGCAAGCTTCTACAGACCTAGCTCAACCTTGCACAACCAAAATCAAAACTTGCACAGCACCCAATAACTTAAGAAAAAATAGTAAAGAACAAATAGCAGCCCCCATATAGATATTTTGGTTACAAATAAATTGTACAAGTAGTACCTATTGGAGTATTAAAAAATGGAAACTACGATGTCTTGAAACCTATAAAAATCAAAAATATACCTGTGACTCTTTCGAATACATGCGGGTTTGATTCAGTTTTCCAACTTTTGGCATGCTATTATTGTGACAGCTATTCTTTTCAAATGCTTATGGATTTAAACTTTGAGAATTCGTTAATATCAAAACTTATTGTAAATGTTGTAAAATGTGGAGTGCCTAAAAGAAGTTATCGCTTACGGGCTGAGTATCATTTTAATAATTACGAAATGAAAGAACATTCTCAGAATATTGTCAACATTGATATTGGAGGAAGCATATCAAGAGTAATAAACTGTTTGGACTTAGCGTGTTTCCTTCAAACTATAACTTGTGATGTTTGTAAATAAATAAATAAATAAATAAAAAAATATGTTGAAATAAAAATTAATAATTTTCATACATCAAATTTTAACATGATCTTAAATAGTAGCTTAGAAAAAAAAGAACACAAAAATAAATGTTTCAGCCAAGCTTGTCCAGGTACGCTATACAAGCTTGTTGGATCTTCTGCAACGCATTTGATAATTGAACCAATTAACACTACTAGTGAGACATTGGAAGTTGAAACAACTTTAAAAAGTATTCCAATAAATTATAATATCTGGGCGACCGAGCTTTGCTCGGGTAACACAGAATTTAGAGTGGATCTACAAGAGTTACTCTAAAAGTTCAAAAATGTGCATATTTATAGTTAAAATGTATTGCGATCGGTAAATATTGCTTTTATCATTCACATGGCTCAAAATTTAAAGATTTCAAAATAAATATGAATGTGAAACATACCAGAACTCAGCTGTATCACTCAAATAGATAATGTGGACCTCGAGGGTCACACCGATTGAATATGAAAGTATCGTCAATCGATTTCTCGACTACAAAAACCCCTTTTTGCTAATTTTTTCCAAAATCTGCTAACCCTTCCTTCAAATAGCTAATGTGTACCTTAAGTGTCACAATATTCCTATTAGAACCCATACATATTTATTTTCATCGAAATATATATATAATACATTTTAACTATAAATATGCACATTTTTGAACTTTTAGAGTAACTCTTGTAGATCCACTCTAAATTCTGTGTTACCCGAGCAAGTTGTTTCAACTTCCAATGTCTCATTAGTAGTGTTAATTGGTTCAATTATCAAATGCGTTGCAGAAGGTCCAACAAGCTTGTATAGCGTAACTGGACAAGATTGGCTGAAACATTTAAAAAAAAACATGTTAAAATTTGATGTATGAAAATTATTAATTTGTATTTTAACATATTTTTTTAATGAACAATATTCGTATTTACAAACATCACAAGTTATAGTTTGAAGGAAACACGGTAAGTCCAAACAGTTTATTACTCTTGATATGCTTCCTCCAATATCAATGTTGACAATATACTGAAAATGTTCTTTCATTTCGTAATTATTAAAATGATACTCAGCCCGTAAGCGATAACTTCTTTTAGGCACTCCACATTTTACAACATTTACAATAAGTTTTGATATTAACGAATTCGCAAAGTTTAAATCTATAAGCATTTGAAAAGAATAGCTGTCACAATAACACATGCCAAAAGTTGGAAAACTGAATCAAACCCACATGTATTCGAACGAGTCACAGGTATATTTTTGATTTTTATAGGTTTCAGGACATCGTAGTTTCCATTTTTTAATAGGTACTACTTGTACAATTTATTTGTAACCAAAATATCAATATGGGGGCTGCTATTTGTTCTTTACTATTTTTTCTTAAGTTATTGGGTGCTGTGCAAGTTTTGATTTTGGTTGTGCAAGGTTGTGCTAGGTGTGTAGAAGCTTGCACAATTTATTTGAAACCAAAATATTAATATGGGGGGCTACTATTTTTCTTTACTAGTTTTTCTTAAGTTATTGGGTGCTGTGCAAGTTTTGATTTTGGTTGTGCAAGGTGTGTGTTTTTCTTTGAAATTTTTTCCTTAAGTTATATGAGGTGTGCTAGCTTCAGATTTGCTTGTGCTAGCTTGTGCAAGCTATGATGTATATTTTGACAGCATAAAAAAATCTTAAAATTTGTTATGGGGGGGCAACTGTTAAGATGGCCTTCTTTTCTTATTATATTCTAAACGAAAGTTGTGCTAGCTCTGTTTTTTGTCGTACTAGAATGTGCTAGGTGTGTGCAAGCTTGCAGTAGTTTATAAAGCAAAATATTAATATTGGGGGGTGGCAAATTAACGGACCCCAGTTTTATTGGCATTTTAGGGCCTCGCGCGCAACTGAGTCAAGGCATTAGCATCAAACTTACCGCCGCGCGCAAATGATGTGCGGCCAGGTATATCCACACCGATTAGCATACTCCTTGTACCAACAATTTATATTTTATCTGAAGAAAATGTTATATTTAGTCTTATTTTAATATATTTAGCTAAATTATACCATTCTGACTTTAGTTTAGCCCAAAAAAGTGAATGGTCTAAAAAACAGTTTTTTTCGGCCGTAACTCGACATCAGAGTATCTAAACTTCACCAAAAACAATAGGGCTCTTCCTTGGGCCGATACCAACAAACAGCAAAAAGCCCTTGTCGCAATTCGGTTCCGTGATTGAGTTATCGTGCGGATTAACTTGCTTGCTTGTCTACAGACTCTTATTTTTTGCGAATATCTCGAATGGGAATGAGTGTTTTTTTACAAACCATAGATAATTTCAGGCACAACATTGGGTATATTCAACACTTTTTGATTGGAGTGGTTTTTGTGGGTCAAAATTCCCAAAAACTGATTTTTCAAAAAACCAAAAGTAATATATTCACATCGTGAAACGGTTTGAATATGATAATTATGCAGTATGTTTAACCCAACAATAGGTACAGTATTTTCAAGATAAGGATGGGAGATCTTTAAAACGGTTATAGATACCGAGTTGGTTAAATGTGGAAAAAGTTTAACGATTTGATGGTCTTTTATATCGTGTTACAAAACTGTAATACATATTTTGGTTAATGCTAACGATGTTTTTTTTTTCTGAAGTAGCAAAAAACAAACAGTATTTCTTCTCAGATACTTTTTTAGCTATATAAAATGGTGTTCTAATATCAGCATACGGGTTTCGTTTTCTAGAAACTCTCTCTCTTGTTCTTCTTTTTTCGGTTACGACTGATACCATTCTGGTATCCTTATAGTTCATCTTTTTTTTAATACTTCAGATATCACTGATATTGATTGCTCTTTTTTTTATTTAGCGAGCTGAGTTATAGTCTTGTTTGTAATAAATGGTATTTTATTTTAATATGTCCGTAGGTCTTCTTATTTTGTGTTTGCCATTTATTTGTAAGTTCATTGTATTTTCCAGATCGTCAGATCGTTTGCGTATGTCTGTCACAAGTTTGGTAATTAATTCATGTATGGTTTCTATTTTCAAGTCTTCGTGTATGTGTCTGTTAGTCATATACAGAGGAGAACCACTAAGTTTCCTCAGTATCTTGTTTTAAAAAACTTGAATTTTTTTAACGTGTGCTGACTGACCCCAGGCACAGCAAGCATACGTTAGACAGGCCCTATAATGGTGGTGTAAGTTTTTAATTTATTTTTCAAATTAAGTCTGCTATTGTAGTTGAGCAGCGGGTTCAACCGATTAACTTTAATTTTGGTTTGAAAAATTGTATTATTGATTTGGTTACTAAAATTTAGCCTTTGGTCTATAATTATGCCCAAATATTTGACTTCTTTGCGCCATTCAACTTCAGAATTTTTAATTGTTAATTTTGATTTTGAAGTCTTATATTTGTTAGTGAATTGTATTGTCTGTTTTTTTCCGGGTTAATTGCAGTTTTCCATCTATCAAAATAGTTCGATAGTTGGTCAGCTGCTTTTTGTGCTTCGGCAATGCTATATTTGCTGTTTTTGTTCTCTGTGAAAAGGTACAATTCTGCTTTACGTAATTTTGGTATATCAGCTGTGAATACATTATAAAGATGTGGACAAAGTACCGCCCCTTGTGGTACTCCAGCTTTTATTGGTCTAGATGTTGATAAAATTTTGTTGTAACTAATTTGGAAGGAACTGTCTGGAAAGATTGAATAATTTTGACTAAATGAGTTGGATAATTAAAGTTTAACATTTTATATACCAATGCCAAACTTTGTGAAATGCCGTCTTAATGTCAAGAAATACTGCAGTCACTATTTGTTTGTTTATTATGTCAGTTGATATTTTTTCAACGAAGCGGAGGAGTTGTAGATCTGTGGAGTGTCTGTCTTTACAACCATATTGTTCATGTGGTATAACATTCAGTAGTAAGTCTTGTTCTTTAAGTCTAGTGAGTATTGTCCGTTCTAGTATTTTTCCTAAATTTGAAAGAAGGCTAATCGGGCGATAACTTTGTGGGAAAAGAGGATCTTTTCCCGGTTTTTATAAAACTATTAATGAGCATGTTTCCACATCGTGAAACGGTTTGAATATGATAATTATGCAGTATGTTTAACCCAACAATAGGTACAGTATTTTCAAGATAAGGATGGGAGATCTTTAAAACGGTTATAGATACCGAGTTGGTTAAATGTGGAAAAGGTTTAACGATCTGATGATCTTTTATATCGTGTTACAAAACTGTAATACATATTTTGGTTAATGTTAACGATTTTTTTTTCTGAAGTAGCAAAAAACAAACAGTATTTCTTCTCAGATACTTTTTTTAGCTATATAAAATGGTGTTTTAATATCAGAATACGGGTTTCATTTTCTATAAACTATCATCAACTTTGTTTTTTTATACCGAAACAAAAGCGTACTCTGATTAGATCTCAATTTTTATTACCAAATCAACAATACAATGCATACAAAATTTGTTTGATAATAGAATACTCTCAAAAAACCTTGCTAAAAACACTATCAATCAAGTCCCCTATCAAACCAAAACAAACCGAATCTTAATAGTGTAATAGTTTATCATGTGTACTTACGGTTATTATTTGTCTTAGTATCTATTTGATCTAGTGTGTTGTTTACTATAATTGTAGTTTGTGTATTAAATTAATTAATTCTAGAATTAGTAGATTTATTCTCGAAACTTCCAGAAACGACATGTGTAGTACATTTTCTCAAAGTATTGTCAGTTTGACAGGCGTCTAGAACATTCTTGATGCAGGTCATGTCAGGATTCAGCTATACAGGGGGGTTCTCCGGGAAAGACCTCGATCGATTGTGAGCAAACTATAACTACAATCTGAAAATAAAGTGGCATACTAAAATCACTGAGGGACATGCGTCTAAAATATGTTCATGTCAGTAGCATTTATTTTAAATGGAATACCCTGTATATTACCGCATTCTTAGATTTCTTGTATAATTTTAAAAATAATATCCTATACATAAGTCTAAGCGTTTTTGACATATTTCAAATTTTATGTCAAAAAATAAGTTTTTTATCATATTTTGATAATTATTTGTACAGAGTGATTAAAAAAGAAACTTGAAAACTAGATCAAAAAGAAGGTCAAAAGTCATTTTTTTTTCAAACACACATCATTCTATTGTATTAAGCAGTAAAAATAAGGGATACTTTGTATAAGGTTGTCTATACGAAAATTAGTGTTTTAAAAAAAAGTTGACAATTTTTCATTTTCTGTGTAAAAATGGTACACAATTTAATGTTGTGTTAGAAGTAGACTATGATTGCATTGAAAAATAATAATAATTGTGAAGTAAAGTCGAACAAGTGTCACATAAAGTCTTGTTGTAACTATTTCAGATTTTACCAGAGTAGAAAATGAATCTAAAACGTGCATCGACAATATACTAACAAACTTGAACAGTGGCTTCGATACTGGTATCATTGATCCGTTGCCTCTCCGATCAGTATGCACAATTCATAAAGCTGCGAGATTTTCCTAATGAAACCAGTAAAACAATTCTTAGAAGAAAGATTACTCCAGAAAATATATCGAAGATGCAGGCTTCCCTGTCACAAATTGATTGGAACATTTTCAATACCGAAAACTCAGTCTCAAATATGGTAATATTTCTACTTGATACCTTTCAGAACCTAGTTAATAAACATTTTCCCCTCAAAAGAGTCCACGGAAACGGAACTAACATGCCAGTAACTTGGAAACTTAAGGAAAATGAGACACTTATTATCTTCTGTTAAATTTATCTCTGACTCATCGAATGAACCATTTATTTTATTTTTTATTGTTTTATTTTTATTTATTTCCAATTACCTTTTACATACAATAAAAGACATATAGGAGGCATAAATGCCCGTACATAGGATGGTCCAGAAAAAAAAAAATCAATGAAATAAAATTAAATTAATTATCTTATAACAAATTTCCCTTAAAGTAATAATGTTTAATAATATCTATATATCATATCATATATATCAACTAAATTAATAAAATAGAGAAAAAAAAGAACAAAAAATAATTCTAATAATATCTTTAATTTTCTCTTTTATCTTTCTTTTGAGCAAATTTCTATTTACAATTAAAGTGTAGTGTTAAGTTCACAAGGAAACATTTAAAAAAATTGTAAAAACTACAAAACATCCGCAACCGCGACTCAAATAAAAGCCTATGATACATTTCTGTCAAACTCGAGTAATAAAATCAAAGACAGCTGGAGACTGATTCAGTTCGAAAGCAATAAGCAGAATAAAAAAATAGTGAAAATATTAATTCACACGAATATAATGTATTCTTTGCCACAATAACAGAAATAATAACTGACTAATTATATAGCAGTAACAACTATTCTAATTTCACTTCAATTAATGATGATTTGAAGCCTAAATTTCCTGATTCGTTTTACTTTGAACCGATTATCAATTTTGAAGTCAACGCGATTACTCTACTGAAAAACTCCAGCTGCCTTGACTCATAAGATTTAAATAGCAGGATAATCAAAGAATCCATTCAGTTCATAGTGGAAAATCTGACCACTTTGTATAATGCCTGTATAATCGAAGAAATATTTCCTGATGAGCTGAAGATCACTAAGATAATACCTATTTTCAAAAAAGGAGGCACTGGCAGACTAAAAAATTATCGCCTAATTTCCATTATACCCATATTCGGTAAAATGTTTGAAATAATAATTAAAAATAGTTGATAAAAATCCATATTAAATTAGAAATAAACCAGTGAATTAAAAATAGGTTGGAGATCTACTTTGAACGCAAGAATCTCCTGAATAAAGATCAATATGGATTCAGGAAAAAATGCTCGACCATCCAAGCAGTAACTAGAGTTGTGAGAGAGGTAGTCGAAGGCTTCTAGAAAGGGCAGTTGACTGTGATCACTCTCTGTGACTTGAGCAAGGCCTTCGACTGCGTTTCTCATGATATTCTCTTGAGAAAAATTGCTGATTATGGTGTAAGAGGTACTCCACTTTCTCTTTTCCAGTCTTATCTTAACAATCGGAAGCGTTTCGTACTCCTCAACGAGAACGATACATCTGGATTTGAGTTGGTGAAAACTGGAATACCTCAGGGCTCCGTCCTTGGGCCTCTCCTTTTCATCATTTATATCAATGACTTTTTCCACCATATGTTACCTAACAAATGTGTTGCCTTCACAGATGATAGCACAATTATATGCTCTGACAAAAACTGTCAAAATTTAATTATAATAATGAAACATTTAGAAAATTAAGTGGAAAGGTTGTTCACCGGAAATCTTCTCAAACTGAATAGAGATAAAACTCAAAATTTACTTTTTTCGGCAAATAATAAAATTAAAAAAGGTGATAAGGCAAAGCTACTAGGGATCACCATAGATGATAACCTCAACTGGCACAATCATATCGACGACTTATGCTCCATATATATTTTTGCTTCGACAGTTGAATTCTATAGTAAGTACTACTATTTTGTTAAAAGCATATTACGCTTTCTTCAACTCGCATCTCAGGTATGGTATTATTTTGTGAGGAAACTCCTCATCCTCTGAAAGAGTTTTCAAATTGCAGAAAAAAGCAGTGAGAATAATTGCGAATGCTGATTACAAAGACACATGCCGTCCCATTTTCAAAAAAATAGGAATTATGCCCCTTCCCATTCTATTTATTTACCACCAATTATTTCTTCAAATTCACGAAAATAAAGCTGAATTTGACACAAACGCACATTTCCATGATTACAGTACTCGCAATTTAGAACTCATTGGACCTTTAAGATATCGATTACATAAATCTGCATCTAACTCTCGGAATACGAAACTATATAACACCCTACCATAAACAGTGAAGAATTTCACAGTACAAAAAATCAAACAGTTTATCAAAAAAGAACTCAAATCCAAATGTTATTGCAATGAGGATGAGTATATGGCCAGCCCACCAGCTGCAACCGATCTTAATGATCTTAATGTGAACTAGTACTACTACCTGATTTTTATTGGCATTTTATAGAATCTGTTAGTGTTAGCCTTTTTTGTCTCTTATTTCCGTTTAAAGATATTTTATATATACATACTTTTTATGTTTCATTATATTTACAGATTTATACCCCAAACTTTGTAGTGTTTAAAAATTCGACCTGATGCACATGTATGTATTTACATAACGTAGTCAAATAAACGATATCTATCTATCTATAATACTTGTCATTTGCAAATTTTGAGTAATTATCATGCCGAGAAGACATTATACAAACGAAGATAATTTGAATTGATTTATTTATGTCGAATATGATAGTTATTTCAAGAACATGTAATATATTTGCAACGCGATATCCACAAAAACAGAAACCAACACCAAAATCTGTTAAGAAAATTATAGAAAACTTCAAGAACTTTGAAACTATAAAGGCTAAAGTACGTAGAAATAAACCAATTGTTAACAATGAAAATATAGCAATCGCAATTCAGGGATATTTTGCTGCATATCCAACAATTTCTACAAGGCAAGTAACATTCGAATCAGGAGCGGGACTCTGTGTCATATAGTATTCTATTAATCGACAGGGTTCAATCAACATTACCATAGAATCTTGTAGAGAATACTATATGAGTCCCGGTTCAGGACTATCTAAAGCATCAGTTCTAAGGATTTTATGGAAACACAAGTTTCATCCATACGCATTTGAAAGAGACTGATTTCCCACGAAGAATGAAGTTCTGTGAATATATTCTACTTCGTTCGCAAGAGAGTCTTCTATTTTTGATAAAAAGTATTTGGTCGGACGAAGCTAAATTTACAAAAAGAGTGTTTAATCGACGCAATTCCCATAATTAGAGTGATTCAAATGTGAATCCATATGGACTCCAAAAGTACCAGCACCAATAGAATTAATATTATTTTGTATTTTTCAGTGTATCAAAAAATATTTATTTATATAATATAGTCATCTCGGCCTGAATAAAGACCAAAATTTGAAAATGACAGGTATTACATTGACTTTTTGTAACACTTTTTATTATTTTCCAATGCAATCATGGCCCACTTCAGAACTTTAAATATGTGTTGCATTTTTACACAGAAAAATGAAAAATTGTCAATTAATTTAAAAAAACTACTAATTTTCGGTATAGATAACCTTGTACGAAGTACCCATTATTTTTACTGCTTAATACATTATAATGATAAAAAATTGATATTTTTATTTTGAAAAATGGACTTTTGACGTTTTTTGGATCTAGTTTTCAAGTATCTTTTTTGATAAATCTCTGCAAATAATTATCAAAATATCATAAAAATACTGATAAAGTAGATCTTCTACAAAAAAATCTGGTGTGTCCACTCACACGACTTTCCTACCCCTCGCAGGCAAATTCCAGTGAATGATGAATGTGAAACTTTACACTATTACAATACTTTCCTTACATAGCGACGATAATAGCGGTAGTAAAGTAAAAATCCTCTGGTCAAATCGTGGCTACCACTCATTTTTTTCAGCATGTCAAGACAAACAACCATGGTCATGTAACATTTTTTCGCAAGATGAAACGTTTAGCCAAAATCTGAAGAAACATCCGGAAAATATGGAAATTTTTTTCAAGCTTAACTGTTTTTTGTGCTTTTTCTTAGAGATGGCGCTGTGTGTGGGTGGTAAAGAGCTCTCAGAAGAATACTTTAGGCAAGTTTGATCAAAATCCTTAGAGCCGTTTTCTCGCTACAGTCTTGAGCAAATCACGTTTTTTGGCTATAGCTCAGCACTCAGTGTATACAATATTTTCATTCTCTGCCACCGGCTAGTGATATTGGTACCAAACAAAATAGAAGAGAAAGCAACAAAATCCACCGATCCGTTCCCGAGATCATGCTGTCACAGACAGACGGACAGACAGACAAATCAATGGCTGAAAATATGTTTATTAGACTTAGAAAACTCTGAAACGTCAACATTTGTAAAAATCTCGATACCGAAAGTTTCACACGATTACAATACTTTCCTTATAAAGCTATTATAGTAGCGTAGGAAAGTAAAAAACCAAGCCAAATTAAATATTAATGGCTTCCTCATAGGAAAGATTGATAATAATGTTTTGGACTGCAAGTATCAAGTATTCAACTAGTTTCCAGTTCCTACTGTTGCCTCTTGAACGATATAACACATCAGTTCGTAAAACTACCATTTGGAGAAAAATATATAATTTTATTATGTTACTCAATTTTTCTCACATCTCGCATTGCTTCCTTTATGAACAGCCATTTGTGATAGAAAAGTACTTCTGATATAAAGCAAACCTCCCCCCGCTTTTTACTTTCCTACCGCTATCTTAAGTAGCTATGTAAAGAACGTATTGTATGTAATCTTTAAAAGAAAAAAGTGTATATTTCAGGGTCCTCTGACACCAAAAAATATATTTTCAGGCACTGTTATGTCTGTGTAGCTTTTTATTTTGTAGAGTATTGGGATCGCTCGCCAGTGGCACGAAATGGTCACCATCAAAAGATAGTGGAAAAAAATCCGGATATGAACTTTCGTATTTTGTATCTGATGATATTCTGGCTAAACGGCTCGACAAGAAAAAATGTGATATGACCATTCTTTTTGTTCCTTATACTCTGAAAAAAATTAGTGGTCGTTTCGGTGTATGTTTTTGTACGAATGTCGTATGAGCAGGCACCCCATATTTTTGTAAATGTTTGAATGTACCATATCTAGACCTTTGGGGTAGGTTTTTCATGAAAGCGATCACAAAATATAATTTAATGTAATGTATCCATTTCGGAACGATTTTATTTGATTACAATGAAACATAAAACCATCTTATCTGTTCTATCAATATCTAAGTTTATCATTTTTTTCATAGGTAACGGTCCTAGTGGGCTCCTACTCTCTTTTATGTTGTCTGGACGACATCCATTTCTAATATCAGCTGATCATCCTGATGAGATGCTAGCAGCTCGTCTCAGACCCTTTATTGGTCGAGATCTGCTCGAACTCAATTTGGAAGAGTTGGCATGCGGTATCGAAGGCCGGACAGGAAATCCCATATCATTGCTAGTGGATGCTCTTATGAGGCCGGGTGCAGATCATGGCCTAGAGATGGACCCATTAATTGAATTTCGGAAGACTTCACAAAAGGTATATATCTACAGGGCCTCTAAAAGGTATTTACAAAATGCTGCCACATATTTTGGAGTACAATTTTTTTCTTAAGAGCTATATAGATTATTCTTGGCTCTTGTCATATGGTAATAATAATAATAAAATAAGTTGATTTGAGTAAACTTACCTTGGTACAAATTTTGGTATTTTGGGCGTAATTTATAACAAAAAAATAACTTCAAAATTATAACTTCAGGATCGTATGCTGCGCAAAATGCCCAACTTTATACAGGCATAAAAGTTTGCTTAATTCAACTTATTTTGATCTCAGGACTATGCCAGAACGGAGGTATACAATTCATATTTGTTTGCTTTTTTATGTATATACCCCTCTTTGGCATAGTAAACGTTTACTGATTTTTCATTGAAAAGAGGAGCGATAAGTGTTTCCCTTGAGAACCGCCCCCAAAGGTTGTGGAGGGGATACAATTTGTCGAAAAATTTCAGCTGCAGAATTAAAGAAAAGAAAATTTCCAGCAACGTTTGAATTGAAAGTTGAAATAATAGGGTCGATTTTTTTAGTTGGTGCTCTGAAAAAATCAAAACAAGGTTAATTCTATTGGTGCTGGTACTTTTGAAGTGGGTGATGAAAATCTTCTATTTACTCCAACTTCAGCACTTCAAAATTACCAGTACGGATAGAATTAACCTTGTTTTGAATTTTTCAGTGCACTTACTAATAAAGTCGGACCTATTTTTTAAATAAGATTTATTTACAGCTCTCTAAAACTGCTTAATTACATTGTCACAACTACCAAAGTTTATATTGATTTTAGATTGAGCATATTGTGTTGGGTAAAGGTCCTCCAGGTGGGTCCTGGCACCGTATGGATCCACAAATTCTTACATTATCTTTGGGTGCTTGGATGCGTCTACCCGGTTCATCTTTTCAACCAAGAGATTCGGGAGAAAAAAGAGCCTATGCAAAGAATGTAGCTGCCTATTATGAACGTTATCCCTTGGAAGTGGGTATATCTAAACATTTCCGCAACGGAGTTACTGTTACCAAAATGGAACCGATTAGTGGAGAAGAGGAAATACTACAAAGGTAGGCTGATGAATAGCATAGTCTAAAAGTAGTACTTTTAGAGGTCTCAAGCAAGGTTTTACAAGTCTAAAAACTACAGTGGTGGGATTAATTTTCTAACTGAAATTGAACACTATCGCCACCATAGCGATGGAGTGGTGCATTTTTTGAGAAATCGAGTTTTCAACATTTTTAGAACTAAACTTAAATTCTATAACATACATGGTGACCCAGAGGTGCGTACAAGCTCCATAATTTTTTTCTGTCCAAGAGAACGATTTGATATTCTAACGGGATCTGCAAGAAATGGGTTTGATTTATATCAACCAGATTTATCTGGAATCTACACATCATTTTGTATTAAAATGACACTTTCTAGAACAAAATTGTTATCCTGACAACTCCAACTGTCAGCTTCACCTTTTTGGGCTTATACTGGTTCTCTCACTTTACACTATTTTTCTAAATAGTATATACAGGGTGTCCTAAATTGATTTGTCACTGAATTGTAGATACCTATAACACACCCGTGTTCCTTATTCCTTATCTGTAATAGTTTTTAACAAATGTCATTTTCTGGGTCAGAAAAGCTCGTTTCATAGACCCACAAAATATTCATAACTTTGAAACCATTCAAGATAAGTGAATCAACGTTTTTCAGTCAATTCCTGAAGCTTTAGAGTATTTTTTGAGATATAAGTGAACTAAGAGTCGATGTTAGATTATATACTCCAATTTGTTAAAATACATTTCATATTCTAGAAATAAACCACGCAACGTATGGGTGAAACATATAACTAGCGATCTATGCAATAGTGTAGAGACATGCCTACAGCCTGAAGAGAAGACGAGCTTTATTTCAAATGCCATCAATTGCCTTATGTTGAAACATCGACAAAAAGCTCGCTGCAAAAGACCAAGAGAACAAATAACCCAAGATAGTAGCCCTACCAGAAAAATGTTCAATGTTGACCAACTGGGCAACAAACAACGGAGTCTCAGTGAAGGCTGCAATCCAAATCATGTGTGTGATAAAGTAAGTTTAACATTTCTTATTATATGAGATCATCATAAAGTAATATAATATAATTTTAATAAATCGAACTGGTAGCGAAAAGTAAATGGCCACAGCAGACACTGTTTTTACTATTTGCTGTAGATTATTTATACTAAGATTTTCTTTGCTATTTGTTAGAACTGCCTTATCCAATTATGGAATACAACTTTGGATAATATATTTATATACACAATGAATATATTTTCAATGAAAATATGACATTTCACTCTATCAGTTGAGTTAGCAGCTAGCCAACTGGACCGCTAGCTCTAGCTAGCAGGTATCTGCTGTTTATACGGCTAATGGATTCTAGTTGCCGTGTCAACTGCTAAAACAAGTGTCATAACGCAATCATCACGATTGAGAGAATTGATTTCAAATAATAATTTTCAATAATATGTATCTTCAAGCCAGAAATGATTAATTACAATGTTATTACGAATGAGTAGAAATTACATTGCAGGATTACTAACCTTTCATACGAATAAGAGTTAGGGAGACGAGCTTTCTCAAATGAAAGCTTATCGGAAATCTGATTAGCAAATTTGAAATCAGGAAGACCATGGATTAATGATGTCCAACTTGTAGAAATTATTCTGCAAAATCAAAAATGCCATACACTACTTTTTCGAAATTTTTATGCAAAATCCGCAAAATGTATCCCTATAAACTGGAACTGCTGTGTGAATTAAAGGACGTAAGCGCAATTCTCTAAATGGTGAAATCAATACCCAAAACTGTCGAATACGGTCCATAGATAATCTACATGAAATATTTCAAGTTTTCTTGACAAAAAAGTTATTTATCTTATAAATAACTAATGACATTTCTGATTGCTGACTATGAAATCTTTCCTGTTTGTGGTTAATTTTATTTATTAAATGACTGCATCCCCAACAAAAATCTATTTTATTAAATATATATATATATATATATATATATATATATAAATGAGGAGCTATCCGTACCAGGTGAACATATTTGAATATGAATAATAATTTCACGCCTAGCTGGTAAATTGAACCTACATTTCGTAGGGTGCCGCAATAAGAACGAGGTTTGTCGTCTACATATTGCGTTTGTGTGCATTTTTTCCACTATACTGCTCAATCAGATTGATTACCAAACATAGCATCAGTCTCCCAGATATATATCATGATTTCGAGGTTGTTGCCTCTCATCAGTATATCGTAGGGTGAAGAGCCATATTTGATAATCAATCCTTATTTGGAACTCATACTTGTATCAATCTTCGGTATAGAACTGTCGGTGGAGACAAGTATGAGCGATATATTAAGCATGTATAATGGTGGATAATAACAATCGGCAAAGGTTAATAATTAATTAAATAAATGAGGAGCTATCCGTACCAGGTGAACATATTTGAATATGAATAATAATATATATATATATATAATATAGTGGAAAAAATGCACACAAACGCAATATGTAGACGACAAACCTCGTTCTTATTGCGGCACCCTACGAAATGTAGGTTCAATTTACCAGCTAGGCGTGAAATTATTATTCATATTCAAATATGTTCACCTGGTACGGATAGCTCCTCATTTATTTAATTAATTATTAACCTTTGCCGATTGTTATTATCCACCATTATACATGCTTAATATATCGCTCATACTTGTCTCCACCGACAGTTCTATACCGAAGATTGATACAAGTATGAGTTCCAAATAAGGATTGATTATCAAATATGGCTCTTCACCCTACGATATACTGATGAGAGGCAACAACCTCGAAATCATGATATATATCTGGGAGACTGATGCTATGTTTGGTAATCAATCTGATTGAGCAGTATAGTGGAAAAAATGCACACAAACGCAATATGTAGACGACAAACCTCGTTCTTATTGCGGCACCCTACGAAATGTAGGTTCAATTTACCAGCTAGGCGTGAAATTATTATTTATATATATATATATATATATATATATATATATATATATATATATTATTTATATACATAAATCAGGGACCCTTACTGAATCGTTTTACTACCGATACCGAAAGTTTTTATGGCGTTTAAGCCAGTTTATTGCAAAATGAATTCTTTTGTTAAAGGTATTGGTTTCGAAAATAAAGATATTTCCAATATATTTAAATTTTCTCATGTCAATTTAGAGTTGAACTAAACTACTTACTTAAAATTTTCAATCAAATAATAACTACTTTTGTCCTGGTGAGGATAATAACTCTATAAAATAAAACATTAAAAAATCACGATGGCCTGTAGCCAGCGGAAAGGTAAATTTCTCAAAATTTGAACATCCATATTCTTTATTATATATATATATATATATATATATATATATATATATATATTTATTATATTTATATAAACAAAAAGGTTTTTCTGACTACTTATAGACATAACAACATGCTGTTTATTTTTTTTGGAAATTCAAAAGTGCGATCACAATAGGTACATTTCCATAAGAAATTTACCTAAAAATAACATTAACACCAAAAAGAATAATTAATTTTCGTCGTATTTGGTGCTTATCCATGGTATATTATATATTATATGAAACATAACGTCTAATCGATGGCATCTTCCACGAATTATTTTACCACAGGAAACAATTTATATCACAACACCGGTATAAAATAATCATCAAAGGCGTCCAACAACAAGACTGGCATGGCATTGTTGCCTAGTCTAAGGTACAAATTACAAAATGCTTTAGTATAGGAACTATTAATTTAAAAAAAATAATGTTTTCTATATTCATTTAAAGCATGATAAATTTTAAGTTTTTAATATTATATAAATCAAAAAATAATATTTGAAGGTAGGTATTTAATTTCTCTTTTCTATTTCAAAATCTTCCAAAAAGGGGAAATTCTTCAAGTTTGAGAACACTGTTCTTAAGAAAAGTACATAAACGAATATATAAGATAGACTTTCGCGCAAGCGTATATCATCCGAAACCCTATTACTGTTTCTCTTTCTTCGTGAGAGACTTCTCACTCTATTAGCCTTCTAGGAGTATTATTTCTATGGCCAGAAGGAACTATTTCCTAGTCTAAGGACAAATGATAATCATAGACGTATCAATTTACTTGTGACGTAACACAGCTGGTTACTTAAATTGAATATATGTTTAGATATAACCAATCGTTGATATCAGAGTTACTAAATATCACATTATTTCCAGGTACCGACATTCAATACATTTCCATTACCCCGCGTTAATAATTTATACAAAGCAAGATGGTTGATAGATACTGTTGATTCGGAAACAGGTCAGAATGAAAAATACGCCTGTCGATATTTGATATTAGCTACAGGATCATACGACCAACCCAATCGACTAAAACTCTCATCTAAAGTGGGATTAGAGGAACCAGATTGGTTGCTGTATGATTTGACCAGCTTAGAGGCGAAGTTAGATGCTTACATGACCATAAAACAGGTAAGAACATTTAAGCATTGGTCGAGTCCACAGCAGAGTCTGATTACCAATCGATTAGTAATCAGTAATCATCATCAATAGTCCACAGCAGAGTCTGATTACCAATCGATTAGTAATCAGTAATCAAAAATGTATATCTTGTGGACACGACTGATTACTGATTAGTTCATTTGTCAAACTGACAGTTGCCAAAAGATTTGAAATAATTTAATTCTACAATTACACATATTAGATGAATTGAAAATGGAAGAAGAAAAAGTATTTTCCAATCAATATGTTTATAATGAAAAAGATTATGTGGTAAACGGAACGATAGATGTCCATAATAGAATTGGAAAATATTTGAAACAAAATGTAGGTTATGTTACACTATGGTTTTCTGATAGCTGTCATATTAAAGACGTTAACTTTTTGATTACTGATTACTAATCGATTGGTAATCAGACACTGCTGTGGACACGACCATTGTATTCGCGATTATAGAGGTGGAGAAGTGGGGGAAATGAGAATCCAATACCTAATTAGGGATTTTTAAGTGAAAAAAGGTTTTGGAAATGTCGCGCCTTTTTAAAATAGTCTATGACGGTATGGATTTGTTTTTGGGTAACCGAATAAGATCGAAAATGGAAGCTTCATACAATCAAGATTATGATTTTTTTTATTATTTATGTGAAATGGGCGAGAAATAGTTGTTAATATATTTCACTAACTCTAACTGGTCTTAATTTTCTAAGACGTGGAAAAATTAATTAAAAAATATATTCCGAATAATTGTTAGGTAAGCTATGACAGAAATGTAATGTCTCAGATATTAATTCAAAAAGCTTTGGGTAATAGTAATATAGTTCAAATAAAAAAAAAGTATAAACAAAATATTTGCAAATATAAACGTATACATTGTTTGAGAAACTGCTGCTTCCAGTTTTGCTACACATGTTCTAATTCTAAGTTCGTCAAAGTAAGTAGTCGTTGTTTTCGTTATTGCATCAAATGCAATTTACTGGATACATCGGAAGAGAAATCTGCAATTCGTTTAAAATTTAGCACCTTTCTATTCCTCCTGCTCCCTATTGCCTTTCAATTCCATCAAAACTGATTGCATTTCAATTATATTTTTCAGATAGGATGGCGTAGCCTCTTATCCAACTTTTCCGCAGAGTTCGTCTGTTCATCTACAAATTAAACGAATAATACACGTGAAAAGCTCTAAGCTTTGTCCAACATATTTAACCACCAAAAACAAAATGTTTGTTACCTTGAAAGAGAAATAAGTACCAAACCCCTTTTCCGCATTTATTGTTACTTGAAAATACATTAAAGCTAAATCCTTTGCGTTTTTCACTTCTGCCATACGAAAGAACGCAGTATTTATTTCACAGGGCTCTTTTCTTGTATTTTTAGGAAATGTGAACAAAATTCTAAGAGAAGACGTCAATCAGTTAAATCTCTCAGAGAGGTTCAGAAGGCGCTCGCTAGGTCGCTTATTATTCATAGAGCATCCATAATTTTATAAATTCAGATTTGAATATATTTTTTCATTTATTGTTTATCAGATGGAAAATGTTTAATAAAATTTGAAACAGGATGGAATTCTCCAGTGCGTTTTGATGAAAGTCCAATTTTATTGGTATTCCTTGAAGCTTAAGTCAAAATTATGTAATGAAACAAACTACGTTATCACGATAATGAGTTTGAAACCATTTCTTCTTTATAAGGCCTGTATCAATGTGGATACATCAATCCTGTCAGGAATTTTTCTATTTTGCTACTTCCACAGATGTTCAATCACTCCACAACGACATCGTCAAAATAAACACATCTTCAATTGTATCATCATGTACGATTCTACTGCATTGGTCGATGCTCAAACGATCCATTTTCGTAGATGTCAGACAATTAACTAATCAAGGACGATATATTTAACGGACCACGAAATGGATAAGCTTTATATGGTTTTTAGCTTGGGCCTAGGGCCGAAAGGCTCATAGATTTTGTCATGTATCATTTGAAAGAGCATTCAAAGTTCATCTTAGTAAAGGTATGTAAAACACTCGTGAAAAAATGATGACGATGTTACTAGGAAGTAAATGTAACGATGTGACGATTATTCCAATAGGGGGCGTCAAGGCTTCTAATTTGTGTTGAATTTAACCTTGTTTTGTCAGTTACTGCTTTCCAATGAAAGTATCCCGTCTAAGAAGATTGTATAATCCCGTCTAAGAAGATTGTATAATCCCGTCTCCACATAACTTATAGAAACCTCGTACACTTGGAATGCTTACACTTGATTTAAAAAAAAAAATTGAACGGAATTTAGGTGAAAATAAATTCATAAATTTTAAATTGTGTAATGAGCTGATTTCCTGGCAATCATTTTGTAAGAAAATGTTTTTTATAATTTTTAGTCTGAAGACATCGAACCAGTTCTAGTTGTTGGTGCTGGTTTAAGTGCGGCGGATGCAATAATTGCTGCAAGGGGACGTAATATACCTGTCATCCATGTATTTAGGAACAAATCTCCGGAATTGAATAAACAGCTACCTGAAAATTTGTATCCTGAGTACCACAAGGTGAGTAACGTGATATTGAAGTAGTACAAATACAATTTAGAACACTGTACTTCAAAAGTTAAAACATTTAGACTTTAGGGCATGTGTTATGTCTTTAAATTTTTGTTCCTTAACTCGATCCAGTATAATAGTCAGTGCAAACACGCAATACTTATCTTTTTTAGAATTTTATTTTTATTCTTCTTTTTTGATCACCTTGTACTAATTATTATTAAAATATTTTACAAATACTACCAAATTTTCTACAAGAAAACAAACCCAGATTAAATAATAAAGGATCTTTATAGGAAAAAACGTTATGTTATATAAAAATGGTGGGACTCATGTATATAACATTATGTACTTGTAATGTTTTTGGAATTCAACGAAGAATCTAAAAATTTGATAATATATTGGATGTTCTATTTGAAATAACCACGTTGGCATCTACTTGCTGTCTAACCGGAATTGATCTATAGTTTTCTTTGATTTGGAAATAAATTTTCGTTACATGGGTTTTACAGTGAGCTAGAAAGAGAGGTAGTTGGGCAAGTCGACCATTACGATATTCGCAATACGGAGACCCCTGTCATTCATGTATCTTTTCTTAACCAAATGAAAAATTCAATCGATGCAGTTTCCGTAGGGACATTGTGTTTTTAATATATACAAGAATTATATGTTTAATACATGATCTTCCGAATCATAATTATAATTGTAGGGATCTAAAAGACATTTGTAATTAACGTAGATAACAGGCTTTGAGGTCACAAGCTTAAACTTAAAAAAATCTCGACGACTCGTAACCAGCGAATAGGTAAATTTCACGGTTTTTCTATAAATTTTAGGAAAAAATGCCTCTAACAAAAGTTGTAGTTACAGATCATATCTAAAACTCAAAAATATATTCAATGACATTTTGTCATGTGATTTAAACAAAAGTCAAGTCAGCCGTCATTTTGAAACTACTTGTCTAATCATGCCCGTTAACGAAGTCAACTAAAATATTTGTACGGTCGATTATTACCTTCCTGAAACGAATATATCCAACAGCAAAGAACCAGTTTTCTTTGATTTTTAATACTCCTATTTGTTGTTTGTACTTTTTTTATATTAATTATTATTTTTTTCTTGTAAATATGGGCTCATAGGTAAAATTACCTCTATCTTTACTTTTTTGTAATAATAATAAAATGGCCTGATATTCAACATACATACATATTTTTGTATCTTAAAGGTGCACGAGATGATGCAAGATGGCGGTTCATCATACCCTCTCTACTCATCATACCCAGAACATATTCTCACTGAATTCGATGATGGCAAACGAACAGTAACACTGAAATCATTGGATACAGGAAAACAAATCGAGCTACGCATCTCCTTTGCCACAATCTTCATCGGTTCGAGACCTGATCTTTCATTTTTGCCGAATAATTTGCGATTATATCGAAAACCAGATTCACCACTTGATTGCAAAACCAATACTTTAATGGTGAATGCTGCAACCAATGAAGTTGACTGTTGTATCGAAGGATTGTTTGCGGTAGGACCTTTGGTCGGTGATAATTTCGTAAGATTTTTACCTGGTGGTGCAATGGTAGTGGTAGCAGAACTTTGTAAACGTTTACGGTGTAGTTAGTAATCATCATAACAGTTTTGAATAGTCAGGTTGTTGAAAATTTAGTGCTGAGGGGATATATGAAGAGTTTGATATTATTATTATTGAATTTGCATTTCATTTAGTAGAATTCATTTAACAGCATGGACAATCAATTAAAATAATTATTCAGATACATTTTCCAAAGATATATATAAATAAATAAATACACAGAATATGCATTTCTTGTGAATTTTGGTTGAAAATAAAAAAATGCTTTATTTGTACAGTGCGGAGCTAATGTATGTTACAAATTCGATAGAAAACTCTGTTGATATCATTTTGAAAAACCGTTTGAACATTCATTTTAAGTGCCAGCACAATTTTATTTCATTCAAACATAATGAAAGGTAACTCAACGGTATCAGTCCTTCATATTTTTCCTATTTTATTACCTTTGATCAGATTTTTAATAAAATATTTTTGCGTTGTCGATGTTTTGAAATAATACGCTGCTGACTGCAATGCCGAAAATATTGTTTTCAGTATTCTCTTCTTAATGTTATCTCCTTTAAGTTTGACTATGGAAGTACTAGCCTATCACTTCAAATAAATGAAGTGGCCTTTTTATCAAATTTTAAAAAAATATCACAGATTTTTTTTTAGATCAGATCAGATGCTTTGATTTTGACAGGTTACTATGAAGACAACCTGAATATTTCGAAAAAAAAAATCGGTCGCAAAATTAATAAGTGATAATTTTCTTGCCTTGACAGCTATCACGTGCAGATGTCAGATTAAGAAGTGAAGATTATTTCTGACATAATTATTTATAAACTGTCAAAAGTTGTATTTATTTTTTTTGTAAAAAATTTTCGTAACAAGTTCCCGCGAGCTTGATTTATTCTCCGTAATTTTTTTACAGTTGCGAGTTTTTTTAAGAAAATTGTAACTCAAAAAAATTTTCGGAAATTATTCAAGCTCTAGGGAGATTATAAGTGAAGATATAATTAAAAAAATAGACCTATATTATTAGTTGGTGCACTGAAAAATACAAAATAATATTAATTCTATTGGTACCGGTAATATTTTTCAGTGCACCAACTTTAAGCCGGTCCAATTTTTTGTAAAAAATATTCGTTTTATGCTTTTGAGTGCAACATTATTCTCGAAAATCGTTGAACGTTCACTTATACCAAAGAAGAACCCATGTATATTCTTTGCTTGTACTTGTTACGAGTATTATTTGGAGATCTGGAAACATCACGGCGAAAATACTGTAAATGTTTTTAAAAATAATCTGGTCTTTAACTTGTGATTCTCATAATTTCCATTTTCTAAAGAAATTGCTCCATTCACATAACGAAAATACACATATTTCAAATTTTAACATTGCTGAAACTGGAAAACCGTTGCTGTTTTGAAAAACTGTTCAATTTAATCGTTTCCGGATATTGATTTTCGAGAAAAATTGACCCCTCCACCCCCTTCGTTGGAGGGAAGGAGATTTCGGATTTGAATTTTTATGGATAAGGGACCATTTCTCAAGTCTTCTCAAATGAATCAAAAATCACCAAAATCGGAATAAGCTTACTTTATACAGAACGCGCACAAACCAAAAAAAGCAGACAGTCGAATTGTATACCTCCTCCGTTTGGGTTCGTCGGTCAAAAATACTTACAATCGCACATCAAAAAAATTGAAATGGGTTCAAAGCGATTTTCGTCAAGGCTAATTTATTTTTCCAGGGAGGATTTCTCGATACTAATGCATGTCACGATATTAGGTTAATTTCCATTCCTTTTTGTATAAAATTCGATTCAGAACTGGAAGCTATGGTGAGTAAGCATCCTGATTTTTCAGCGAATATGTTCCATACATTTGTTTCTAATTATATACAAACCTACCTAAGTGCAAATTTTTGTTTCTTCTGATGTTGAACTCATTCATCGATACTTGTGATATTTTTTAAATTAGTGCAACTCATCTCACTTATATATATTTTTTTATTATACGTTTTAGCAATCTTTTCGTTAGTGTAAGAATTTTTTCTCATATACTTCTATATTTTTTGGTGGGTTTGAAAAATTTACCGAAACATATCCTATCTATTCAGTAAGGATTATTTATTCATAATCTGTTTTATTTAAATGAAAAGCTTATACATGTGTGTATGAGATACATGTTATTAACGAAAGGACTGATTAAAATGGTATGCTCAAAAAAATGAGACTAGACATTTCAAAAAAAGTCTCACCGAAAACAAATTCTAACAGACATTGTGTAAGCTATATACACTATCACACATGTTTTGTGCATTCTTCATTAGTTTATAGAATGTTGCATTACATTAAACTGTAATTTGATGCAAGTTGTTGATTCTTTTAAATTATATTTTTATTATGTTGTGATCAAATGGAAAAATGTGTATTTTATTTTTTAATGGAAAAATAAAAGTATTATATTTATCTGATGATGAATTTGTTAATAACATTGCATTAAAGATTGCAATTATTGTCACTACATCCGCGTCTTAGCTCCAAGAAGTAAAGAAGAAAGAGGGTGGTGAGCAGCTTTCAAATAAGGGTAACTTACCACCACGCATCCGGAAACCACTTTTTGTTTATTAAAATGTATTTATTAGTAGAAAATATTTCCCTTGTGGTTGATTGTCAAACGAATGTATGATAAACCAGGTTTATCAAACAAACAGCCCCAGAATGAAAACTACCTCAGAAGAAGAATAATCGAAGTTTGTTATAATGAACGCTACTTACGGAGTGATTAGAAGATCCGAGCTGTGAATTCTTCAAGGCGGCAGACTATTTGAACAGTATTTGTGATGGAATTACTTTTTTTAGAAATTGTTGAACCAATAGTATGTAGTTATACTGTTGAATTCAGATAAAAATTATCTACAATGTGACGTAAAAAGATAAAAAAATAAAAGTTGGCGACATCTTCTAGAGTACATCAAACCATTCATTTGTATTTTTGCATTTTCAAATTCCGCCAATAAATAACGAATTTACAGCTTGGGGTGTTTTTACGATACAGCCTGTATATTCTAGAGCTCTAGAAATATTTCATTTTATAGTTCTCATCAAATTTCAATTATGCAAACCATCAACATGCCATGGGTAAATATTAAATTGGTGCATTATTTGTATTTTTTATGAAATCGTGAGGAATTAATTAGGGAAAAGTATTATACTTTTTGATAGACAATCAAATTTAAATTAAATAACTTGACATTTCAAACTTGAACTTAGTCATACTAAAGGGTTTTCCAATAAGAACGATATGATTTTAAAATGAAATGATTTCATATATACATATATATATATATATATATATATATATATATATATATATATATATATATATATATATATATATAATATATATATATATATATATATATATATAAGATATACACTTTTTATATTATCTTAATGTACAATTGATAACGTTTGTTTGTCGTTTAAATGTCCATCTCAGCTTTGTGTACACGAGTGAATTCGACGAACATAATTTCACGAATGCAGCGTTCAATGTTGAATCTCAGTGTTTGTGGCCTGTTTGCATAAACCTTAGATTTTAAATAACCCCACAAAAAGTAATCTAAAGAAGTCAAATCACAACTTCTTGGTGGCCAGGCAACAGTTTAATTCCGTGAAATTCTCTTTCTAACTTTTATTGCAGTATGGCGGCAGTTTCATGGACAGTCTGACATGTAACGCCGTCTTGCTGGAACCACATATCTTCTAAATCAAGCGAATCCAAATTTGGTCACAAAAAAAATTGTCAACACATCTGTCGGTATCAATTACCATTTACAGTAACTGAATCTCCAACCTCATTTTGAAAAAAATGGTCGCAACTATACCACCATGCTTTAAACCACACCATATAGTTACCTTCAGGGGATGCAAAGGCTTCTCGTGAATCTGTTGTGGATTGTTTTCATACCAAAAACGGCAATTTTGCTTATTAACGTAACTACTTAACCAAAAATTAGCTTCAGCTGAAACTTTTTTCCGCAAGATCTCATCCCTTTCAAGTCATTCTAAACTCCAAGTAGCAAATTCGCGGGGCGACGATGGTCCAGTGGCTTAAGTTTTTGGATTAAAACCATCGTACACGGGCGTAAATTTAAATCTTTTTGCAAAATTCGCCAAGTTGTTTGTTTTAAGTCCTAACTCTTGAGTACGACGAGGAATTGATAAATTTGGATCTTCTGCAAGACTAGCTACTACAGCAGCGATATTCTCGAAGTTCTGGCATTTCGGCGTCTTATTACTGGTGTTTTTACATCAGTGTTCACAGATGAACGGAACATAAATGGCAACTAGTGAGAGGTATTAACTTTATTTATTACCATGGTTACTACATCATTACAAAATCATATTCTTATTGGAAAACTCTTTAGTTGGACACCTTCAACAAGTTTGGGGTAAAACGGCAGAATTGACGTCCTTACAGAGACAAGTCTCTTTTCTAATATTATGAAAATGTCATAATTTCATGTACTAATTCTTTTCAACATTAGAATTTTTGTAACCTACCTAAAGTTATATAACCTTAATTTATATATTCATATATTTTCTACCGCTTCTGCCTCTACTTCATTTCGTATATCTAGAAGACTTGACTGTGTCCTCAGAATGCAAAAAGGAGCATCTAACCGTCGTAGCTCTTTTCATTCTGCTTGTCTTTTGTAATTATCCAAGCCGTCCAAGATTCATTTATTTATAACAAGATTTATAACCGTTTGTCAATCAAAGTAAGATGTTAATGTATATATAGAAAAAACAGAAAATCTACTGTGTAAGAGTCCCTATTTCTGAGTATTTCGTCCAATATTTGAAATATTTTATCTATATGTTTATTTGAAGTTTGGAGCTTTGTTAACAGAGAACATTCAACAAGATTTTCATCTTTGGACCATAAAGTATATTTATTCATTACCATTACCACAGACAATGGAATAGATTGTCTGTGCCATTACGTTTTATGTTTCGATCCCTTTTTAAATAGTTTTTATTACTTTTGGTTCTTGTATCAATGGTCTCCGCAGCGATTTCTCAGGCCCCATACGGTCTAGAGACTTGAAATTTCGAATTCGTACTTAGATCGCAGACATCTCACCGCCTGTTAAGCTCCAAGTGTGATCCAATATTGGTAATTATAATTATCTCATTCAATCTCATTCAACCAAGATCATTATTTTGTCGACATGGAACGACAATGGGATCCGTCACTGGAATTACGCACGAGCATAGAGCGTATATATACGTCTTGTTGGAACCTGAACCAATTATTCCGTTGAATAATATGTTTGCTTTTAGTTGCGGGGAACAAATGGTAATCATATGATTTAAATTCAATTATGTCGGTACATTTTTTAATGAAAGCGCGTTTCAAATGATGCACATCATTGTGCGGGCAGTATATACAAAAATATCTCCGGCAAGCCAGCGTGAACACGCGCAGAATTTTGGATTTCGAAGAAAAGGAAGGAGATGTAAATGCTTCCATCCATAAGGACGAGGATTGATATACGCGTTTACGGCGAAAGAAGCTAGTGCCGGTGTGAACATTATACCTAAAATAGACCAAACAAAAGGGTCAAGATTCTCTACAGCCATATCCTGGAGCACAAGTGTGATAGAGGTGCTAGAATCTCCGGTTATTTGCATTATCGGATGGACCAATGGTAGCGCTACCAAAACCAGCGTCGACAAAGACCGAGGTAGGCCCATTTTACATAATCAATGTGCATCCGAACATTTAAAAACCTTAAAGAATCAATGGAAGGGATTTATACATATTATTAAAAATAATAAATCATATAATTACAGTTCATGTTCAAAAAGTCTATATTCGACATTTTGGTCCTTCGAGCCGGATTAAACCGCCCTTATTTGTATTAAAAAAAAAATACAATTTCACATTTTTTTATATATTGTGTATTTTGTTTAACAGCTATCCGTTTCATAGTTACAAGCAAACATATTATTTTGACCTTCAAGACATTATATTCCTCAATATCAAGTCGTGCTAGTTTTCTTTCAGTTTCACAAAGAATTCTTGGTATGCTATCCAGATAGAATTCCTAGCATTTGTTCTCTCTCTCTCTCTCTCTAAGGTTATTGGCCCTTGCTCCCTATTGGTGCATTTGGCCAGCTCATTCGGGGGGTTACAATCTTGTCTGATTTTGCATCATATTGTAACCCATTAATAATAGCTTTTTTTTTTCCTCTATTTCTTTTGTGTTATTCTTGTATGATTATTCTTCAATGCACGTGTCAAGATGAGTCCAGCAATGTGCCTCGATCCGAGTATAACCTTCTCTGTCACGCTCCTAAGGTTATCAGCGAGGTTTTCCCTCTTGTCTCCTCCAGACCACGCTGCCACGTGCTTCTAACCTTAAAAGTTAAATAGGAATCGACCTCTTTTCGCTTGCACACCCCGAACTACCCTCGATTATCACGGCCGAGACTTCCCTGTCCACCTCGGGGGCCCAGCACTCACGTCCTCTACTAGCGTGTACTTCCCGTACGGAAATTTTTGATTTCCTTCAGACGCGAAGTGAACTCTACCGAGGTTGACACGGAAGTGCTAGCATTTGTTCTGGTGTCTGGTTGTTTAAATTTCCAACATTTGGTACACAAAACGCGGAATAAGAATAGTTTTCTTCCTCGCTCACAGGTCTGAAATTCAGAAAATTAAATATACTGCTCGTCAATGATATATAATCAAAAATTGTCCTATTAATGATTAATTACTAATTAATTATTAAATATTAAATAGAGAAATTTCTTAACCTTTATTTTGATTACCCTCAATCATGACACCTCAAGTGACAGATAAAGAAAACATTAAAAAATGGATGATTAAACGTAGGATTCCATTAAATAGGCTAAAAGAGATTTACGACTACGGTAATAACTCGGTTAGTGATCAATTTTATAGAGAAAACTTTCTAGCTAGAGCAGAATTCGCTGACGCTATTTATGGAGAATTTAAAGAGAATCATAACGAATTGATAAATTACGTATATGAAGAGACAGATTTTGATGAACAGGATAAAGTTCGTATTTTGGCCGATAAATATTTTTATGGCATTAAGTCCAAGAGAATAGAAATAGATGGTTCTGCTACTTCACCTAGGGGGAATGATAATCAGGACCTAGAAACGTACACTTCTGGAGCTAAGCTTCCTAAAATTAATGTACCCATTTTCAACGGCGATATAAAAATGTGGCCGGCATTTTATGACTTATTCAATAGTCTCGTACATGACAACACTCAATTGCCAAAGATTCAGAAATTTCAATTTTTGATGACCTCATTGAAAGATGAACCTTTTTCTTTAATTAAAGCCATTCCTATGACGGAAGTTAATTATCAGAATGCGTACGATACAATTGTCAATAGGTATCAAAACAAACGGTTCTTAGCCACGACCTATTTTAATGAAATTTATACGGCTCAACCTTTACAAAAGACTTCATTTAAAGAATTAAGGCATTTGCTGGATACTTTCTCCGAAAACCTTACGGCACTTAAAGCGCTAAATTTTGACGTTGATTCCTGGGATTTTCTAATCTTTAACATTTTACTACAAAAACTAGACACCAAATCTAGGACAGAGTTTGAGATAGATCATAGCACTTCGGAAATACCCACTTATCAACAGTTAACTACCTTTTTAGCGAATCAATGCAAAGCCCTTGAATCGGTTCAATACATGGTACCTGGTAATTTGAATAGATCAAAAGACTCGGCTACCAAAAACGTGACGTATCAGAACACGTTCAAAAAATCTCATACTCCTGCCGCGTTTGTTAGTACAGTGGCATCTAATCGTAAACAGAAGTGTATTCTATGCCCAGCTCTTCATGCATTGTATAGATGTCAGTTCTTTCTAGCCAAGACACCTTATGAAAGATTCAACGTGGTAAAAGAAAATAAAATATGTACTAATTGTTTGCGGTCATCCGACCACTTTGCTAATAATTGTCCTTCATCCTCCAGGTGTCAAATCTGCCAGTATCCCCACCATACAACGGTTCATTTGACACAAAATAAAACTTCTCATAATTCTAGCTCGCAATTGTCAAACAGTAACACTGATTTTCATACAAATCAATCTGTGATTACATTGCCTGCGCCAAACATTGAGAAAACATCTCAGGCTTTACAATGTAGTACGTGTACTACTTCCGTGACACAATCTACTGTGATGCTATCTACTGCTGAGGTGGAAATTAGAGATATTCGGGGTCATTTTCAGAAGGTCCGAGTTCTTTTCGATTCTGCCAGCATGGCAAACTTTATTACTGAACAGTGTACAAATAGATTGGGTTTACGTCGGCAGTCTTTTTCGGTACCTATTGAAGGTCTAAACAGCTCAATTTTATGCACAAACAAAGGGATTACGCAATGCTTTATTAAGCCATGTGGAAAACAGGAGCCTACCTATTCTTTTGAAGCAATTATACTGCCTAAGGTTTGTTCAGATCAACCAAAAATTTCTTTTAATCCAAAAAATTGGAGCTATATTAACAACCTCTCTTTAGCCGACCCAAAGTTTCACACCCCAGGTCCGATAGATATACTGCTAGGCGCAGAAATAGTACCATTTGTTTTAGAGGCAGGTCGTATTTTTGGTAAACTGGGGCAGCCTGCAGCTTTAGAGACAGTTTTTGGATGGATTCTGCAAGGCAGAATTGAATGTTCTTCCAGCAATACATCATTAATAAGTTGTTATGTATCACTTGAACCACAAGTAGATTTTATACTTCAAAAATTCTGGGAATTAGATCAGGTACCAAAGTCGGATATTTCTTTGTCTTCCGATGAGATAAAGTGTGAAGATATTTTTACAAACTCTTTATGTCGAGAAAGCTCTGGTAGATTTATAGTTTCATTACCTTTTCGACAGGAAGAACCGGACTTTGGCGACACTTACTCTCAGGCACTCCGCCGTTATATTTATTTGGAAAATAGGTTATGTAAAAATTCGGATCTTCAATTTTCCTATTCCAATTTTATCGCAGAATATCTAGAAAAAGATTATATCTCGGAAGTACCTATTTCTGATTATCAATCCACTTCTTCCTTTTATCTACCTCATCATTGTGTGCTGAAACCCGACAGTGTTTCAACCAAAATACGGGTCGTCTTTGATGCCAGCGCAAAAGGAACCAACGGAATTAGCTTAAATGACAGCCTTTTTCCTGGGCCAAAACTTCATCAGGATCTTTCCAAGATTTTATTGAGATTTCGTACTTTTCCTGTTGTATTTACGTGCGACATAAAGCAGATGTATTGTCAGATTGTTGTTAAGCCTGAGCAAAGAAAATACCAGAGATTTCTTTGGCGCTTTTCTAGAAATGAAACCATAAAGGAATACACTCTAAACAGAGTAACATTCGGAGTTTCAGCCGCTCCATTTTTGGCCCTTAGAACACTCAAAGAGTTATCTATTATAGAACAGAATAATTATCCTAATGCTAGTAGAGCTCTACGAGAGGCAGTGTACATCGATGACTGCGTCTATGGAGCTCAATCCGTAGAATCAGCCCTTATGCTTCAATCTGAACTTATCTCGTTACTAAAACAAGGTGGGTTTGAACTAGGCAAATGGAGCAGCAACCACCCTGACATTCTTTCGGCTGTTTCTGGTGCAGACACACAAATACCTCTAAATTTTGAAACCGAAGGTCCTCGCTTTATCAAGGTCCTCGGCCTTCAGTGGAACCCTCGTTTAGATACATTTTCATATGAATGTACGCCAATTGACACACAATGTACAAAACGAAACGTGTTATCACAGATTGCTAGGATCTTCGACCCTCTGGGGTTTTTATCTCCCACTGTTTTCCTTGCAAAACATATTTTGCAGCAGATGTGGCTGTCCAAGAAGGATTGGGATGAAATACCTGAAAATAACCTTGTCAAAATATGGGAACGTTTCAAATCTGAATTGTCACAATTATCAAATGTCCAACTTCCAAGACAACTATCCTTGGGAAGAAATTGTCGACTTGAAGTTCACGGGTTTTGCGACGCAAGTACCTTGGGGTATGGATGTGTTATTTATTTTCGTTGTATGTATCGAGACGGTACTGTCAAGGTTCACTTGATTACCGGGAAATCTCGCATTGCACCTCTAAAAGTGGTATCACTTCCTAGGCTCGAGTTATGTGCAGCCTATCTTCTGGCTGATTTATTTGTATTCGTGAAGGAATCGTACATTGATTTTCTTACTTTCGATGCAATTTTTGCCTGGTCTGATTCGCAAGTAGCACTTGCTTGGTTGACAACGTCAGCGCATCGATTTAAAACATTCATAAGCAATAGAGTATCGCATATACAGGAGATTATGCCCCCTTTTTCTTGGAGATATGTACCGACAAAAGAGAATCCTACAGATTGTGTATCTCGGGGATTAACTCCCTCACAGTTGTTGGAACATAAGATGTGGTGGGAAGGTCCCGATTTTCTACTGAAACTCTCTGATGAATGGCCACGACAACCCCCTATTTTATTGGAAAAATTGCCTCAAGCTCTCATAGAGGAAAAACAGACAGTTTTAAACGTTGTCGTGGAACCTATTGGAATCATTACCATGCTTTTGTCGAGATTTTCTTCTTTAAAAAAACTACTGCGAATACTCGCCTATATTTTTCGCTTTCTGCTTGTTTTTAGAAAACCACACAAGTTTGCATCATGCGACTTAAGTTCGTCAGAAATTCATCATTCAATGATTATTCTGGTCAAGTACGTCCAAAACGAATGCTTTGACGATAGTGTTTCGGCTTGTAAAAACGAAAAATCTCTCCCCAAGCCTTTCAGAAAGCTCGCTCCATTTTTGGACGAAGAAGGTGTTCTTAGGGTGGGGGGACGATTGAAAAAATCTTCGCTTTCCTACGAAGCAAAACATCCGATCTTATTGCCAAAAAAGCATAGGTTAACAGACCTTGTTGTTGAACACGTCCATAAAGAGAACCTTCACCCTGGTCTTAAAACAATGCACAACCTAATTGTTCAAAAATTTTGGATCATATCTCCCAGAAATGCAATTTATCGGTGTTTATCCAAATGTCTGGCATGTTTTCGTTTAAAACCTCGAGCTCCTCAGCCCTATATGGGCGACCTTCCTACATTTAGGATCTCCCAAATAAAAGCTTTTTCTCATGTAGCTCTCGATTATGCTGGTCCTTTTCTGTTAACCATGGGAAAACGTCGAGGGGCAAAAACTACAAAGGCTTACATTTCGTTGTTTGCCTGTTGTGCCACCAAAGCTCTGCACTTAGAACTCTCTTCCGATCTAACATCAGAGGCCTTTCTCGCAAGCTTCCGTCGATTCATTGCACGTCGCGGTAGAGTGTCTGACCTCTATTTGGATCAGGGTACCAATTACAAAGGTGCTCACAACCTTTTGGTTGAGTATTCTAAGGCGGCAGCGTCTCAGTTGTCTATTAACTGGCATTTCAACCCAAGTGGTTCTCCCCATTTTAATGGATTAATAGAATCTATGGTAAAACAAACAAAAAGTGGTATTTATCGGGTGCTGGGGAACCAAGTCATGACCTACGAGGAATTCTACACCCTACTTACTCAAATAGAAGCTCTAATTAACAGTCGGCCTTTATCCCCTATCAGTGAAGATCCAAATGATCTCACCCCTCTAACCCCTGGACATTTCTTAACAATGGAACCACTGTCAACATTTCCGGAACCTGACTACTCGGAAATGTCGCTTAATCGGCTCAACCGCTGGCAATTGCTGCAACGTATGCACTCCGATTTCTGGAAGCGATGGAGTTTGGAGTACTTACACACGCTCCAACAGCGTCAGAAGTGGACTTGTCAGTCCCCAAATCTTAAGGAAGGGTGGTTAGTAGTTATAAAAAACGAAAAGAGACCTCCTCTAGAGTGGGCTTTGGCCCGTGTAGTTAAGGTGCATCCGGGTGAAGATGGAGTCGTACGAGTCGTAACTCTCAAAACGCCTAATGGAATCTTACAGAGACCAGCTGTCAAACTTTGTCCACTTCCTGGACAATAGACTCTTGTTATTTCAAATTTTAATAGAATAAATTTTAATAGAATATATTTTACTTTTTTTTTTTCTCGGAAAAAAACCCATGCGTTTTTTGGTGGACGGAAATGTTGGAACCTGAACCAATTATTCCGTTGAATAATATGTTTGCTTTTAGTTGCGGGGAACAAATGGTAATCATATGATTTAAATTCAATTATGTCGGTACATTTTTTAATGAAAGCGCGTTTCAAATGATGCACATCATTGTGCGGGCAGTATATACAAAAATATCTCCGGCAAGCCAGCGTGAACACGCGCAGAATTTTGGATTTCGAAGAAAAGGAAGGAGATGTAAATGCTTCCATCCATAAGGACGAGGATTGATATACGCGTCTACGGCGAAAGAAGCTAGTGCCGGTGTGAACATTATACCTAAAATAGACCAATCAAAAGGGTCAAGATTCTCTACAGCCATATCCTGGAGCACAAGTGTGATAGAGGTGCTAGAATCTCCGGTTATTTGCATTATCGGATGGACCAATGGTAGCGCTACCAAAACCAGCGTCGACAAAGACCGAGGTAGGCCCATTTTACATAATCAATGTGCATCCGAACATTCAAAAACCTTAAAGAATCAATCGAAGGGATTTATACATATTATTAAAAATAATAAATCATATAATTACAGTTCATGTTCAAAAAGTCTATATTCGACACGTCTCGTTCTCTGGTATATAGGTACTTTCTGGAAGATCGTCTATGGTTATGTCGCAATTGTCAGACGTTATTGTTAATTTAAAGTTTAATTTTGTTTTGTGGTAGACAAACAGTAATTTGTTATGGAATTGCTGTTGCTGGCAAACACATATACATAAGTATAGTTAAAATCGAGAAAAGGATAGCAATAGTAGGTACTCATCGGTACGGTTTAAATCTTAAATGCTCAATAAAAACTATTTTTAATTTTTTTTCCAAAATTTCACTTGTTATTAAATAGTTTTTATTACTTTCGGTTCTTGTATCAATGGACTCCGCAGCGATTTCTCAGGCCCCATACGGTCTAGAGACTTGAAATTTCGAATTCGAACTTAGATCGCAGACATCTCGCCGCCTGTTGAGCTCCAAGTGTGACCCAATATTTATTAATTATAATTATCTCATTCAAGCAAGATCTCTTTTTTCTTGGACATGGAACAACAATGTCTGACAATGGGATCCGTCACTGGAATTACGCACGAGCATGGAGTGTATCACGGTCCGTAGACCGTGGGAGTGTATATATACGTCTCTGTTCTCTGGTATATAGGTCCTCTGGCAGAATTGCTGTTGCAGATATATATAAGTATAGTTCAAATCGAGAGAAGGAGAGCCATAGTAGGTACTCATCAGTACGGTTCAAATCTTAGATGCCTAATAAAAACTATTTTTAATTTTTTTCAAAAATTCCACTTGTTCACTATAAATTGTATCTCCTAATAAGCGCAAAAACATTTCAACATGGCCTTGAGATAATTTATATGATAAAGAATATTCAACTATTTTTTGTTTGAGAAATTTTTCACAAGAAGTATATAAATTTCTTAAACCAATAATGAAAAGTAAAAAGCCAGTTCGAACCGATATTGGTTTAAAAACAGGTCTGCGAATAGTTTTTTAAAACTGAGGTTTATTTAAATGCTTCACATTGGATTGTATGTTTCCATCTAGCCGCTTATCTGTTAAAAAAGATATTCTCGACCATAGATAAAATATTTATATACTTCTCAACCTACCAAATGTTCATGTCAATTATAAGTATTTAACCTAAAAAAGTTAACTTGGCAACAGCGCTTGGACTTATTGGGATATTTTATCTGTGGTTTGGATTCAAAAGTTACCCTACGAGATTTATGTTTCTGATAGGGAATTCCATCGGTATTTTAATTGTCTCAACAAAAACTCTATTTTTTTGGTTTCCTGTGAGATATAATTAATATCAGTAGAGCTTATTTCTATACCCTCCCAATAGGTGGAGCTCAAGAGGTTTTTTACCATCAATCACTCAAAATTGTACATAAATAACTTGAAAAAAAAACAGAACCAACATCGTTAGATGATTCAATGTAAAGAATAAAATAAAAAACATTAAGATATGAAGTTTTGCACCGGATGATGTAGCAACTAAGTAGATAGAAGACTCTTGGCATTAACGTCAAAATCTTTATGATGCTTATGTTATGTTATTTCGTTCTTTTCATTGCTTCAGCTAATGAAGTCGATTTACCGTCAAAAGTTACAATGAAAATTTGAGTTTGACACAGTGCTGATTCCATTTCATGTTTATTCAAGAACTACAGTATAACATGTAAAACTTTAACAATTCTGTCTCGCTATTTCTAAACAAACTCTCAGTCAAAGAAGTTTTTTTGTACATAATATCTATTAACAACAATAAACATATATCAATGACTTAGGCATTATCAATTGATCAACAAATACACTACCATTTGTGATAAGATATTCTATTTTAAATTAATATCGAAAATAAGTAACATTTCCTTCTGTAAAGCGGATGCTTAAGTGACAGATCGTTCATTGATTTCTCACGTTGTAGATTTTTTTTCGTTATTAAATATTTAATAACTAATAGGCTTCCATGTATCTATTCTATGTACTTCTTGTGGTTTGCCATATCAATGCACCTATAGGAATATTGTTGAGTTTTTTTGTATTTGAGAGAGTCTCACCAGTATTGAAATCAAGATTCTACAAAACATAAGGATAAGACCCTTGAAATAATATTATACCCATTCAAAACTTCAACTGTCACGTTTAATTGATGTTGCCGTAGTAATTAAATAAATAAATAAATTTAGGAGTTACATAAATAAATAAATTATAATTAAAATTAAAAGAAGAAATCTAATGTCGGTATGTAAAACTGCATATAAAAGTTAAGCTTATAACTGTCAAATGAATGATGTTGTAGCTATCATTCGGATATATTTGATCTCGAAACAAGAACAGGTATGTAGCTTTTAAGAAAGTATAACTTTCAATAAATTTAGTAAATCTAAAAACCGTCGTTTTTAGAAGAGATATTCGGCTAGTTGATTTTATATTTCAAGTTCAGATCTATATAATGTATATACAGTTTTTTCCTAACTACAGCTTTGAGGTCATCGATTACTTTTTGAAATGGTAACCCTGGTTTTTTGACAATTATTTATAAATGGCATACAAAGATACAAATTTCTATTTCTTGTTCAAAAGTTGTTTTAGAAACATGTTTACTCAAAATCACAAAAAATACATGAGTTTAAAATAATTTCAGTACAAGTAATTAGGAATGTTGAAAATTTAATATTTATTTCATTTGAGATAAGGATATGTTGGGACACATTTTGAGTACATGGGAAGGGCACGCGTGGCAAGGGTTCCGTAGTTTTTCATTTCGATTGTCCAGTAAACATTCCGTACTTCCAAATTTTTAGTTTCGAAGGTAAGGAGCAATGTGCAATTTATAAAATATACAAAGGTTATTTGATTCCCCCAAGATAAACCCACATAATTAGAATACATTTATTTAGGTAACCCTCTATAAGTAATTACCAAAACATCAATGTCAATAATCTTTATTCTTACAAAAAACTTTTGTGAAGAATAAGCCATGTAAATATAATGGATTTCCATTTAACAAATGCCTGTAGTTTATAGTAACATTTTAATTTTTTGGATTTACTGTTCTTTTTCAAGCTACAGACTGGGTTTGCATGTTTATACTTTGTCAAAGTAGTTGGTACTTTAAGACCTGACAAATTGTAAGTATACTGTAAATTTAGATCAATAAAGGGGTTAAAAATTTTCAGGGTCATTCTATTTATAATAAAAATCATGAACAACCTATTAAGGTTTTATCGAGATAGAAGATTTTTGGTTTTGCTGCTGAACTGCTTTAACAAGACTAGCATAATCAAATCTAAATTAACATTCAACACTGTAATTACGCTTCACAGAAGTACTTTAGAATTAAAAATGGTGGTAATATTTCTATAGCTAAGTTAACCTAATTTACAGCAATATCCTTTACATATGTATATAAATATGTATATATATGTTATGTCGTTAATACCTTACACATTTAATTTTACGAAAAGTAGGAAAAGCATTTTTGTTCTCAACAGGCTGGATAGGAGCTCACTTAGGTATATAGATAATTGGTCCAACTAGAAGCAAACTTATCCTTATTTTAGCTACGTGGAGGGAGCAAGGAGGTGCAACAGCCATTTTTATTTGAAATTAACCTGGTGCCTTAGGGAATAGGTTTATAGTTTAATAGTATAAAATCCGACAGCTGATTTCTGCAGGTGTCAGTTTTTGAAAATGAAACTGAAATTAACTGAATGAAGTATGGGGTCATCATAAAGTAAGGGTTTATATAGTATAAGTCGCTTCGTTCGGTAAGGTTACGATTACATTGTTTGAGTTAAAGAATGTATGATTTTTTTTATGGAAATTAAATCCGAATGTTAATGCTGTATTTGATGATTGAATCTAGCCTGGGATGGAGTCAAAACTCAAAACTGTCGCATTCGGTCAAAAGATAATCCACATGAAATCGTTCAGGAAGGTCTAGATAACAAAAAAGTCTCTGTTTCGAGTAGTTTGACACTTGGGCATTGGATTCGATTGGAACATACTTTTTTGAGAAGATATGTAATGGAGAGGTTATATCTGTAACGGTTACTGGTGAACAAACAATACCCACAAATGTTACGAGGTTATGCCATTCCTCGGATACAAAACGAACATGAAGGAATTAAAAATATGATTTGTATGTAGGAGGAGCACCTCGGGTATTTACCGACCTGTTAAATAACTGGTATTCTGATTCTGTTAATTTAAAAAATTACATAAGCTGACATATATTCCTTACTTTATGATAATCTTGTATAATGTAATTCAATGATTTTGGCATTTGATATTTCAATATCTAAAGGATTTATAAAGTGTTTTTTTTTTGTTAGTTCCTTGAAATAAAAGCAAATAACGCTAGTATTTGGTGATTAGAACTGGGATGCTTTAAAAAAGGTCTTCCAAGGAATAATCGCTTAAACGAGTACAGAATCGTAAAATTGTAACTTATTCTGTAGGATTTTATATTATTTCGAAAAGCATGAACATACCATAAACCACTTCAGTTTCATTATATTTTCCTTGTGAAATATATCCACTGATTTGTGAAAAGGAAAGTTCAGTGTCAGTGAGACGAAGCATATCAATTCATATTTTTCTGAATATGTTCTGAATCCTGAAGAAATCAATAATATTTTACTATACATAAAATGACCGTTGCATTTAAAATAAATTGAACGCTATCTAATGAAATGGCTGTCGCACTGACCAAAGGTGAGGATTGCAAATATATTTTCTTATTAATGGGAGTTCAGTATATTATGATCTAATAGAAGATTATATAAGCCGCACATCGTTTTTAATGAATTCGTTTTATGCGCAAAAAACATCTACAAGATGAGAAGGAACTGTAGGGTGTGACGAAATATTTCCGGCTTCGAATTTTAAGGGTAGGAAGTCTTCGAATGAAAATACAACCGGTCGGTCATTATATATACACTTATTCTCTTTATAATCTAATTTCGCTTATTTCTAAAGATGAGTACAAGTAAAGCTGTTAAAGTCAAATGCGTCCTATTAACTAATTTAAAACAAACGTATATGTAAAAAAATATAGATGAATGGAAGTTTTATGAACAGATGTCCTAGTGTAGATGAATTATCCTTGAACAGATTTTTTTAATGTATTTAGAAAATGTCTCAAGTTTGACTAAAGACTGTACTGACATAAATACTGAGTAGAGATAATTTTCCATTTTTCACATTTTCATCAGTAAACAACTTGTCCTCACATGTCACGTCGAGACAAGAATTCGTCGGAACAAATTTATTAGAAGAATAAACAAATTGTACGAAGGCAATGCTGTACCCCTACCTAATTCCATGAAGCAATCTCTACGTAAGTGTTTGTCGCTTGACGGTCAGATTTATGAGACATTATAGTTAGTCTCAAGAAGGCTGGAAACAGGAGATTAAACTCGCCCTAAAAATCACGTAAAATTTCATACGCATATTTTTTGTAAATGCGTCTTTTTGCATCATGCCGTGTGCAACAAGCGGCTCTCGCTTAAAAAAGACAGCAGATCATGATCACGCAGATAAATAAAGAGAACAAATATTTGAAGTAATTGTAAAGATGTTCGTCGTACACGAGGCCACGCCCCTGATTTGCAACTTCTGTAATCTCATGTGGCTATATAGAGAAGCATAGGAAGTTTACCCTCCTTGTTTCCAGTCTTCTGGGTTAGTCTATCTAAATGTCTTGCTAGGATTATTCTCAATTGAGAAATTTTTGGAAAAGACGAATGTTCTCAATAGAGAATGATCCCAGTATGAGTAAGACATTTAAGTTGTATCATTTGGAAATGTTTTCCATTTTTTCAGCAAAGATAACACTTAAAGTTTTTGAGAGACAGACAAATTGAAAGTACTGATTGATATCAAACTATTAAAAGGTGTCCCTAAAAAAATGATTTGAACAAACTCACCTTGGGCGATATACGGCCCTGACGTTTCAATTTCAAAATGTTTTGTAACATGATATTAAATATAACAAAAAAAACTTTAGCATAAAAAATATTTATCCACAGTAGAACTTTTTTAATAATTTTGTATTACCAATTTCTGCACCAATGGATAGTAAAGTTTATAAATTAGTTATTTTGGTATTAAGTGCGTAAAATGAGTTACAATGTTACATCAGAGTGTGAAATTTTGGCCGAGACCGCAGGTCGAGGCCAAATATTCTCTCTTATGTGCCATGCAAACACGAATTTCATACACGAAATACAAAAATTTTTTGTACAACTGTCAAAGAACTTATCATTTCTGCATCTCTTTTGATGCGTAAATTTATGTTGGAAGTAATTGTTCAAACTTTACTATCAATTATTAGTCCGATAAAGTGAATCTTTCAAAAAATAATATTTCATGTTTATTTTGTAAATTATTTTGGCAGTGAAAAATGTCAAGTTTTTTTGACAGTTGTACAAAAATAAAATTTTGACTTAATTTGATTTCTCTTTTGCAAAATTTGTATTTTAAATATTCATTGTAGTTTTTGTAAGAAAATTCAGTAAATGTTTTGTCTGTACCTGCTTTTCTTTGAGAAAGTAGGAAATGATCTGCTTTAGATGTGATGATATATGTTATTCAACAGGTATATTTTATTATTATTATTTTATATATCTTTCGAAATATAAAACTTTGTATGTAGACATTTGGACCGTTTTTAGACCTGTTTTATTTATTTGCATTATTTTTTCAGTTGTTTAATTGTAATTTAAAAACTATCACAATTATCGAATATTATAAAAATGCATTTTCTGTCGCAAACAAAATGCTGTCAAAATTTGATACTTGAAATTATTTTTACTCATTAGCCTAGAAATTGGAATTGGAAATAATAACTAAAGTTCTACCCCTATGGATAGATTTTTAATATAATTTCTATATATGGATTCAATTGCCCTATCTAATAATAAACTGTGTCACTGTGTTATAAATAACCGTAAAACGAAAGATCATGCCAGTACAACTTATATCCAACGTATTTTATCACGATCTTCTACTAGCCAATGTTGGAAAAATAACCGATATAGCTAAAAAAGGTATATTATAAGTTGCAATAATAATAATATATATTTGTTTCAACTTGAGTAGAATTTTTTCTTTTTATCAAGTAAATCTGGATGGAATTCTAGGTGAAAAGAAATTTTCTTAAGAATTGAACGGGAAAAAATAGACAAAAATTGATGAAACTTGGAGTTGTGCTGAGTCTGAGCGATTAATAATTACTGCATTCTCCATTTTATTTCGCTCACAAAGAGAACGTTTTAATTATATCCACATTGTCTCTACAGTCACTGTTTCACTGTATGCAACAACTTGGATGGATTGCTTAGAAGATAGAAATGTAATAATTTTCTCAGTAAAGCAATAGATGAATACAATATCGATGGTATACCTCAACATTTATGAGGAGGTTTTGCATGTTTCTATCGATTGACCCAGTGTTTCAGTGCTTCTTCAAACTGTATTGTCTCTTTATTGCGACTCATTCCATCTTCATCGATAGTTTCATCCCTAGTATCGTTGTTTTTGACTGCTTCTTGGTTGTGATGTCGCTCAGGCCTAGGGGGCGGCTGAAATATATGTTCATTATAATAATTAGAACCGAATTCATTATTAGGTATCACTGTAAAGTGTACTCCATTCATTTTATTTTGAATGTGTGGGAAAAGTGAGCAGTTTTTTTGTTTTGTAATCAATTTAAATGGAAAATTTTGTTTACACAAGAAGTGTGAGATAAAGGAGACGAGTAAATACACGAGCGATGTGAAAAAAATCATAGACAACTATGGTTATCCCTGTAGAAATAACTTAATATTTTGATGTATATGGGGTGTGTCCGAAATGTAAGTTGTATTATTGCGGTAAAATGAGTGTGTTAGGTTGGATTTAATTATGTACCGTTTGCGTTAGAGTAGTACATAATTTAGTATTTGAAGCAAACTGGGTATGAGAGCTGTAAAATCAATTTTTGTATATTCTGGCTTGTTAATAAGATTTGAATTTTGGTTTTACATAGTGCGTGAGGGAAGTAAATTGAAATTTTTATCAATAGGGGGCTGTGAGAGAAGTCAGTTGGAATTTTGGAGATTATGGGCTAAGCCAGAAGAGTGACTTGTACTTTTGGTGTCGATGAAGATGAAGCATAATAAATTAATAATGCTTTTTGGTTGGCTGACGTCCTTTCTGTAAGAATTAAGTTACGTTGCGCCTTAGGTTGAATTAAGGATAATGTATTGTTTGCTTTTGAATAAGATTAAATAATGCATTTATTACCTGCTGCGAGAAGGGATGCTCTTGCCTTACATTGTGTATAGGTGGAGGTGGTCCATAAGCGTGTATAGCCTGCCCAAATGAATTGCCACCATTTTGATGATGGTGATGTGGATAATGAACACCCTGTACATGGAAATTCCTATCGAATGCAAATGGTTGATGGGACTGTTGTTGTTGTTGCTGCTGGTGTTGCTGAAAGTGCTGTGGATTTGTTTCGGGAGGACTGGTTGGATGCCGGGCGCGTAATTCAGCCATAAATGAAGCTTCTTGGGCATAGCGACGTTGCAGCTCTTGCTGCCAACCTCCGTCACTTTCATCCTCACCGTCATCTTCGAAATCTGCAGAGAGATATGTGAATATTTGATGAGAAAATTGCATGTGTAATAAGTCAAAGTTTTGTTATACCCCAAAATATATATTTATAATAGGTTTGACGGTTATTTTTTCCCCCATAAAATATGAACAAAGATTGGCTGGGGAAGGGAATTAATGTTATGATGATTCTCAAAATTTTATCGAATTTAGAAATGTAAACAATCAGGTTTTGTTAAAATAATACATAGAAAGCCAGGGTATGAACGTATACACGGTGAGCCAGTTCAAAGATCCACACTTTTCAAACATTCTACCGGTTGCAACTACTTCATTTTCATTTTCGGAGGGCTTATAGACTAACATATTCTTACTAGGATACCTTTTTTGGGTTTTTGAAGATAGGTATAAATAATAGCTTGTTTTTTACTTTCCTACGCTACTACAGTAGCTGTATAAGGAAAGTATTGTAATCGTATGAAATTTTCGGTATCGAGATTTTTACAAATGTCGACGTTTCAGAGTTTTCTAAGTCTAATAAACATATTTTCAGCCATTGGTCTGTCTGTCTGTGACAGCATTATATCGGGAACGGATCGGTGTATTTTGTTGCTTTCTTTTTTATTTTGTTTGGTACCAATATCACTCGCCGGTGGCACTGAATGAGAATCTTGTATACACTGGGTGTTGAGCTATAGCCAAAAAACGTGATTTGCTCAAGACTATAGCGCAAAAATGGCTCTTTACCACCCACATATAGCACCATCTCTGAAAAAAAGCGGAAAAAAAATTATGCTTGAATAAAATTCCGTATTTTCCACATGTTTCTTCAGATGCTGGCTAAATGTTTCATCTTGCGAAAAAATGTTACATGACCATTGTTGTTTGTCTTAACATGCTGAAAAAAATGGGTGGTAGCACAATTTGACCAGAGGATTTTTACTTTACTACCGCTATTATCGTCGCTATGTAAGGAGAGTATTGTAATAGTGTAAAATTTTTCATTCACTGAGTTTGCCTGCGAGCGGTAGGAAAGATGTGTGAGTGGACACACAAGATTTTTCAATCTGTCATGAAAGTGTCATGCAGTTGTCAGATATAAGTTAGGTATTTATTCAAATGAAATATTATTCAAGCTGATTGGTACACACGAATACTTTTATACATATACAAGTCATACAAAAAAATAGTACCTATACATAAGACATAAGCATAACGAACGGTAAGGGTTTCAGACAATATTGGAGACTGAGCGCAGCGAAACATTGACTTCAACAAGTAAACCATCCTTACCGTGTTTGATTCTTAATAATATTTTCTACGTATTTTCAATTAATTACGGGTTGCTACGCCAAACTAGTCGGTAAGTGCATTTATTTATTTTGAGATAGAAACAATTGAATATTATTTTCAATACATATGTCAATGCTGTTGTCAGATGCAAGTTAGGTATTTATGTAAAGTTATTTGTTGCAATAATTTATTATTCAAGAAGATTGATTCATACGAATTATTTTATACGCATAACATATATGAGCCTGATAAAAAATAGAAAGACGAACGGTAAGGGTTTACTGACACAGCGACAAACATTGTCTTCAGCCCGTAAACCTCATCGTTCTATATTATACTATTAAACGTTAGTTTTATTTCGAAATAGTATATTCAGTAGTATCAAGAACGGCATGGATGGTTTATTAGTTGAAGACTATGGAGAATGAGCGCAGTAACGTATATAAAAATATATTCTCTGAATGTCAAAATGTTTGACAGTTTCCCTTTTATGACGGTATTTCTGATATTTAGCTACCAAACAATAAATTAGTTCAATTTTAGATAAAACTTTTAGCAACGATGTTAAAACTAGAAAAACCGCTGTAAATTCGGTCCTGTCTAAACTTGGTATCACCCTGAGAATATGTCCGCCTATAAGCCCTCCGAAAATGAATTACGTAGTTGCCACAGGGAGAAAATGATTTGTATAAGTATATATTGAAAATAGAGGGATAGTCTATCAATCAAATATTTTGCATACCTCCTTCTGTCATTTTAATATAATCCCCCACGAATGAAATTGAAATTGGTCCGGACTGAATATCACTATTTGTTCTCGAGATCATCGATTCAACAAACATTTTACATCAGTTTTTCCAGTATTTTCCTTAAATTGGAATTTCAGAATTATGCAAACCGCATCAGGTTTGTGTAATTAGTAATTACCCATGAAATTAAATCGGACGGTGGTCATGATTTGTTCTTGAGATATTCGAGACAAGAACATGTCGTGAAATACACGGTTGAAGAACTTTTTCTGTATAAAAGATATTATTGATTAAATCATATTGATCGTATCATTTTCAAGTGATAAAGCCTACAATAATCTGAATTTTCAGTCAAGAAAGTTAAACATGACTACTATAGGCTCTTGGGAGGACGTGATTTTTGTAAATTGATGAAAATGTATTACTTCTAAGCAAAAATGAATGATCGTTTCAACCGCATACCGTAGAGTGGGCACTCTCCTCATGTTACCGTCGAAAATTGTGTAAAAAGTTTTCACTTTACAGAAATCCTCTTAAAAAATAATTGTGAATCTAGGGATCTCAGAACGTAGATATTTCTCAACGTTACTGTTTTGAGACGTTGGACAAAAACGGAAATTAATATGTTGTCACAAATTATTATATGCCTCAGCCAGGCTTTGTCAAATTTTTGTGAATCAAAACTGAAAACTATTCATCTAATAATTAATATTCGAAGTTTTCAATATGTATTGAAGGAAATTATTCGATGCTAAGAATAAGCATTATGCAAAATATCGTTTTTTGAGTAGTATCTTTAGGGCGTCTAATTGTGATAATTGTTACATCACATTAATTATAGACATTACAAGACCTTATAAATGAAATAAAAATCAAGACACATCTTATTTACAAGTTTCCTATTCTGTATGAAAATAAGCTTGATTCTTAATTTTGTACAAAACTAATGAGCAACTGGCCCCAAATAGAGATGGAATACATAAGCCTATCTTCAAGATTATAGTTGGGAAAAATATAGTTTAATAAACTACTACAAATCTAACTCACCAAGAGGTTTTCTGATAGCACTAGTCTCGGGTTGAACTGAAGGCTCTGTAATTTAACAGGCAACATTCCACATACAAATTCTACCACTGAATCATGATAAAATGCAAATGTATTTGTTGTCAAAATAAATATAAAATAATAATAATAAAAATAAAATCTAACTTACCAGTATGAGCAAAAATCAAATAATATCAGCAACATAAAAAATAATAGGGGATAATTTTGATAATATAAAATCTTTGTGATAAAATTCTTTATTGAGATGATTGTTTTTTCTTATAAACAATGGCATAACAGTATTAAAAATATATCATAGTATCTATCATTAAATAGAAAAAAATAATAGAGTATGTAGGATGATTCACACCTTTGAGACTTAAGAAAAACGCAACACAGGTTCGTTCTGAAGCTTTTGTAACGGAGATAATGGGATTGTACTTCGTAAGAATAGAAAAGATACAGATTTTCCTCGCGTTGACACAACTTCGAGAAATTGATCAATTTCGTTTTTTTTCTCAAAACATAGATTCAATGAATGGTTTACTATTTTGTGTTTTGCATTAATAGAAAGATGTAATTTGCAATAAAGTTTTGAAAAGCTATGATAAAAAACCTAAAAATAATCTGCTTCTACAAAGCTATCGAAAAAAACATGACACATGCCATTTCTTTTATGGGAAGATATACAAGTACTTCCAAAGGCAAAGTTGTTGTAGATAACTTGGAAGAAAATATTGTAAAATTACCACCGGTAGTCTGCCTAGAATAAATCCGGAAGTACAAGGATCCCCATACCAACTCGCATTAAAGCAGCATAGTAAGACCCGCCTTAAAAGAAGATCTGGCAAATGTATGTCAAGAGGTTCGAAGAAAATATTGTTTTCGGTTCTGTGCGGAAATCTGGCAACACCGGAATAGTGTTTTTAATATTTTCTTCGTTATATCCAACAACTTTGTCTTTGCAACTACTGTATCTCCCAAATAAAGTAATTGGCCTATGTCAGGTTTTTTAGAAATAGCAAATACAGAAAGTTGCTTTTGTTTTGAAAATATTTGTTGAAGTTTAGGAACATGACATATCATTTCAAAGGTATTTTTTAATATACTAGTTAAATGCTGATTTCACCATTCGAAACAAAACAAAAGTAAACAAATAGCCAATAGATTTTAATAGAATAAAATAACAAAATATTCTCAGATCGATCCTGTATCCAATTTTTCTTAAACTTCTGAGGTACCTACCTACCATCGAACGTAAATGATTCTGTAGTTTAACAACAATATAAAATTTCAATATATATACAAAAAATTCAACAAAACAAATATTCTAAAAGAGAGTATTTTGTGATGTGTGATGATATCATGCGCCCCGAAAAGGGATACCACATGCTCAGGAACACCATTCTCAGTCAAATATAATATTTTAGTTATTCTTATGAAACATCAACAAGTCAGTATAATTTTTAAGTACAAGTCACAATAATAGGGAGAGATAATAAGCATAAGGTCTTTTATATATAAAAAAATAAAGGTTGTAGGTAATTGATGAGTTTTAATATTGTATAATATTTTTTAAAAGGTTCTGAGATTTTCACACGACAACGTCTCTAAATTTAGGAATTATTATGAAAATGTCTAAACGTCTGAAACATAAAAGCGAGAATACACACCTTCTTGAAATAGCTAAAGCTGTTTTATATTTTAAATCTAGATATCAAGTAACTGCTCCTTAGCCGTAGTCATTTTTGAACCGAAAGCGCCACAAACAAATAAAGCTGATTTTACACATTTTAAATAAAGTGCATTTTTCATACACTTTTATGTTTTTATAGCTTAAACATCTCTATAGATTTCAATGAAAAACTGACAGCATATCACCAAATACTGTTAACTACAATACGTCCAACTTGATTCAAAATATGGAATCAACTGCCCTCTACCGGATAGTTTCCAGTTGTCAATTACTTTTTTTATTTAAACTTCAAATCTAATCGAATTAAGTGAAAATGTCATACAAGCGCGGTTTAGTATATGCAGTGTATGGTTGTAATAACTATAAACAGCAGGATAATGGAAACAGATCATTATATAGGATGCCGAAAGATCTTCATCTGTAAGTGTAAGTATTCATAGCTATTTTCTGTTTGATTTAATGTTATCGTCTTACCTATCGGATATTACAGATTGAAATTATTGATTCCTGCATCTAAACGGCAAGATTTGGATAATATTTTGAAATATACAAAATGAATTCAAATTACAATTTTTATTTACAAGAAGACTTACCCAAGACTGTAGTGAAAATTTGTTTGCAGAGGTTAGAAGCTTTCCAGAATGGCTCCGCAGATTCCGATAATAATTTGCAGGTAAGGCTTGATCGAGTAATCGAATGGTGATACTCACATATTTTAGAGGTGCGAGCCTTAAGATCTACACTAGCTATTTCAACGATGGTTCCGCAGATTTCAATAAGATTTTCCAGAATGAGCTTTTCAGAATCGAAAAATCGACTCACATATGTAATAGGACCATGGAGATCAACACTAGCTTCTTACAGAAAGACTCGGCAAATTTCAATAAAAATATAGCAAAGGGTTTTCGGGGTCGAGAAATCTATTGATGATACTCTTATATTTGATGGGTGCGACTTCGACGTCCAGACTAGCTTCATGCGATAGATAAAAGGTCCAAAGAACCTATTTCGAGGAAATTACCAGTACCAATAAAATTATTGTTTTTTTATTACACGAACTAATGAACTCGGTGCTATTTTTGACGAAAAATATTTATTTATTATACATAACCAACATCACAACGGAATGAATATTGAATTGAGAGCTTCGCTCTTATCGGGTAATTCTATAGTCTCAATTCGATCAAACATATAATATCTATAAGCCACTGATAATTAGATTTCGTTGAATATTTATTCGAACAAACTCAAATTCATTCAATCAATTAGGTAGCTATTTCAAAACTTATTATGTAATAATTAAAACTCATCGATAGCACAAACAAAAATGAAAATAGATAACAGAAACTAAATTTGCTATAGAAAAAACCATGGCATCATCGGTTTTCAAAAACTAATAACAAATAAATGATTAAAAGCCTGGCTAAAAAATATATGTATGTAAATAATATGTATATTGTAATGAGTTATATCGTGCACATTAATTAGTACCTGAATTCAGTTCTCTAACCAATGTCGACATGGCATTTGTCACAGAATCAGCTGCCACCAGTAGATCGTTCCTCAATGAACGACCCACTGACCCAGGGGTGCCATTTCCATTGGAACCTAGGAGAAATAGCTTTAATATCCTTTTTATGGCATAATTATGTCAAAAGCATTTTAACGGATGGGCCAGAATAGGAAGCTATTATGAAAAGGCCGTAACAAAAAATACATCGAATACAAAAGTAGTCAAGAAACTAATAAAAAAATGTGTGTGGCCCTTACGTGATGACCGAAACAAGCTAAGATTTCATAAGAACTAGAGATAGATACAAAAATAAAGAATAATTGTACTGGTACTAAAACAACATGAATCAAATTAAATGTAGAAACAAACATTGCCTGTAGAAATGATAATAATTTTGAAGTTGTAAAAGTCATGAATCAGGTATCAGTTATAAGTAGATAGAAAACCTGGCACCATCTTCAAAATTCTTATGATTTTTTTTGCAATATAAATATAGGTACTTTTTGTAATTATATTTTATTTAATTCATTGGATTTTTTTGTTGGTAGTTAATTTTATTCAATCCCCATTCCGAACGCTAAGTAGCTTTGCTGAGCCTTTCCAACGGTGTTTAAAATATATTCCAGGCGATGTAATAGAATGATAATTGTATAGATAACAAACAAAGCAGGTAATTTACCCATATTAATATTAGAAGATCCTCCAAAAGCATTTCTTACATCTCCTCCAACTCCAACAAGGGAATCATTATTCGTATTCTGCAAACATCTCTCATTTCTTTCAGGTGGGATACTATTTAATTGCTCTCGACTTCCAAGACCTACGAAATATATACAATTAAAATCAGATTTTATAGGGGTTGATATAAAAGTGGGAGGAAACTTGTAGGAATATCCTTAAAATAATAGCTCTATGTAATTTTATCGTATCGTCGTTCAACTTCAACAGATAATGTCAGATAATCTCATGCAGAAATAATCAAATTGGTTACTTTGTGTCATATGATCCTCAATTAGGCTTGAATTATCATTGTAATATATTTGTTTAGTCTTTTGAATCGACTGATGATATTAATACCTATGCAAAACGCGTAATTTCATAAATATACAGAACCTACGCATCATTACTCGTCGTAAGGTTGCCAGTACTTTTCCACGAGATGGTCAACATTCACCGAATAGCTTCGTGAAGATTCTTCACGCCTTAGCCGGAATTCGGCATCTAACTGAGATCTAATGCATAGCAGTCGGACGCGCAAACCACTACACCGCGGTGACCACGTACACAATATATAGGGTGACCCAGGGGTACGTGCAAGCTCCGTAACTTTTGTTCTATTTAAGCTATCGACTTGATTTTTCTTTAGACAGTCTAAAGTAGGTCCACAAATGAAGCACATTTTAAAAATATTTTTATTAGTATACAGGATGTTCCGAAGTAAGATACATAATTATGTTGTCTTTTTTTAAAAGGCAGCCCCATATTTTTGTTACATTTTTAAATTTGCCTAAACATTGGCAATATATTGCAATACATTGCGTCAATTTATGTGTCAGAATAACGTTGTGCATCGATCTACAATAAAAATCATATCTTTAGCAACATTCAAGATAACATAGAAAACATTTTTGAAGTGAAACTTCTAATGCGTTAAACGTTTAACGCTCCTGGGGAGGGGGAATAGAAAGAGACAGAGCGAAAGTGAATTCGTGGCACTCGAACATGCGCGTAGTATACCTGTTACAGGCCAGCGCGAGCGTTAGCAACGAGTAGCGTCCAGTATTCCAACGCAAGAAGGAGAGAGAAAGAAAGATACACAAAGATAGAAAGTAGGAGAAAGAAAGAGAGTGAGTCGGTAGATCCTAAGCATAGGCGCGTGGTATTCTTGCTATGCAGCGAAGTAAAGTGAGCGTCGTGAAATTAGCTGAAATACGTACTTGTTGTTCTATTTTAATTTATAATATTCATTATATCATTTACTTGTTTTTAGTGGATAAGAATTGTACAAAATTAGTGAAAACAATCCCATGGACAATATATAGATATATATACTAAATAATTATAGACGTCAGATTGATAAAAATTAGTTTCTTTCAACTGTAATTACTGAATAAGATATACTGTAGATATTGGCGAAGATGACAGAAATTTCCAGAAGCAATAACTCCACGGGCGTTTTCATTCAAAAAGGTTAGAAATCGGTTGAACTCACTGGTAGCGTGTTTTATACTAAACAGGAAATTATAGGTGGTCGGATCACCAAACAAGATGAGCTGCAAATTTTATTAATGCTGCAAGAAAATCCTCAATTAAGTACTAGGGAAATAGCAGCGAAAACAGATATTTCACAAAGTAGTGAGAGCAGAATAATATTAAAACATAAGTTCCAACCATAAGATCTGAACCTACATTTGGCGTTATTGTATATAAGCAATTTTGCAAACAGAGTTGTATTTATTTATTATTTAAAAATAAGGGGTCAGTCAACAAACATAATATGCAACAACAGAGATGGTCGCTGAATGTTTGAGGAGAAATTTATTGGTGATTATATTATAGGACTCGATAAAGTAATAAATGGTGAAAGATATTTACAATTTATTCGCGAACATCTTCCCAGAATGTTAGAAAAAGTGGATCTGAACATCAGAAGGACCGTGTGGATCCAACACGATGGTGCTTCATTGCATTGCAACAGAATAATGCGAGAGTTTTTAGATAAGTCTTGGCCCGCACGATCTCTTGACCTCACTCCAATAGATTTCTTAATTTGTGGGTACGTGAAGGAAAGGGTTTTCCAAGATCGTCTAACAACTAGTGAAGACAAGAAAAATAGTATCTTGGAAGCTTTCCATTCAATTGATGGAACAATGATTGCAAGAGTTCGGGAGTCGTTCACTAGAAGACTAGCAGCTTGTGTAGAATATGTTAGTGATCTATCTGACCATTTACAAGAAGCCTTTTTTTCAAATTTCTACACTGTTTCCTGTTACTCACCCTCTCTTGATATTGTGGAGATTTGTATCCCTTGGAATTTATTCATAAAACTTAATTTTGTTTCATTATTATTTTCAAATATATTGATGGAATAAAATTTTAGGACAGCGGCCTACTCGATTTCTGTTTTTTACGAACAAACCATCAACATTTATTATTTTGCAATAAATCTCGCAAACTTTAAAGATTAGACCCCACAAACTATATATTGGCAGAAAGCCCTTAAAATGCTATACAATGGCTTAATAACATACAGGGTGTTGCATTTGAAAAATTCGAGTTATTGCAATTACTTATTGGCTATATTAAAAAAATAGTAGTGGGCAATGCAACATCGATGCTGAGTTAAACTTTGATTGAGAAGATGTGCAATGGCGTTAGGAATCTAATAAAAGTTATCTTGAATGGTGCTAAAGATATACAGGCGTATTCATAATCGAAATTTAGTACGCTACTAAACTAAGTGCGGTGGTCTAACCTTAAATTAGGTTTTTGACTCTTATGTCAGTGATATGGTAAGATAGTGTTTTGTTTTTTATTTTAACACGATACTAGTTAGTACCGAACTAAGAATAGATTATGAATACGCCTGATGGTTTTTATTGTAGGTCAATGCACAACGCCATTCTGACACATAAATTGACATAAGCCAAAAACTATTGCGGATGATATGTATTGCAATATATTGCCAATGTTTAGACAAATTTAAAAATATAGGGCTGCCATTTAAAAAAAAGACAACATAATTATGTATCTTACTTTGGAACATCTTGTATACTAATAAAAATATTTTTTAAATGTGCTTCATTTGTCGACCTACCGTTTAAACAAAAATCAAGTCGATAGCTTAAATAGAACAAAATCTATGGATCTTGCACGCACCCTATACTATACTATATTTGGAATCTGGAAACTTTGGCGTAAATCAAACAAATCAAAGACAAAAATCACCACAAAGTTAGTATCTTCAGAGCTAAACCTGTCACATCATGTAACATGTTTACTTTGTTGGTGAATCAATTGTATGGTGAGAATAATAAAAGTGTGTTTTGTGGTAATTCTTGTATCTGATTAGTAAAATATACATTCATATTTTAGTTAAAAAAATGATAGTTTTTTTATCGTTTATTAATAAATGGATAGAACCATTTACCTATCGTTACACCACCGACATTCTGCATCATATTATGTCGATCACGGTCACGATCAATAGCAGCAGGCATGGAATTTGCCATTTGAGTATTATTGGACGTAGTCGGAGTTTGAGGTGCACTTCGGGGATTAGTTGTGGCTGGAGTATTTGATGTTGATACCGTTACTCCAGGTGGTAATGGAGGAGACTTTGTACTCCTTGGTGAAGAATTGGGAGTACTTCTTGGGGACGATTGGTGATTCTGGGAAGAAAAAATCGTTAGCTAGATTATTAAGATAGTTTTCAGCGGTGACTTTGAAATTTAGACAATATATAAATAAAAATTAATCATTATTTATCAATAAGTTTGAATTATAATAATAAAATACATTTGACATTTGGTATCAAGTGTTAGCCATCCAGTAACGTTGCTATAACAATATTTGATGCGTCTGAATTGCGTTCACTTTGTTAATGTCTGTTTTTTGCAAAAGAGAGAACGAGCTATTGTAAGATCCCATATTTTGTACTTGTTTTCATTAATTTAAATTTTCTAGAGTTTATCTGATTTTTTTAAAACTGTATTGACTGAAAACTAGTTAACTAAAGTTCACCATATGATATATCCTTAGTTTAAATTTACCGAAACCGCAGAAGATTTTCTGAAAGACGAATTAAACTTTCATTTTAAACATATCTGTTTTGCTGTGTTGCTGTGGTTTGAGTAATTTAGAAAAATATTGTTAAGTTGTTTAGTTATAGCAATTTCCACAATAATAATACATCAAATGAACAGCGACGAAATAAGACAAAAAAAAATCCCGATGGCCTGTAGTCAGCGGAAAGGTCATTTTTCAAAATTCATTGAATTGAAATTTTAACAACCTTTTCATTGGTATACCTACATGTTATTAAATAAAATTGTCATAGCCTTGCGGTTAGAGGTTTTTGTTTTGGCTGTTGAATATAAAGCAAACAGGGTTCGAGTCCACTTCAAGGCAGATTTTTTTTTCGTCTATTTCTTTTCAATAAATATACTATATATTTTTTTAATCAGGGTCTATATTAAGATCTCCAGAAAATGTACAATTACATCAAATTTATATTGAGTGTTCATGTTTTATCAATATTTGTTATTTTTCTTTATTAATTTTTATTTTTTTACCTGTGTATTTTATGAAAAATTGCTTTGAACAAAAGTTGTAGGTACTGATTATATCTATAACCTAAAATGATTTTTAATAATATTTACACTACTGCTCTTTTTTGATAATTTTTTAAAATGTTTGAATGGTCGCCATTTTGAAACTACTTACCCGATATTGCCCAATAACGAACTCGACCGAGATATTTGAGAGATTGATTTTTGTAGCAAATTTGAACTTGATACCTTCAAAACTGCGACCTCTATCGTGTTAACAAATTTCGTAATATCTCATATATATATATATATATATAATATATATATATATATATATATATATATATATATATATATATATATATATATATATATATATAAACTTTTGAAACAAATGTTTTTTTGGACTAACTTATAGACATATAACAACATGCCGTTGAAATTTTTTCGAAATTCAAAAGTGTGAACGATCGCAATAGGTATATTTCTATAAGAAATTTACCTAAAAGTGATCACTTTATGATAAAAATGATCCCAGTTTGTTATAATGATATGAAACAAATCATTCCTTTACATTTTAAGCGATATTTTCAATCGTCGTAAGCATGAATAAGTTTTATAAATATAAAAGCATTAAACGAAAAAAAAAACATTGTGAAGAGTAGGTATATTTTCCACATTTACTTTAATGGGTTAGAATGGGACAGACTTTCACTATACGTTATCTCATCGGCCTCATTTTTGGCTCATTTCACGACCGTTCCAGTTTCTAGGTTGTGTCCACTGGTAATTCCTACTTTCACGACTATAGATCTCCAGAATGATCCATAAGCCATAGTTTTTTTACATCGTTTGAAAGCTTAAATATTCTACACTACACTTTTACATCAATAGATAGATAGATAGATAGATAGATAGATGTTTATTTAACCACGTTTTGTAAATACAATTGTAGCAAGTCTTGATAAAAAAAAATATAAAAACATATAAATTGACACATAAAACTGATAAAATAGTAGCTAAGAAAATAAAATACAGGTATATGGTTATAAAATGATAGCATGTATTGGAGTGTAATGCTCTCTTAAATAGAAAGATAGTCTAAATACTCTTCAATCGAGTAAAAAGCATTCTCGAGTAAAAACTTTTTAATTTTTGTTTTGAAACTATTTGAAGACAGAGTTTTGAAACACTCTGGAAGGATGTTGTATAGTTGGAAATGGGGAGAATTCTTCACAGATTTTTCTAGCCTTAATCTGGGCTTTCTAATCAACACAGCTGAACGGGTGTCGTAGTTATGATATGCCGAATTTAATTTTAAATTATATTTATTTTTGTGAATATCTAATAATTGGTAAAATATATATAAAGAAGGTAAAGTCAATATCTCTAACTGAACAAAAAGTGGTTTACAGTGCTCTCGGAAGCTGGCATCAGCAATTATTCTAATGGCTTTTTTCTGGAGTCTAAATATAGGTAACATATATGAAGACTGGCCCCATATTATGATACCATAGGATATTTGAGAATGAAATAACGAGTGGTAAACAATTTTTAGTGAATTTTGGCTTATCAGTCCACGTAATTTTCGAATAACGAATAAAGTAGATGAGAGTTTACCGTGTAAAAACGATGCATGTGTGCGCCAGTTTAACCTATCATCTAATCTCAATCCCAGAAAATTGACACAATGGCCGTGAGCAATACCTGCAGTTGTTGAGAAAATTATGTCTTGTGTCTTGTCGATGTTGAGCTTAAGACAATTTTGCGTAAACCAGTGCTCGGCCCTTTTCTTACTGACTATCATTCTATTTTCTAGTTCCTCCAGTGACTTGGCTCTGCAAATTATTGTATTGTCATCCGCATAACACACATTTTTGTGAGGTAATAAATAGGTAAATAAATCATTTATATAGACTATAAAAAGGAAGGGCCCTAAAACAGAGCCCTGAGGCACCCCACAATCTACTGGTTGAAAATTTGACATGATACCATTTAGATCTACACACTGAGTTCTTGATGTTAGATAGGATCTTATTAAGCTAAGAGGAAGTCCTCGTACACCATACCGTGACAGTTTTGTTAGTAAAAGCTCATGGGAAACGCAATCGAAAGCCTTGCTAAGATCACATAAGGTAAGACCTACATGCTCTCCATTTTCGAGGCCTTCGACTACGCCTTCCACAAGCTTGGTTACAGCTTGAATAGTGGAATGGTGTTCACGGAAACCGAATTGTGAGGAACATAGTATTTTGTATTTATCAAAATATGAGTTCAATCTGTTTTTGAGAATTATTTCGAAAACCTTCCCAAAAAGGGGAACAATGGAGATTGGACGATAGCTCTCTGTTGAATCCAAGTCTCCTTTTTTGAACAGAGGAACCACTCTAGCTATTTTGAAACAATCAGGGAACTTGCCTTGAGCAATACATATGTTAAAAATGTGAGTTAGAAGTTTAATCAGACTTGAATTTATTAGCTTGAGAATATTATTATTTAAATCATACACATCAATGCTATTGGAATTTTTTAAACTCAAAATTGCATTCTCGACATCGTTTTCTGCTACCGGTAAAAGAACAAAAGATTGTGAAACTATGGGAATGTCATGTAATAAAGCATTCTGCAAGTTTACGTCAACTGTCAGGCTCTTGACAATAGCTGATGCTACGGATACAAAATAAATATTGAAATCCTTAGCAGATAATTTTTCAGTAGTTTGTCTATTTTTATTATTATTTCTCTCAAAATTTACAATTTTCCACATATCCTTGCATTTATTTTGCGACTTATTTATATATCGATCAAAAGCCATTCGTTTATTTAAAGTGATACTTTCTTTATACAGAACGCAACAGGTTATAAGTGTCTTTGAGTATTGGGTGTCCCGAATGGTCAGATATGAATTTAATTGTAGAAAGATGTTCTCTTTGTTTCTTCAACTCATCATTGAACCATTTTACTGGTTCCTTATTACTAGAGACATTACGTAATGGTAAGTTTTGACAAATTAACGCTTGGCATTTAGTTAGCAAGAATCTAGACATATATTCGACACAACCAGAGTCATAAAATAAACTCCAGTCTATACATTTAAGACTATTATTTATAGATGTAACGCCTAAAGAAGTGATTTTTCTTACTTTATGTCTTTGGACTTCTAATTTTATTTCTTCTCTAATCTTAATAAACTGACCATAGTGATCGGAGAGGCAAGGTTCACAAATACCTGATACAAAGCTGCTCGGATTTATATTTGTTAGAATATTGTCAATGCAACTTCGAGAGCCACTATAAACCCTTGTATATTCTGTTATGGTAGGGAAGATACCAAAAGAGTCCCCAGTATTAATTAATTCAGAGAGAATATTCGAACTGATCTTAAAATTTATATTAAAATCACCCAATATATATATCCTATTGTAAGTATCAAATAAATACTCAAGAAGCTGTTCAAAAATCTGCAAAAACAATTCACCATTTCCAGAGCAAGACCTATACACGGTAATTATTATTTCTTTATTAGAAACAACTGCAGCACAGAGTTCTACATCAATTTCTCTACAGTAAGGTTCCAAGTTTAGAACTTTACTTTTAACATCATTTCTTGCGAAAATACATACACCTCCATGAATGTGATATTTTCTACAAAAAAATGAAATTAACTTATAATTACTTACATTGATAAGACTTAATACATCCTTATTACACCAATGTTCACTAATACAAACAAAATGATACTTTTGACTATCGAGAAACAAAGACAGTTCAGCAGTTTTATTACGCAGACCCTGAATATTAATGTGAAATATTTGTAGGCTATAATTATTGTTGGCACTAGTTAAATTTTGCGTTTGAATGTTGATTGAGGTTAGTCCACTTTCTTGTTCTTCCCTTTTGCGTGAAAAAACTTATTAATTCTAGCACCTTCCGGCCATATCGATGGTTTCAAAAAATTATTTACGTTACTGTGAAATATACCAACCTTAAATGAAGCATATCTATCGGGAAATTTTGATTGTATTTTCTCACATGTGGCTTCAGAAAACATAGTTTTTAGATAATCTACTAAATCTTCTGCAGAAGTCGATGGATCTAAATGATAAACATGATAAAAACTGTAGCTAGGAACTGCTCTGAGATTGGAATTTCCAGCATTCAGGCTACCGGTTCCTATCATAGTTTGAGTAGACCGCCTATTTCTTTGGTATGAAACCTTTTTCCAAACGTTATCTTGGTCATCTTGAACTAAATTGATAACTTTAGTCATTGTTTGTTGTTGTTGTGATTCCAGAACAGCATTAGACAGCTGCTGTTTGGTTATGTTGTTAATATGTCCACTCAAATTTACGTTTTCCGAGATTTGACCCTGAGAAGAACAACAGGAAGCAGAAGATTTCTTTCCACTACGAGATGGCATGGATGTCGACGATGTAGATTTCTTTGTCGTTAGGTTTTTGGTTATCTCTGGTTCATTGCTGGTGCTGATAGATGACCCACAATTTTTGTAATCAGCCATTGAGATGGAAGATGTCGATTCATGTGTTGACTTGAAATGATTGTTTTGATGTAAAAACATGTTACTTAATAAGTTCTTTTGCTCACTAACTGCATTTATTGTCACTTGTTGGTTGCTGATGACTAAGTCCTTTTGATCACATAACTGTTTAAGGTACCACACCTCTAGATTACGTTTGTTATGCATCACAGTTTGATCACTACCTTCTAACACGGCAGAAAAATCCAAACTTTCAGAACATTTTTCACATTCACGCGACATACTAGCTTTCAGTCCATCAACCAGGCACAAAAGAACATCACTAGATACACTTTCCGGTAAAGTTTTGTTAATTATTAGTTCAATTAACTCGCTTTTTCTCAATTTATTGAGTTCAGCTGCTAAAACCACACTATCCAGTTCCGCCATATTGGCATTATCAATCACACGCAAGCAAAACTACAAAACAAAAAAAAAAATACATAAGATATATTTTTTCTTTCGAAAATATTTCACATATTCATATCAAACGAACAATCAATGATTTTTAGGCGAGTTGATTCATAGATATAATATTGTAGCGTTTAACCCTGTGCTAAACGTTGTGGGGTGAGCTCACTTGCGAAATACTCAAAATTCGCAGATTGCTTCCAATGGTTTATTTTCAAACACTCTGTACACGACCTTCTGTTGTAGTACAACTGTCACCACTTGTCACCATGACAAACTATACTGTCACTGTCTTCACCGACAGAACTACTATTAACATCTGATTTCACAGACTGACTGTCATCAACCGACTTTCTAAGACTGACTGACTCTGTCCCGTGATCGACACGGCTTTATAGACCTGAATCATGACATGACATTCATCGAGAATGTTCTATGATTATCTAGACGCACATAATAATGTTCTAGAGCCTTGTCAAACTGACAATAGTATGACAAATTGTACCTCACATATAGTTTCTGGAAGGATCGAGAATAACTCTACCAACTCTAGAAGTAAATAATGAACTATAACATGAAACAACTATAGCAAACAAGGTAGTAGAAATAAATAGCTAATAAACGAATCATAACCGTAAGTACATGACTACCTATCCACGTTACAATCCCTGTGTCCAACACACATCTAGCTAAGAAAGCGCTGCAACTTTTTTGACAGGATTTGGTGTTAGACGTCTTGCGCTCATTAGCTGGTTTATAAAGAAGGTTTTAAAAATAACTGTTGGGGTATTTCTAATGCTACAACTTAAAAAGCGCAAGCGTTTTCTACCAAAATCTGTCAAAAATGTTGCAGCGCTTTTTTAGCTAGATGTGTGTTGGACACAGGGATTATGTCGGTTATACCTTTAACATCTTCATGAGGCCCTCAAGTTGCATCATAAGCTGCCTTCTGGAATCCTGTAGGGTGGTTAAATGTGTTTCCAATTCATCTTTTCGCATCCTCAGCGCTCTCAATTCAGTCATTAGTACAGGATTATCGCCACCATGACCACTGGACTCAAGTTCTTGCTGTCGCCTATATTTAGTATCATTAGAAGAATGAGTTTAAATTTAAAATTGATAAAAAATATGGCCTATTTAAAAAATGTATGCATCTACGTCAGCATTTAGAGACTTTTTTTATAAAATTTCCAAAAAAATGAGTTTAACAATAATTATTATATTTAAGTGACCAGTATCATTACGTCATCAGATACTTTTTAGTGACCTTCCAGCATCATTTGACATTCATAACGCATGGAAAATATATACAGAGATTGTTTTGAAATTTATCAGTTCAGTTTTACAGAGTTGTCAAACCAATTTATTATTGACGTCTAAAAACCTGTCAAGGGGCGTTCTCATTTTTGTAGGTTATAATTCGTATTTAATTATGACGTTACTTGTCAAATACCATACCCATCACAATACACATTAGTTAATTTATGTCACATATTTTGAACCTCATAAGATGTGACAAATGATTAGCATAACCCAAGGATGATATAAAAAGAATTATCAACTACAGTTTGATAAAGCATGCTCTATATTGTCGAGTTGGTGGGCGGGACTACTAATGAGATTAGAGAGATAGGAAATAGAATCGAGCCAGTCGCTATTAGATGGTGTCAGTGACTAGTGAAATGTCATATAGTCATATTATTCATATCATATTAATATTTTTGCGCCTTGACGAAACCTAAGACCTAACCTATTTACTCGACATCGTATCTTCCACATTACATTTATGTTTAAGATACTTACAAGTTAATAAATAGTGTAGCAAGCTTTACAATCAATGCTAAGAAGCAAAAGTTATTTCACTTAGAATAATTTACAAGTTGCATAATTTGAGTCTGAACAAACGATAATTTGTAATGTCTTTCTTGGTTGATCAAAATCGACAGAAACGGATTTTTAAGAGAGATACCTAATGAAATCCGTTAAAACTGTAGTGGTATGTGGTCAAAATAATCTTTCAGTTGCTATCTAATTAATCTCGTAAAAGATTTTACTCTATCCTGTGAATTGGTTATTGGGGCTCCATATAAATGTAGATCTTCCGGTTGTTCGAAATAATTTATTTACTTCCAGCCAGTCATTTATTAAGGAAACTGGCCCGTAAGCTAAGCCTTCATAAAAATACATTATTTTCATTCAAATTTTCAAATACGAAATTAGATCATGAATCACATAAATGGCTTATAATTCTTATCTCTTCAGCCATGGACCAGTCATCAAACTACAGACACATCAAAATATGTCAATATGACGGGTGCTGTGCAGAGCAAGATTGGGGTACGTGCGAGAAAGTGGGAAGTTAGGCCAAACCCACCTCCTCGACTCTAGAGAGCATATTTCCTAACACAGTGGGATACAATGAACACTGAGTCGATTATCTTTCTTATAACACTATCCTAGGCATAACCTAATAATAGACTATTTTCATCTTAGAGTAGGGAAAAGTCGTGCGTACACGACAGATGCTGCTCTGTATAGCCGCCGTGAAACGAAAGTGAAGCCAATTTTTTGTCGGCCGCCATCAGTTTCGGTGTTTATTTTGATTTTCATTTTTTGTGCTATTTTTTAGTGCAAACGACGATTTTTTTATCTTAAAACAATGGTGAAATGCGAGGCTCTTGGATACAAGAGACGCTGTCGAAAAAAGAATATGGTGTTACGTCCATTGGCGGCCATTGATTTAGACCTCATTTGCCTTCACTTGCTCTCCGAATGCGATGTCTGCTTGGTAATTCTATGCTCTCAGATTTTCATAGACATGTAAGATTGAAGGACCACGGGTCCCCTGATAATATTATAGTCATACAAATACAAAAAATGAAAAGCGCTCATTAGATGGAGACGAAAAAATAAATTGCCAGTTCAACGCCTTACTATCTGACACGCAATCTAACATGTCTAATGTCAGTGACTATTTTTTCGAAGTCAATGTGTTCCAAATATCTTAGTAAAAGTAAACAAAGGCCATGTAAGTTCCAATCATACCAATCGTCTATTTTGACTTACCTTAATCTTGCTATCTCTCTCATTATTTCTCTATTTTTTGCTTCCAATTGGGTGATAAGTTCTCTCTGTGCTCTCGTGGAATCCATTCCAAGGCATGCCTCCGACGGGACCCTGCCCTGGGAGAAGAAATCCAAACGTTATAATGTTGATTGACGACTGAATTTTATAGGCGACAATGATTGAATGACGTAAAGACTCACACAAGTACCTATAGCCACAGCTTATCTAATTAAGCTTTATTGAGGACATTGATGTGTGGATTGAAAAAGCACGTTTTTACTAAAGTGAAATAACAATGAGTTATACAGAGCAAATCACCGGAATAGTATTACAGTCCATATAGAGATTACGAAATACCATGGCTAAGACCTATTAACATACGAGTATCCCTCCGCGCGCTTCGTGAGTAGCTGAGCGTTCCCCACCAACGTATGGCCTATGGCAGATAATAGTAGAGTCAACCTTTATCAGGCTATTATCTCATTCGGGTGATTTGAAAACGTTATTTAATAACAAAACATTCTATGCAATTCTCATATTTGTTCATCGCCATTTACAAATTTGTCTGATACAAGGGGGAATTTAATTAACATCTACTTCTAGTTGAGTTTAACTTGCGTTAAATGCAACGAAAAACAAATATTCTGCACATCTACTAAACTATACAGGGTGATTCATAACTATTGGGACATAGGCATAGGTTATTTGGATCAAAATCTGGCGAGAGGACCAAATATGCCTTAAAAAAATATTACTGTGGAAAATAATACAGGGCGTTAAAGTTGAATTGGTTTTTAAATAGTTTTATTACTTTCGGTTCTTGTATCAATGGACTCCGCAGCGATTTCTTAGGCCCCGTACGGTCTAGAGACTTGAAATTTCGAATTCGTACTTAGATCGCAGACATCTCACCGCCTGTTGAGCTCCAAGTCTGATCCAATATTGATAATTATAATTATCTCATTCAATCTCATTCAACCAAGATCATTATTTTGTCGACATGGAACGACAATGGGATCCGTCACTGGAATTACGCACGAGCACAGAGCGTATATATATCGTTCTCTGGTATATAGGTACTTTCTGGAAGATCTATGGTTATGTCGCAATTGTCAGACGTCAGACTTTATTGTTAATTTAAAGTTTAATTTTGTGTTGTGGTAGACAAACAGTAATTTGTTATGGAATTACTGTTGCTGGCAAACACATATACATAAGTAAAATTAAAATCGAGAAAAGGATAGCAATAGTAGGTACTCATCGGTACGGTTTAAATCTTAAATGCCCAATAAAAACTATTTTTAATTTTTTTCAAAAATTTCACTTGTTTGTTAATAATTTCACTGTATATTTATCAATTGTTATCAAAATCGGTGCAGAGAACTTAAGACAAGGAATATTATTTTATTTATTACTTTAGATTTTGTTACAGGGGGCGCCACGCGAATGGTTCTTGATGATGAAATGAAGTGGTAACTTTTTTTACAATGCTTTTTAGTGATTTTGATTAGAAAATATGACGTGAACATAATTTCTACTTAATATTGGTACTTTTATTTAAACACGATAATTTCAACCGCTTTCGAGAAAAAAGCAATTGAACAGTTCAGAGTCTCAGGGGGATTTCAAATATTACTTAATTTATGAAAGGTATGCTATGGACTGTCAGATAATTGTTGCTGGGGAATGTCATTTTGATTACAGTTGATAAATATACGGTGATATTATAAAAAAATCAACTTCAACGCCCTGTATTCTTTTCCATAGCAAAATTTTATTATGGCATATTTGGTCCAAATAACCTGCCCAGCCTGCCCTTAGCCTATGTCCCAATAGTTTTGAATCAACCTGTATATTTCCATTGATATACGTACTAAAATCATAATTGGGTTTTAATTGTGTTAAAAAAGTATAATTTGATTTTGTCATCACGTATTAATTAATAAATATTACTTCAAAAGCGTAGGGGCCGAACTGTTAGTCTAAATTCAAAATGGCAACCAAATTCGTTGCATTAACCGCCATTTTAAATTTGAGGGGAAATTGTTTCTGCTCAATATCTTTGGTATATAATTTCCACTTTTCAACAAAGATGGTCAAAGTTGTAGTTAATTGGATTCTCTAAAACTTTAGTCTACAAATTTTATCGTGCGATTCTTATTCTCACTAGGCGACTTAATTATTTAGGTTGAATATATGTATAATAACTGTTATTAGCTTTTCTAGCACATGTTAGCAAATAAGTTTATAGAATATTTTTCTGTATATTTCTGATTGCTAATAAAGTATAAAAAAAATGTTTCGGCCACTTACATCTATATATATATCTATCTATATATATATTTGTTATTTATTATATATATATATATATATATTTTTTTTTTTCTTAGGTTTTCTTGGGATACAGGCTCAGTGGTTTGATTAACTTATTTTTATTTATTCTATACCATTATAATTAATTTTTATAAGAACAAAACGTTTCGACCATATGTGGTCTTTTTCAATTGTTAAAAATTAAGATTAGCTGTAATATAAAACAAAAATTTTTAATGTAATTTTTCTATGAATTGAACTAAAACTTACCTAAAATGCATAGTTCGTAGAAAACCAGATATATAATAAAAATTAAAATATAATTCTGTTTGGGTCGACCATTTAAAATTGAAAATTAAAACTGTATTCTATATAATTGTTGAGAGTTATATCATTTTAGCATCTTCTTCCAGTTTCTTTTTTCTTTTTTTTTTTATTCTTCTTGTTCATTTTTTTGGAAAAAAACTTTTTATATTTACTTTTATAACTGTTGTCTTTCAGCGTGTGAATAGATGTTTAATTTGGAGCACGTTGCGAAAATAAAATGGTGTTGCCGGAAATATGTGGCAGGAAATTAAAGTTAATATTTATTTTTGACTTTTGACATTTGAGTAGACGAGAAAATTTTTGTGGATTCATCTCGTTTTAGGTTTTGTGCTTTATAGAATATTATTATATATGGTACTTAAATTTTTAATATCGGTTTTTGAATTTATTGTGTTTGAATTATTTTTTATATATATCATTTCTAGAATTTTTCGTTTAAATGTGTGTTTTTCAGTGGTTAATATTTTAGTTTCGTTGAAATTGAATTTATGTTTCTCTTGTTCTTCGTGATTTGTGAGGGCGGTTTTATTTTTCTTGTCATATTTATGTCCTTTGATTCGATTTTCGATATATTGGCATGATTCTCCTATATATGTGCTATTGCAATCGTTGCATGGTATCTCATAGACAGAATGTGTAATTTTGTTTTTGTCTGTTTTGGCTTTTAATTTGGTGTATGTTTTTTTCAATAGGTTGTGAGGTTTGTGACTGACGGGTATGTTGTGGGTTTTGAATAATTTTTGGATGTTTTCTGATAGTTTGTCTATACAGGGTGTCCCAATATTGCTGGGACACAGAGCTACCACGTATTCTAGAGGTCAAAATAAGTCGATTGAGCCTAATTTACCTATATACCAAAATGTACCGTTTGTCCGTGAGAAGAGTTCAAAGTTTACTAAAAAAAATACATTTTTGTATGTTGTTCCGAAGTGCTTTATACAAATTTAATGAAATTTGGTAAATGTGTATTCTAGATGATTAGCTTACTTTTAGTAATCAAAAAAACCCAAAGAAAATTGTAGAGGGGTTGGAACCACCCTCACCCCTTGGCATTTTTTCCCCCATTTTTGTAGGGGTGGGAATACGGTTTTAAGACTTTTTTATCTGGAAGGCCTACTCATTATCTTCATTTTCTTACTCTTGTAAAAACTCCGTATTTTGCGTAGTTTTCAAGAAAAAAAATGTTTTAGCAAACACTGATAACCGATTTTCGGGTATAGGTTTAATAAAATTGTAATACAAAATTTAGTTGGCCGCGGACACAAAGACAAAACCAAATGTTATGATTTTGACAGGAAACATAGTTTATTGTTAACAGTAAATGTGTCAGTTATTTGTTCTCTTTTGCTTGTTTTTTTATTATTTCTTATTGTCATCACTGTTTTTGTTTAATTGTTATTGCTGTTGTTGCTGTTCCTTTGACGTCCCACAATTATGAATTTTCCTTTTAATGAACAGACCGACATGTTATTAGTTCTTGGATATTGTCAAGGTAACTGCCGCGAAAGTGTTCGCGTGTATCAAGAGAGGTATCCAAACCGGAGAATTCCAAACCATAAAACTTTTGCCCGAATCGAAAGACGTCTTCGAGAAACGGGGAGGTTGACCCCAGTAAGAGTTAACGCTGGAAGACCTCGACAAGCTCGAACACCTATTGCGGAAGAAGCTGTTCTTCAAATGATTGATAACAATCCTAATACCAGTACTAGAAGATTGCAACGAGAAGCTGGAATTCCAAAAAGCACTGTAAGTCGAATCATTAGAGATCAATTAATTCGGCCATTTCACATCCAGCCAGTGCAAGAATTGTTGCCACCTGACTACGAATTACGTTTAAGTTTTTCACAAACTATTCGGGAGCGCAGAGTAGTCGACAACGGATTCCATACTAAGATCTTGTTTACTGATGAGTCTTGTTTTACACGTCGCGGTATGACAAACCTACACAACGATCATGTTTATGCAGATGAAAATCCACATGCCATTAAAAGTAGACATTATCAACGTGAATTTAAAATTAATGTCTGGGTCGGAATTATTGGCGAATTTATAGTCGGACCGTTACGATTACCTGATCGTCTGAATGGCGATAGTTACCTCCGTTTCCTTCAACAAAATTTGCCAGAATTATTAGAAGACTTGCCTCTTAACTTGCGTAGAAATACGTTCTTCATGCATGATGGTGCACCACCTCATTTTGCACGTGCAGTAAGAGAATATCTTGGTGAACAATTTGGTGGCAGGTGGATAGGTAGGGGACAAGAAGCACCCATTCAATGGCCTCCGCGGTCTCCAGATTTAAACCCTTGTGACTTCTTCATCTGGGGAGAATTAAAAAGACAAGTGTACGAGGTTCAAATAAATAACATCGAACAACTGTGGAATAGAATTCAAAATGCTGTAAATGCGCTACGAGAAAATGACGATGTTTTAAGAAGAGTGCATTTCAATTTTTTACGTCGAATTGACCTCTGTATTAATGAAGGTGGAGGTCACATTGAACACTTGTTATAAAAATTATTGTTTGTCTTGTGTAAATGTATTGTGTAATTTGTGTCTAATAATTTTATTAAACCTATACCCGAAAATCGGTTATCAGTGTTTGCTAAAACATTTTTTTTCTTGAAAACTACGCAAAATACGGAGTTTTTACAAGAGTAAGAAAATGAAGATAATGAGTAGGCCTTCCAGATAAAAAAGTCTTAAAACCGTATTCCCACCGCTACAAAAATGGGGGAAAAAATGCCAAGGGGTGAGGGTGGTTCCAACCCCTCTACAATTTTCTTTGGGTTTTTTTGATTACTAAAAGTAAGCTAATCATCTAGAATACACATTTACCAAATTTCATTAAATTTGTATAAAGCACTTCGGAACAACATACAAAAATGTATTTTTTTTAGTAAACTTTGAACTCTTCTCACGGACAAACGGTACATTTTGGTATATAGGTAAATTAGGCTCAATCGACTTATTTTGACCTCTAGAATACGTGGTAGCTCTGTGTCCCAGCAATATTGGGACACCCTGTATATGGGAGTGTGAGGTAGTTATGGTTTTCGTCTTTTTTTGTTCTCATTTGTTTATTTGTATTGTATGTTGCATGAATTTTGGCGCGGAAAGTTTTATTTATAAGATTTTCTGGGTAACAGTTTTGTTTAAGTACTAATTTTGCCTTATCTATCGATTTCTTACGGTATTGTGGGTCAGAAAGTCTTATTGCTCTATCAGCCAAGCTGTTGATTACTGCTTTTTTTTGTGACATGGGATGTTTTGATTTGAAGTGCAAACGAATTTCCGAAAAACAAAAAGAAAAAACCAATGCCAATCGCAAGATCACATAAATAAAAAACTCATATCAGATTTCAAAAAAACCAAACATTTTTTAAAAAACAACCCGAACCTTATAGTTCTTAAACCAGACAAAACAAATAAAACAGTAATAATGAACTCAGATACTTACGATACTAAAATGAATGAACTACTATCTGACAAAACAACATACAAAGAAATTAAATCTGATCCAACAAAAAGATACCAAAATAAAAACAATGAGTTAATTAAAAAATGGAAAGAACAAAATTATATATCTCCAACAACAGCACAAAATTTAACAATAAACAATGCCTTACCACCAAAGATTTATGGTCAACCAAAACTTCACAAAGCCGGCTATCCTCTAAGACCAATTGTTTCATCCATCCAATCACCATTTAACAAATTATCAAAATTTTTGAAACAAATAATAAATAAAATAATAAACAAAACCGACTCATACATAAAAGACTCATGGCATTTTAAAGAAATGATGAAAAATAAATATATTCCCAACAACTATATCATTACATCCCTCGATGTAGTCTCTTTATATACAAATATTCCTATAGACCTTGCACTGAAAATCATCGACAAAAAATGGAATGAGATTAAACAATACACAGACATTCCCCAAACAGAATTTAAAAAAGCTATTGAACTCACACTGAAAGACAACAGTTATAAAAGTAAATATAAAAAGTTTTTTTCCAAAAAAATGAACAAGAAGAATAAAAAAAAAAAGAAAAAAGAAACTGGAAGAAGATGCTAAAATGATATAACTCTCAACAATTATATAGAATACAGTTTTAATTTTCAATTTTAAATGGTCGACCCAAACAGAATTATATTTTAATTTTTATTATATATCTGGTTTTCTACGAACTATGCATTTTAGGTAAGTTTTAGTTCAATTCATAGAAAAATTACATTAAAAATTTTTGTTTTATATTACAGCTAATCTTAATTTTTAACAATTGAAAAAGACCACATATGGTCGAAACGTTTTGTTCTTATAAAAATTAATTATAATGGTATAGAATAAATAAAAATAAGTTAATCAAACCACTGAGCCTGTATCCCAAGAAAACCTAAGAAAAAAATATATCCAAGCTCAAGAATCTACATAAAAATCAATATAAACAAGCATGGGTGAGAATATGCTTTTCAACCTCAACAACATATCAAGAAACTATGGAAACGAAGCCGCTGAATATATGAAGAACTCAATCAAGTTACATACAAAAATGGCCAACTCCAAAAACAGAAGAAATTTCCTACTTAGATGCCGCAGCGAAGGAATTTTCCCTAATTTTCTCAATTTAAATTTGAAACATATCACTTTCCACTCTGTAAACCTAATGCAGAATTTCGAAAACCAGATACTATATAGTTTTAAGGTAAGATTACTAAATACAATTATATCAGACACAATAAAACACCTTTTCTCATTATCAAAAGAAATAAAAGCTCAATTAGAGAAACTCAAAAATAAAATATCCATAGACCACTTCAACCTTTTTTCACAATTTCAAAACCGCAAATACAACAAGCTATTCAATAAAACTAAAGTTAACAACATAAAAAAGTTCAATAAGATAAAACAATCCTCAACACAAAATAATAATCTAAATATACCAAATACTTGGACAGAAAACATATCAGATACCGCACTACCTGACTACGCAATCAAAACTCTTGGTCTTGGTCCTAATTTTGCAATACCTTTAGAGAATAATGAAAATATACCCATTCCTGAAATAATAGCAAATATCGAAGCCTCTATACAAAAATTACCAAATTCAGAAAAAGACGAGATCAGAGCTACATGTTGCAATATTTTAACGAATTTCCGAAAAACAAAAAGAAAAAACCAATGCCAATCGCAAGATCACATAAATAAAAAACTCATATCAGATTTCAAAAAAACCAAACATTTTTTAAAAAACAACCCGAACCTTATAGTTCTTAAACCAGACAAAACAAATAAAACAGTAATAATGAACTCAGATACTTACGATACTAAAATGAATGAACTACTATCTGACAAAACAACATACAAAGAAATTAAATCTGATCCAACAAAAAGATACCAAAATAAAAACAATGAGTTAATTAAAAAATGGAAAGAACAAAATTATATATCTCCAACAACAGCACAAAATTTAACAATAAACAATGCCTTACCACCAAAGATTTATGGTCAACCAAAACTTCACAAAGCCGGCTATCCTCTAAGACCAATTGTTTCATCCATCCAATCACCATTTAACAAATTATCAAAATTTTTGAAACAAATAATAAATAAAATAATAAACAAAACCGACTCATACATAAAAGACTCATGGCATTTTAAAGAAATGATGAAAAATAAATATATTCCCAACAACTATATCATTACATCCCTCGATGTAGTCTCTTTATATACAAATATTCCTATAGACCTTGCACTGAAAATCATCGACAAAAAATGGAATGAGATTAAACAATACACAGACATTCCCCAAACAGAATTTAAAAAAGCTATTGAACTCACACTTAAATCGACATATTTTAAATATAAAAACAAATTTTACCAACAAATTTATGGTTGTGCTATGGGTTCATCCATCTCCAGCTGTATTGCGCAATTGGTACTTGAAGACTTAGAAAATGAAATATTGCCGACCGCAAATTTCCATATTCCTTTCTTTTATAGATACGTTGATGACTGTCTAACAGCTATCCCCCAAGATAAAGAAAATGACATCCTTAATCTTTTCCACTCATACCATGACAAAATAAAATTCACCATTGAAACTGAAAAAAACAATAAAATAAATTTCCTTGATCTAACACTCCATCACAAAAACAATAACTTACAGACAGAATGGTATACCAAAAGTACTTGGTCCGGTAGATACTTGCACTTCAAATCAAAACATCCCATGTCACAAAAAAAAGCAGTAATCAACAGCTTGGCTGATATAGCAATAAGACTTTCTGACCCACAATACCGTAAGAAATCGATAGATAAGGCAAAATTAGTACTTAAACAAAACTGTTACCCAGAAAATCTTATAAATAAAACTTTCCGCGCCAAAATTCATGCAACATACAATACAAATAAACAAATGAGAACAAAAAAAGACGAAAACCATAACTACCTCACACTCCCATATATAGACAAACTATCAGAAAACATCCAAAAATTATTCAAAACCCACAACATACCCGTCAGTCACAAACCTCACAACCTATTGAAAAAAACATACACCAAATTAAAAGCCAAAACAGACAAAAACAAAATTACACATTCTGTCTATGAGATACCATGCAACGATTGCAATAGCACATATATAGGAGAATCATGCCAATATATCGAAAATCGAATCAAAGGACATAAATATGACAAGAAAAATAAAACCGCCCTCACAAATCACGAAGAACAAGAGAAACATAAATTCAATTTCAACGAAACTAAAATATTAACCACTGAAAAACACACATTTAAACGAAAAATTCTAGAAATGATATATATAAAAAATAATTCAAACACAATAAATTCAAAAACCGATATTAAAAATTTAAGTACCATATATAATAATATTCTATAAAGCACAAAACCTAAAACGAGATGAATCCACAAAAATTTTCTCGTCTACTCAAATGTCAAAAGTCAAAAATAAATATTAACTTTAATTTCCTGCCACATATTTCCGGCAACACCATTTTATTTTCGCAACGTGCTCCAAATTAAACATCTATTCACACGCTGAAAGACAACAGTTATAAAAGTAAATATAAAAAGTTTTTTTCCAAAAAAATGAACAAGAAGAATAAAAAAAAAAAAGAAAAAAGAAACTGGAAGAAGATGCTAAAATGATATAACTCTCAACAATTATATAGAATACAGTTTTAATTTTCAATTTTAAATGGTCGACCCAAACAGAATTATATTTTAATTTTTATTATATATCTGGTTTTCTACGAACTATGCATTTTAGGTAAGTTTTAGTTCAATTCATAGAAAAATTACATTAAAAATTTTTGTTTTATATTACAGCTAATCTTAATTTTTAACAATTGAAAAAGACCACATATGGTCGAAACGTTTTGTTCTTATAAAAATTAATTATAATGGTATAGAATAAATAAAAATAAGTTAATCAAACCACTGAGCCTGTATCCCAAGAAAACCTAAGAAAAAAATATATCCAAGCTCAAGAATCTACATAAAAATCTATATATATATATATATATATATATAAAAGCGAAAGGTCACTCACTCACTAACTAACCATGAAATCTCAAAAACTTGACCTATGGTGCCGAAATTTTTGGGTTTTGCAACAAGGCCGAAAGGTTCTATGTTTTGATGCTAGAGATATAAAGATGATATGTTCTAGTCTAAACACTAAAAATATGAATCTTGGAAGATAGTTTCCTAATTAGAGGGTGTAGAAGGATTTTTCAAAATTCAAAAGTATTTTTGGGAGTTTAATTATTCATTCATTCATTCTACCGACCCCTGATACCCTTCAATTTGTGCATGGTGCATGTGAGGATAGGGTATAATAATATTTTATCAACGGGCGTATGAAGTCGCTGGTGCCATCTAGTACATAATAAATTAGCTTCGTTTATATTGCTGTTGTTTTAGGTTATGTGTATTCACAACACTGGTGAGTGATGAACCCGATCAACAGCAATCGATATATATCGGATCTCGACAATACCAAGCCCATGCATTTCTTATAGAGAAATTGTTGAATTTTGGCCAATTTTTATTGAAAAAAAAAAACACAAAAAAATCGTAAATAGGACCAAAGTACAACCTGCGTGGTATCAGAATGAATCATTGTAAACATGTTTACGTCATTATGAGTAGCGGTTTAGAGATTAATAGCTGTCGTACATACGGGCATTCAGTTTTATATACAGGGTATTCCGAAATAATGGATAACCTTGAAATGGCAGAGAACCTACGATCATTCTAAGAAAAATATAAAAAAATCCCAAGTAGCAATACTATTTTTAACCTTATTTTACTTTTGAACATAAATGGCAATAATTCATTAATTGCATTAAATACATAAATAAATTAAACTATTTTGAAATCTGCTTAAATACGCATTTTTTAACAACGATTGGTTACTTACATTCCCATACCTTTTTTTCACCAGAGATGCTTAAAATTTGTCAACAAAAATATTTTTGACAAATTTTGCATTATATCATTATTTCAAGTATTTTTTAACAAAATGTGCTGTAGCTAGTCATACTATTTACCGCTTTATCAACAGAGATAACGAGACATACTATAAGCGCGAAAACCGGTGAAATTTTATCACTTGTGATCGTGGTGAACCAGAAAATAAAAAACATGTCTCTGGTGCTACTTGGGATATTTTTTTTGTATTTTGACCACAAATCATTTCAAGGTTATCCACTCATTCCGGAACACCCTTTACATAGAAAAAGCTGATCGCTTGATTGCTTTCTATTATTGATTTTAGGAAAACAAAAGTAGGAAATATAATTCGATAGGACTAAAGTAGTAGAGAATAAAATTACTAAGTCATCACCATCTATGTTGAAACGCTGAAAATAGTCAAAATATTGAGTCAAAACAATTCTCCTTTGATTTCGAAATTGCGGCTAATGCACCGGAGGAATATGGTCACAATTCTGAGTTTAAACTATGACTAAATCGTAAAGTGACATATATAAAAAGGCTAAGATATATACTATATAGGGAAAAATATATGTATGTTTGTATATCATGGATAAAAGTGTTAAAAGGTCATAAGCACGCAATTTACTTACCGCATCAGGTGAAAGGGAATTTGTTCTGTGACCACTTCGAGGCTAAAAAAATATTAGCACATCAAAAGCACATAGAGACAGACAGTAGTGAGAAACATAGCAATAGCAGCCGGTCACAACATATAAAAAAAAGATTTGAAGATATGTAGATAAGATCAGAATAAATGAATCATGCCAAAGTTTTTAGATTAAATTTGTAAATCACTACTTTTTTATTTATATTCAATCTACTCTATACTTATATCTCACCATTCCAACTCTTGATTCTTGAGCTAATTTGGCGGCATATCTTGCTATAAGGCGATGTTCATCATCTCGGGCACTGTCCAAACTGCAAAAGAAGGAACAGTCACTGCAAGTTTTATAGCTAAATAGGGTTTCTGTCAAATTCGATGGAGTTCAAGATCATTAGTAAGATCGGTAAATATATGATTTATTATAATTTCAGTGAGTTATGTTTTTTAGTTAGCAATAAAAGTCAAATAAACCGAAAAAAAATTAATAAGCAATACGATTTATGGTTTACTCCTTGACAAAAAATGTAAAAAGTAGAGATGAAACGGATAGTTTCCTAGCCGGATACCGGATATTTGGCGAACTGCGGGCAAGATATCAGAATCACTTTTTGTTTACAAACATTTTTTTGATCACTACATTGGTGATTAGATAACTCGTTATTCATGTCACTAATTCAAGTTTTTGATACTCTGTGAAGTATTTAGATTAGGTATCAACAATTTATCAACTTAATCTTAATCTCTAAGAAGGTGATATAGCTCTATGTAAAGCTTTTTGTAACTTTTCTAGCTTTTAATGAAGGCCGTCATAATAATCAAAGGTACTCAGGTGCAAAAAACGCAACATGTTAATATTTGGTAAAAGTCTCATAGTTTTTTTAATTTTCATATTTTCTCTAAATTCTATATAGAATGACTAATTTCATCTTGCGTATATATCTGATTAAATGCTTGTAGTTATTATGCAGGAGGGACAAAAATGTTATATAATCCAAATTTTAATACAATCTGTGGAGTAATTTTCATAAATTCTTTCAATATATCAATGATCCTATATTTTGTAACTTGTTTTGTGTCTTTAGGTGCATTGATTCATTTTTTAGCATGAAATGAACTTGCCACTTGTCACCAAAAGTTTTCTTTACGAAATGTTATTGTTCAACGAGGTGGCATTCCTCAAGATTCCTCACCTTATTGACAAGAATCGACGTATGCATCCCGGTAATACAAAATATTAAAAAATATAGGAAAGGATGATTCTTCAAAAAACTTGTTATTTTGATATGGTTACGAAATTACTCCATACTTAGTTTTAAAATAGGGTTATATAAGAACATTTTATTTTACCCTGTATAATAACTTAGGAGACAACATATAAACAAAAGATTGAATTAGTCATTGTATCTAACATTTGTTCAGAAAATTATTAAAATTGGACTAAAAAAAAAAATCATATCCACAGATTTAGAAAGGTCTTACTAGAACCGTCCAAATGCAATAATGGCCTTACTTTCTTACGATAAAGAAGTAAACAGTATTACTTATTATTAAGTCTATAATGTATGTTCAACAAAGACATATTCAAGGATTGTTATAAATATGCAGAATAATTGAAATAATAAATTTATTCCATTTGACTTCTTCCACAGTCTATGTATATGGTTTAATTTATTTGTTTTTCATTTACCTTCTCGCAGTAGATCTACTATCCAGACTACCCATACCGTCAAAATTGGAAAAGTTACCATCTGGAAATCCATTATGCGATGGAATAGGTGATGGAGGTCTGAAAAATAATGCAACTTTAAAATCAAGATGCGGTTTGACGTTCATTGGAATTGAATTCGCACGAACTGTTGAAAGCTTACACTTGAGATGGATATGAAAAAAACGGGTTCCATTTGTAAGAGAGACATGAAGAACTATCAATGAAAATTTCGTAGTCGTAGTCGCAGTATATCATTAAATTAATCGGTATAGTTGAGACCACGGTCGTACATATAGGTCTACCGACTCGCTGAAATTTGAAAGAACGGGTATTCCCTTATTAAAGATAAAAACAGGTGTCGCTGTGGTTTCCACATAGGAATGGGATGTCTATGCCTTCATTTCCATGGACGGAAAAATTAACTTTGCCAATGTCATGTAATATAAGGTCGTGATATATACCAGTTTGCTGACCAGTGATAATGACGTCACATTTCGACGTCACACTGGTGAATGGTTGAGAAATACACCTGACCAGTGTGTTGATAAATTGGCACTGACAAAATATGTAAAAAACTGTCACCAGTGTAGCACACCAGTACCGGGTCATTCAATAAGGGAGACGAGGTACTGTATCTCAGGAATTAAAAGTCGTAGAAGTTTGAAAAAAAAATCCTTCGGAGCAAATCGACCAAGGAAAATTGCTGAAAATATTTTTTTAATTTATACGTCCAACTCAGGGGGGCGTAATAGATTCGATCGTATAAAAAATGCGATTTGTTCAAAAAAAATTCAATATAAGTTTATAAATGAATACTCTCACGTTAACGTCACCATAATGGTCGATCTTTTTCGGTATTGATTTTTTATTGTAGGAGGTAAATTAAAGCCAGGAGGGGATGCTAAACTTTTTGGACACGTTATTGGCACGGACTTATCATCGAAACCCGATCACAGTGAAGACAAGTGGCAATGCGTTGAAACATCTGTTTTGGCTTCAATAAGATAACTACCCCCACCAAGAAAGTCTCTAGACGTGGTGTTTATGACCGTGATTGAGACGACAAGAGTTAGCTAATCATTCTTTAAAACAGATAAGAAAAAACAAATGCCTTTAATGTGATATCACTGTCTCCTAGAATTACCTAACATACTTTACTTCATCATATAGCCTAGGGAAACTTACTATTTCTTTCAACACTTACACAATATGGGAGAGATTCAATGTTTTTTCAGGTTGTTCCGGAAATCTTGGCAGGTTGTTTCTCTGCTTGTCCGGAACACAACGGAATGATTTTCGTAACGACTGACCAATAGTTTTACTAGGAGACTGAAATAAAAAACAAAAAAATAACGATCATTTACTACACACTATACATATAGATTGTTTTCATAAATGATCAGAACCATAATGTGACATTCAAATGGCAATGGGCAACAACAGGCTTTGTTGTTAACATGAAATGTATGTTTGACAATTGAGTTAGCAGTTAATGATGATTTTGAGATACAAAACACAACAAGCGTTTTGTTTAATGATACCAATCGAAACTAGCCAATTTTTAAAACGCAACTGCACCAATCATGTATCAGAAATTTGATATTTGGTCAACAAAACGCTTGTTATGTTTTCATCTTTAAATTATCATGATGCAACGCTTAACTCATTTATTAAAATAATTAAAATAATATAATTCGAAAATGTTTATTGATTACCTGTCAGCTTTCTGATTAATAATCGTTTGGTCATCACTGGACACTGACACGAGACACGAACATTATTTCAATTCTTGAGCTAAGCGATGCATCAGTCGTGGTCACAATAGTATGATAAGTGGTTACTGATTACTAAGCGATTGGTAATCAGTCATTTTTATGGAAGTGGCCAATACAAGTTCCTAATATTATTTTTATTTATGTCAATATTTTGAAGGATGAACAGACAATCAACTGATTCTAATCATCAAATCTACATCAAATGATAAACTAATTTTCAATGGTTTTTAAAGCTCCTACCATTGCGGTGATTCACGGTCAATGGTACCTTAGACGTTTAAGGAAGACGGATAATTAGATCGTTCTGAAAATGTGTTATTTAAAGGTTACCTACGAAAATATTTTTAGTTCTGGGACGTTGCCACTTATATCCAAAAGTATTATCAACTTTGAATTTTCAAATATGGCACCCTGTATATTAATTATTACTTCATCAGATTCTCTATTGTCCTTTGGTTATTTTTCCATAAGATATTTGTCCCTAAAGGTTTTCAAGAAATTAATGAATTTTCTCTTTCTGATTTAAAACAGAGCTCCAATCAATAGCCCATTACTCTGAATTTTGGACAGATGAAGCCAAGTTTTCAGGGGAAGGCATTTTCAATAAAAAAAAAGAACATTTTTGGGCTGACCAGAATCCCCAAGCTGTATAGGAGATGGTATTTCAAGAAAAAATCATTTTCAACTTTTTTTGTCTCCTTTTAAAGATAATGATTTTTTGGTCAACCTGTCACTGGATGAATACCGGAGCTCCTGGTATCAGGTGGTTGGAGTACCAGCTCACTGCACGAGGGAAGAATAGAGGATTTGTTTCAACGATCGTTGGATTATACATTTGGGATTGGTTGGCGAGATCACCCGATCTAACGCTACTAGACTTTAACTTATATAAAACAGAGTCATCAAGAATGAACTGCGGCAACGTGTGATCACCTGCACAGGCGAGTTAGATCCAGAAGAGCTACAATTTTTCTGTAGACCACCGAATTTTAAAATGTTTGGAGAACAATAGTCTTCATTTCGAACATTTATTGTATTTTTTTCAACATGTTTAAAATGTGGAATGATGCAATTAAACAAACTATTTTAGGTTCATTGTTTGTAAATAAGGGTTAGATTCATTGAACTTTTGGTATGTTCTTATTGTAATTTGGAAATATTGAATAATAAACAATATTGCCAAACCTTAATTTCAAAAGTAATTTCTATCAATTTTAACTAGGTTCTGATTAGCTAAAATGATAAATTGATAATAAATCTAGTTTTCAAAGAAACTTACTTTTATTTTGCCAGTTTCACCATTAAGCTGTAGGAACATGATATATTTTTTGAAAGGGACTTATCTAACATAATTATCTGATCATTACCATTTTTGTATTAGGCGTTAATGGTAAACAACAGCCGGAATTTCAGCTTTCTATACACCCAAATACTACAGCAATAAGAATTTAAATAGATCTCTATTTTGCCGGAAAATATGGAAAATAATTAATATTTCTAAAACCGCTAGAGATAGGTATAGAGAAATATTTTACAAATATGTTCAAAAACAAATAGCGGAGTGTAAAATATAAGAATATATAGGGTATCTCATTAAAAAAAACAAGTTGTTGCTACTTTTCGATATAAGCGGAAACACTGCAACGTTGGAAATATTTTAAATCGATTAAACAGTGTCGATAAGTGTTGTGACCAGATTCTTAGCAAATTCCTACTTCCCGTTTTTCTAAAATGTCAAATGTTCCATCGACCATGAAACACCCTGTATATACAGTGAGGACCAAAAGTCCGATCTCCCAAGTAACTTCTTTATTTTACAAAATACAAAAAAAAAGATTAATACAAAAGTTGTAGTTTCATTTGACCTTTTTAATAATCTAATTTTATTTTATTCAAGGTGTCTCAAAAATGCGCAGTCACTTATTAGTCTATTTTTTTTCAAATGGAACTCCCTGAATATTATTAGATTTTTGAAATCTATGTGAAATTCTATGCAGATTTCATGCAGCATTTCCTATACCTAAGTTGAACTGATTCCAAGAAAATTCTCAATCTAAATATGATAACGGCTTCAGATTTGTCTTCTAATGAACGAGGTATATCAACGAGAGAAATAATTAAAAAAAAGTTATTAAGTACTTAAGGAGTTTAGAAAATATTATTAACTCAAATTACAATTGTTCACAACAAAACTAAAAGTTATTTACTTGTTACTTTGTTTAAAGGATCGGAAATCAGATTAGATTAAGAATTTTCTTTGAATCAGTAAATTTATGTTTTGTATTAGGGATTGTTAAAATGGTCTTGCCACATTGGGTTTGGATCCCTTAAGCCTTAAACCGTTATGTAAAACTTTCCAATGGAGGAAGTATACAATTTGACTGTCTGCTTTTTTATGTACGACTCCGATTTTTATGATTTTTCTTTTTATGTAATGGAAGAGACTTGAAAAATGGTCCATGTTAAAAAATCTAAAATCCAGCATATCCTTCAACCAAGACACCTGCCCCTGAAAGGGGCGGCGGATAAGGTTTTCTTTTTCGAAATTCGAAAATTTGAGATGACCAAAGTATCAGCACCAGTGGAAATAATATTATTTTGTATTTTTCAGTGCAGAACTAATAAAGTTAGTCCTAGCTTTGTAAAAAAAAGTTTTATACGTTATATATTATGGAATGTAATTATGGGTGTATAATGGCTAAAAATAAGACAAACATGCGTGCAAAATTTGGTTTTTAACCATTAGAGAGAAAGACCGGTACTCTTATTATGTAAAAATAGCGACCCAGTAATGTAATTATAGCTCATTGGTTGTTCGCTAGAGGCAGCGCTATTTTTAGTTGCAATTTAGTCCCAGTCACAGTTACGTGATACCAAATTGACGTCTGACATCAACGATTTTACAATTCTCGGCATTCGCATTGCGGTTGCAAGTTACATGATAAGTATGCCGGTTTACAATTGCTGGAACGAGATATTTTGAATTTTTTGACGATTTATACGCCAGTATTTTCACTTAAGGTATGATAAACATGTAAGCAAAATTTGGTCGTGATATATCGAAGCGTGTAAGAGCTTATAATACCCATACACACACAGACATTCACTTTTTATAGTAAAAAGAAAAAAATAAGGTATGATAAACATGTGTGCAAAATATGTTCGTGATATCTCAAAGCGCCTATAAGGCACATAGACACAGACGTCAACATTTTATATTAAGATAAGATTATTATTCTTTCAGCCAAAAACTAAATAATCTACTATATAATGTCAGTGAATGGTTTCAATAAAATTATCAATTTACATAGTAGGATAAGTCAGTTTTTGGCTATAATGATTTGATAGCACAAACTGAGGGAATACTAATGATATAATGACATAGGTAAACTATCTGTTCCACGTCTGACTGACACCTGAGCCAGAGCACATGTAAAGTCATTCCCTTTATAGCACTAGTGTGGTAAAGTAAATTATGTGACATATTATATGAGCTTTTATAGTCAATGCTGTGGATAATTCGCACATTCATGCGAAGTTTGAATGTAGGTGATACAAAAAATGTTCATTACAACACAAGAACAGGAAAGCTCCAACCTATTGATTATATATTTGATTAATTTCTGCATACCCAATAAGAACTGTTTGCAAAAATATCACTTACAAATGAAGCATATTCTTTTACTTGATGTTCTAGTGTATGCGGAGATGACACTATGCCTCTCCAAAAACAGTCTTGACAGAGCGTATAGTGTGGACACTTTTGACATCGATACCGGAATCCACTGAAATTCTCCCTTTGGCAGGCATCACATTGAACTGGGTGAATAACTAAAAACCACAAAAAATAGTTATTTCCTCAGAAAAAAGTTATCTGTAGGTACATAGTTGATGGTAAACTTCAAATTTACTTCTTTGCTCTGACGAAAAAAAAAACAACATTCTTGAAATCTCGTAAACAAGGGTTTCACTGAATAATGACTGCAACCACAATAATCCTAGTCAAATAAAGTTATCTTAGTACAAAGGGGTTGTTTATGTTCTTTAAGTAACATAAAGAAAAATCTACTGCGAATAAAATAATGTTTTTACGTTGACATATTTCAATAGAAAAAACAAACCCATATTGACATTATAAGAAATATGTAATCGTAGAAGTAGAATTTTAGTTTCTCAATATATTGCGCATTTATAGTTTCTACGCCAATGAATGAAAAAGGGTTCTAGTGTAAAAAATAGATTATAATATTATGACTAAATTATTACAAGAAGTATTCTTGAGAAAATATAGATTTTTATTCTTTGTTGTGAGAAATAAAAAGTATATATATATATATATATATATATATATATATATATATATATATATATATACAAAATAAAAACATAATTTGGGAGTTTCACAAAATGCATTGGAAATTTGAGACCAGCTTATAGACCTTAATTTTACAAACAAAAAATCTGAGTAGGGTCTATTTAGTATATGCACCTTACCGGAAGTACAAAGATAACTCTTTTTACCTTGATTCAAAAATATACAACAGTTTTCTATGAGTATATGTAGAAAAAGTACAAGATATAAATGTATTCAAATTATGTAAGAAAATCATGGCTTATCGATCAACCAGAGAATTTATTCCATCGTGAAAGTGGGGTGTTAGGATACGGACATAGTGCGGCCGCTTCAGCGATCAGGCGACTAGCTTAAACGTGGCAAGCAAGCAAGAAAAATACAACGTGTGTTTGGCGTTTGGACGCAGATCTACTATGTCCAAGCCAATAAGTAAAATAGTTATACACACAATATTTTCCCCCTCTGTATGTTTGTACGCGAATTACGCAAAAACTACCGCATGGAAATGAATGTAGTTTTCTACGTGCACAAAGTCGCGGGCAAAATCTAGTGTTTGTTAAGAAGTTTTCCTTTCCTATATTTATTTTATGACTTTAGATGCATTGTTTAGAGCGAAATGAACTTGTCAACAATTACTTTTAAGAAATGTGATTGTTATTTGAGAAGATGACTTTCCGCGTTGTTGCCTGAATATCAGTTTGTCAGTTTACCTGGTGAGTCTGGCAATGTAAAAAATTTGAAAAAATAAGAAAATGTATTTATGCAAATATTTCAAGTGTAATTTAACTAACCTGAAAGAATAGTTATTTATTATACAAGGGAAAAAAGTATTAGATTTTAGCTCGAGGGCTAAAATTTAATATTCTTCCCTTGTATAATACACTATTTTTTCCGTGACAGGAACAACGATAATTTGATATTGAAAAAATATAACAATATCTTAGACAGTCAGAAAATTATCGAAGTTTTTTTGAAGTTTCAAAGTGGTAGGCGAAAATTAGACATGCGTTGCTAAGGAACGGGAACGGGAAAAAAGTGATACTTTGTCACCTGGCAACAGAGTTAAAATGACAAACTTTTTTCCCGTCACAGAAAAAACATATTTTTTTATAGTTTAATATTTTATACTAACACCTTTGGCTTTTATAACTGCCTGCATATTATGTCGACTCATTTCAATAAGGTAACGAATAGTATCATGAAGAAAGCAACCTAATCTAGATACTTCACAGAGTATCAAAAACTTAAATTGGTGACATGAATAACTAATCTAATCAACATTATAATGAAGAAAAAGATTTTTGGAAACAAAAACTGATTCTGATATCCGGCCTAACAACTATCCGTTTCATCACTACTTTGAATCCATTTATTTCGGTTGCAGTAAAATAGTCCAAGAGACCTATTTAAGCTATAAATAAGATTTATATGATTTTATGGAAATGACGAGTCACAAACCTATAGGGTGCCACCTTTGAAAAATGTCCGAATGCTAAAGAATGACGTCAGTTTCGGTAATGTGAAAAGGTTATTGATAATAAAATTTCTGTTGCCTAATTGTCTTGGTGAATAAAATACTGAAACGTTAATTTAAAAAAAGAGCAGTATCTTAAACCACTAAGATAACATAATGAAAAATAATTAAAATAATGTAGACTTGGAGTGAAGGATTTATTAGATCTGGAACCCCTCTTTCAGTACATGAAATCCATCGTTTTGATATATTATTTACTCGATTATTTATGTATATTATAATTACATGAACCGGAAATAACGTCTCTATTATCCGAGCAAATTCTATATTTTCAATGGTGGTGCCCTCTAGGTCTACAATAGCACAGTATATGTAGTTCTTTATATACATACAACGTATAGACCTTTATATATTTCTCGTCTAATAGTAACCAACCAACATTTATCTCCACATAATATAAAACAAAATCGCTTCGTCTGTACGCTTAGGTCTTTTAAACTACGCAACGGATTTTAATGCAGTTTTCATCAATGAACTGAGTAATTCAAGACAAAGGTTTACATGTATAATACACGCATATTATAGTAGAGAAAAGCCGAGAATTTCAAAGATTTGTAATGTAACATACAAAAACATATTTGTTTGCGCTTAACCTTAACCTTACGAGATAGATCAAAATAATATGTATGGTATCTTCAACTTTCAACTCACCATTTTCTGCATTTGCAATTCTGTGTAGAAGGGGTAACCAAACGAGAGCTGGTGGTCCAGGATCGGACATCATTGTATCCAAGAAATCGTTGACAGTTATTTTTAAATTCTAAAAAAATAGATAATAATAACCAAATTTTGCAATTATTCAATTTCCATCAAAAATGTAAAAAAAATTACCGGGAGTAAGTTTGATTATGAGAAGCTTGATAATAATTTAGGAGAAAAAAACATAATCTATACAATATATAAAAGAGAGAGGATTGGCTGTCTGAAAAAAAAATGACGCAAATCTTAGGGTACGAATATAGTTCCTCTATCAGCTTAAACGCGGCAAGCGAGTGCAGTTTATCAGGCATTTATTGATATTGTAACGTGTAAGGGGAACAGCCGCCGGTATTGGCTACAAAGTGGCGGCATTCGTTTGAAGCAAGCGCGAGATCTATGCTGTGGTTGGAAATATCGAAAGCGGCGTTGACAAAGAGAGCGACGGCAGCAGGTCGGCATCTACTGCTAAAATGCCGACAAACTAATTTCGAGAAGCGCCTAGTGGCGGCTTTCGAATCAAAGACCAGAAGCCGCTCGAATGATCTGGATCCTTTGTCGGATATATATATATATGAGAGAATTGTCGGCATGAAGACAGAATGTAAAAGACAGTGTGAATAAATAGAATAGTCCGAGTAAGTTAGTGAGAATATAGTAAAGTTAAGTTGTAATTTATATTATTTCGAGTGTAAATAAAGTTAATTTAATAACTCTAAATTAGTCTCACTTATCTGCGAACCCGCATACGCAACAATATTATTTGTATTGCCAATTGGTGACGCAGTAGCCTATTGGCAAGGTTCAAAACTTGATAACAATAAGTATCAATACCAAAGAAAAAGTACTGACAGTAACAACACACCAAATTATGTATTTTAATTCTAAATAAGGTTACCTATACATACATGATGAACGTTTATCAACTTACCGGATTAAAAATTGAATTGGCAAGAAAATCGGTATAATTGAAAGTGGGAGATTCATAAACGGCTGCGGGTAAAGCTAAAACTTCTTGCAGATATTCGTTAAAACGCCATTGTATTAATAAACCATTGCTATCGGATATTTGAGAGAAAATATCTGGAAATTTATAAGAAATATGATTATTCGTTTATGTAATAATTTATCAATATATACTCACAACGTAGTTTATCCATTAGTTTTCCCGCACATAGAGTAGCCAGGGCCACTTTAATTGAAAATACCCGAATTTTTCCAACATTATCCCTAGAAAAGAATTATAGGGAAATTATATATAGTTTATGTAGAATTATTATAATTTGGGTATGCATATGAATTCTTATTGTTACTTAATACATAACCTAGTCATTAGTAATACAAGCCGTTTTCTGGTAGATTTAAACTATACATATTAGTAGACAGCTTCTAACAGTGCCCACAACAACTAACGTTAAGGTAAATATTATTGAATCACGTCAACAGCTTTCAGTTTAACAACAAGGGCATCTTCACATGTATTTTATAATAATAACAGGCTAAATCATATTGATATCAGAATATCATCAGCCTCCTAGAAATATACATATATCGATTTCGAGGTGTTGCTTCTTGTCGGGATGCCGTCGAATGACGAGCCGTAGATTATAAATACTAGCCACAAACATGATATACCATGGACGACGTAGGTATATTATATTTGGTGGTGGGTATAAAAGAACACCCGGCAAGTGTAATTAATTAAATCGAGAATTATCCCAATTCAAATATGAATTCGTATTGTTACAAAGGCGCGATGATAGTTTGTCCAACATTAATAACTACAATGTCAAATTTCGAGCAGTATTATATATAGACTGTTCAAGTGCTTATGTCACCATCCCCAAAAATATAGAAGTAGAAAAAACTTATTTTTTTTGGAATGCCCATTAAAAAAAAGATTACACTCCCTAAATAAATATAAGATATTGAAAAACATCACTTACACTGTAGCATAGGCAGCTAATATCCAATTTAATAAGAGGCTAGAGCAAACGTCCACGTGAGCTTGCTGTGTGGGTGGAGCCCTTTTATTGAGGCTATGGTATAGGGAACACAATAGAGTTTCTAGACGCGCTACACTCAGTTCATGAGATGGTTCTAAGGCATGAAGTCCTTGTTCACGGAAAGCTTCGATCACATTCCAAATATCGACAGCATGCACTGAAAAATATACTATTAGTTTAAAGATAATACCTAATTAATATGTGGAGTACCGATTCTCAATTTGTAAACAAGAATAATTGTTTAAAGATTAATGGAGGAAACCTTTATAAACTCATATACCAACCTACTTACTTTCTTCTTACTTTTAGCTTTAATTCAATTACGAGTTTTTTTTACAATAACATTTTAAAATTGGAATCAAACGGTATTCGTGTAATTTTCATATTTTACATTATTTGTTAAAAAGAAATATATTATGATAATGATGGGAAGGCCGTTCAAAAGGAATGAACATGAATTTCTAACTCTTGGAGTGTGCTTAAAACATTGGCGTAGTCGTCGACAACTATAAGCAGGTGTCTAGTTGTAGTGAAAAAAATAGAAGTATTAAGCATTACCAATCCATAAAAAACTCAGTTACAATTCTTTATTCAGATCAGAGCCTTTTGAAATATGTATTTGAACATATAATGAAGATCGATAGGTATATACAAGAATAGCTCGTTTAATATCGTAAGATAAGATTGTCTTCATCACCACTTACCAAAACTGATTTTTTTCCAAATAAAATGAAGTAGAATATTTTTAGTCCGTCTAGGATATTTGTTCCTAGTCGACTGATTTCAAAACAAACGAATTTTTAAATGTGCTCTTTATTGCAAGATAACAAAATCGAATGGGATATTATGCGACACAAATGGAAGAGATCAATGGTCTACACATCGCCAGTATGTTTGGTTGTTTACGCAAGTGTTATTCCAGAAAGAGCACAGATAGGTATAAGGCCGAAAGCCGAGGAGAGAAACTCAGAAAAATAAATTTATATAGGTACAAAAGAATAATTCAGTTTGGCAAAACATTTTTGTACCTGGTTGATACGACGAAAATACTTATGTTGTGGAAATGAGCGACTCAATACATCTAATATATGTGGAAAAATGTGTTTTGGATCAATTGTAATGCGTAGGTATGCATTATTCATTAGATAAAATTTTATGAAAATGTGTATAGTGGGGGAAGTATTATTAAAAAAAAAATCTTGAATTTTTTTTTACTATGAATTTCGCTAATATCCTGGTAAACACGTTTACTGTTTGTTGCTCTTTTATATTTATTATCTTATAGGTATTGTACTACGATCATTCTATTGAACTTAAAGAATTATCTATTATCTTCTACTCTCAAAGGTATCCTAGGTTCGATTGGTCTCTTTTTCAAAACGGCGGGCTTACAGTCTAATATAAACAATTTCATCGGCGGAAACCTAAACTGAAATTCCCACTGTCATGAGAAATTACAATATCTAAGAATACATCTATCTGAAGTTCTAAAGTATTATAAAATCGGTTGGAGTGAAAAAAGATACTAAATCAGATACCTAACAGTAGTAGTGATGACAAAATTGGGTTATTATATTATTAATAATATTCACCTCTTCGATAATAATCAACTAATTCATACAGAAAGTATACTTACAGCTAACCTTCTTCTGTATAAATCGCAATTTAGTAGCTGTTCTATAGGAAGCGAAACGAATAAGGTCAAAATTGTGTGCACTCATTTCATGGACCAAAGCTAATCTGTGGTCCGAAGACCCAGAAAGGCCCTCTTGACCCTGCATTCCTAGAATATCGTTATACAGTTAATTAAACTGGGTTAGCAGTTCGACTGACAAACAAAATACCTAAGTAAACATGTAATCTTATAATATAGGAAAACAAAACTGGACGAAAATTATTTAGAAGACAGCTTTTACAATAATTTAAACAGATCAAAATAATATTTGATTAAGCAAAAAAAAACATAAATCAAAAAATCAGCGCTACTTGTCAATATTTTGCGAAAAAGAAATTTTAATAACATGACAAAGTAATACTTTCATATTTAATTTATTATACAAAAAAACACTCACTGTTACTATATTTTTCTCATGAAAATCTAGCAACTACCGGCATTTTTTAGGAATAAAGTTAAATTTCTTGGAAAGGGACTGTCAAACGAGCAATAACGAACGCCATTTTCTTTAGGTATTAGGTATCTGCCCTCTGCCCCTAGCAGAGCAGCCATGACGCCTGACATACAAGCAGAGAACAACAATAACACTCCACTACTCCACCAAAATACAGGATACAAGCACAGCATGTATTTCTATGCTGTCACGATAGAAGTGTGTGTGTGCGTGTGTTGTGCGAAGTTTAAGTATATGGGCTCTGATATGGGTGTATTAAGCTTTTAACTGCTTATGTATGATGTATAGTTATTACCATTCTATCATGTATTTTTTTCACGAATATCTCAAGAAATGCCAGCAAATTTTGAAAGTCCGGATTACATCCCAACAGTACCTGTGGGTTTCACCCGATCCAAATTAAAGACAACCCCTAAAGTAGCGAGAGAAAGGTATACTAGGGCAAAAGAACGTGTAAAAAAGAATGAACATAGTTCTAAGATTCCATTTATATTTATTTTCCATTATACAAAATATTTAAGGATTGATGGTCGGATTCATCGAAACAGAATAAAATAATATTTTTATTTGTATATAACAAGGTGGTGCGGTAGTTAGCTTTAAGGCTTAATTAGCTTTTACATGCAATGGTAATGAAGTGCCTCTATATTTTTATCTGAAAAGAATAGAGATCTGGTGGCAGTCTTATTTGTGAGAAAAAATGTTGCTCGGTAATATTTCAGGCTAAAGCGTTAACATGTTCATAGTTCATGATTCTCTTTGGTTCATGATATGTTCATAATCGATTGGTAGTTTGGTAGGTACCTATCATGTTCGTTGTTACATCGAAGTCTGTATTCTTTAACATATATAAAAATCAACATTTCTATTTTTTCAATAACTTTTACAGTAACTTTTTACAAGACAGTGGTGACAATGGGACTGAAACTCCGCCTACCCGCCATGTTATGGCAATTTTAAATAAAAATTGTTAGCATATAGCCAGGGCCTGCCAGGGGGTATGAAACTTGCATTATTCTATAAGGGTGTTCGAGCAGGATTTCAAACCAAACTCAAACCGTCAGAGGCATGCGCATTTTAATTTTAAGAAGACGGAAATTCATATGCGCATGCTCCACAATCACGGAACACAGTCCACTGGTCCAAACTACTGCTCGAACACCCTTTATATGTAGCTGAAATTTTGCGCCATCTACAGCTAATACAAAAGGGAGAGTGAATTTCAGATGGATTGCTACAAAGCTGGCCTAGATATTTCAGGCTTGCTCAAGAGATGGACACACTATCATTAATTGTCATTGTTGTGTTTTTATTCAGTTTATTATTAATTCAAAATTGTAGAAATCACCCTGTGACAGTTAGTTTTTATTCAACATAATTTATTATTGTAAAAATCACCCTGTAAATATTAAAAATAAATGTGTTCAAATACATTAGGGCCGATAGTAAGAATACAAAAGCGTGCTATCAAAATTTTAACTTCTGGTAAACAACACAACCTTTTTAGTGAGACACGATTGCTGAACATTAATCAAAAATATATTTTGGAAGCACTAATAAATAATTATTGTAATCTACGGGAAGAGTATACTATTGCTGAAGCATGTTTATTTTCTAGACACAAATCGCTTACAGTAAGTAAAACTAAATTAAATATTGGTCAAAAAACTAGTTTATATCGATCCAAACTTGTCTACAATAGATTAGATAACAATCTAAAAAAATTAAACTTCTCTAGAGGGAGTATTAAATTTCATATTAAGAGTTGGATTTTAAATAATTTGAAGTTATAATATACATAGATATTGTTATATTACTTAAAAAATCTGTTTTAATATTTAATACTTCCTATATCATGTGTCTTTCTTTACATTTGTAGTTGTATTTATAGTTTTGTTGCATTTTAATTTTATTATTTGTTTATTTATTGTATATTAATATGTATATTTAGATTATGTTAAGCTTGTAGATTTTAATATATTATTAAGTTCAGGTCTACACACAGATGCTATTTGCATCTCGGTAGGGGATTGTTGGACTTTATTAAGTCAGACAATCTATTAGCATACTATTTTTTAATCAAGAGTTGTATGTTAACCTGAATAAGGTTATTATTATTATATCCAGCTGACATGAAGTGAACATCGCGTAACAACCAAAAAGGGTAACTTTGATAAATAAATTTCCACCAATAGCTAAGCAGATCAGCAGTATAAAAGGCGTGCTGCTTCGCATTAAAATTCAGTCAGTTTCTTCGACTCATTCCGAAAACATCTCATGTCAGCTTCTGCAGGTTTTCCATATATACCGAGAGTTTTATTTCACTACTGGTCTTGCTATCTTGTCTAAATTCCCTCACGCTAATTTTAACTTTCAGGGCTTACTTGGGCTTGTTCCCCAAGTAGTCGATTCTAGTAGAAGAGACTTCTCACTCTTCTACACTCTCACTTCCTTCAGGGTTTACTTGGGCTTGTTCCCCAAGTAGTCGACTCTAATATTTCAGGGCTTACTTGGGCTGGTTCCCCAAGTAGTTGACTCTAGTGAGAAAGGCTTGTCGCCTCTCTTACATTCCTACTTCCTTCAGGGCTTACTTGGGCTTGTTCCCCAAGTAGTCGACTCTAATATTTCAGGGCTTACTTGGGCTGGTTCCCCAAGTAGTTGACTCTAGTAAGAAAGGCTTGTCGCCTCTCTTACACTCCTACTTCCTTCAGGGCTTACTTGGGCTTGTTCCCCAAGTAGTCGACACTAGTGAATAAGGCTTGTTCCCTTACTCACGAACATCTTTTACCTAACTAGCTTTTAACCTCTGTACCTGGAGGACTTCTTCTTAGTGAATACGCGAAATTATTGTCGAGACCTTCTGTGTAGGACTGATACTCCATTACTTGAGTATATTCAACTATTATTTGACAGTTGATACACCACCACTCGACAGTCATGATATCGCATGCGCCATATTTATTTTAAATTGTATTGCTGTGTTATCTTCGTGAAGGAAAATTAGCGTTTTAGTTAAAATTTGAAATTTGACTTGCAGTAAGTAATATCAAAAGAAGCTGAAATGAATTCTATATTATCGAAAAAATCATTGGGCTTGAGTGTCATTGAGTAGTATATTACAAATATAATTGTTCACATGGGCAAGGGGAAACATAAACAGTTATAGAATTTCTTTGAAATGTACCGTAAATGCTGCCCAATGCTGCCTGTCTGGATGTACTAGTGAAGATCCAAGAAGGTAAGATTAAACTGATTTGAAAATGCGGGCTATATACTATAAATTCTTATAAATTGCAGATATACGTATGTTCCCTTCTTCTGCGGACTTTCATTAAGAATGGGATTGGTGAATTGGAATAGCAGCAGCCGACCTAGAAGCGAAGTCGAATTTTGTTAGTGGGATTCATTTTAAATTTTAAGGGCAATTGTACAGCATATACCAGTGAACGAGTGTCTAAATTGGCTTTACCAACGTTATACTTGCGTTACGAGAATGCCTAATGCCAGAAAATTTGAGACGTAGGTAAGCAAAAATATAGTGTTAATAGCGTTTGACCTCAAAAAATTCAATTTCAGAAAAAATAGCAAAAATTCAGGAGCAGAAGGAAATTACAGATTACCCCTCAAAGAATTAGTCCCCCTCGTGTATACTGATTTTGTGCTCCGCAGAGGACAAGTCCATGAAAATGGGAAGATTTACACCTGACTTGGACTTGCACACACCCTTTACGTCTACTAGTGACTAATATAGCGTAAGTGAAATAATTGTATTGTTACTATTATAGATATTTAATGGGAAAGCAAGCGAATTAACGTCCGGGCAATCCATTGAGCTATTCACATTAACCCTGTATCACTCGCGCCTCAAAATAAATATGATACCTAAGGCTTGCCTGGAAGATTTTCTATCACGCTTGAAATTTTGTGTTTTATTGTTGTTTTATTCTATTTTCATGTAACTATTGGTTAGGTTAATAACTATAAACGTTACAGATCCTTTAAAGATAATAAAAATAATAAACAAAATCCTGAAAAGAATACCGTAGTGTAAAAATTCAGATAGATTATAGAAACATCTATCAATTAAAAATGAGTTCAACCTTTTTTAAGTGAAAATTTGTTATGGTAGTTCCTTATGTCTCTACTCAATTTAATGAAGACCTTCATCCCCAAATATATAGGCGATTATCGTCCTATCCTAAATCTTAATATAGGAATAATGAAATCATTATTATTATAATCAGTTTTTATTGAAAGATCTCTTATAGTCATAAACTAATATGGCCTATTCCAATATGATAATTGACTACTAGTCTACAACCCAATACAATTAAAGTGAAACAAACTAGAAAATTCAATTTACTTTTAAATCAAAACAACCAAGGAAAACTAACATATAACTCTGACTGGCTAGAAAATAAAACAAACATAGTTATTCCAGAATGTGTCCAAGAAATACTCGCACTTGGTCCCAACTTTGCTTTAGAGACAGAAAAAAACAAAATTCCTATTCATGATATACTTGCAACTATAGAAACCAATACAAGACACATACATAAACTAGAAATAACTGAACTCAGATCAAATTTATGCAACACTCTAACAAATTTCAAAACTAAAAAATCCCGATGGCCTGTAGTCAGCGGAAAGGTAAATTTTTCAAAATTCATTGAATTGAAATTCTAACAACCTTTTCATTGGTATACCTACAAATATTAAATAAAATTGTCATAGCCTTGCGGTTAGAGGTTTTTGTTTTGGCTGTTGAATATAAAGCAGACAGGGTTCGAGTCCACTTCAAGGCAGATTTTATTTTTCGTCTATTTCTTTTCAATAAATATACTACATATTTTTTTAATCAGGGTCTATATTAAGATCTCCAGAAAATGTACAATTACATCAAATTTATATTGAGTGTTCATGTTTTATCAATATTTGTTAATTTTCTTTATTAATTTTTATTTTTTTACCTGTGTATTTTATGAAAAATTGCTTTGAACAAAAGTTGTAGGTACTGATTATATCTATAACCTAAAATTATTTTTAATAATATTTACACTACTGCTCTTTTTTGATAATTTTTTTAAATGTTTGAATGGTCGCCATTTTGAAACTACTTACCCGATATTGCCCAATAACGAACTCGACCGAGATATTTGAGAGATTGATTTTTGTAGCAAATTTGAACTTGATACCTTCAAAACTGCGACCTCTATCGTGTTAACAAATTTCGTAATATCCCATATATATATATATATATATATATATATATATATATATAAACTTTTGAACCAAATGTTTTTTTGGACTAACTTATAGACATATAACAACATGCCGTTGAAATTTTTTCGAAATTCAAAAGTGTGAACGATCGCAATAGGTATATTTCTATAAGAAATTTACCTAAAATGATCAACCAAATATCGAACAAAAAACCTTGAAACAGAAAATGAAAAAAATCTGACAATTTATTAAAAATAATGAAAATATAATCATCCTAAGACCTGACAAAACAAACAAAACTGTCATCATGTATAAAAGCCAATACGATGAAAAAATGCAAGAGCTTCTACAAGATACCAACACATATAAAGAAATGAAAAACAACCCTACCAATATTTTTCAAACAAAAAACAACAATTTAATAAAAATTTGGGAAAAAACAAATACATTTCTGAAAAGACTGCTTCCGCATTAAAATTAAATAATGCATTACCTCCCAAAATTTACGGGTTGCCAAAACTACATAAAGAGAATATACCACTTAGGCCTATTGTATCATGCGTGTGTACGGGTATATATTTATTTATATTATGTGTTTCTAAGTCTGTTATAAATATTTTTTTTATAATTGAATAATAACTTTTTCTTTTTACTAAACTTATATCTGCCTCAATATTTTTAAGTTTAATGTGTGACTTGTTAAAAAAGAGCTACAAACACAAAGATAACTCCTATATGGATCTTTTCTAAGAAAACTTGAATCTAGACACTTTCAACTCTAGATATGCTGTTACCATGACATTTATAAATAAGTAATGACATTTCTGATTGCTGACTATGAAATCTTTCGTGTTTGTGGTTAATTTTATGTAAATTCACGAATGTAAGTATTTTAATTAATAATCTATTATGTAGTTAAAAAAATTTGTAACGATTTTTAGTTTGCCCCGACGAAGAGAATAAACATTCTCGAAAGCTTGGCATAATCCAAAGAATTTTATTTATTAAATGACTGCATCCCCAACAAAAATCTATTTTATATATATATATATATATATATATATATATATATATATATATAATTAAAGAGATCTGTTAGTTCAATAATGAATGAAATATATAAAATATAAAATAAGATGAAGCTCTACACCTTTACGCCTTAGTTTAGTCGGACATTGTGTCCGACTAGAAGTGGATCACGTGATTTCAAGCTTGTTAGCTTTCATCAGCGCCACTTAAGTGGAAGCTCTATACAACTAAACAAAAGCAACTGGAAGTAGTCAAAAACTTTGAGCCATTATTTACCAGTGGGACACAATTCGTGCCACCTAGGCATTGACAGCACAATTACGTTTAACGTAAGTATGTATAATAATTAAAGAGATCTGTTAGTTTATTAATGAATGAAATATATAAAATATAAAAATAAGATGAAGCTTTACACCTTTATGCTTTTGTTTAGTCGGACACAACCACCCACTAGAAGCGGATCACGTGATTGATATATTGAGCTATGATTGGAGTTGCAATAAGAAATATATAGGGATCACATCTAGAGATTTACAATCAAGAATTAACTCACATAAGAGTGACATTAAGGTGAGAAAAGATGCCTGTGCCCTGGCTCAACATATCAAAGAAACAGGACATCAAGCTGACTTTGACAACACTAAAGTTCTTGAAGTAAAAAAAAAACTATTTAAAAGACATTTTTTAGAAATGGCACATATACAATGTGAACATGATTCCCTTAATAAAAAATCGGATATTCAGAATCTTAATGTTATTTATTCGAATATATTACAATTAGATAAAATACGGTGTCAAAATAGGCAACCACCTTAATTAGATTTGATATTGATGACGTGTGTAAACATAATATATACCAATATGGAAAATGAAGTCTGTTTACCTTATAACATAATTTCATCAGCCCTGTTTTGTTTATTATTTACAGTCTTTTCATAAGTGTTTCGTGTTAAATGTCTATTTAATTAAAATTACATAATAAGGATATGCTATTTGATGAACATCGGTTTCTACACCAATCTCATACATTGTAAGTCAGTTTATACTTTATATCTTTTACCTAGTCTTTATATTACACCTTTATAGATTTTGACTGAAGAAGGAATAAAACCGATTCCGAAAGCTCTCAAGTAAATGTATAGAGTCTTCTTTTTATTTCACCCACATTTTGGCTGCAACCCTGCGATATTAAAGTTATATATATATATATATATATATATATATATATATATATATATATTTGGATGTATCTTGGGATTTAGGTTCGGTTTGCACAAAAGGGGTCAGATATTCATCTTAGCGTATATTTTAAAATTAAGACGTTTCATCAGTTAAAAAACATATTACTGCTAAAAAATATTAATAAAATAAATGAATACATATAAAATTACCTTTCGTACCTTAAACAAATATAGGAACTAGTTTATGTTTACTATAATTGAGATTTTTTTATTCTTTGTGGAAATCAATCATTCTTCTTTTTCTATCACGTTTGTTAGTATGTTAGTATGTGTTGATTTTTATGACAGGTCTGTTTTTACGCTATATATATTTTGAGAAAATTATTTCCAAAAGTCAATTATAAAGACTGGTGTATTATGTTTGGTGTGTATTGTTGTGTCTATGCTACCATCTGTTGTATGTTTATCAGGAACTCTTTTGCTATGGTGGTTGTGGTTTATTTGGAATTGTGAAATGGGAGAGGAATATTATTTAAACAAAAGTATTATACAAACAATTTGTAAAAAAAAGGAGAGGAGATGGAGTTTCTTTTTATTGAATAATTTTATGGTATATTTTGCTGAGATTCTTAATGTCAGTTTTATCATTCACTGTATTAGGATTGAGCTTAATAATAATCATTTCAAGAAATTCTCTTTTCTTTGTGTCCTTTTCGGTTGATAAAATTTTAATATTATTGTAGTTAAATTCGTGTTTGCTAGTTTTTTTATGTTTATTAAGAGCTGTTGCAGAATTTTTTGTATATTTGTGTCTGTTTATTCTACCTTCGAGGTGTTGGGAGGTTTGTCCAATGTATACCTTGTTACAATTTTCTCCATTACACGAGATTTGGTATACTATATGTGTTTTTTTGTTGGTTGGATTATCAGTTTTTAATTTGGAGAAAGTCATTTTGTTTAGGGTATTATATCCTTTGTGTCCAATCTGAATATTGTATGGCCGCGTAATATTTGAGAGTTTTTCCGATATTCCTTTAATGTATGGTAGTCCTATATGAAGAGATTCCGGAAGATTTGTGTTTGTTTTTTTTGGTGTATTATAAAACTTATGAATCCTGCTTTTAAAAATTTTATTTATGATGGCTGAGGGATAGTTATTATTAGTTAATGTTTTCTTTGCTTTTTCAATAGCTAAATGTCGGAATTCTGGGTCGGATAGTGCAATCGCACGGTCTGCAAGGCCGATGACAACAGATTTTTTTTGGGATAACGGATGGTGAGATTTATAATTAAGATATCTACCAGACCACGTTTCTTTTGTATACCAATTTGTTCTTAGAGCTTCATTTATTCTATGTATCGTCATGTCAAGGAAATTGATTTTATTATTGTTTTCTAATTCAATTGTGAACTTTAGCTTAGGATGGAATGAGTTGAACATTTCTTGGGCATAGTTTGATTTTTCCTTTGGAATTAATAATATGCAGTCATCGACATATCTGCGATAAAGTGGCAATCTGAAATTTAATTTGGGTATTATGCTAGATTCAAGTTCTTCGACGACAAGTTGTGCAACAACACTAGAAATTGCAGCTCCCATCGCGCAGCCTTCGATTTGTTTATAGAATTTATCTTTGTATTGAAAATATGTGGAAGTGAGAGTATATTCAATTGCTTTTTGTAATTCATTAAGTGGTAGTGTGGTATAGTTTTTTATTTTTTCCCAATTTTTTGTGATTATGTCTTGTGCTAGTTTTAATGGGATATTGGTATATAATGATACGACGTCTAGTGATATAAGTATGTGGTTTGTTGGTATTTTTATTTTTATTTATTTTTTATTTGTGATTTGAAATGAAACGAGTCTTTGATGTAATATTTGTTCTTGCCAGTGATATTGCTTAGGATTCTTGCTAAGAATTTGGATAGTTGTTCAAAAGGTGATTGGACGCATGATACAATAGGCCTAAGTGGTATATTCTCTTTATGTAGTTTTGGCAACCCGTAAATTTTGGGAGGTAATGCATTATTTAATTTTAATGCGGAAGCAGTCTTTTCAGAAATGTATTTGTTTTTTCCAAATTTTTATTAAATTGTTGTTTTTTGTTTGAAAAATATTGGTAGGGTTGTTTTTCATTTCTTTATATGTGTTGGTATCTTGTAGAAGCTCTTGCATTTTTTCATCGTATTGGCTTTTATACATGATGACAGTTTTGTTTGTTTTGTCAGGTCTTAGGATGATTATATTTTCATTATTTTTAATAAATTGTCAGATTTTTTTCATTTTCTGTTTCAAGGTTTTTTGCTCGATATTTGGTTGATCATTTTAGGTAAATTTCTTATAGAAATATACCTATTGCGATCGTTCACACTTTTGAATTTCGAAAAAATTTCAACGGCATGTTGTTATATGTCTATAAGTTAGTCCAAAAAAACATTTGGTTCAAAAGTTTATATATATATATATATATATGTATATATATATATATATATATATATATATATATATATATATATATATATCATCTTATTTTATATTTTATATATTTCATTCATTATTGAAAATTTTTTTTAACTACATAATAGATTATTAATTAAAATACTTACATTCGTGAATTTACATAAAATTAACCACAAACACGAAAGATTTCATAGTCAGCAATCAGAAATGTCATTAGTTATTTATAAATGTCATGGTAACAGCATATCTAGAGTTGAAAGTGTCTAGATTCAAGTTTTCTTAGAAAAGATCCATATAGGAGTTATCTTTGTGTTTGTAGCTCTTTTTTAACAAGTCACACATTAAACTTAAAAATATTGAAGCAGATATAAGTTTAGTAAAAAGAAAAAGTTATTATTCAATTATAAAAAAAATATTTATAACAGACTTAGAAACACATAATATAAATAAATATATAACCGTACACAGAATAGACTTTAAAATTATGTATGTCGTATTGTGAGAGAATATGATTATATATAATTAACAAATAATCTGAATGCCTAACAAAATAGTAAATAATATTATTGACATAATAAACTTGAATTTATACTGCAATACCTACGAATTCAGATAGTCTAGTCTGTGTACGGGTATATATTTATTTATATTATGTGTTTCTAAGTCTGTTATAAATATTTTTTTTTATAATTGAATAATATTTTTTTCTTTTTACTAAACTTATACCTGCCTCAATATTTTTAAGTTTAATGTGTGACTTGTTGAAAAAGAGCTACAAACACAAAGATAACTCCTATATGGATATTTTCTAAGAAAACTTGAATCTAGACACTTTCAACTCTAGATATGCTGTTACCATGACATTTATAAATAACTAATGACATTTCTGATTGCTGACTATGAAATCTTTCCTTTTTGTGGTTAATTTTATGTAAATTCACGAATGTAAGTACTTTAATTAATAATCTATTATGTAGTTAAAAAAAATTAAAATTAAAATTAAGTAACGATTTCTAGTTTGCCCCGACGAAGAGAATAAACATTCTCGAAAGCTTGGCATAATCCAAAGAATTTTATTTATTAAATGACTGCATCTCCAACAAAAATCTATTTTATCAAATAATAAACCAGTCAAGAATTCAGAATCAATATATATATATATATATATATATATATATATATATATATATATAAAATTCAGATAAAGTAACAGTCTGTAGAATCAATCTATCTATTTTACATTTTCAGGAACAACATTGGAATGTGAGTCTGAGATAAACTACAAAACAAAAATATATTCCATCTCAAGGAATTCCATAATTAAAAGGACGAAGTATAAAGCGCTACCTGATTATCACTATTTTAAGGCGAGGTTTTATAAGTTATAGCCATGCCAATGAGTATGAACATTTTTCAATTTTTATATAACCAATAATAATTTGTGATTTAGCTATCATTTTTTGATAAAATTATACTTATATAATTAATGCGTGTTAATACCTATGGTTCAATAAATATAGACAAAATTATTTGTTTTATTTTGCAACTATTATTTATCACGTCATGTTATTAATCAGTTCCTTGGATTTTCTTAAAAGATAACTATCAAAATTTGATTTGCAACGAAAATCCTATGTAACTGATTGACAACATGACGTAAGGAATAATAAAATATCAAAATCCACTATATTATTATATTTCAAATGTCCTGCCAATTATACACTTTATGATTAGTTCGTGCATTAGTTGATAGATGCCTCTGGTGTTAACGCATGGACCGATTTTATAGCATAGAGTTGTCTCTCTATAACCTATTTACTCTATGCATATAGCATTAGCTTAATTTCTACGTAAAATAATTGAAATAAAAGAAAATATGGAAAAAATGTCATATTGAGAAAAGTATGAACAATTATATTTAATATTTATTAATATAAAACCCGGAACCAATAAATACAGTAATTGTCACATAGAAACTGCTGCTGTAATCAGAATTGAAGGATTCCTTTTAAAAACGGATTTTTAAATTAAAATTTGAACTGTTGAACTATTGAAGGTTTTTATCCAATGGACATGATCGAATTAATAGTTTCAAAATGGCGGCCGACGAAATTTTACGAATTTATAAAAAAATTGCCGTTGACTAAAGTTTATCCAAAATATTTGTAAGTTATGGATATGATCTGTTCCTACAACTTTTGATTGATTTTTTTTCATAAATTTAATATAGAAAAGCAATAAAAATCAAATTAGGGATGGAGGGGGCAATTAAAAAAAGTATTTGACAGAATTAAAGAAAATCATTTCTAGCATTTTCAACTGGGACATTTTTCAACATCATCACAGATTTCCGAGTTACAGCACTAGGAATGTGCAATATTGTTATCGCCATATTTATAAATCAATGACTATATGTGAGGATTCATGCAGCCCAAATTAACGAGTAACAAGTAACAATTACAAATAGCAAGTAAAAGTTGAACTTCTTATTTTTCAATGGGAGTGTTCATGCAGCCAAGTAACAATTATCAATTAACGAATAAGAAGTAGAAGTTGGCCAACTTTTAACTTTCTTACTTTTATTTAACGAGGTGAACGCGGATTGGTCAGGCCGATGATGTAAATAACCTCACTTTTTGAAATATTTGTGTATTTCTTTGGGTACCTTGAAAAATGATTCGGTATCTTCCATTTTTATTGAAAATTTGGAATTCTAAACACTTGTTTTCAGTTATCCAGCGGGGACAGAGGTTATTTTGAAAATAAATACCGCGGATGTCAGACTTGTGCGCATGCTTACTTTTTACTTCTTAATTTGAGTGCATGAATGCTACATTTTTATACTTGTTAATTGATAATTGTTATGTGATACTTTTTACTCGATAATTCTTACATGATGCTGCATGAATTCACATTAAAGTGAACGTTCAACAATATACATGCCTAATGAAACACCCTAAAATGTGAAATAAAAAAATGGGCCAACTTTATCAGTTAATGCACTTAAAAATTCAAAATTAGGTTAATTCTATAATTGGTGCCAAAACTTTTCTATTTACTGCAAACAAAAATTGCCAACACCAATAGAATTAACCTTATTTTGATTTTTTCCGAGCACCAACTAATAACGTCAGTCCTATTTTTTGTGGGTACCACAATAATCCAAAGTTATTGTATATTCGATAAATTTGACCGATGTCCTTTCATTGTTTTTTACAAAGCTTCAAAATATTCTCAGGTTTGCGATCTTTGGCTGTTTGGAGTGGGATCAGAGGGAGACCATACCATAGGGATACCTTTTTGGTATGGAATTAATGAAATATAAAAGTAACTATCATATATTAGAATCATAAATTACGATGAAGTATATACCTTTTTTTCTATACAATATATTACAAAATGTCTACATAAATATGAATTAACATATTATTTGATCTTAACAAGAAAATGTTACATGAATAATATGTTAACAAGAAAGAGAATCGATTAAAGTACAATGATTTTCCTAATCATGGGCCTTTATTTGTTCCTCCAGGTCGAGCATACACTTGATAATAATTTTGGGCAGCATAATTGTTACAAAATTCACAAAACCCTGGTGGACCTTGAGAGCCTGGCTCTCCTCTTTGGCCTGGATTACCTGTTAAATAGAAACAATTAAGTATTAAAATGATGGTACTGTGGTAAATAATAATAATATTAATAATTAATAAAGATCATTCACATACTCAAATATCCTCTTAATAGAAAAACTCTTGAGCTAGGTTTTTTGTTTCATCGGGCAATGATTTAAATAGACGTACTTATACATTCATGAAAAAATTAAGTTCTTTCTTGAAATATTTTTTTAATTTATTAAACTATTAAATATTTGCTTTCTGATACATACCTACACAAACATTAGCTTCAACTTAATAAATCTAGTTATTCATTGATTAAAATTATTTAATTCAATAGTAGTTTTAATTTCCCATCTCAGAAAGATGTTTCGGAGCAACTTACCGGGTCTTCCAGTTTCGCCTCTATCTCCAATGGGGCCAGGTAAACCCACACCTGGACTACCAGGAGGACCTAACGATAAAAATATTCATAATTACTCATAGACATTAAAAATTCAAAATTATACATGCAGTTTTAGATATTCATATTTTTCTGGCCTTAATTCTTGAAAACATCATTTAAATGAGATGAAAGACATTTTTCTCCGAACCTGGTATGCCTCGTGGTCCAATGGGTCCTTCAAATCCAACACCTTCTGCACCTCTGTCACCCTTCTCTCCACGTTCACCAGGTAGTCCTATAGATCCAGGAGGACCTGCGGGACCAGGTAAACCCATAAAACCTTGTTCACCCGGTAAACCAGGAAGCCCTTGGTCACCTAGCAGAATATATATGTATTTAGAGGAAACGTCACACACTGGAAAATAGTCGTGTGAATGTGAGAAAGTTTGCAAAATAAATTCAGAACATTGTATAAGCTATTTTATTATGTATGTTCCAAATTCATAAGCAATAACTTATTCAATTAAATAATTGCTTCATGCTTAATTATTATGTTTTTAACGTGCATGAAAGATAACTAAGAGCGATTTTCTTTATTTCCACAAATTTCAAAGGAACATTTGGTATATTCCAGACACTATTTTTTCTGAATAGTTAATTCTGACAAATCTGACAGAATAGGATACATATGAATTAGAGCCATATTCTGGTTATAGCAAGTGTTAATTTTTCCTAACCTGGGATTCCAGGGACACCCGGTTTTCCTGGAAGGCTACGCATCATAAGACCAGGGGGGCCAGGGGGTCCCCTCAACCCCAGAATTAGTTCGTGGGATCTATCTGCATCATGCAATATTGTGATGTGATTAGTAAAGGGATGATAGATCTAATGATAGAAGCTATTTAGAAACATCTTAAAGACAATTAATCTTGTAAAACGAATTTATTCTCGCTCAGAATGTTCTGTGATCTTTCAGATGTTTCAAATAAATCATAAGGGTGATAAAAAAAACAATTCCGGTGGTACCTGGTGGTCCTTGGATACCTGGTGGGCCTGGCCGACCAGGTCTTGAGTGACCTGGGGGCCCTGGAGGGCCAGCTAATGTCGACGACAATTCTGTGAGCTGATCTGTTCAAAATGAAAAATAATAAACATATTGGACTGAAAGATTCTTCCAGAAAATCTAGTAGAAACTCCAAGCAGTGTCGATTTTAATAAAGAGCAATAAATTTCACACGTTTTCATTTTTTAAATCAAATTTTAAAATAAGATCAGTAGTGTTTCAGTTGAAAATCCGCAATAGAAAAGGCTTCCTATTCATTACAACAGACGGTGGAAGTTATACTTCTTTGGCTATTCGCACACACCCACTCACAGACACAGACAGGATATATAAATGAAATATAAGACATTTTTCTCTGTTATTCAAGATATTATTTAGTATGAATGACTTCAGTATTATACAATAAACCTATATATTATTATCATTATCAGTAATTTCTTCTCAATCTTGTAATCACACACAGACAGACAGGTACCTGAAAATCATTCCCATAGGAGGTATTACCCTTACGTATTTGTGTACCAAGTTTGGTGTCGATCGGTCAAGTATTTTTCGAGATATTGTTTTGATTGACAGACAGTCTGACAGCTGAAAATCAATCTTATAGGAGGTATTACCCTTACGTATTTGTGTACCAAGTTTGGTGTCGATCGGTTAAGTATTTTCCAAGATATCGTGTTGGCAGGCAGACAGACAACTGAAAATCAATCGCATAGGAGGTATTACCCTTACGTATTTGTGTACCAAGTTTGATGTTAATCGGTTAAGTAATTTCCGAATTATAGTGTTGACAAACAGACAGACCGACAGGATGATCAAAACAATAACTACCTAAAACAAAATTCGGTAGTTAATTAGAAAATTTAATATTTAATTTAATTATTAAAAATTTAAAAACGTATAATCGACGATTTTTCTCACTTTAAGCGTGACGCGGTTTCTCGACCAACACACCATCCCAACGAGCCCAAAGAAGTATAACTCAATAATTCTTTATATTCTACAATATCCATAAGAAGATTACTTATATTTCTCATTGGGACGAACAAGTATAAAATTTCCTAGATAAGCCTTTGCCTACGTGTGTAAGACTCGCACCAATGATGAACTTTCTTCTTTGCCAATGATTACACTTGATGCTATTCTGATCCAGATCTAGCTGAAGAACATTTCTATAGAATAAATATTTATCACTAACCTCTAAGAACTGCAGCACATATGTCTCGTACTTCTGTTTCTGTGAAGCTCCGGCCCTGAAATTGTATTTTATAAATTATTTTAAAAGTACATATTTTAATTGGTGATCAAATCAAATATAGGGTGTCCGAAAGTTCACATTGAAAATGGTGGATTTAAAGGGAGAGCTAAAATAATATGTTAGTAGGCACCTACTTTATATAAAAAAATGTTCCTGTCAGGATTCGTTATGGAGTTATTCGTTATTTGCCTTGGAAGTGAGAATAAGAAAAATTAATTTCATTTATTTCTTTTAAACGGTTGCAATGGTATCAACAAAATTTGAGCAATTCATTTAACTCATATGGTACGATACCTACACATACAAATATCAGGCTTATAACTTAATTCAATATAAAAGAATACAGGTTTTCGTTTAAAGAAATATTGATGACGTCATAACTTTCAGGAAAAGGACGAATAATGAGATAAATTCAAACATTTTTCTAGAAAATAATTTTAACAACATGGAATTGAATTTATCCTTTATCCATTTTCCACATTATATACAGATTATGGCTCACTGTCAAGCAGTTTAGGTATTTCTAATCCAAAATAATAATAATTTTTGATCGTATCATCCGTTTAGTAAGTTTTGTAAATATTAAAGTTAAACTGGTAAGTTAGTAACAAAATATCAAATTTGCCGCCTAAAAATGTCCGTTAAATTGTAGGAGGAGCTAACGTCATCTAGGCATCTGTCTGACAAATAAAATTCTAACTGCCATATTTGAGTATTTGAGAATTTCAACATAAATTTTATGGTTCTCAGGCTGTGTATGCCACAAATTTGATTCTTGACAATATTTGATATTCTATTTTATACAACGAATATTTCCAAACTAAAAGGTTAGTGAATGGTTCATAATATTTGTGTATATTGTATATTATTTGTTGCCTCAAATTCCATCATATTAAAGTACAAGTTCATTTTTAAATAGATAACGGCCATTTTTAAATGTCTCGAGAGGAATGTTTTTTTATAACTTTTTATGTATTGTATTTACACTATTTACATTTTCAATGATTTACTGGCGATTTAGCAAACCTAGATATGCTCTCTGAACTCCATCGATAAGCCGTTCATAAAATTTCAAGTAATATACGTTGACTGGGTGTGTTATCAGCTCAAACGTAATTTATGTAAAGCAATATTTATTTTTTATGTAAATCTAGTCACTGGTTGAAGTATTAATATAAAAGTGATATCAGATAATTGTTTCTATTATTCCGATTTTATGCTCCAAAATGAATAATACATAATAATATTTTATACTGCTATCACGCAAAAACGTAATTTAAAATTGGTTTAATAACAAACATTATTCAAAATATTTTTTTATAGAATGGCTCTACGTGTGACTGCTGACAATGTCCTCAAGGAGAACTTTACCTCTAAACTAGCATCCAAAACTACAATGGTGAAGCCCCTTGGACAAGTTCATGGTCGTACTGCTTTAGAAGTCGTTAATGCTAATCAGAAAATTGCTAATTTTGACAAAAAAGTGCCGTTTAAGAAAGCTTTGCCCCCGCCAGTCGTAAAGAAACCACAGATTAAAGAGATTGTGCCAATAAAGGGAGCTCAGTCAAACCAACTGAAAACAAAGCCATGTTTCAAAAGACAGGAAAGCATACCCCAAAATATTCTAACCAAGGTAGAAGAGACACACAAAGATTCTTATTCTTCAAAACAGATTGTAAATATATCCGATCCTGATGCTGACGATAAAAATGAACCTTTAATGGCCACAGAATATGTCCTAGACATCTTCAGTTATTTGCGTGAACTCGAAAACGCCTATCCAATTGAGAAAAACTATCTTGAAGGACATCAGACTACACCGAAAATGCGATGTATTCTTATCAACTGGCTAGTTCAAGTTCATTTGGAATTCAAACTCTACTTGGAAACACTCCATATGTGTGTCTCAATTATTGACAGATATTTACAAATTAACAGGAACGTTGGGAAACGGACTCTGCAGCTTGTAGGTAAATAGTCCCTTTGTATATATTTTTTATATTCAACTGTGCATAACACTGAATACCTCGTAGAAACCTCGACCACTCTGCGATGTTTCAAATTGGATTTTAGAAATCTGGAAGATATTCTGCCAAGTATCTGGAACTTTTCATACATCTAATCTAATATATTAATACGAGCAATTCTGGTATATATATAATTTTTTTCTTGGAAACGGCTCTAACGATATTGATACAATTTGGTATGTAGATAAGATTTAAACTTTGTGGTTCGTTGGTGAGGTCCACAATGTTTTACTAGAATGGCTCGGCAAATTTGATTAAAAAATGCTGCAGAACGAGGTTTTCGGGACCGGGAAATTGATTGGTGATACTTTTATATTTAATAGGTGTGAACTTCGAGGTCCACACTAGCTCTTTCGGGAATGGCTCCGCAGATTGCGATTTTAGTATTGAATTTGGGGGTCGAGAAGTCGATTTGGACACAGTCAAGTTCTGGTACGTTTCACATTCACATTGCGCTTCCATATTTATTTCGAGATTTATAACGTATGAGCTATGTGAACGACAAAGGCGATATTAATTTACCGATCGCAATTCATTTTAACTAAAAATATACACATTTTTGAACTTAGTAACTTTTTCATCTTAAATCTTGTTTTACCTGAGCGAAGCTCGGTCGCCGAGATATCCATATATTAAGTGCAATAATTTTCTGAGGATATTTAAAAAACAGTTATGATTCAAATCAAAGAGACATGTTCAAATCAGTTTAAAATTTTATTTTTCTTACTAACAAAATAGTTAACGGATTTCAACTAGTATTTGAAATAATTAAATATAATTATCTCTACATAGTCTCAAATATAGTCGATATCCGTATCTGTACTCATTTATGTTTCTCTTATTTCGTCTAAACCCCGCACCGATTTTTGATAGGTTTTCATTCACTATCATTTAGAGAATTTTTAACTGTAGTTTATACGTATAAAATACTAATAAAATACGGTATCGTAGAGAAAATTCAATGTTTTGCAATCAAGTCGCCAAAAAATTTGTTTTCGAGCGCTTACATGTCTTAACCTTGAAGATGCATCAAAATATTGTACTTAACTTAAGAATTGCAGTTCAAAAATCTTATAGAACAGTCGGCATTTGGTATATGGTAACTCCTCGAAGGATAACCCACATAAACCTATTCCTTTCCATATCCTATATATTATATATTCGAATCTATTGTATATGTATGCTATTCCGTATAGAAAATTAGATATATACTAAATTAAACGAAGGAGGAAGATGTACATAGAGTACCTATCCATCTGATTTTTGGGGGTGACGTAGCAGGCAACAGTCAAAGGCTAATTAATATTAAAATAAAAAATATTGTATTAGAGATATACACAGTGTGTTCCAAATCGTACAGTAAGGTAACTAGTTGAGCACCAAAATTTAACTACATTGAAAGATCCTATCATTTTTCCTGCAACCTAGACATCAAAGTATACCACTCCATTTTTTCAGAACATTTTCTTTCCTGTGTTTGGACAATAGGGGGGAGAGATTCGAAAATAGCGTGTCTATAAGGGTTTCTTTTTTCACCTTTCAGGTATGGGACCCTTATGAGATAATTTTATAAGAAAATAACAAAATGATATTCAACATATTAGCAAAGATTATGGAATTACAATCTTTGATAGGGAATTATAATCTGATATTAGTTTTATGACTTTAATTTTTCATTGCATCCCCTGCTGGAAATTCGTATGTCTACTGCAGCGAAACACAATGTTTTTTCTAGAGAGAGAGCGAGAGGTTATTTTAAGAAATAACTTTGTACTTCTATTGTTTTAGGAACTACAGCTCTCTTCATTGCCAGCAAATACGAAGAAATGTATCTACCACAGGTGGATGATTTTGTTGAAATTTGCGATGATACATATACAAAACGTCAAATTTTACAAATGGAAATAGACATATTGAAACGATTGGACTTCAATTTGGGTAAGCCGTTATCGGTGCACTTTTTGAGACGTTTCAGTAAAGTGGCAGGCGTTAATCCGGACCAGTATATATTGGCCAAATATCTGTTGGAATTGGCTCTGTTGGAATATGACATGTGCCATCTTGCACCTTCTATTTTGGCAGCTGCAGCTTGTTGTCTCAGCGTTGCAGTGTGCAAAGAAGTACTGGACATGAACAAAGAGTGGACGCCCACACTTGTGCACTACACTGGCTACAAATACACATCCATCAAACCAGTGATACTGTCATTGGCCAGTGCAGTTGTCAAAAGTGAATCATCGTTGAATTTAAAAAACATCAAGCAAAAGTATGCAAATGTCAAATATTTAAAAATTAGCGTTGATTACAGGCTTCAAGGTACTCTAATTAAAAAGTTGGCCTCAACAAAAAAGCAAACGAACTAATTTTAATCAAAAAATATTTAATTCCAATGTTATTTTATCTTATTTTAGTCCATCTCTTTGTATTTTATTTATAATAAAATTGTAGTTTTGTTTTATTGTTATGATTCTTGATGACTGATAAACAAAGATTTGAATGCATGCAATTCCTCCGTGATTTTTTGAGTAAATCTTTGTGATATTTTGAATAAAAAATTATGAACATATTTTGTTTTGATTTTTTCATTCACGGTCTATTTTTATAGTTATCAAAATAAAATTATAGATACGCTTTTGTTGCAACAAGAAGTTTGAAGTAAAATAATAATGAAACAAACGAGAAGTATTTGACGACAAAATAGCTTCAATACAAGAAAACTACTGATGGCATTCCAAATGGGAGAGGAAAATTTCTCAGTTTTTAAATTTTATAATTTATCTAGCTGATCTTTAGTTACTCTATGCGGTGCAGATTAATTCATCCAGAGTCGTACGTACCATAGGGTTCTAGAGAATATATGATGTTTTTAGCATGTTATATATTTTTGATTCTCCAGGGCCAAACATGTTTTTGTTTATTTTAGTAGCGGTTGTAATTTTTGGAAATTGCTAATCATTATGACCATCTGTTCCATTAAATCGTATTATGTAGAACAAACAATTGCTACATATATTTACCTGTATATTTATGCTTAAATGGCAAAAAGGATTCCGGTAAAAAATTATAAATAGAAAATTTGTAATACGGCTGACTGGCAATACTCATATAGCAAAAAAATTGCAATTCAAATTATTAATAGTTGCCAAAGTTGTATAAACTTCTTTCGAAAAGGCTTCCCATACCCATTTACTCTCGGAATCTTTACAAACTATGTAATCTATTCCAAAAAAACCACTGTGTAAATGAATTCGTGAATCCGTACCTTCATTTATTAATTGATTATCATTCTTAAATATTTACGAAATGAGAAGAAGCAGTATACGAGTATAGAAGATATGAAGAATTTCCTCAGGTCTTTTTTTAAACAATTCACTTTGTTTACCGACTGAAACTCCAACTCCCCAGATAGGTATTTTACCATGAACCGTTTAGCCAACACGAATTTGAAAAAATTATATTTTAAAATTTCTAATGACAGATCGTTTGTGACGCCTTTATTTTGTGACATAATATTTAATGCGTTATTAGATTGTTAAATAATTAACACCGATTAGCCAACAAGTCTTGAAAATAGACCTTACATTCTCTATTTTTTTACTCAATTTATCAGAAATCGTTTGTGAAACACAATTATCATAATGAAATCTTTTGTGACTGTAATGTTTTAGAAAAATCAAAATTGATTTCAAAATTTGTAAGTTTAGGCAACTATCTATACATCACTATTAAAACGCCAATAAATATAATTTGCTGTTCTTGGGGATGCAGTCATGTATTCAATAAAATTCTTTGATTGAAGCCGAGCTTTCGAGAATGTTTATTCTCTTCTTCGGGGCAAACTACAAATCGTTACAAAATTATTATAAAACCAGTCGAGTATAGAAAATCAATATATATATATATATATATATATATATATATATATATATATATATATATATATATATATATATATATATATATATATATATATACAGAAATTAGTGGTGGAAGTAGTATTTGTTAGATCACTAACACTTAGAATAAAGACTGGGAAATCTGTCGATAAATGAGGCTTAATTGAGAAGACTCTGTTTGCTTACCGAGCTTTCGAAAATGTTTATTTTCTTTTTCAAAGCTAAAAACAGGATACAAAGTAGTTATAAAAAAAATATATATAGTGTACAAATTATATAAAAAGACTTACTTTGCAAGTGAGGTTACATCGTTAAGTTAACAAAACATAAGTACGGATACATTTTCTTCATTAGATTAACAGTAAGGAACATCACATATTATAATCACTGAACCGTTCAACGTAGAAAATATAATAGGTGAAGACTCAGTGGCTGTCCGTTTGAAATAGCTAAGGAAGAATGAGAACTAATAAAGTCGGTCCAGTTTTTTGTAAAATAGTTATTTATTATACAAGGAAAAAAGTATTATAGATTATTACAGATTATAGATCGAGATTGTGTTGTTGACCAACGCGAATAGGGAAACAAAAATCCGAGATCTAAAATCTAATATTCTTCCCGTCTATAATACACTATTTTTTCTGTGACGGGGAAAACGATGATTTATTATTGAATAAATATTACATTATATTAAAGTCAGAAAATTATCGAAGTGAAGTTTTAAAGTGGTAGGTGGTGGTAGGCGATATAATTAGACATGCGTTGTTAAGGAAACGTTCAAAGTAATCACATATCTGTCAATTTATTTCTGAGATTTGATTTATATTTATGTGTATGTACAGAGTGTTTCATAAAGAATGGTCATACACTTAATGGCATATTCTATGGTCAATTTTAAGTCAATTTGACAACATTTATCTATATACAAAAACGCATCCTTAAAAAGTTACAGCCCGTCAAAGTTGCATTACATCGATATGTGTTTTGGCTGTAAAATTCAAACACTATAAAATAATAACTGGAAATTTTGTTATCTACCATTTCTTATGATCAAAAATCGTTGAGTTAAAACGTTCCACTGAAGACAAGGGGGTAAAATTGGTATTTTCAACCCCCATATTTTCAGAGTCCTTTACATCTAGCAAGCTTCTTCTAGAAATTTTGAAAAGAATTATTCCTTAAGGAACTTTTTACCTTTTTGCCGATTTTTGAGCCTAAGAAATCGTAGATACCAAAATTTCAAGCATTATTTTGTACTGTTTGCATTTTACAACCAAAAAATCCCGATGGCCTGTAGTCAGCGGAAAGGTAAATTTTTCAAAATTCATTGAATTGAAATTTTAACAACCTTTTTATTGGTATACCTACATGTTATTAAATAAAATTGTCATAGCCTTGCGGTTAGAGGTTTTTGTTTTGGCTGTTGAATATAAAGCAGACAGGGTTCGAGTCCACTTCAAGGCAGATTTTTTTTCGTCTATTTCTTTTCAATAAATATACTATATATTTTTTTAATCAGGGTCTATATTAAGATCTCCAGAAAATGTACCATTACATCAAATTTATATTGAGTGTTCATGTTTTATCAATATTTGTTATTTTTCTTTATTAATTTTTATTTTTTTACCTGTGTATTTTATGAAAAATTGCTTTGAACAAAAGTTGTAGGTACTGATTATATCTATAACCTAAAATTATTTTTAATAATATTTACACTACTGCTCTTTTTTGATAATTTTTTTAAATGTTTGAATGGTCGCCATTTTGAAACTACTTACCCGATATTGCCCAATAACGAACTCGACCGAGATATTTGAGAGATTGATTTTTGTAGCAAATTTGAACTTGATACCTTCAAAACTGCGACCTCTATCGTGTTAACAATTTCGTAATATCCCATATATATATATATATATATATATATATATATATATATATATATATATATATATATATAAACTTTTGAACCAAATGTTTTTTTGGACTAACTTATAGACATATAACATCATGCCGTTGAAATTTTTTCGAAATTCAAAAGTGTGAACGATCGCAATAGGTATATTTCTATAAGAAATTTACCTAAAATTATCGCTGTATTGCCACTTTGAAGGGCTGTAACTTTTTAATGGTACGTACGTTTGTCTATATAGATAAATGTCAAATCGGTTTTACCATAGGATATACCATTAAGTGTATGACCATTCTTTATGAAACAGCCTGTATATCTATCCGGAAAAAAGTACTCACTTTTTTCCGTAGGAGAAAAGTGATACTTTGTCACTTTTCAGCAGAGATAAAATGTCAAACATTTTTCCCATGATGGAAAAAATATTTTTCAGTCATGTGTCATGGTCAAGAATGTACAAGGGCCTATTCTCACCTAAGTGGCATCGAGCGAAGCGGCGCGGCGCGAAGCTATTTCCACCTAATAGCGGCATTTGGTAGCAGCTGAAACGAAACAGTTGACCTTTTTTGTTTTTTTTACAGAAACAACAATTATAACTTTTCTTTATTATATTTCTATGAATAACACACAAATTATTGTGAGCATGATTTTGAAGCGCTGCGCCGCTTCGCTCGTTGCCACTTAGGTGAGAATAGGCCTTAAATAGTGACTTTTGGCACCAACCTACCTAAAAGTACCAGCACCAATTAATATTATTTTATTTTGTGACTTTCCAAACACAAATTATATCTATTGACGATTTAACCATAGTATGATTATAAGTGATGTATAGTTAGTTACCTGTAAGACCTTACAGACTTACGTTATAGTTCATAATATTTTTTTATTTATATATTGTTATTATTGTGACATAAAATATTATTACCAATTATGATATAAGCAGCTGATTTTAATCAATTACAATTCTCCGTTTGAAAATTTCCGACTATTAACAAATAGAATGATACGTACAGGAGCTCCAGGAACTCCCGGCATGCCTGGCTGTCCACTTTGTCCAGGTGGGCCAGATAAGCCAGGGGAGCCTTCTTTGCCAGGTATCCCAGGGGCTCCACTTGGTCCTTCAGGTCCTCTCTCACCGGCGGCACCACGCTCCCCAGGCTGGAATATTAGATATTATTAATTACATAGTTTTTTTTTATTTTTTTCGGTTGTGATCGACCATCCTCAATTGTAGAAGAAAATTTCAGATTTAATTAATTAGAATATTTCTTATATAGGAAGCGATACTTACAATTCCAGGTGGTCCCGGATGACCCCTGGGTCCATATATTCCTGGATTACCAAGTCGTTCAATTAGATTTGAAACGCTACTACCACCACCCTCTCCTGGAGGACCTGGTGGTCCAGGTTGTCCTGGAGATCCTGAGCGACCATCTAAACCTGGGGGGCCAGCAGGACCAGTAGTACCTGGATGACCTGCAGCACCCTGCGAATTTTGTCATGTGGATTAAATAAAAGGTTCTCAATATCTAGTTTGATTATAGCAATCCTCACTGTGTTTCCAGGATAACCTCTTGGGCCGATTGGACCTTGCATGCCTGGATCTCCTCTGTCGCCTTTAACACCATGTTTTCCTGGGATACCAGGCTGACCATCGCGTCCAGGTTGTCCTGGCTGACCTTCTGGACCTCTTGAACCTATTTCGCCTCGCAATCCAGGCAAACCCTAAATATTTTAGGGTGTAAATAGTATTTATTTGCAAAGAACAGAGTACAACATACCTGTTCTCCCTCTTTTCCAGGAATACCCTCTTCACCTCTGGGTCCTGATGGCCCGACCAAACCAGGAGATCCAGGTAAACCTGGAAAACCTCTCTCCCCCTTCTCACCAGGCAGTCCCGCTTCACCGCGCTCACCTTGTAGCCCTGGTAGTCCTCGCTCACCGATGCCAGCAGCATTGCCTGGTAATCCTGGGATACCTGGCACACCTGCCTCACCCTTTAAACCATGTGGACCTTGTAATCCAGGAGCTCCAGTAGGTCCCTATATAAGTTACCCAATGAAGATTGAACCAATCAAAATCCAAACGTCTGACATCATGATTTTAGAAAATATGTTTTTCATCTTACAGGCAATCCGGTGGAACCGGGAATTCCTTGTATACCCGGGGGTCCAATAAATCCAGGTTCTCCTTTAGGGCCCTCTGGACCTCGAGGTCCTTCTTTACCAGATGGTCCTCTGCTTCCATCTAATCCAGGCAATCCTGTTAGGCCACGGTCACCTCTTTCGCCCTTTTCTCCCGATTCTCCTTTTTCTCCCCGTTCTCCTTTGCTACCAGCAATACCTTGAGGACCAGGATACCCCTGCTGTCCTCTAGGTCCTGGTGGTCCAGGCACCACTTGATGTTCCTTTCCATCGAAATTGGTTGAGGTTCCTGGTGGACCGGGAGGTCCCTATTTAAGGTACAGTTTGAAAATCGCTCAAGTATTTCGGTGGTTTTGAACTTACTGCTACACCTGGAAAGCCTCGTTCACCAGGAAAACCTGGTTCGCCTCTCTCGCCCCTTAATCCTGGTAATCCAGGTTTTCCATTGGCTCCATCATGCCCAGGCAAGCCGGTTTCTCCTGGGAAACCTCTGGGGCCAATCGGTCCTTCTTCTCCCGGTTGACCCTGTACATTGTTTGTATGAAAACTCAACAAAAAGGAATGATATTATTTGGTACCTACCGGGGGTCCTCTTGGACCAATAGGACCAGGTAGTGCTTTTCCATTGTCGAAAATAACTTCTCCCGGTGGTCCAATAGGTCCTGGTAAACCATCTTTACCAGGAAGACCTGGAATTCCATCCGTACCTCTATCACCTTTGGGTCCAACAGGTCCAATGAAACCCTTTGGGTTTACATTATGATTATAGTTTAAATATCTTTGAAAGCTATAGAACATCAACTTACTCTTTCACCTTGTTCACCTTTCAATCCGTATCTTCCTGGGGTACCAGGAATTCCTTGAGGACCAACATTGCCCTTAATTCCAGGCATCCCTTGCAGTCCTGGTGAACCCTGATGTAATAATATAAATAACATTTCTTATTGACAGATAAACAAGGTAAAACATGAAATTCAGACCTATTCAATTTGAATCTCGTACCTAATAAAAAATTCAATAATCAATCAAATCAAAGCAAGTTCATAATACATATCTAATTTAAATTGACAAACACTGAACTGAAATTTGTATTCTCTGCTCATTAATTAAGGGTTAATTACTACAAATTCAAACATTATTTAGTTTTCTTTTTAAGTTGTGAGCACCTGGAATTATATTTGTAATCTGTTAAATCTCTATTCTGAATAGCTAAATAAAAAATGATTAACATATTAATGATGAAAATATCTTATGTATACGTCTGCAAATACTTGCATGTTAAGCTATTAGTAGAAAACCTACTGGTTTACCATCTGCACCCTTTTGTCCTGGAAAACCTCTTCTTCCTGGCTTGCCAGGTTGTCCGATAAAACCTCTAGGTCCTCTGACACCGCGTGTTCCCTATGATGTTACTTTTTGTATTAGTAAAACGGCATAATGCTATTTATTAATTTACAACAATTGCAATATGGGATATTTCCGCACTCTTGTACCTTCTTGATCTTCCACGACCCCATCTGGTAGTTGTTAATGTGTTATTCTCTAAGTAAAGCATTACAAAATTTATATATATATATATGAAGTCTAGCTATTAGTGGATCAGTCATAACAGACAGTTGTTTAACCTACAGAAAAACCTGGAATGCCGGGCTGGCCTCTCTCACCTCTTGGACCAGGGAGGCCTGTTCTTCCTGGTAAACCTATTGGACCTAGTTCCCCTGGTGGACCAGGTAACCCCTAAATATAGATTTTCAAATAGAAATAGAAGTATTATTCCGATACTAAAATGGAAAGTGATTAAAGGACAAAAGATTTTAAATATTACAAAATTATTTTGTGATTTTTTTAATTATTGGTTGTTGGAATTTCTTATCAAAAATTCTTCGGGACAAAGTTGAGGAATACCTAAATCTTTTTGAATTTTTTCAATACCCTTTACATAATTTTAATTTATTCTTATATTCTCAATATGTCATTTTCTTTATAAGGGGAAAATTCTAATTTTCCATCCAATTTTATTGATTTTATAATCTCTTCTTTAATTTTGCCATCTCAAATTTTAGACTTTCGAGAAAAATTGTACCCTCCACATCCCCTTGGGAAGATGGAAATGTGATTTTTTTTATATGGGATCATTTCTTAGCAACCGCTCGTAAAAAAACAGTCGAATTGTATAATATTAAGTAATTTGGCAGTTGCAGTTCAAAAGTCACAGGACAAATAGAATTAATATTATATTGCATTTTTCAGTGAACCAATTAATTATTATTTCATATTTTTGACAAAATCTTTGAACGTCCAATCATATTCAGTGATTTTAAAATATAGTATTATAACTCGAAACCCCTTGAATTTTTGAAAAAATGTCTTTTCTTTATCCCTGCCAGATATAATTTTCAATTCTCAACACTCATAATGTTTACAATGAAAATAAAATTATCCAATTTGATGCACGTTTACATTGCAAAACGCTCGAACATACTTAAAAAAGCAAAAAAAATGGAATTCCATATCTTCTTTTCTTGGGAAATCGGGCAATAAAACAGACCAGGGAATAGAGCATAGAGCTATTTTGGAGTAACTCTGTAAAAGTGCAGGGTTTCAAGGTTTGATCCATAGACGAACTCTATTCCCTGGTGTAAAAAATAAAATTATAATAATGCAAAACATAGATCTTTCACATACATTAGTGCCATTAAAACCTGGTGGACCTTGCGGACAAATGACGTCACAAGATGGCTCTGGTGTTATAATCAAGGGACGCACAGGTGGCACTACAGGTCTAATTTTCTGCGAAAAGAAAAATAAGAACACACGACTGAATGTGGTATTGTATTGAGCAGAACAAAATAAATATCTACAGATAAGTTTAAAAAAATCCCAATATTCAATATGTACTTACTGGCAACTCCTCACAATGTTCACGCTGTGGCCTCGTTGGATCACAGCTCATGAGCATCCATTGTAAATCAATCTAGAAATATACAGGAAGATCTATTTATTTATACAAAGTAGTTCCCCGTTATCTGCCTATATATGGGCCTCATACATGATCGGACCTGTACTTGAACCAAGTTGATCAAGACCACAGATATATACCCAGTAGTCCAACTCAATGGCGGCCGCCTTAGATGATAGTTTCGGAGCATCATTTTTTGCGGTGGTTTGTTTGTCAAAGGCCACCGCGATTTCATCAAAGGACACCGCGATTTCGTGTCTCCCGTGTAAGATACGGGAGACACGGCGGCAAAAGCGGATGACATCAAGGAATGGCTTGAGTTGGACTACTGTGTTTATCTATACTGTGATCAAGACGAAATGAAGTTCAGCAAACCAACGGAAAAGCATCATTATTGTGAGGGTTTTTTAACGTTCCATCTTTTACCTGGAATATAGCAATTTCTCGTCACAGCTGATATTTTTTTAAACAAGATTTGTATTATTACTTATATTTCAAATAAAGAAGGTATTTTATTCCATATTGAAATACCTAGATTAGATTTAGAATATTAGAATGGGTGTTTTTTAAACATTGTGTGTAATTTAGAGATATATCATTGAATATATAATAAGGCTTATATTGAAAACTAAATTCAAATATAAAATGAATGGATATTATTATCTAATATTTTTCTCGTGGCATAACTATGGATTTTTTTCTTGAATACCTAATTGACATTCAATCAACTGTCTTTAAAAACAAACTTGAATTTAAAAATTTAAGGTATTTCAATTACTTTTACTCCAAAATGTGGTTCTAATTTTCGTCATTTTGGTAACGATTACACAAGCAAACTGATGTTCATAGATAAACTATTTCTGATGTTGGGAACAAAGTTGATCAGCTTGCCCATACACTATACACCACAGTATAAGCTATACACACTCCAACACGTTTACAGAAGTCGAGGCTCCCCCCACGAGTCAACGTTGATTTGGTTTCCTCAACCTACCTATACACGATTCAACCTGAACTCGACCCAGTTGAAAATTTGCATTGGTTGTCAGACTCGATCAAATATCGAAAGAGTTCAAAAAAGTCATCCAAACTGGATGGCGTTTAAGATGAAAAAAGTAGCTCTTTTAAATGAAGCACACTGTATTTTATATGCGTTTTTCGTAGACTTTTATCCATATTAACAATACCTATTACTAATTTACCCTAAGTTTTGTAATTACTTGATAAAGTACAAAACTATCACAAATTCCCTGTTGTAAGAATACAAGTAAAAACAATTTAGTTGTAAGATTATTTTAAACACCTCATTTTATAGGATTTTTTATTAGTTTTTGATTATAATTGATAAGAGAGAATTATCGCAAACGCTATACCTAAGGACAAGTATTAATATAAATAAATAATAAATAAAGTCGGTAAGTGTCATTAGCATTAGATTTAAAAAATTAAATATAAATAGCAGAGACAACAAACAGCTTTAACCATTTGCTCACATATTGAATAAATATCTTCTTCATCAGCACCGCCTAAGATGAAATTAATCTTCCAAAAGAATTTCCATAATATATGTAATTAAAATAAGGGATGTCAAAATAAGGTTCGTAGGGGCCTTTACCTGATAAATCGTGTTTGCGATAACTCTCTGAATAATAGACCACTTCTAATTATAAGAACTAGAAGGTGCTTGGTTTTCGCGCCCCGTGATATTTATGAGAAAATAAATATTTTTTTACAAACCGGAACAGTTTCTCTTGTAGATCCTATTTTGGAAATTGATATGTCACCATTTATATCAATCTGGCCTCTGGGCTGAAGAGGTTCTCGTGATATTTGTTCACAATCAACATATAACATTACATCTTCTCGTGATACTCCAAAATGAATTTTGTGCCAGTTTTTATCGAAAACCTGGAAAACAGAAACAGAGAAAAAAGTTTTTTTAAATAAATTTAAAAAAAAGCGATCCTGCCAGGATTCGAACCTGGAATCTTCTGATCCGTAGTCAGACGCGTTATCCGTTGCGCCACAGGACCTTATGATGAATTTAAATATTAGTCAATACAATACCTCAACCTCAACTCTTATGCTAAGGCACAGCCACAACCCGAGAAGAGCTCTTCTCTGGCACATCCTACTTCACTCCGGAGGCTGTGGCTAAGGCCATACAGCAAGCATTAAATAAATATTTTTTACAAAAAATTGGACCGACTTTATTAGTTGGTGCACTGAAAAGTATAAAATAATATTAATTCTATTGGTGCTGGTACTTTTGAAGTTGTGCAGTTGCAGGTAGATTGGTAACTTTTGGCACCAACTTCACAAGTACCAGCCCCAATAGAATTAATATTATTTTATACTTTTCAGTGCACCAACTAATAAAGTCGGTCCAATTTTTTGTAAAAAATATTTATTTCACACTTTTGAGTGTAACATTCGTATATATAATATAATAGTATAGTATAAATCGTTGAACGTTCACTAATACCAATGAAGATAGTACTTATTCTATTACCCACGTATATTCCTTGCTTGTAGTTGTTATTATTGAGATCTCAGAACATCGCTGCGGAAATACGCTTGAATATTTTAGTTGTTATCATTTTAACACCGATTTTACTCGAAAACCGTAACTCTAAGGGGAAAATGTTCAGTATAAATGTTGCTACAAATAATTATGTCTTTCATGTACTGCAAACAGATTTTCAATTTTCGACAGAAATCGCCCTCTCCACATAGCGAAAATAGGTATATTTGAGAATTTAAAATGTCTCTATGTCGAAAACCGTTACTCTTTTGAAAAAATGTTCCATTTAAACGTTTCCGGATATTGTCCTACCTGTAATTATATCAACTCAGATTTTCAATTTTCGACAAAATTTGCCCCCTCCACCCCCTTCGGGGGCGGTTTTCGGAGGGAACGAGATGTCGGATTCCCGTTTTTATGAATATGGGACCATTTCTCAAGCCTCCTCTTTCAAATGAATCAAAAATCATCAAAATCGGAGTACGTTTACTATATGAAAGGCGCGCACAAACCAAAAAAAAAAAAAAAAAGCACACAATCGAATTGTATACCTCCTCCTTTTGGGAAGTCGGTCAATAAAATAGGGCCTCGATGAATAATTTATTGCATAAAAATATTTAGCATGCATACATTAAAAAGCAAACACCGTCCGTATGTATACCTAGCTAAAATAAAATAAGTAATGCACTTAATTGCTTTTTGGCAGGCCGAGCTAAATCTAACCTTGAAGTAATCAAAAAAGAGTGACAGATAATTCTAGAGCATTACATACTTGTGGTTTTTCAAATTGCAAAGTTTGCAGTTCACCGTCATATCTAGTTATGGAAAAATCAATTGTTTGATTTCTTGGATTTAGTGATATTAAAAATTGTGGTTTCATTTCAGTATCAGTCACTCTGATAATATGCCATGTGGTTTTGGGTAGTCTTCTTGTACGGAATGTTGCAATAAATGAGAATTGATCAGGTAATCCTAACGGAAAAACTTTTCTGAAAGAAGAATGCAAACTATTAAGATCATATTGTGAGTAAAAGTTATCAATTATCAAGCCCGGCTAGCTCAGTCGGTAGAGCATGAGACTCTTAATCTCAGGGTCGTGGGTTCGAGCCCCACGTTGGGCGCTTTTTTTATAATTCAAAATCAATAATTTCAATTAGCCATCATAACATAAAAACAAAGTTACCTTGTTGGTATCGTGAGGTCAGCATCCCTATCTAATCGGTATGCAGTTTGCATAGGGCTTGTTCCCTTAACCTTTCTTACGCCAGAGTACTGAGTTTCCAAAACATCTAAACGAAATTGTCGAATAAAATCATACGCTTGTAAATCATCATCGCCAATTTTGAAATCAGCACAAGGTGCACTAACTTCCTCTTCACTCATCTCGAAATCTGGAATGTGAAATTCATAATAGAATTTATAGTAATTCAAAATTGCAGACTAAAATTATTTCTCTAGATATGACGAGAACATCTTTTTTGGAAGAAAATCTTTGAAATTGAATGATTTTAAAACATAATATATATGCTGATTTACGTAGGCTGTACATTAAAAGTATTTCAACTAGCATTAAAAATAATAAAAAGAATGTCTTTATTAAACCTATATTAAAAAACATATTTTTTACATTATGCTGAAAACGTTTTAGCACAAATTTGCACAAATATGTATACATAAAATGTTAAGATAAAATATTGCCACATACAGGGTGCGTTTTTATTGTGTTGATAACATCGTTATTGCGTGGGCTATACAAAAAAATTATATGCAAAATTTGTAGGCACTGTTTACTTTCGTATTTGAAATTAACTAAAAATGTATTTTTTAGATGAAACCCAAGTATTTTTTATAAATTGAACATCTACACTTCTTTGCGATTCCATCAAGTGAAGTTACATTGTTTTATGCAGGGGTTTTCAAGAGATTCCATCGATTTTATTAGAAAAATGTACAGTCGTTCTTCTTAGTTCGATACGTGACATTTTTAGTAACAAACAAAGCTTGTACCTACCGAACTAAGATTTGTTTATGAATACGACTTTTAACTTCTTTTATCTATAACAAATAATAATAAAATATGATTTTTTGCATGCGGCGGTTTTGTAAAGTTATCAATAATTGTAGTAATGAACTGTGTACAGGGAAATTCAAAACTCAAATACACTAGTTTTTGTTTTTTTTTCGAATGCATCACTGTATTTTCAAAGTACCATTCTTTTAGTTGAATTTTTCTTGTGAATAATACCTCGAATAATACATATTCCTGTTTTCCATATATATATATATATATATATATATATATATATATATATATATATATATATATATATATATATATATATATATATATATATATATAATTAATTAAATGAGGAGCTATCCGTACCAGATGACCATATTAGAATATGAATAATAGTTTCATGCCTAGCTGGTAAATTGAACCTACATTTCGTAGGGTGCCGCAATAAGAACGAGGTTTGTCGTCTACATATTGCGTTTGTGTGCATTTTTTCCACTATACTGCTCAATCAGATTGATTACCAAACATAGCATCAGTCTCCCAGATATATATCATGGTGCTATGTTTGGTAATCAATCTGATTGAGCAGTATAGTGGAAAAAATGCACACAAACGCAATATGTAGACGACAAACCTCGTTCTTATTGCGGCACCCTACGAAATGTAGGTTCAATTTACCAGCTAGGCATGAAACTATTATTCATATATATATATATATATATATATATATATATATATATATATATATATATATATATATATATATATATATATATATATATATATATATGATATTTCTGAATATGAATTCAATTGATACACAATCAAGATGATTATATAATTATATAACATAAGCCGTTGCTGGTAAATAACTAGATTACGCTAGGACGTCTAACTGTACCGACAACAACTACTGCGAAGACAAATACCCCTTCCGCCATTGAATAACGTCAACAACTGTTAGGGCAATACCTACAATTTTACATTGTCACAATATTGCATAATACCATTATAAAAATATTCACAACAGTTGTTGACGTTATTCAATGGCGGAAGGGGTGTTTGCCCTCGCAGAAGTTGTCTTATTTTTTCAAATAGGAAGGGGTATGTTATCATACACCTTTTTAAAGGAAATTAAATTCTCAATTTTCAAACGGAATTTCTCTGCGGCGCATAGCTCAACTTTAAAAAACGACACGCCATTTTAAAGAGAATTTAATTTCCTTCAAAAAGATGTATGAAAACATACCCATTCCCATTTGAAAAAATAAGGACGTATGCCACCCCCGCTCGGGGGTCGAGGTTACAGGGATGAAATTATTGGTAAAACATGTCCCCCTAAAAACAAAAGTCCGAGGTTTTTTTTAATTGTTACGTACAAAGCCGTAAACCTTGTTGAGCTGTTTTCGATGGGCCAACCTGTATACCTACCTGCGTACTATCGCCAAAGATTAGTTAATCTTTGCTATCGCTATATTTCATACATCTACCAAAACTAGATGGCAACACAAATTTTCACAATTTATATTTTTGAATTTCTTTTGAGACAATTATTATGTGAACGATTATGAGATTGTAAATTTAGAATCATTCTAAGGTTACTATGAGTCGAAATCGTTTTTATTGACGTCATAATTAACTGTTAATCCAGAGTTTTATATCATGTATGCCGTATGCTAGGAAAATATTACATAATTATATTATTGCAATTCGGAATTAAAAATAACACCTGTCAGCTGATCAATTTAATAATAAAAATATTTAAATTTGTACAAAACAGCTGTATTGCAATATTCTATATACCTAGATGTTTGTTGAGAGAAACACTTTACTAACTATTAATTTGTGATTGAAGGTTAAGTTATCCTGGTTCTGGTAGTTCCGAAGTTTTTTATGCTCACTTATAACTTTTCAGTGCTACTTTGATTAGCAATAGGAACGTTACGGAAAGTAAAAAGTAAGTATAGAATTCAATTGTCTGTTTGATTCTCATTATATGTGAATGTTCGTGAATTCTGTAAAATAAACGTAACTACCGATTTAATGTTTCTTCTGTTATTTGAAGAACTATCAAGAAATGTTCCCATACACGATGCAACATGAATGTCTTCCAAAATATACCCTCCAAGTTAAGGGAGTATTTTCTGTAAACTGGAAAATTTGACACAGCAGAATTTAGGAAGAGATCACTTTACCAGCGGTTTTGAAAACAATTATGATGACTCCCATACAACTTCAGGAGTACCAGTATCAACATGATTTTTTGCTTCGCACCGCAATAGTTGCTTAGATTTTTCAATATTTGACACCAACATAGTTAGGCAACCTGTCTTGATTGCATATTGGTACTCTTTTTCTAACAATCTATCTTTTTTGTGAAACGCAAATAGGTATAATAATGGATTCGTTTGATACTCTCTATTTTTGAGGAAAATCAAAATGTATTTCCAAATTGTAGGATTAGGCAATGACGATTACCTATATTTACAATGTCACTGTCTGTACTCATTCTTATAAGAATTGATTAACTTGAACATAAAGAAATTAATCAAGCTGAGAACTCGCGGGAATATTCACGAACAACGATAGGTACGTTATTCAACCCACAATTTTGATTTGAAGTTCTTGATTACAAATATGACGGCACCTGTTAGAAAGTAGCTAACTCAACTAGCTTGTGCAAGTACTTATTCGCAGTGTTGTCGTATTTTCATTATGTACATCGTGAATTTTTATTCTTTAATTAAATTTATGTACTTAATTTTAATTCAACAATAAAAAATCGGGAATTAATATTGTATACGCAATTTTCATTTAAAAATAGAAATAAGGTATTTAAGTTTAATTTTCTAGTATTCTTTACCATCATATAAATAGAATGGAACAAAAAAAACAAAAAAAATAATTGATATTTCAAATGATTATGATTTTGAAATATTAAAATAATTTTCTGAATTAAAATTTTATCTATTACCGAACAGAACATATCATTTATTTACAATTATTTCATGGAGGAGTTTAAATTATTCAATTGCAATTATACTTTAAGATAATTGTCATATATTTCTATGGTCACGAATTTCTTTGTGAATGATTTTCTTGTTCAAATATTTTTGATTATTAATTTGATTTATGCCATTAAATAGCAAAACAGAGTGACATATACTTATATCTATGTTATTTCATTTTACTATCTAATTGGTATTTTTTGTTCTTCTTTTTCATTTTCTCAAAGAAAAAATGTTGTAATTGCTTTTGTAGGTATGCTCTTTTGTTGGTTTTGACAGACCACATTTCAGAGTAACAAATTGATGTTGCCGGAAATCTGATCACAGGATAATGAGAATTATTGAAGTTTTGAAATTTGACAATGTTTTCGTAAGGAGTCTGTATTTACTTTTTTATTTACGAAAAAAAATATGGACAGTGATTGCCTTAGGTTTTGTGATATAATATTATTATATTATATTTATATATTTATAAATATCATTCATAAAGAAGTTTCACTTCAATCATTTTTTATATTCAAGATAGGCAGGGTACTGTTAGACCTAAAATGTACTTCATTTCTATTTTTTGATACTGGATCATCTCTGTTTCGAATAAATAAAGAACTGGTGCGTGTTTTCTAAACCTTACACTCAAATTGTATAAGTATTTTTATGAAGTGGATAAAAAATGATACTTACCTGACAAAACATAGGGCAGAGAATATACTAGAAACTGTAATGCAGCCAACCACCTGAAAAAAAAAGTTACATTTTTTCATCTCATAAAATGTTTTATTGGAAACATGTGTTAAAGATAAATCAATGGTTATAAAATTATGTTCATGAAAAACTAATATCATTTAATCACTCTGATAAGACTAATATGCAATATGTAACTGTTATATTATTATCTGCATCTGCCAAATATTCTGCAATTTATTTTCCAGTTAATTGAAGAATATTGTGGTGCAGCTGACGATGCCTACATTTTTATCTATTGATGCCATTCAATTAACTGACCAGAATTGAAATGTCACAAAAGCACCGATGATTTATTGAGGAGAATCACTTTACAAATATTGTTATTCAACGTGATGATTTCATAAAAGTATTCAATTGAATTAAAAGAAGAAGAATTGTTTAGGCTTAGGGAAAGAACAGTAAAACGAGAATAAAATAAAGTGTCCACATGTATAAAATGCGAGATTACTTTAGATATGCATATAAAGATACCTATATAAATAAGATAGCTACCTCTAACTCCTACTTTTGTAAAAGAGGATCTAATCTATATTCAAAACTGAATAGCAGATGTAATAATAATCACCATAATCTTTTATTATATATAAAGCAAAGTACTCTCATCACCGCTTAGCCCAAACCCTTGGATCTGGAAAGGTGAAATTTTGCACAGATGTTTTCCTTATAACTTTACATGGAACAAGGAAGGATATTTCGACATTCAGCCCCTGAAAGTGTGAAACGGGGGTACAAATGTTGTATGGAAAAATAATATTATGTGAGAAAATAAAAATATTAAATGGAGTTAAATATTTTGGTGCCATAATACTGTATGAAAATTGGAATTGGAAGGAGTTGGTGGTTTGTTAAAAAAATATTTTTCGTATTTTATAGAATAAGATAGGTATATCCTAGAAGAAAATGATTTATTAAAATTATATCATGCTCTGTTCAGTAGCATATTATTTTATGGAATTATTTGTTCCGCATATTCAAATGCATCAGGGCCAGTTGCCAGAATAAAAAATCGAGCTATCATAATTATAATGTTTAATAAACATAAATATTTTTATTAGTTGATGCACTGAAAAATACAAAATAATATTAATTCTATTGGTACTGGTAATTTTGAAGTTGTGCCGTTGTAGTTTGTTTTTGTAGGCACTAACTCCAAAAGTACTATCATTTTGTATTTTTCAGTCACCAACTAATAATTATTCAAAGATCTCAAAACATCGCGGCACAGATATAGATAGCTACATATTTCAGATTTTACTGCTCAAGCTCAACACCGTTAACTGTTTTGAAAAAATTATCAGTTTACATGTTGCTACATATAATCTCTTCTTTAATTTGGCCGTCTCATGTTTTCAATTTTCGAAAAAAATACCCCTTACACATAGCGGAAGTACACATATCACATCTAGACTTTACCATTGCTGTAACTCAAAAACCATAGCTCTTTCGAAAAAAATGTTCAATTTACAATTTTCCAGATACGGTCTCATCTTTAATCCTGCCGTCTCAGAATTTCGAGTTTCGGGAATAATTGCATACTTCCATCCCTTTTGGAGGAAGAGATTTCGGATTTGAGGTTTTCTAAATATGGGACCATTTCGCAACTCTTCTCTTTCAAATAAAACAAAAATCGTGTAAATCGGAGTTTACTATGCAAAACGCTTGAAAAGCCTTAAAAAAGAGAAGAAGGATTATTAACTATTAATCGAAAATATATTTTGGAAGCTCTAATACATAATTATTTTAATATCAGTATACTCTTGTTACTAGTTGGAAGTTCTAATATAGACTTAACTTCTATATAATAATTGTAATGATGTTGATAGTTTGATATAATTTATACTAAACGGAGCCCACGACTTTGTCCATGAAGAACCCAATATAAGGAAAAAAAACATGTGGTGCCACCATATATCAACAATGGAGTGTTTTATAAGCCTACATGTGTTGTGCTATGAAAATTGGCAGTGGATCACAGCTGACGATATCAACTTAGTTGGCGAAACACATGTCAGATGAATAATGTAGCCTATAAGTATTTCGAAAGTGCCTTTCACATATTAACGAATCTCCCATCAAAAACGCTTCAGCTGTTTCGGAATTTAGCCCGGACAAACAAACAGACAAATACATTTTTAAGAATGGTTGTTTTGTTTCTTTGGACGTGCAAATAACCTTATGAACAGAAAAAATTCTAGTCAAAATTAATAGACAGACACTTCATTTTTATTTATATGTAGGTACAGATATAAAAGGTTGCATATGAGAACCTATCGACGGCGCATAATAGATATCGGCGGTGCTAAGTAATAAATTATAGAAGAGTTAGATAAAATAACATGGGATAATGGATATCTGACAGTAGTTTTCAATTATCGTCAATATTTCTTAACAAATATTATAAAAGGTATACTTTATCGTTGAGCAATTTATACATTTCTAGGCAAACCCTATATACGAATTCAAAAACATGATATATGATTATTTCATTTTGTGTTTTATGCCATGCACAACTTTTTATCAAGAATAACTTTTTTTCATAAAACGAATAATAAAAAAGTTTTCCATATAGTGCCGAGTTAATTGGACACACTGTATGTGGACGGTCACTTATCGGCATAAACACTATCCTATCTCTCAAGCAACATGCACAAGATTTCATCTAAATCGTATGAACGTCATGTTTATATACAGGGTGGCTATAAAATCAGGAAAAACCTGATTTCTGGATAATGTATAAGTTATATTATTAAAAAACCGAACAAAAGTTTTTGTACAATATTAGCTCTTTTCAGTGACGTGCTTTGATTTTTAACACCTATGTTAATTTTCAGGATATGCCGTCATCGGGGTTTTTTTAATAGAACACCCTATATATTTTTTTCGTTTTCAGTCACTTCCACAACAATTTAAATGACATAGGGTTTGGTGGGGTGCGCATTGTGGTTTTTTATAAATATTAAATACAATATATATATACAATATTTCCCATTTATTTTTTTGTGATAAAATTTGTTTTTAATAAAGTAATAAATATTTACTACTTCCCTAATGTTATTATTTTATAAATAGTAAGTCCGTCAGTCCCTCCTTCCGTTCATCTGTCAGCGAGTTGTATCTTTTATGAACCGCAATAGGTAGACAGTGGAAGTTCGACTCGCACTTGGCCGCATTTTTTATGTATTTGTTCCTGCGTTTTGCGTAATAAACGTGCTCCAATTTTGATGAGACTTTTTTAAATTGAAGGACTGCTGAGAGTTGGTTCTATCGAAACACAATTAGAAATCCAACATGCCTTTTCCCCAACGGGGTGGAGGGCGCAGGTTCTTCGGAAATCGAAAATTGGAGACAGCAAAATTAAAGAACAGACTATGTCCGGTAACGTTTAAATTGGTTTCCAAGCTACAGCCTTATAAATATGCAGGATTGCTGCCGCTAATATAAGTGAACGCTCCACAAATTTTAAAACTACTGAAACACATACGAATGTGAAATAACTATTTTGTTACAAAAAATAGTACCGACTTCTATTAGTTGGTGCAATGAAAAGTACCTTTTTTATTTTTATATTAATTCTATTGGTGCTGTTACTTTTGAAGTCGGTGCGAAAAAGTCTGTAACTAACTATAATTGCACAACTTCAAAATCACCAGTACGAATAGAATTAATAATATTTTGTATTTTTCATTTTACCAACTAATAATAGTCGGTCCTTTCAATTGAAAAAATATTTATATACTTCTTCTCTAATATTTTATCAAAATAGTCAGGGAGAGTGTTAATTTTTTTATGAAGATCTGTAATCAAAAATTAAAGTGTTTCTAATCATTGCTATAACTTTGGTTTGGTTTTTCCAATTTTAACTAAATTCAATCATGCCGAAGAGTACCCAATTATAGTGAATTACTATTAAAACAGATTTAATTCTATACAAAATGGTGCAAACTACCTGAAGATATAAATTTCACGGTTTTTTAATTTTTATTATCTATCACTTTTAGGAAAAAATGTTTCAAATAAAATTGATGGGACAGATTATATCTATAACTTAAAAATATTTTTGATAAATATTCTTCATCGGCTATTTTTGGGGATTTTTTTAAATTGTACTTAGCCGTCTGAAACTTTTTATATTGGAAGATTGAAATTTTTAATAACCTTTAAATTTAAACATTTAAGAGGACATCAAGCTTTATTGATACATTAGCTTGATATTTTTTCCTTCCAAGCTAATAATAAGACCTGCTAACATTTTTATTTGGATATACGTAGTGACTTGTTGGTTATTTATTTAGCAAAGTATCTAACGATTTATGTTTACCATTGTTCCATTTTCATTTGTAGCTGATAATTTTATAGTAAAAAGAAGTATTTCAAAAATATTTATATAAGTATATTTTTTAATTCTTATTTGCTGTACAATGTGAAAAGTAATGAATAAAAAGAATGTTCAAAATTTAGGCCTTATCCTAGTTTCCTTATTTAAGACCTAGTATAATTGGGCATATTTTAGGAGAAAAAAATGGTTATTTAAATTCTTCTTCTACAAAAATTACGCCCTGTAGCGGTAAAGCTAGAGACACGAACACGAAATTTATTTCCAAGTTTCAGGGATTTCTGTTCTCAGTTTTTATTATCTAAGGACATTTTTAGAACGAAGTTGTTCGAAATACAGCCTGATGATAACTTTTTGAAACTACTGTGATAGTATTCCACTTCTTATGATATAACAATAAATAACAAACGTTTAAAGAGAGTGTGAGAAAGTGAGTTGAGAAAGATAATAATTTATTATTTTAAATTAAAAGAAACATTAGAACAAAATTAAATTATGAGACTTTGTTGAATATATGTCTGTCACTTGTGCAACCACTTAAGTAAGCGTCAATTATTTTATAGTTTATTGAATTGAATCAAAGAGAATCTAATTGACTCTTAATAAAGTCGTACAGAAATTTTGTCAACTGGCTAATAAAATTTTCTGTCCTTACATTAAAGTTTGACCTATATTGATCAAAATTCATTACAAATCAATATGTGACCTTAATCTAGTTTTTATGAGGTGCATATTTTTCTTACATACAGGATTTTTTTTATAAATAGGAGTTTTGTACACCACATTTTTTTAAATAAAATTACGGCGATTACAATTTTATCTATAAAAAATAATATTTTATTTATTCTTAATGGTTTTATTAGTTTGATACAAGAAAATTATTTAGGTAATATGTTAATATTTTTTATTCAAATACACTTACCTCAAAGTTTTGAGTAACATCTTTGAAATTATTTCATTCAATAGCACTCTCAAAACTTCACATTATTTTCAGTACACAGTTAACGTGTATCGAATTCAATGGTTTGTGTGACTGTGACAATCAAATCAGCTTTATCAGAAGTGGATCTCTGATGAGAAGAACAGGTCGAAATGAAATGATCGGCCTATTAGCCTATGCAGAGAACACTATCTCCAAAGCCTATGACCGAATGAATCTAGTGACGAGATGATTCACACAAAAAACAGCTTGATGTGTTCACCATGCGCTGGTATTTAAGTCATTTTTTATGCGCTATTCATATTGCTTAATCGCTCACATAACTTGCAAATTAATAACATCATAATGTCTCAATTAATACTATATGGACTTGATTTAATATATTGTACGAGATAACAAGCTCTCTTCGAACTTTGCTAACATTCTTTGTATGTTAGTCGTGTGTAAATACTCTAAGATCTAATGTATTATTATTATACGTCGAAAAAGAAAAAGTTAAACTATATGAAGATGGAAACAATTCTATAACATTATTATGATAGTAGATATAGTTCATTGCGATCTAAATCTAAATTATATTTTATAATTTTCGTTCATTAGTAACAATTAATTATTTTTTTCAACAATTTGAATAATATGCGAGTCCGAGTACGTTTCCAACACTTCGACTTTCTGATAGGTGATTGGTGCGTTGGTAAGTTGGGCTAGTTTCGATTGGTTTCGTGAAACACAACAATTTTGTGTTTTTTATCTTGATATCATCATATTATGCCACAGACACAGCTACCTAATAATCCACAGATTAATTAATTCTATGCTGTTATGGTGTTAGAGTATGCATATCGAAAGTAAGCTAGTTCGTGTATAAATATTTTATCAATGGTTCGTTTATTGGCTCCTATCAGCTTTCAAAAAATGTAGGGGACATGGAAATAATTTCGATATGGAGCCTATAGGTTAAAGAGAGATACTTCTTTGATGTAAATTTCTAAATTTTGGTAAAAAAAACAATACCTGTTGCCTGTTGTGATGGCTCTGTTTACCCATAAGATCCTAGTTTTGGCGGGTAGTTTAAAAATACAAGAAATTACTAATAATTGCAAAATAACTTTTTCTCTTCCGTATAATGTCCAAAAATATATGTTATATTCTCGATTTAAGGAAGTCATATGATTCTATCTTGTTTGATAACCCATATTATCTATTCATGTTTACTTTAAATGTCTTCTAAAGTTAGACTATTTTTGTGGCATCAAATAATATCTGTTAGAAAATGTGATTATTATTAAATTTATGTAAATGTGATAGTACCTAATTGTAACTTACGAAATTACGAAACAGCGAAAATAATGCGCGAAATAAAAGTATTTACTGAATCTCAAAAAAATAGAGCAGCTAAGAATAAACAGTTCATAACGAAAATAAAGCAAAAAAAACAATGTACTCTGGAGATATCACCTTATAACCATCCATATACAGTGTGGGAAAACTTAAGTTGGAACAGATTTTAACCTATTACTTTTTTTTCAAGCCGATTTCAATAAAATTTGGACACGGTACGAATTCGTCAGTTGTTGAACGGTTGCTGTTATTTCGTATAATCACAGTATAAAGAAGTAGGGTATATCTTTATACTGTGGTTTAACATTGACATAATAAGTCAATGGGTTTAAAGGATGACACTAAAGGGACGGATCTAGGGCTTAATTTATATTGCAGTGCTATTTTTGTCGTTGCAATAATAAGCGGCTGTGATTAGTAAACATGTTTTCAGTTCAATCAGGTTCAATCTGACCAATAAACATCGGCACACTAAATAAGAATAAAATAATACAAACGAAATTAAAAATATCCTTTTTATCCATTTTGGTTTATTCCATAGTCGTGCAAAAGAGGTCTTGCAATACTACGGAGTTGGGATAGGCCAAAGTGTCCTGCATATTGAGTTTTTTTTAAATTCTTATTATAGCCATATTCTTATGTGGCGCTAGTGTCTATGGCTATGGTTTTGATTGTTTACACTTAATCTTCTTCTTTAATAGTATATGATCTTGTTTTCTATTGTAAATTTATATAATACTAGCTGTTTTATCCGGCACTTTCCGGGCAAACACTTTGGTACTTTGTGGTACAAAAACATAAAGTCATAGTTATGGAGCCCTACTACTTCAGAGCCCTATTCGCACTTAGAACCAGTCCGAAAACAGACCCAGATCCATCCACAGACATGCACGAAGAGAGAACTTCATGAAAATTTCTCCTTCATATGTCTTAGGGATTTGCCGGTATGGAACCATCCACCTTCAACCCAATACGGATCATACATACCTACACACACAAAGACGTTCAGTTTCATATAATACTGAAAATATGCAACTAGTTGAAATCTGTTATTATTCTTAATAACATTAGCTACCTGCCAGTGAAAATCCAGTCGGAATCGGTTCAGCCGTTACGGAAATTACCCGGAACAAACACAGACAAACAAAAATTTTAAAAATTGTTGTTTGGATATTAGCGACACATATATTTCCATTTACAATTAGTTAAAACCTGTTATTACAGACACTTCGATTTTATTTATTATTTTCTATATTATATCGATCTAAACATATAATACAATTGTGACATGCTGATGTCTGCGTACATTATAGATATTCTAACGGGCATGTAAGTGTGCGGTCGAGAACACGCTGTAAGCAATTGCAGCAATAAAAGTGAAGTAATCACAGCAATAAAAGTGAAGTAATCACAGCAAGCGGTTTTTTATTAAATTTAGTCGTTGGTAGCATTTCATGCAAATTTGTTTCCGACCGACAAGCTGTCAATCGCAATCCGTGAATGAAGGAACGACGCTGAAATTATTTAAGATATAGATAACAATGAAACTGTTAGTTACAGGGAAATTGAACTGTTGATTTATATTAAGATACTACCTTTGGCATTGAATTTTCAACGCCATAAACAACCGTCAAAAATCAATAGGTAGGTATAATTTCAACATTATTAACTCCATCAAATTCCTCTTTTGTCACTTTGATTTTATAATTTGTCCCGGTACTTTCATCCAACAAGATTAATTCCATTATATCTATTATTTTGAATGAAAAAATATTTTTATTGGATCATCTATACATAAACCTACTTTGGAGGTAGTGTTCTGTGCTTCTACTCTCAATGCACTTGTTTACACCACCTCCACGGGAAAAGCAAATTTAGCATTTGCAGTAAAGTTAACGCATGCGCAGTATCGCATCTAATAGCAAACAAAACTTGCGTTAGTGAATTTCAGACCACCAATTTTTTGCTGTCAGTGAACGAAGTGTGTTCTCGACCGCACCCTTAAAATGACGGAATAATTTATCTTTAAGTTTATTTATATACACACTAAAATATCACAGATTATTTATATACACTATGTATATATCTTACACTACACTATCGACTACTATGTACAATTTTATATTTACGATTTACACTGTTTACAACCGTATCTGAACTGAGCGTTATTTTATTTATGTTGCTGGTGGTCCCCAACCACACCGGACTGCACCGTACTCCCGTTCTTTACCAGACTCCGGTATCCATGGTACCGCTGGTCTCCACCGTACCAGCAGTCTCCACCGTATTCACCGTACTGACTCACTCGACTGGACTATCTGACTGCACCGGGCAGACTGCCTCCTAACTGACTGACTGACTCCACAGCCAATCCTCTCCAATATATAGGCAAGCCTCCTCCATCTCAAAACTTCTTGCAACATATGCCGATATGCCGAATATTCCACCGACAACATGAAGTCACTAGATATATCGAGATATAATCTTTGGGGCATGGGGGTCTTTATTAGAGCAACAGAAGCCAAGGCAAGAGTTTTCAGAATTTTTGTTTGTATTTTTGTACACGCATCACGCAAAAACTACTACATGGAATTGAATGCAATTTTCACCAATGTATTGTTAGAGGTCTAACTTAAAATATAGGTTCCATTTTACTGCAACTTTCTGTATATCTGTACACTCATCAAAAAACTAGCAAAAACTACCGCATCGATTTGAATGCAGTTTTCCACGAGTCGCACACGCACGACAGGAGATGCTGCTCTGTACAGCCGCCGTGGAGGGAAAGGGAAGCCAACTTTCCGTCTGCCTTCATTCGCCATTAGTTTTGTTTTTTATTTTTTGTGCTAGTTATGAGTGAAAACGATAGATTTTTTCATCTTAACTCTAACTATTGAGAAAGGGAAAATAAATTGAAATGGTATTTATTAAACTTTTTTTTATTGCAGTCCTATTTTGGTGACCCAGAGAAACTATCTAGACTATAAATATGAAGATTAAAATCTTATATTTTAGCCCAAATAAAACTAAAAAACTCTGCTACAAACATTTTGAATGCACCTGGTTCTACAAAATCCCAACGTGTAAAGTGAACTTGTTGAATCAAACAGTACCTACCGACAATATTTGAAAAGTCTGCTCAAGCAAAAGAAGATATTTGAGATGTGCAATAAAACCATATATAAGTATATAATTGGGTTATCTAAGAGAAAAGATGAACAGTCGCATCCATTAATAAATCTTAGTTCGATAATACTTCAGTTGGTTCGATAGTTATCTACTATCATAACGATATTATCATACTTGACAGTTTTTAAAGCAGATTTAAGACTGAACTAGAATTATTTATGAATAAGGCTCTGAAATTCACCTGTACTTCACCTTGAATAAAATAAAAGTCACAGAATACTTTTATGTTGCAGAATAGAGAAAGATCATTGTTGAATACTCAGTCTACCAGGTTTGGTGAGCTGTGCTACAAGTACAAATTATCACGCCTGTTGTGCAGTTGTGCGAGTCATGTAGCTAGATCACGGCTCCACAATCTCACTGGATCACATCATAACTTTTTTTTATTTTACTATAAAAACCATGATATAAATATAATTAAAATAGATATGATTTTGTCCTTTTGATGTAATTTTGTAAAAAAAAACTGTTTTAAAAAATTATTTTCGGTCATTGAAACTTAACTTGCGTGAGGAGACACTGAAGCGTACATTAGAAAACGGAAAATATAAATGCGCTCTAAAATCAAAAAATTAAAGACTATTTTGTTTGAAGTGTCTTGTGAACGAGTTGCAAGCACAAAATTTCTAATTAGAGGGATATTGACTCTTATTCGACCACATGCCAGATATGTACAGTTTCGTAAAATAAACAGAAACAGAAAATACTCTCCCGAATTAAGGCTGTTTTCCATTACTTTGTTGTTTTTTTTCTCACAAGGGATATGATTACGTTACAGAAAAGTTTCAAACATGCCTTCCTGACCAGTCTACTATGGCCAAGTAGTTTAGAAATGTAAATGGTGAACCTAGTTTTACAAAAGAATCCGAAGATTTACAAAAATAATTCTGAAAATCGTGTTTTGCTACCTCTTTCAGTTGACGATATGTCAACTGGGAAAATTGTTAAGTGGGACGAAATAAAAATAAAAAAAATTTGGAAGGGAGGGGTATATATCTAATATTGAATTTTCTTTCAATGGGACCAATTCTCCTTTCTCAAATGAAAAAAAAATCATCAAAATCGGAGCACGTTTACTATGCAAAAGGCACGACCAAACATTAAAAAAACATGCAGACATACAGTCGAATTATATACCTTCTCCGTTTGGGATGTCGGTCAAAAATGAAGGTTCGTCTTGCAGTTCAACTACTGTGTGAATCTATAGCAGACTCTGTTTCTTATTATTCTGAAGAACTAAAATTAAGAGAATAAATAAATAGCCGATTAATAAGAATATAAAGTTCTAAAGAACCTGTGTGTAAGAGTAATATTCAACGATAAAAAAAAGTTCAAGATGCGGTACTTATCTTATATTTCTAGCCTACATTTTGATGATGGACAATAAAGTCGGGGCTCAAATCTGGAATTTTGGGGGACTTATTAAACAAGCATTTATTATTTCTCTTTAAACAAGGTTAGTCAAGACCACGTTGAGTTTTTATTTCAAGTATTACGATCTAAGGAGGGATGGAACTATAATCCTTCATCTAAACTTCTAGGCTTATAAGCGTTTGCTCGTGCTAAGTGAAATTCAACCTGGAGGTTTAGGAAATTGCGTTCCTTTAGTTGTTATTCCAATGTTGAGAGAGTCAAGCCGTTCGAAAACTCCGGAATACACAATCTGACATGGATGCACAACATAATTCATCCCACGGATATTGACAAAATTATTCAAGCTGAATTTCCCAGTCTACAAGAAGATCAGGAGCTGTACGACATGGTCTTAAAAAACATGATTCACGGACCATGCGGGCCATTAAACCCCAATTCGCCATGTATGAGTGATGGAAAATCTACAAAAAATACCCAAAACCATACTTAGACGAAACACAAACCGGAGATGATGGCTATCCCAAGTGACCCAAGTACATAAGATAAGACCAAAAGGTGACTTCATAGCCAAAATACGAATACGAGGCAGAGACGAACTGGAAACAGAAAATCTGGTGTGTCCACTCACACGACTTTCCTACCGCTCGCAAGAAAATTCCATTGAATACAAAATTTTACACTACTTTCCTTACATAGGGACGATAATAGCGGTAGTAAAGTAAAAATCCATGGGTCAAATCGTGCTACCACTCATTTTTTTCAGCATGTCAAGATAAACAACAATGGTAATGTAACATTTTTTCGCAAGATGAAACGTTTAGCCAATATTTGAAGAAACATGTGGAAAATATGGAATTTTATTCAAGCATAACTTTTTTGTACTTTTCCTCAGAGATGGCATTGTATGTGGGTGGTAGAGGGCCCTCAGAAGAATACTTTAGGCAAGTTTAATCAAAATCCTTAGAGCTGTTTTTGCGCTACAGTCTTGAGCAAATCACGTTTTTTGGCTATAGCTCAGCACCCAGTTTAAACAAGATTCTCATTCAGTGCCACCGGCTAGTGATATTTGTACCAAACAAAATAAAAAAGAAAGCAACAAAACACACCGATCCGTTCCCGAGATAATGCTGTCACAGAAAGACAGACTGGCGGACAGACTTAGAAAAATCTGAAACGTCAACATTTGTAAAAATCTCGATACCGAAAACTTCCCACAATTACAATACTTTCCTTATACAGCTGCTATAGTAGCGTAGGAATGTAATAATCAATGGATAGTACCATATAACCCACTACTTTCCAAAATTTTCCGAGCACATATACATGTTGAATAATGCAATTCAGTAAAATCCATTAAATATGTCTGTAAGTATGTAAATAAAGTCAGTGACATATTTCAAATAGCCAAAGACAGCAAACAACAAAACAAAAACGACGAGATCCTCATATACCAGATGGGAAGATACATCAACGGTAACGAAGCAGCGTGACGGATTTTCGGTTATCCTATAGGTACACCAACACGAACCAACTGTGCAACATCTAGCAGTACATTTAGAAAATGGACAGAGATTATAATTCACAAAAGAAACAGCTAGAAAAACTTGAACTACCTAAAAACACAACATTAACATTCGCACAAACATTACTATATGTTGATGTCCTTACCTATTATACGTGGAACAGAACTAACAAACGTTTCGAATAAATCTAATTACTGGCAGAAATACGTGCTAAACAACACATCGCACTTGCACTGACATAATCTGGCATTGCCGCCACACTTATGAAAGGGGGACGAACTACCCATTCCGCTCTACAGCTAGAACAATTTCCGGTATGTATGTATAATCTCAAGAGCATCTAGAGGAGGTGAACTTCTAAGACAAGCTAAAATTATCTTCTGGGACGAATGCATGATGGCACATAAAAAATCACTCGAAGATATGGACAGAACATTACAAGACTTGCGAGGAAACTCTGATGGCAGGAGCTCTACTCATACTACTCTCAGGAGATGTTCGACAAACACTTCTAGTTATCCCCAAGTCAACACAAGCAGACAAAATCAATGCATGCTTAAAAAAATCATATTTCTGGCCACACATACAACTAACAAAAAATACGAGACTTGAACTATCAAAAGACGAAACAAGTTTTACAAATAGGCGAAGGCACATATCCTACTGACCAGATGACCAGCCTCTATGAACTCAACAGTGATTTCTGCAACAGACAGACACTACTGAAAACGAACTGATCGAGCAAATTTATCAAAAAATTATTCATAACTATACCAATCCGGAGTGGCTATTTCAGAGGGCAATTTTAGCAACTAAAAATAATATTGTCGACGATAGCAACTTTAATATTCAAAATAAAATTTCCGGTGAAGAGAAAATATACATATCGATCTACACGATGGTAAACGTTGAAAAAAGTTTCAACTTCCCTACAGAATTTTTAAATTCTTTACAAGTACTAGGAACGCCATTACACTGCCTTCGGCTGAAAATTGGATCTCCGATCCTACTACTCAGAAATCTCAACTCACCAAAACTATATAATGGAACAAGGATGATCGTCAAACAGCTTTCGAATAACATCGAAGCTGGAAATGAAATACAGTTTTTATCGCCAGAATACCACTGATCTCTACTGAACTGCCATTCCAATTTAAAAGACTGCAAATTTCAATTAAATTAGCCTATAATTTTGCAATTAACAAAGCCCAAGGACAAACTTCAAAATATTGCGCCACCAACCTTAAAGACTGCTGATTTTTTCACGGTCAACTATACGTAGCTTACTCTCGAGTAGGAAATTCGAAAAATTTATACATATATACGCCGGATAACAAAATTAAAAATTCGCATAGAGCTTTGTACGAATGTTTGGAACACCATTATAAATGAAATGTGAAATCCGCCATTTGCAAAAAAAATATTCAAGGTCAAAATTTGCAAATATGTTTTTTTTGCTTTTTTTAGCCAAACGGTTAGTTCTATCTTAAATACAGATCGGATTAAAATTGTAAATCATGCAATTATCTATAAAAATTATCCCTAGACTTTTTCCCTAAAGTCACCGTTTCTGAAATTCAAATGTTAAGAAAGTTTTATTAAGAAAATTGGTACTATACTCTTGTTCTTGTTCTTCTTCCTGCTGGATACAAGTAAATTGTAAACAGCGATGAATCGGATGTCTCCTCGCTGATATCGTATGAACAATCGTCTAATTGTGAATCAACATTGGAGCATGATTGGCCCTGACAACCGTTACATGTTAATGAACAAAACAACAACATCCCTTTTAACAATTGCAAAAAAATAGTTTTTCCGGTGCAGGTGGGAGTAAAGTCTGGATTGGTTTCAATGTATTGTCGATAAACTTTCAACACCAGTCTTTTGGGTATAGTTGATTACCAAGCCATACTTGAACTTGATAATATACCCGAAATAGATGTTGATGAGCCGAAGCAGAGTTTGGAGGAAGAGAAGCTTATTGCACTCGTTTTTTGTCACTTATCTTAGCAGGTAATTTTTTGTGGCTACATAAATAAACAGAAGAAAACGAATTCCGTTGATGATTAAATCTTTTGGAGTAGAGTTACTCTTTTTAAAAACTTCAGCACAATGAAGTAAATCTTGTTTCTCACACATATTAAAAACTGTTGTTTTACACCTCCTGAAACATGCTGATGTCGTATCACAGCCAGTTATTGCATGTAAAAAAGTATATTATTTTCACATTTTGCAAAAGCAGATAAACTTTTAGATAAATATACTTCCAACTCATGTTGAGCTTCCCAGGTTTTAAGAAATAAATATTTTTTTCGGTTGCGGTTCGAGCTGTACCTAATACCAGTAAATCAACGTATTCACCAACAACAATAGTTGTATTTGTCAAGTTGAACTGTTTTATTGCTGTTTTGAATATCTGCATCATTATCGGTGATTATCAGCTTGTTTGACAGAAATATTTTCAGTGGTCTTTCTTTCAACATTGAAATGAACCGACATTTGTTGTGAGTTTTGGCAATAATTTTTTGTTGAATGGTGGGAACTAAAAATTTATGTTTTATAAATAGCCTGTAACTGTTACAGTTTATTCCCTGAAGAAGCCAACTTTGTTGGCGAAACAATATTGTCGTGTTTGACACAATAAAGTATTTGTGTTTAATGTGATAACTATGTGTTCATTATTTTGTTTCTATCTACGCCAACGGTTCCAGATTCCAAATAGTATTTATCATTTTAATAATTAAAACAAAAAGAAATTTGGTTATGGTTGTAGATTGTAGATTTAAGGGGTTGTCATTACACTGCGACCTTGAGGTCTGTTGTGCCCCATCAGAGCTGTTCTCGCCATTACGTAGTCTACAGCTCGCCCTCCAGTTCCAGAGTTCTAATGAAATCCAGAAACTGGGATGGCTTTAAGGAGGTTACTTCCTCATTTCTGCATGTTTCTTGTAGAAAGCATTTTTTCCGTTGGTTAGCAATGGCGAGGCATTCTGTCACCAGAAGATCCGGAGTTTCCTCCTCCTCCCCACACAATTTGCACTCGTCGTTCTCTGCTGGAGAGGGATTTCATAGCTGGGAATTTCCTTCTCCGGGTGAATGGGATTACTGTAGTCTTGGTTGGGTTAATATGTAGCCCCACTGACAAGCACCATTGCTCAATAGTTCTGAGGCCCTCTGGCATTAAGTCAAATAAGGTGCTCTAGAATTTTCCTCTAACTATTAGGACTATGTCGTCAGCGTAGCCTATGCATTCGAAGCCAAGCTCCGTAAGCCTGTGGAGTAGTTTAGCTACTACTAGGCTCCATAAAAGGGGAGATATTACTCCTCCTTGAGGTGTTCCGCAAGTGGCAGAGGCGTTTTGATTACGCAACTTATCTCAGCTATTCTCGTCTTCAACATCTCATACATCCATTTGATAATGGTTTTATTAACCCCTCGCCTTATGAGTGCCTCTTTGACCTACACATGTGTTGTGTTGTCAAAGGCCCCAGATTTTGTATAGGAAGACTCACATTGCGATTTCTTTGTTATTCAGAGTACTCTGGATGACTTCGGTCAGCTGAGATTGATGAAGTGGTTTATTATCCAGATTCTCCGTTCTTAGGTGGTTATGCACTACTTTCTCCATTGTTTTCAGATGTTATGCAGATGGGTCTGACAGATCGGGGATCGGTCCCATCTTTCTTCCCTATATCTGGTATGAAGGTAACTTTTGCCCTTCTCCAAATTTTAGGTATATAGCCCAGTGCTAAGCAGCTTTTTGTAATCTTCAGAAGGTGGGGGAGAATCTCCTCAATTCCCTTCTGAAGGATTACTGGGAAGGTTCCATCTACTCCTGGTAATTTATACGGTTAAAAGGTATTTATTGCCCATTCCAACCATTGCCTTGTAAACATTTTCTTAGCAATATCTCAGTCTTCCTTGTGAGGATTCTTGAATTGAATTGCTGTATCAATACTAATTATGGGTTTACTACCTGGGAAGTGTGTTTCGAGAAGAAGAGTCGATCGTTCCTCTCCTCCCTCCCTTCTTGAGCGACATTGTGGGGTTGGTTCCCCCTTTTGCCATGACCTTTTGCAGTCTGGCTTCTGTTGGAGTGGAAGTGATTTTTTTACAAAATACTTGAAAATGAAGCCAATTGGCCTTCCTGACCTCTTTATTATATTAAATAAGCTTTTCAGTTTACTCTTGCCAATTACCATCTCTTTTGGCCCTATTGATGAGCCGACGGACTTCCAATCTAAGGTTTGACAGGTTCCCCTTCTTCCTTGCTTGTTCAAACTTTCGAGAGTGGACAACTTGAGTGAAAGGCCCCTGTTATTGCCACACTAACCTGTTCTACTTTTTGTTCCAGATCATATTGCGGGTGTTTTGCCCCATTTTTTTCGATCAGTTCCAAATTTTGCTTAAGATAGATCTTAATCCGTACTTCTAGGATTTCGACTTGAGGACGACGAGGTGACCTTCCCCGTTATCCTGAATTCGATAATGCTATGGTCAGAAAGTGACGGTTCGTCCATCACTTTCCAGGCTGTTACATTTTTCCTGGCAGCATCGCTGGCAATTGTTACGTCCAGTACCTCCTCTCTTGCTCTCGTGAAGAAAGTGGAAGTTGTCCTCACGTTAAGGGTCTCAAGGTTATTAGCTACGAGATATTCAAGTAAGCACTCACCTCTGAAGTTGTTATTCGTGTTTCGCCAAATGACGTTATGCGCATTGGCGTCACAGCCATAATAATGACTGGCAGTTGTCTGCTGTTGCAGTATTGTACTAGCTCCTGCACTTTCGCTAGTGGTGTTGTTGGGACGTCTTCAATAAAATAAGCGGATGCCAATGTCTCGGTCGATGCCCCCAACTTTCAGGTGTACCATAATTGGCACCAAATCCCGAGTCATGCTCCGAAACCCAAATATATTTAGTATTGTTTCTTATGAGCACACAGGCACTTGGAGATACCTGCCTCTTGTCATAAATCAATTTTGAGTCTCTACATGCCAAACTATTGATTTGGCCTACTTTGTTAATTCAAGGTTCCTGGATCAGTACAATATCCAAATGTAATTTTCCAAGTAACCTCGCAATCATTGCTGAAGCTCCCTTCACGTGATGCAGGTTCACCTGCGCTGCCTTTGTGAGAGTGAAGGCTATTTGTATGGAGTGGAAGAGATGGGTTGTCCAGTCTCTACATATCCCCATCTCTTCTCTCTTCCTGCTCCTCCTCGAATTCCATGCGGGGGGTACCCTCTCTGGAATTCAAGCAGTTCTCTTGATCTCGGGTCAGACCTCTACAGGCCTCCCCCCAGCCCCCAGGTATGCAGAGGAACTTTCCATGATGCGTCCGAACTGAAAGTTCATTGCGCACCCTCCTGCCTTCAGGTTTTCCCCGAATTGGTGATCAATTCCAATCGTGAAGAGTGATCCTCTTCTCTCCATTCTCGAGTTCAGAACCTTCCAAGCCCCAGTACTGAGGTTGAAGTTCTGAATCTCGACAAGTCGGAGGATTTTCTCCGTCTCCATGTCGAGGCTCCTTGGGAAAAACGCGGTTATAGTGATGGGTTTAGGGATATTATCCCCACACAATACCACCAACTCGGGTCCCTCCCAAGAGCTCAGCTTCGGCACAGACTTTATGAGCCAGTCTGCCGATTATTGAGTTCCACAATCCATCAGCATCATTCCACAGCGAAAATGATTACCGGTGAAGTGGATCCCCTTTTCCTCACTGCAGCATAGCTCCTCCACCAGAATATCCTCTAGGGAAGAGATTCGCTCTGCTTTCAGAGTTACCCTCAGGTATTCCTTGGATAATATTCCCAATCTGAAAGCCCCCATATCTAGAGGCTTGTCCGGTTTCTGCTGCAGCTGTCTTCGGCTTCTTTATGTGAGGCCGTTCCGAAGGTTTCATTTACTCTGGGCCTCTTTTTCCTTTCCCCTTTCCTGGCCTCCTCAGGTGCAAGTTCCTGATGGAGGAGTCGCCGGTACTTCCGCACACCTGCTCCAATGAGATCCTTTCTCAGTGGATCGTCTCTGCCGCCCGGTTATTCCAATTTGGGCAAATCGAACGGCAGACGATTTCTCTGCCATTTGGCCTTCTTCCCTTTCTCAAGTTTCCGGATGGTGAGGCAGAGGCTTTCTCCCCCTCTCCTTTAGTTGGTCTTGTTTTTATTATGTTTTAATTTTTGTTTTTTCCGTATTTGGTCCCAGGAGTAGCTAGGATCGTAACGGTCAGCTTCTGCAGATCCCCGCATGCAGAAGTAATGGATTTATTGCAATGGAGTTCCGCCCGATGCTCCAAGGTTGAAACCAGTAAAGACTAAGTCTTTTAACTAGCCATGCATCCCTCAACCTGGTTTCCCACTTTAGATTTAGATTTTTTTATGAGGTTGTTTTCTCTTGGTCCTCTGGCCCGCGAGACCTGACCACTGACAACCAGATAGCGTTGGCACCTGGTATCGTTTACCTGAGTGCAATCCCTCGACAGTACAGCTGGGACATGTGAAGTGGACCGCGGCAGTGTATCATATTGAGGGCTGCCAGTTGAGTTTTTTGGCACAACGAACCCCTTATTTCCCTGCGGACCTCCTCCTTATTTGAAATCATCGTCGGAGGCCCCCTACTATCCGATGTTTTCTCTGCCTATCCGCCTGATCGGCACTTCACTCAGGTCCGGCGGTTACGGTTACAAGTTATTCGTGTTCTGTGGTTACAGAATTATCTAGTCTTGTGCAGTAGAAAGGGATTAGGGGAGTATTAATTCTATGGGATTAGGTGTGAGATATCGCCTCTTTTTAAAACACAATCCGCTCGCTTTTGATCAACCACAAAAGACATTAAGAATTTTCGCTTGTTCAGACTCCTATTAAGCAACTTGTAAATTATTCTGAGAGAAATAACTCTTGCTTTGTTTCATTCAGTGTAAATCTTGCTACACTATCTATTAACAAGTATCATAAACATAATAGTTTTATCCTGCTTTCCAATTCAAATTTGAATATCATTTTGTTACGAGTTTTGTGTATATCATCAACTAATCTTTTTATATTCATGTTTTTCATTTACTCTCTCATATTACGTATCAGAATCAGAAATGATTAAATTTATGTTTTTCATTAAAATTAACAGTATATTCGATTATACCACAGTATAAAGAAATATATTTCTCTATACTGTGATTATACGGTGTAAATCACTTACGTTAACTATGATATTATAGCAGAGAACAGAGACTCTGTTCTCTGGTTATAGATATGAAATCTTCTCGACGAAAACCTTACTTATATTTTCATGAGTCTTAGATTCCATTGTTTACTTCATATACTTAAACTTCTATACCGCTAGCATTGTGAAAAAAATACGCAAAAATGAAGCCAAAGATCTGGGGATAGCTGGCAATATGGGCATGCGTCATGAACTTTTTTTTTGGCTAAGAGGAGGGACATGTAATAGAGCTTTTCCACCGACGTCACAAATATGGCCGCAAACAGCTGGAGGTCAACAAAGCCAATTTGCCATAAGACACCATTGTAAGTTTTTTTAGTTTTCACGAAAATTTTGAAGATTTTACTGCTATATATTTACAACAAAACCATAAAATTCTTAATTCAAGTAATCCTGAAGGTAAGCATTTAAAATTTAAGTATTATATATATATATATATATATATATATATATATATATATATATATATATATATATATATATATATATTACTTCAGAAAACATAATTTGATATTTTTTTATTTTGAAAGACCTCTACAGACATAATAATCATTTAAAATGGCAATATGAATTCTATTTATAATAAGAAACAGATTATTTTTTGTTTTATTGATAAAATACAACAAACGTATATATAGTAAGATAAAAATGATTCTATTTCAGATGTCCAATGTAAGTAGATATTTTGAAGGACTGGATTTTGTAGACGAAAGAAGATATCTTCAGAAAATAGAACTGATTGGAAATGTTGATTCTTATATATTAAAGAATACAGACTTCGATGCAACAACGAATATGATGCCAATCGATTATATATAAACATATGAACATTATAATATGTTATAATTAGTGGATATTTTCGAGCAGCAATTTTTCTCACAAATCGATTGCCACCAGATTTTTTTTCAGATGAAAATATGGAGGTACGAAATTACCATTACATGGCATGTTTAGAAGCTAATTAAGCTGTAAAGCTAACTACCCCACCACCAAATGATTATATACAAATAAAAATAAAATTATATTGTTTCGATGAATTCTTACATATTTTGTATAATGAAAAATAAATATAATATAAATGGAATCTTAGAACTATGTTCCTTCTTTTTTAAACGTTATTTTGCCCTAGTATAACTCTCTCTCGCTACTTTACGGGTTGTTTTTAATTTGGATCGGGTGAAACCCGTATGTACTGTTGAGATGTAATCCGGGATCTCCTTGTTTTCAAAATTCGCTGGCTTTTCTTGAGATATATTTGGTGAAAACAAATTACACGGCTATTTATATAAGTAATTGTAATAACTAACAATGTTTATTTAAATTGATTGAAATACATAAAACACATTATGTATGTAATAAAAAAATGCATTCATTAGAAAAATAATAAGATAAATTTACCTGAAATAAAATGATCACTACAAATTCTTTGCTATTTGATTTTGCTTTCTGTTAAATCGTCTCTATATAAGGCCTGTATCGGCCCCCGTATCATGTAAAATTTAGCAACTAGTTGCAATCGCGTTCTTGTCTTAGTGTTGCCAAAGTCTATTAGACAATGTCTATAAAATATTGGATTTAAAAGAGAAAATATTAATTCATTGAGAACATGATTTATAGCAATTTATTATTCAAAAATACATGCAACCAACCTCACTTTGTTACTTTTCACTCGAGTATCAGCTTAGGCTCAAGTCTAACAGAGCGACAACACTGTACCAAATTGACTTGACTTGCTTTGTCAGTTTTGAGCCTAAACTGATACTCGAGTAAAAATTATCAAAGTGAGGTTGATTGCATGTATTTGTGAAAACTAAATTACTTTTCACATGTTCCGAATGAAATTGCTATTCTCTCTTTTATATCCAATATTTTATAGACAGCGTATACTAGACTGTGGCAACACTGAGACAACAACGTGATTGCTAAATTTTACATGATACAGGGGCGGGATTGTCGACCAGCTACACGTTGTTGAATTAATCTACCTCTAGTGCAATTTCCCGATTGTACAAATACATTTTTATCATCGGTTGCGTGTACTGTTGTTTGCACAACCCACAACTCCACAAAAATGTGGCAATTGAACATAAAAATAATATTATTTAAGGGATTAAAACTTCGGTGTGTACCTACTTTTTAAATAATTAATTACAAACTCTAGTTTTCTCAAACATATAATCAATCTAAAGCAATTCAATTAGTGTTAAAATACCTTATTATTAACCTGAGTGTTTTGAAACTGTATACAAACAACTAAAATAAATTAAAAAGTACAATCTTATAATTCAAACTTGCGATTTGTTGCCCTCCAGAACAGCTGATTTTGACAGTAGTTCAAATGGCGCTGACGTCAGGTGGAAAAGCCTTGTTATGTTACCAAACTTACCATAAGGCTTTTCCACGTGACGTCAGCGCCATTTGAACTACTGTCAAAATCAGCTGTTCTGGAGGGCAACAAATCGCAAGATTGAATTCTAAAATCGTACTTTTTACTTTATTTTATTTATTTTTGTACAGTTTCAAAACAGTTAGGTTAATAATAAGGTATTTTAACACTAATAGAATTGTTTTAGAGTGATTGTATGTTTGAGAAAACTAGAGTTTGTAAGTAATTACTTTAAATGTAGGTACTCACCGAAGTTTCAATCCCTTAAATAACATTATTTTTATGTTCAATTGACACATTTTTGTGGAGTTATGCAAACAGTAAACGCAAAATGATAAGAAATTATTTCTATTACCACCGGAAAAATACACTAGAGGTAGATTAATTCAAGAACGTGCAGCACGTCGGCAATCTTGGATTAACATAGAGGTGATTTAACAGAAAGTAAAATCAAATGGCTAAGAATTTTTAGTGACCATTTTATTTCAGGTAAATTTGTCTTAATATGCATTTTTTCATTGCATACATAATGTGTTTCATGTATTTCAATCAATTTAAATAAATATAGTTGTTACCATTACTTATATAAAGTAGCCGGAGAGAGAGGTATACTGGGGCAAAAGAAAGTGTAAAAAAGAAGGAACATAGTTCTAAGATTCAATTTATATTATATTTATTTTTCATTATACACAAAATATATAAGAATTCCCTTTTTGTTTCCTAGAATTAATGCACGGATTCATCGAAACCGAATGCAATAAGCAATTGTATTTTTATTTGTATATAACCAAGGTGGTGGGGTAGTTAGCTTTGCAATCTCCATATTTTCATCTGAAAAGAATAGAACTCTGGTGGCAGTCGTATTTGTGAGGAAAATTGCTCGAACAAATTTTGCTCTAACGTTGCGTTAATATATTATTATTATATTCATATTTTCTGAAGATATCTTCTTTTGTCTGCAAAATTCAGTCTTTCAATGTATCTACTTCCATTAGACATCTGAAATAGAAAAAAAATTTAAAAGTATTCTCATCTTACTGTAGGTATATAATTTTATTGTATTTTGTCAATAAAACAAAAAATAATCTGTTTTTAATTATAAACAGAATCTATATGACCATTTAGATGATTATTCTGTCTTTAGAGGTGTTTCAAGATAAAAATGCAACCAAGTTTTGTAAATGCAACAAATTATAATTCGCAAAATAAAATGCTTAATCTTAATTATTTCTACTCAAATTTTAAATGCTTACCTTCAGGATTACTTGAATTAACAATTTTAAGGTTTTGTTGTAAATATACAGCAGTAAAATCTTCAAAATTTTCTTGAAAACTAACAAAACTTACAATGGAGTTTTATGGCAAAGTGGCTTTGTTGACCTTCAGAACAGCTGTTTGCGGCCATATTTCTGACGTCGCTGGAAAAGCTCTATTGGCACAGCTGTGCCTAAAAAGCTCTATAGACAGGAGATATAACACCTGAGGAGGGGGTGATGCTGTGAACGACGGCAGGGTCGTGCCCTAAAAATCGGGTTTGCGCATAACGAAAGTGCGCACCTCCATGTGTCTTCTCTGTCTCCGTATCTATATATTTTATCTATGTTCTCTGTCTCCTCTCTCTGTGAAGTGAGTGAAATTCAAATAAGGTTAAATAATTGAGCTTTTAGAATGCGTGAAGATCAACATAAGCTTTAAGAAAATTACATTCCTCATTGTCTATTGATGATTGCTTGTAAAGCATGCTATATGCGCTGAACTGCAATATAAAACAGGCTCCAGAAAACTTTTAAAAGTATCATTGAAAAGTGGGCGACTTTTTTGTCTATGGAGTGACTTGAAATGTGGTACAGCGATGATTATGCGGAATACATAGAGTAAATAGGTTAGGGCGGAATATGAACAGATTGCAAATGACCTTCTTGTATTATATGTGAAAATCGTTTGGATAGAATAACGCAATGCTTTAATTATCTATTCTCATGAAAGTAGTTTCGTTGGATAGGATATTGAACAAGTAGGTATATTTAAGTAGTGTTTCTTGTCTTTATGGGATTCCGAATTTTAAAAAACGATCCAAATGTATTTATTGCGCATTTCATAACAGCTTCTAAACTAGTATTGTAGTTCTCGCTCAATTTGCCCTTAATCTCTTTCTATACAACACCGTCTCTCAATATTGTTAAAGAATTATTGGGATCAAGGCATCTGTCCTTGATATGCAGATCTCAAATAAATATTTTTTTCTACTACCTTTTTTAATATGTTTGAAATGATGACCGACAGCATCAAACCACGTAAGATATTTTTGAGAATTCTGCAGGTAACTATTAACTATTCATTACAATTAACAAAAATACTGATATAAAGTTGAAAACTAATAAACACCGAAACGTCAAACAATAAGATTTGCCTTGACATGAATTTAAAAATACATCAAAGGCAAATGACACGTGCGCACTAACGTAGCGCGCATACCCGATTTTACTAGGCCACGAACCTGCCGTCGTTTGCGGAGTCAGCTCGTCACATGGTTTTATATAGACAGTTGAATCTCCTGTCTACAGAGCTTCTTAGCTGTGCCATTGGTAAACTCGGTAAACTGTGATGTTACCATGGATACTATATGATGTATCGCCAAGCCACTGCCCCTTCCGCGCATGCGCACTAAACTCCCAATCCCCATACTGAGCTTCACAAAAAAATTCAAGGATCAAATTGTATGTATATAGAATTATGTGGTTTACTTGTTGAGATGTAATCAGAGAGAGAAAGAGATGTTGGGGTGTTACCCACATAATTCTATATACCTATAATTTGATCCTTGAATTTTTTTGTGAAGCTCACCATGGGGATTTGGAGTTTGATACGCATGTGCGAAAGGGGAAGTTGAGGGAGGTGGCTTGGAGTCACATATGTATGCCACATATGGTATCCATAGTAACAAAATAGGGACATGTTCCTTCTCTTACCAAATAGGTTTATGACGCATGCGCATATCGCCAGCTATCCCCAGGTCTTTGGCGTCATTTTTGCCTATTTTTTCCACAATGATAGCGGTATAGAAGTTTAAGTAAGTATATGGTGTTACCACGGTCATACAGAAAGGTCAAAAAAGTGGTTCGGTTAGCGTCCTGTGTTTTCAGCTTCCAATTTCTGCCGCGTGGTTCGCATTTGAAGGGGGATGTTGCTTAAAACATAAAATAGAGCTTTTCCACCGACGTCGCAAATATGGCCGCAAACAGCTGTTCTGGAGGTCAACAGTCAACACAGCCACTTTGCCATAAAATGCCATTGTAAGTTTTGTTAGTTTTCAAGAAAATTTTGAAGATTTTACAACAAAACCTTAAAATTGTTAATTCAAGTAATCCTGAAGGTAAGCATTTAAAATTTGAGTAGAAATAATTAAGATTAAGCATTTTATTTTGCGAATTATAATTTGTTGCATTTACAAAACTTGGTTGTATTTCTATCTTGAAACACCTCTAAAGACAGAATAATCATTTAAAATGGCAATATAGATTCTGTTTATAATTAAAAACAGATTATTTTTTGTTTTATTGACAAAATACAATAAAATTATATACCTACCTATAGTAAGATGAGAATACTTTTAAAAAATGTTTCTATTTCAGATGTCTAATGGAAGTAGATACTTTGAAAGACTGGATTTTGAAGACAAAAGAAGATATCTTCAGAAAATATGAATATAATAATAATATATTAACGCAACGCAAAATTTGTTCAAGCAGCAATTTTCCTCACAAATACGACTGCCACCAGATTTCTTTTCTTTTCAGATGAAAATATGCAGATTGCAAAGCTAATTAAGCTCTAAAGCTAACTACCCCACCACCTTGATTATATACAAATAAAAATACAATAAGGCTTTTCCACGTGACGTCAGCGCCATTTGAAATACTGTCAAAATCAGCTGTTCTGGAGGGCAACAAATCGCAAGATTGAATTCTAAAATCGTATTTTTTACTTTATTTTATTTATTTTTGTACAGTTTCAAAACACTCAGGTTAATATTAAGGTATTTTCACACTAATAGCATTGTTTTAGAGTGATTGTATGTTTGAGAAAACTAGAGTTTCTAAGTCATTACTGTTACGTGGGTAGTTTATCATGTACTTACTGTTATTATTTCTTTTAGTTTGTATTCATTCTGCTACCTTGTTTGCAGTAGTGTTGCTTGTGTATTTCATTGTGTAGTTCTGGAATTGTAGTAGATTTGTTCTCGATCCTTCCAGAAACTGTATGTGAGGTACAATTTGTCGTGCTATTGTCACCTTGACAAGGATCTAGAACATTAATTATGTTCGTCTAGATAATCATAGAACATTCTCGATGAATGTCATATCATGATTCAGATATATAAAGCCGTGACGATCATGGGACACAGTCAGTTCATTGTATCAGTCAATTGGAGACATAACTGAAAGTAGTTGGAACGCGATACTCAAAGTGACAAATAGTGACAGTTGTACTACAACAGAAAGCCGTGTACAGTGTGTTTGAAAATAAATCATTGGAAGCAATCTGCGAATTTTGAGTATTACGCAAGTGAACTCACCCCACAACGTTTAGCACAGGGTTAAACGTTACGATTGGTGTCAGAAAAAGGGATCTTCGCATTTTGCTGAGACTATATGGTGAATACCAGATCCAAAGATTACGTCGAAATGGCAAATATTCAAGATTTAATAGAGTTCCTGAAAAAGAATAACGAAGAACAAGAAACAAAAATGAATCAATTCCTAGAAAATCAAGAAAGAAGTAGACAAGAACAAGAAACAAAAATAACACAAATTCTAGAAAATCAAGAAAGAATTAGAAAGTAGGAAAAAGAAGAACAAGAAACAAGAATAAGACAAATCTTAGAAGAACAAGCAAGAGTGCGACAAGAAGATAAACAGGAAGTTGACCAGAAATTAGAGAAAGTTCAAGAAGAAGTTGAACAGAAATTAGAAAAAGTTCGAGAAAGTATTGATCAAAAATTTCAGTTAATAGAAGAAAAGATGTTGCAAACGAAACCTGAAGTGCCTCTGAGGAGATCGTCCAATGATATTCAAAATGGTGTAGTTAATCCAGTAAAAATTGAAGCCCCAAAATTCGATGGTAAACAGTGTTGGTCTACATATAAAAAACAATTTGATGCTGCTGCTTTAGCTAGTGGTTGGTCAGATGAAGAGAAGGCCACTGCATTGATCTTGGCTCTACGTGGTGATGCATTGGAAATCTTAAATACCGTAACTGGCGGCGAACCTTCATATGAGATTTTAGTGGATCAACTTGAAATGCGTTACGGTGATCAACATCTACAACAAGTTTATCAAGCACAGTTAAAGAATAAGCAGCAACGGTCTGGAGAAACACTACAACAATATGAAATTGATGTTGCCCGGCTCGTTCGACTGGCATATCCTACAGCACCAAAAGACTTTCTTGATAGGCTAACGGTACAAACATTCATAGATGGTATAAGAGATATTGAAATGCAACAAGCCCTTCGGTTAAGTAGTCCTACAAGAATTGAAGATGCCCTTGCACGTGCACTTGAATACGAAACAGGCGTCCAGAAGTCATCTCAGACTGCGACAGACACGATGGGTCAATTCAACCCAAGAGAAGTCTTATGGCAATGGTAACTCCATAAAGCACATTATTAAAATGTTACAAAAATTGGATGGGCAAACAAATGAACAAAGAACTAAGACTTTGTGTTGGAATTGTGGACAAGAAGGACATATAAAAAAGAATTGTCCACAGCCTCAAAATAGCAATATGCAGGAAAACTCCAGTTAGCCAGTTTTGCGGGGCGAAGACTGGCTTACTCCAACCAAGCCCCAACATCATTAAAAATCAAAATTTCCCGACTGAGTCATGAAGGATCCAGCTTGGTTGTGAAAGGAAGAATATGCGGTCGTGATTGTAATATTGTTATTGATACTGGTTCATGTTCTACCATTGTGCGAGCTGATGTTATTTCTGCTTGCAAAATTGACCATCCCAATAGAAGTTATGTACTTGAAACTGCAAATGGAGTGACAATACCTGTCATTGGTACTCAAGAGGCAGATATTCAGCTGGGAAAATCAAAGTTCAGACATAAAGTATTTGTTGCCGAGATTTTGGACGAAGTTTTATTTGGGCTAGACATCATGAATAAATTTGGCTTCAATCTGAACCTCCAAGATCGAATACTCAAAGTTAATGAAGAGGAGTTGTTTATGTCAACATCTGAATCTAGAATAAGAAAAATTAAGGTAAACAGGACCATTACGATACCTGGATGGTCTGACAATCTCATCCATGTTAAAATAGAAGGTTCTAAGTGCAAGGAGGCACTGGTACTGGAAAGTAATCCAGAATGTCTGCCAAAGGAAATGATTATAGAAAACGCATTAATAAATCCATCAAGTGAGCATCCAATTAAGGTGAGAGTTTTAAATCTGTCCGAAAAACCTAGAGTTTTAATGAAAAATGAAGTTATTGCCTGTGCGGAACCTATAGTATCTGTAAAAATCTCAAGCAGTCAAGGGAAAACCATGTGCAAGAAAGGAAGAGAGTTGAAAGAGAGAATCATTTCTCAACTTCATAACAAACAAAAGGCGAAATTTGGTGATTTATGGGAGAAATACAAAGAACTATTTTCTTTTTCGGAAACAGATCTAGGACGAACTAATATGGTACAACATCGCATTAACACAGGCAACCAACAACCAATAAAACAAATTCCTAGAAGGGTACCATTAGCAAAACAAAATGAAATGGCAACACTTATAGATAACATGAGGAAACAAAAGGTAATTGAACCTTCGAACAGTCCTTGGTTGTCACCGGTTGTCTTAGTCACAAAGAAAGATGGCTCGACTAGGTTTTGTGTTGATTATAGAAAATTAAATGAAATCACAAAAAAGACAGTTATCCTCTTCCTAGAATAGACGATACACTGGATTGGTTGTCAGGAGCGAAATGGTTTTCTACATTGGACTTGAAAAGTGGATATTGGCAAGTCGAAATGCATCCTGAGGATAAAGAAAAGACAGCATTTTCAGCCAATACTGGTCTATGGCAATTCACTGTAATGCCATTCGGATTGTGCAACGCTCCAGCGACTTTTGAGAGATTGATGGAAAGAGTACTACGTGGACTCATTGGAAAGAAATGTTTAGTATACCTTGATGATGTAATCGTTTTCAGTGAAACATTTGAGGAACACTTGAAAAATCTAGAAGAGGTATTTCAACGATTCTCACAAGCAAATCTTAAACTTAATCCAGAGAAATGTGCTTTCCTAAGAACTGAGGTGAAGTATTTAGGACACATAATATCCGCAAATGGTGTAAGAACAGATCAGGAAAAGACAGAAGTGGTTCATAATTGGCCTGTACCAAGGAACAAAACAGAACTGCGAAGTTTCTTAGGCCTGTGTTCATATTACAGACGATTCGTAAAGAATTTTGCTAGTATTGCCCGTCCATTACATCGACTAACTGAGAAGGAAAGACCGTACAATTGGACTCCAGAATGTCAGAATGCTTTCGAATATCTGAAAGGTGCTTTGTGCTCTTCTATTGTTCTGGCTTATCCCCAGAGAGAAGGAGAATTTATCCTAGATACTGATGCCAGTAAAACAGGAATTGGGGCAATTTTGTCCCAAAGAATCGAAGGAGTGGAGTATGTACTAGCATATTACAGTAAGAGTTTATCAAAGGCTGAACAAAATTACTGTGTGACGCGGCAGGAGTTACTAGCTGTAGTCAAGGCAATAAGACATTTCCACAAATATTTATACGGTCAGACATTTGTTCTACGGACCGATCACGCATCACTTAAATGGCTGTTTCAGTTCAAGAGCCCAGAAGGTCAAATAGCGCGCTGGCTCCAGCAACTTCAAGAATATGACTTTAAAATTGAACATCGTCCTGGTATTAACCACAGAAACGCTGATGCATTGTCAAGACGGCCTTGTGCAGAGGACTGTAAAAACTGTTCAAGACTTGAAAATAATGTACCAGAAATTTTTAAAGTCAAACGAACTTTGATAAATGTCGACCCAAACTGGAGTTCGGAAATACTCAAGCAAGACCAACTGGATGATAATGATATTGGACCAGTGATGAGGTGGAAAATGGATGGAGCAAGACCTACTTGGCAGGAGATATCAGATTTGTCTCCTGTCATAAAAGGATACTGGTCACTTTGGGAATCTTTAGTAATTGATGATAACGTTTTAAAAAGAAAATGGGAAAGTAATGATGGTAAGACTGTGCATTTGCAAATAATTCTTCCACGGAAAAGAATTGCACAAGTACTGCAAGAGATTCATTGTGGAGCAAGTGGTGGCCATTTAGGTATCAATAAAACGTTATCGAAGATTAGAGAGGAGGTTCTACTGGTTAGGAAGCCGTGCTGACGTAGAGGACTGGTGTCGGCGATGCGATACCTGCTTTACCATTAAAGGCCCAAATACCAGAACCCGCCATAAGATGCAGCAGTACAATGTGGGTGCCCCATTTGAGCGAATAGCCATCGATATTACGGGGCCATTTCCAATAAGCAGCTCTGGAAACAAATATCTCTTGGTCATCATGGATTATTTCAGTAAATAGCCAGAGGTAGTCGCAATTCCAAATCAGGAGGCAAAAACAGTGGCCGATGCCCTAATTGAACATTGGATAAGTCGGTTTGGTGTGCCGTTAGAAATTCACTCGGACCAAGGTCGAAATTTTGAGTCGGAAATCTTTCAGAGTGTGTGTAACCTAATGGGGATTAAGAAAACTCGTACAACTCCACTGCATCCACAATCCGAAGGAATGGTAGAGAGATTTAACAGAACACTAAAAAATTATTTGAGGTCAGCAATCAATGAACACCAAACAAACTGGGATAAGTGTATACCGCTCTTCCTACTGGCCTATAGATCTTCCACTCATGAATCGACCAAAGAATCCCCAGCTGGTATTGTTCTTGGTAGAAATCTGAAACTTCCGTCTGACATCTTGTTTGGTTCACCAAGCGAACCTCCCACATCTGTAGATGCCTACATTCAGAGTTTGAGACGAAGACTCGAGGAAATACACAATCTGGTTAGAAAACAGTTGAAGATTTCTAGTGATCGAATGAAGGTCCGATATGATATTCGTGCAGAAACCGGACAATTAAAAATTGGTGATAAAGTGTGGTTGTACAATCCACAAAGACGAAAAGGTCGTTCTCCAAAGTTTGACAAACAATGGGAGGGACCATATACCGTTATCAAGAGGATAAACGATGTGGTATATAGAATTCAGAAATCCCCATGCAGTAAAATGAAAGTGGTTCATATCGACAGACTTTCACTGTACAAAGGGACTGAGGTGACATTTGATCGGGACGATCAAAGCTAAGAAGGGGGCAGTGTTACGTGGGTAGTTTATCATGTACTTACTGTTATTATTTCTTTTAGTTTGTATTCATTCTGCTACCTTGTTTGCAGTAGTGTTGCTTGTGTATTTCATTGTGTAGTTCTGGAATTGTAGTTGATTTGTTCTCGATCCTTCCAGAAACTGTATGTGAGGTACAATTTGTCGTGTTATTGTCACCTTGACAAGGATCTAGAACATTAATTATGTTCGTCTAGATAATCATAGAACATTCTCGATGAATGTCATATCATGATTCAGATATATAAAGCCGTGACGATCATGGGACACAGTCAGTTCATTGTATCAGTCAATTGGAGACATAACTGAAAGTAGTTGGAACGCGATACTCAAAGTGACAAATAGTGACAGTTGTACTACAACAGAAAGCCGTGTAAAGTGTGTTTGAAAATAAATCATTGGAAGCAATCTGCGAATTTTGAGTATTACGCAAGTGAACTCACCCCACAACGTTTAGCACAGGGTTAAACGTTACATTACTTTAAATGTAGGTACTCACCGAAGTTTCAATCCCTTAAATAACATTATTTTTATGTTCAATTGCCACATTTTTGTGGAGTTGTGCAAACAGTAAACGCAAACTGATAAGAAATTATTTCTATTACCATCGGAAAAATACACTAGAGGTAGAATAATTCATGAACGTGCAGCACGTCGGCAATCTTGGATTAACATAGAGGTGTAACAAAAAGTAAAATCAAATGGCTAAGAATTTGTAGTGACCATTTTATTTCAGGTAAATTTGTCTTAATATGCATTTTTTCATTGCATATATAATGTGTTTTATGTATTTCAATCAATTAAAATAAATATAGTTAGTTGTTACCATTACTTATATAAAGTAGAGAGAGGTATACTAGGGCAAAAGAAAGTGTAAAAAAGAAGGAACATAGTTCTAAGATTCAATTTATATTATATTTATATTTCATTGTAAAATATATAAGAATTCCCTTTTTGTTTCCTAGGATTAATGCACGGATTCATCGAAACCGAATGCAATATGCAATTGTATTTTTATTTGTATATAATCCAGGTGGTGGGGTAGTTAGCTTTAGAGCTTAATTAGCTTTGCGATCTCCATATTTTCATCTGAAAAGAATAGAAATCTGGTGGCAGTCGTATTTGTAAGGAAAATTGCTGCTCGAACAAATTTTGCTCTAACGTTGCGTTAATATATTATTATTATATTCATATTTTCTGAAGATATCTTCTTTTGTCTTCAAAATCCAGTCTTTTAAAGTATCTACTTCCATTAGACATCTGAAATAGAAACATTTTTTAAAAGTATTCTCATCTCACTATTCTTCTTCTTAGAGTGCCATACTCGTATTCGAGCGTTGGCAGCTTTTCTGCCTTGAAAGTGTTACCACAGACAAGGGGACCTACAGTTTAACGTGGATTCCGAACCACCGATGTGTCCCAAGATAAATCTTAAGGGCTCACCCTTCCAGAGAGCTGTACTAGGGAATAATACCTATACTCTCACTGGTTTCCCGTTGCCTTGCGAGAGGAGGAGAATGCAACGCGACAGAGACTCGAACGGTCACTCGTCCATGCCGTTTCCATCGTATTGCGCTGCTTAACTTCGATGATCGAAGTCGGTCAGTGTTAACCCGCAGCTAGGCGCTCCTCCATCTCACTATAGGTATATAATTTTATTGTATTTTGTCAATAAAATAAAAGATAATCTGTTTTTAATTATAAACAGAATCTATATTGCCAATTGCCATTTAAATAATTATTCTGTCTTTAGAGGTGTTTCAAGAAAGAAATGCAACCAAGTTTTGTAAATGCAACAAATTATAATTCGCAAAAATAAAATGCTTAATCTTAATTATTTCTACTCAAATTTTAAATGCTTACCTTCAGGATTACTTGAATTGACAATTTTAAGGTTTTTTTGTAAATATACAGCAGTAAAATCTTCAAAATTTTCTTGAAAACTAACAAAACTCACAATGGCGTTTTATGGCAAAGTGGCTTTGTTGACCTCCAGAACAGCTGTTTGCGGCCATATTTGTGACGTCGGTGGAAAAGCTCTATTGCATTCGGTTTCGATGAATCCGTGCATTAATCCTAGGAAACAAAAAGGAAATTCTTATATATTTTGTGTATAATGAAAAATAAATATAATATAAATTGAATCTTAGAACTATGTTCCTTCTTTTTTATACTTTCTTTTGCCCTAGTATACCTCTCTCTACTTTATATAAGTAATGGTAACAACTAACTATATTTATTTAATTTGATTGAAATACATAAAACGCATTATATATGCAATGAAAAAATGCATATTAAGACAAATTTACCTAAAATAAAATGGTCACTACAAATTCTTAGCCATTTGATTTTACTTTCTGTTAAATCACATCTATGTTGCCGACGAGCTGCACTTTCTGGAATTAATCTACCTCTAGTGTATATTTCCGATGGTAATAGAAATAATTTCTTATCATCGTTTGCGTTTACTGTTTGCACAACTCCACAAAAATGTGGCAATTGAACATAAAAATAATGTTATTTAAGGAATTAAAACTTCGGTGAGTACCTACATTCAAAGTAATTACGTCACGTGGAAAAGCCTTATTGGCAATAAGGCTTTTCCACGTGACGTCAGCGCCATTTGAACTACTGTCAAAATCAGCTGTTCTGGAGGGCAACAAATCGCAAGATTGAATTCTAAAATCGTACTTTTTACTTTATTTTAGTTATTTTTGTACAGTTTCAAAACACTTAATAATAAGGTATTTTAACACTAATAGAATTGTTTTAGAGTGATTGTATGTTTGAGAAAACTGGAGTTTGTAAGTAATTACTTTAAATCTACATTTGTGAGTACCTACGTACTCACCGAAATTTTAATCCCTTAAATAACATTATTTTTATGTTCAATTGCCAGATTTTTGTGGAGTTGTGCAAACTGTAAACGCAAACGATGATAAGAAATTATTTCTATTACCATCGGAAATACACTAGAGGTAGATTAATTCAAGAAAGTGCAGCTCGTCGGCAACATAGAGATGATTTAACAGAAAGTAAAATCAAATGGCTAAAAATTTGTAGTGAAATTTTTATTTCAGGTAAATTTGTCTAAATATGCATTTTTTCATTGCATATTTAATGTGTTTTATGTATTTCAATCAATTTAAATAAATATAGTTAGTTGTTACCATTACTTACATAAAGTAGCCAGAAAGAGAGGTATATTAGGGCAAAATAAACCAAATAGACCAATACCAATACCAAGACTAACCTGGTATTGGTCTTGCTGCAAGACTTGCGAGACTTGCAAGACTCTTGCAGTTGCGTAACCAAAAAACAAATTGGTAGGAAACATATTTTATTGCTCAATTATTAGACATGAAACGCTTAACCTAATTAATTTAATCTTTGAACTCCCTTATTATCGATCTTTATTTTACAGATTCTAAAAATATTGAATTAAAACTTCATTTTAGTCTTCTAGGATTTCTGGATTTCAAAAAACTCTGAACTACCCTATACGGTAATTTCAACCCTTCTAGGATTTCCTTTAACGAGCTGTTTTCAAAGAATCCTGACAGTTCGTAGCCAGGCGAAGGTAAACTACACGGTTTTTTATTTTTATTATTTTTTCGATCATGCTCATTAACTAACTCAACTGAAATATTCACAAGACTGATTTTTGAAATAGATACCTAGTTTTATAAATGCGCGTATTAACGAATGTCTACCTGTTTTTAATTTTCTTTTTTTTTGAAAAAGCTTTATACAAAAGTTGAAGTTAGTTTTGTAAACCAGAAATACTTTTAATCGCTTTCACTCAATATCCACTCTGAAAGATTCTTTCTATTTTATTAAAGAAAATGGTACAAAACCATTGTAGATTGAGCGAGAAAATGAGTTATGAAATAGAAGTATGATGCATTTAGTAAAATGAGTGCTCAGTTACGACGGATGATACCAAGAAAGCACAAGCAGACTAAGTTGCGCTAGTAAGATACGATTCTCATGTGAATGTTGATTATTAATTTATAAACT